>CM032446.1:249698183-250060678 GCA_019049505.1 Pachyrhynchus sulphureomaculatus | reverse complement strand
TCAAATGCGCCGGTTCCGCTGTTTTTCCGTTAGTTCAATATGTTTTTGTAAAGTTGATGCTGTCACTGCTTCTGGCCCCGCGCCGTTTGCGATTAGCGTTGTATCTCTTCTACCATCTCGAAGTGGTAATTTAACTTTAACTTCGTTTTCATTTAGGGAAACGAAACGAAATCACAGGTAGTCAAATCAAGCCAATAAGAGGACTGGGGGATGACATTCGTGGAATTCTTTGCCAAAACATATTTCGTACAGAACAAACTATTGGGTGGGCCGGGCCGGTGCGTTATCGTGATACAGGATGAAACTATTCTCGTTCCGAAGCATTGTGTGTTTTCTTCAAATATCATAGCAAGGGCGTCTCAGAAGGTCGCAACAGAGTATCGAATTCACCATCTGCCTCTGCTAAGCAATTTTGAATTAATGATTTCCCTCACATCGAAAAACAATGATTACGCTCTTTACCCTTCACTTCTCAGCGTTTATTAGGTTCTCGGCGAATTAGAGAGACACAATTAAACTTTTACGCAAACGTGCATACAGGAAAAACTAATCGGGCTAGCAACTTCAATTTTACGTAGCGTTATTAAGGATGTATCTACTTCCACCTACCAGCGAAAGTTGATACTACCCCCTTAAATAAATCAATCAAAAAAATTATACTACTTAATGTTCTTACCAAATATCCGTTCATTATTTACTCTCGTGACTTTAGACCCGTGGATGGTGGAACGAAGTCCCTCTGTGCCACTCAACATTCTGGTTACCATTCAATTTTTAAGTTATTGCATTAACTTTTTCTTTTAAATGCTGGTGTCAGATACAGCGCTTCAACTTCTTCTTCTTTCTTATTCCTACGTTAGGACCATGTCCTGTGTTCACTTCAAAGGTTTCCCAGAAACAATTGCGATGATGAAAACCAGCTCTCATACCATCTTATTGGTGGTCTTCCAAGCGGTCGAGGTGTGTTTGGTCGCTTCTCTTTTGCAACCTTAGCCAACGGTCATTTGGCATTCTATCCACTTGGTCACTCCATTCTCTTCTCCTATTTCTTGCCCATCTCACCACATCCTGTATTTCACATATTTCCCTTATTTCTTCACATCTCTTCCGGTCAAATAAGGTATGTCCTGTTATCGTGTGTTCGGATTTCTGTTGTTCTTAGGAGTCGTTTTGTTATTGTGTTCTCCGCTCTGGTTTCTATCGCGTACGTCATGATCGGTCTTACGCATGTTTTGTATATTCTTACTCTGCTCCTGGTGCTCATATATTTGTTTCTCCAAATTATATCTCTTAAGTGTCCTGATATTAATGATGCCTTTGTTGTTTGAGTTTTTACTTCCTCCTTAAGGCTCCTGGTACTTGTTATGTTTGCCTCTAGATATCTGAAGGACATCACTTGTTCTACACTCTGATCATAAATCGCGAGTTTGCATCTTTTCTATTCTTTAGATATTGTAAGGGATTTTGTTTTCTTTACAGATATTTGTATATTAAACACTTTTTGCTGTTTGTTGGAACTTATGTAGGAGTCTCTGTAAGTTATCTGATATGATTACTGCATCATCGGCGCAGCATATTATTTTTATTTCTTTGTCTCCCAATCGATATCCTCTCCCAGTTTTCTTTACTTTGTTTATTATTTCATCCATTATGATGTTAAATAAGATTAGGCTTAGGCTATCTCCTTGTCTGATTTCGGTTGTCAGGTATTTTATTGCTTAATTTATTTGCCACTTTTACATATGTGTGGTTGTTGATGTTCAGCTCTTCGATAGTTTTTATTATATTCGGGTGAATTCCCCCCTTTTTTGTAGTAGGGTTATGACATCAGTTAACCGTACCCTATCGAATGCCTGGGTAAGATCAATGAAAACACATAAAGGCTATCTTATTAAACTCTATGGCTTTTTCGGTAATTTGGCGGATTATAAATATGGCGTCTATATTAGACCTGTTATTTCTGAACCCTTGCTGTTCTTCACAGATTCGGTTAACATTATTTCTTCTGCTAAAATTTTAGTGAACAATTTTAGTACTGCACTCATTAAGCTGATACCTCGATAGTTTTTTGGATCTGTCCTTTCTCCTTTTTTGAAAATTTGTATCAGGATGCTTTCTTTCCGTTCGGATGGTATAATCTTGGCTATGAATATTTTGTTAAAGAGAAAATCTGTAATTCTTCTAGTAATTTATCACCTCCATATTTGATCATTTCGTTCTTAATTTCGTCCATGCCCGGGGCTTTTCTGTTTTTTTAGTTTCGCTGCCATGTGCTGTATTTGATTCAAGGAAATGGTCCTATTTGGTTGGGCAACATTTTCATCTTCATGCTGTATTTCCTGTGTTAATGAATTGGTTTCTGATGGACTATAGAGTTTTTTCGAAATATCTTTCCCATTCTTCCACCGTAATTTTTGTATTTTGTATGTACTTATTTATTGGTTTTTTTCTTTTTCTCAGTAGATTCCATATTTTTTTTTGTCCTCCGTACAGATTATGTTCCATATCGTTCGAAAATTTCTCCCAATGCTTCTCTGAATATTCTCGTTGACCCTGTTTCTTACATTTTTATAATCATTGTATGTTATAGCATTGGCTCTGTATTGTAGGTACGATTTTCTTTTTTCTTCAGCTAATGTCTTAATTTCTTGTTTGAACCAAGGCTTTGTGTTTGGTTTTTCCCCCCTTTCTTTACAGTCCTTCTTCCAAATGCTTCTTCTGCTGCTTCTAGCATATTAGTTTTTAGTTTTGTCCATGCCGTTTCTATGTCATCGGACTCTCGAATATCATTTGTGGCTATTTTTTCTGTTAACCTTTGTTGATATAGATATTTGGTTGAGTCGTCGGATACAGATTCTATATTGATTTTGCTTATTTCTTCGACGGGTTTGCTACGAAGTCATTGCATGGTTGTTCGCATTTTTGCTATTGCAAGATGGTGATTCGTTCCAGCATTGGCAGAAGCTAAAGTTCTCACGTCCTGTATCCTTGTTGGATGAATATTTCTATTTGTGATTACGTAATCAATTGTTGATTTTTGTCCACGTGTATTTTCGAAGGTGTATTTGTGTTGTGGTTTATGTGGATAAAAGGTGTTGTTAATTCTAAGTTCATTTTGTATGCATAGTTGTATCAGTTGTTCACCACTATCGTTTATAGTTTCTTCGTTGAAAAAAAAAACTGGCAAAGAATAGAGATGTTTATTTAGCCTTCATAGACATAAGAAAGGCCTATGATTCAGTACCAAGACAAAGATTATGGAACGCAATGAAAGAAATAGGCATTGACAAAGAACTAATATACGCAGTAAAAGCTCTCTACGAAAACAACAGAGTGAACATAAAAATAGGACATAAAATAGGGAAGAGACTCCAAACATCAAAAGGCCTATTACAAGGATGCTCTACATCCCCCACACTATTTAAAATATACCTCGAACAAACATTAAAAAAATGGAAGCAAAAATGTAGTGGAATGGGATTCCCAATACGAGAAGATTACTTATAACTCTAAGTTTCGCAGACGATCAAATAATCATAGCGCAAGATGAGGAAGACCTCAGTTATATGGTAAGAAAACTGAAAGAAGAATACACTAAAGCAGGATTAGCAATAAACTTTGATAAAAACGGAATATCTAACAACAAGGGCGGGTAAACATGGAAAATCTAGAAGTCGATAACGAAACAATAATCAGAAAAGGAACCGATAGATTTAAATATTTAGGAACGATCATTTCAAAAAACGCAACATCAGAAGAGGAGATTAAAGCTAGATTAGGACAAACGCGGACATGCATAAGACAATTAAATTCGATCCTGTGGTACAAGCACATTACAAAGAGAAACAAAACACGCATATACAAATCAATAAATATAAAGCATAATGACATACGGGTCAGAAACATGGACGATCAACAGAAGAAATAAATCTAAAATTAACGCGGTAGAGATGGAGTATTGGAGAAGATGTTGTAGAGTGACACGTATGGAGAAAATAACAAATGAAGAAATAAGAAGCAGAATGAACATCAAAGAGAACGCAGTAAACACCATTGAAGAAAAACGATTAAAATGGTACGGATACATAAAATGGAGCGAAGATAAAAGGTGGATAAAGAAAATAACGGAGTGGAGCCCTATAGGGAGAAGAAAAAGAGGAAGACCTAGATGATCGTGGAGAGACGATGTGGACGGGGCTATGGAGGACAGGGGTCTAACAGATGGAGACTGGGAAGATAGAAACGGATGGAATCAAAGGCTGAGAGAAAGAAGACAGCGTCAGCTGTAGAAAATCCTTGATATATATATATATATATATATATATATATATATATATATATATATATATATATATGCTATAAATAATATGCTTGAAATTTGTCCAAAAAACCTGTAAATATTTTAAGGTGTTGTTTATATTATACAATATGAAATAAACCCCGTCCCTTTCAGCTTCATGACAAAAAACCTAATTTTTGGATTTATCGACTTCAAAAACCCCAAAAAAACATATATACGACTTAACTTTCCCTTTAATCCCCTCCCCACCTCTTTTTAACTCTTATATGTTTTACTATAAATATTCAGGTGTAAAGTATATTTATCATATTACTATTAAAACATAAAATTTATCGACCCCGGCACCCCTTTGACCCCCCTTAGCTTGAAAAGATATCACTTAAAAACTCTACGCTCTATTCTTCCACTAAATTATGCACCAAGTTTAAAATTGAGATCTCATTTCGTTCCAGACCAACAGACCTATATACCGAAAGACTGAGATCGACAGACAGACAGCTAGACAGACCGGCGGAGATGAGTGCTTTTGACAAATCCCCATTTTTTTGGCTTAAAAGATGCTTTAGAGACTTAGAAATAAGATAAAAAGATTTTATAAGGGTAATAAGGTAATAATGTGTGTATTTTATCAAATGCGCGTAATTGTCTCACAGCGCTCTCCATACTCTCTTTATGCTTCGTGCTGCTTAAATGTCTGTACATTTTTGAATATTGAAGAAATCTATTTGTCTACAGAATTTAAGTTGATTTATAAGGCCAATCATATGGCGCAGGCATCGCAGATTATAGGTATCTAGAAAATTTATAAGAATTTTAAAACATGTTTTTTCTCAAAACTACATTTTTCAAACTGGCCGGAAACATAACTTCTTCAAATTATCATCCATTTATTTGAAATTTTAAGGGTACCATTAAAATTACGTTATCTAGCGAATTACATACGGATTTTGCATTTTGTTTTTAAACTTTTTTTATAAACGATTTCTTTAATAGAAAAAATGAAACACTTTCTTCAAAACATGTACGATTCATAAAAAAAATCAATATTTTTTAATTTTTCTATATACTTCACAAGAAAATCTTAGGTAGAACTCAAAAAACTTTTGCACTTTGCTATAGGTAAAAAATTGGGGGAGAAATTTTTCCGGCCGCAAAGTATTATTTATAAGATGCATCCTCCTTTACTGAGTACTGATTTGAAAAAAAAAAAATGTTTATTTACAAATCAGTATTTTATTATACATACTTTAAAGTATGTATAATAAAAGCCTGGGGCGGCTGTAGGTGGATTGAGTAGCTTACAGCTGTCACTGCCGGTCCCCAAGCCCGGACAAAGGAGGAGGGTTGTAGCGGTAGGCCAGCTCCCTACCCTATGTAAAAAAAGCCTCTGCTAAAAAACCTAATCCAAGCCTCGGAATCGAACGGATATACGAAGACGAAAACAGCAAAGAAGAAGGACAACGATTATATGGTACATGGAACATACAAGGTCTCTCCAAGAAAGTAAATGAAGTTGTAAATGAATTAGAAAATCTTCGAGTCGAAATTGCAGTACTGACGGAAAAAAAGAAGAAAGGAAAAGGCTCCGAAAGTTGGGGGCATTATAATCACTTTTATAGTGGAGTGCCCAAAGAAGATAGAGCAAAACAAGGCGTATCCATACTAATACACAGAAAACTGAGGAAATTCATAACCACCTGGGAACCGATTAGTAAAAGAATCATAAAGATGAATCTCAAAATATTAGGTAACAACACAACCTTACTGGGGGTATACGCTGTCAACGACGACGATCTGGCTAATAACAAGGATTCATTTTTGAACAACTAAATGAGGAAATACGCAAAATTGGAACATCAAGAGAGATATTACTTTTGGGTGATCTAAATGGAAGAATAGGAAGGAAAGAACACGATAAAGTGGTAGGAAAATATGGCGAAGAAGTTACTAACGACAACGGAAGAAGAATTATAGAGATATGTGAAGAAAACAACCTTACAATATTAAACGGACACTACCAGCATAGGGATATTCATAAATATACGTGGAGACAAACAACAAGAGATTTAAAAAGTATTATCGACTATATGATAATACGACAGAGATCTAGATTAAACTTCCTAGATGTAAGAGTCCAAAGAGGGGCTTCATGTGGCAGCGACCACTACCTTGTGAAAGGAAAGATAACCTCACGAACAACACGGGAAAGCAAACTGGAAGATACAAGTACACAGCACACAACAAGTGAAACAACAATAAGATATAATACAGACAGCTTACAAAATGAAAGTAACAGAAATCTATACAAGAGTAGACTGGACCAAAAGATACAATGGACGGGATTTGTTAATATAGAAGAATAATATAAGTATATAAAGGAATGCCTACACGCAGCCCGTACTGGAAGCATTAAGGTACCAGAGAGAAAAGGGGGGGGAAAACAGCAAAAACCATATTGGTGGGATGAAGAAATTAAATACGAAATTGAAGAAAAACGGAAAAGCTATCACAAATACTTAAGCTCAAAGAGCACAAACGACAAAGTAAAATGCAAAGAATCCCAAGCTAGAGTACGCAAAATGATTAGTGACAAAAAGAACAACCAATGGGAAAAGACATGCTCAAGACTTACATAGGAGGAAGAAAAAAGCACAGAAAGCTGGAGACTTCTTAAAAATATGAGAACAGAACGGAAAAGAGAAATCTTCTCACCAATAACACCAGAAAAATGGAACCAATATTTTACAAATATGCTAACAGAAGATAGACCAGAGTTCAAAAGTACCCAACATGGAAACCCAAATATAGTTATACGAGGATCCCCAATAAGGGTAGCAACATCAGAAGTTAAACAAGTATGTAAAACGCTAAAAAATGGTAAGAGCTCCAGGACCAGGAAACATCCCAGGAGAGATAGTAAAATACGGAACTGAAAAGCTATTTAGCGCTTTGAGGAACTTATTCCAAAGATGCATTAACACATCAGAAGTACCTGAGGAATGGAAAATATCATACATATCAACAATTCATAAGAAAGGAGACAAAAATAATTGCGATAACTATAGGGGAATAAGGATCTATTAGCAGAATATACGGAAAAATACTTAAAAATAGAATAGAAACGGAATACGCGGACGTAGAAGCTGAAGCTGAAGATCAGGCGGGCTTTAGAGCAGGAAGATCCACAATAGACCATCTCTTCTCACTGACACAAATCCTAGAAAAGAAAACCGCATTTGATCAGGAAGTCCATGTCTTGTTTGTTGATTTAAAAAAGGCCTACGACAGTGTGCCCCTAATGAGATTGTGGGAAACACTACAACAGAGTAATGTAAGCACCGAAATAAATTAAAGCCGTAAAATCCTTATACCAAGACGCAAGAAGTAGTGTGAAAACCAAATATGGTATAACAACAGGGTTCCAGGTCACGAAGGGTCTCAAACAGGGCTGCTGTATATCCCCAACGCTATTTAAAATCTATTTGGAGAGTGCACTGAAGAACTGGAAAAGGAAATGCAGCAGTATGGGATTACCGCTGGATGACGATACTACATTGTACACGCTGTCATTCGCAGACGACCAGGTAGTAGTCGCTCAGGACATCGATCATATGGAATACATGACACGAAAACTTATGGAGGAATATGAAAAATGGGGCCTAGAAGTCAATATTAAAAAGACCGAGTACATGTGCGTCGGAGGACAACAGCAGGACTTGAAACTGGCCACAGGACACACCATCAAACACTGTGCCAGTTATAAGTATTTGGGAACGAGAATATCTAGGGACGGAACACTGGAAAAGAAGAAGCAATATTCGAGAGGAATATCCAAGGAAGAAAAGCGATTGCAATGCTTAATAGTATACTATGGGACAAAAACATAACCATTGAAAATAAGAAAGAAGAAATTTACAACTCAGTAGTGAAAAGTATAATAACTTACAGCTCCCAGGTGTGGCCATTGAAGAAAAGAACAGAAAAAATACTATAAGCTAGAGAAATGGATTTCTGGAGACGAGCAGCCGGAAAATCCAGAAATAAAGACCGCATACCAAATGACATGATAAGACGAGCTTTAGAAATAAAGCACGATATAGTGGACGAAATCAGAAACCCAACAGTTGGTATGGTACGGACATGTACAGAGAATGTCACAAGATCTTAAATTGGAACCCTCATGGAAAAAGAAAGCGAGGAAGACCACGCCAGAGCTGGAGAGAGCAGGAATCAACAAGGAAGTACTAGAGAGAGATCTGGAGGAGTAGGGATGGAGGAGAAACCGGGAGGAGTGGAAATTAGGCATCGGAAGACGGAAGACGTTTTAAAACCGATTGATATATATATATATAATAAAAGCATTTGAGTAACTTTTTGAATAGCGTTCACTATACTAAAAAAATACAGTCAAAATTAAGCTTTTTTCTTAGCTTTAGAGTGGTATTATTCCCTAACAAGAAAAGTAAAAATTCTGCATAAAATTTACCCATTGAACAAAATCTAGGAAAAGTTCTAATTATACTTTTAAAATTATACAGTATTTAAAGATTTCCATCCCACCCTTCCTCTAAGGAGATGTTGCTTAAACAGTGTAGGTTCCTTTCCTAATCAAAGTATTATAAATGTAGTAAATTTCATTCGGAAGTTATTGTGCCATAGATAGACAGACCAACAGTAATAGGACACTATGTTTTTAATGATGTAGGGATACTGCAACGTGAAGAAATACAATAATCTCGTTGGGCGACTTTTTCACGAATATAATATTTTCCTTTAGCAAGGGAAATAAAACGTTATGACGTAATGTATACATTTCCATAATTGCGTATAAATTTGTTAATTACCTAAAACATACTCGTAATTTTTCTAACGTGTTTTGCTTTATCCTAAAAAAATAAAAACCCTTTTTCAGATCTCCCAGGAAACATATATTTCTGTTCGGGCAACATCTATATTCCCGTTTTCTAAAAATAAAATAGGCTTGAGCTGTATTGACAAAACGTTTTAGTTATTAAACGTATACCTGGAAACAACCGTGACGCCCACGCACGTTCCTGAGAGGCCTGCTCTATTGATTATTACTTTAAATTTTATTTTTTTGCTAAATTAAATGATCAAATCAGTTTTTCTTTAATTGCTTTTTTAGTTTCTATAGGTGAGAAAAATGTAGTAAATACGAGGCGCGTTTTTTAAGTAAGTACCGGTTTAAAATATGGAGGCTGCATAGTTGCGGCCGCTGTTCTGCGCATGCGCGCTGGGTACCTACATCTATTGGCTAGCCACAGACATCACTACGGAAGCTTTTGTCCGAGTTTACGTTTGTTCGTGCGTATTTAAAATGCCTTTGACCACTGAAAATACTGCAGCTTGTGAAATACTCGCTGTAATTCGTTTTTTAAATGCAAGAGAAGCGAAAGCGGCCGAAATTCATCTACAGATTAGTGAACTGTATGAAAAAAATACTATGAGTAATGGAATGGTAAGAAAATGGGGTAGAGCATTTAAAGATGACTGTATAAACATGCAAGACGGGGGACAAAGTAGGCGACCGTCCATCGTTATTGGTGACCTGGAGCGGAAAGTTGGTAAAAAAGTTCAAGAAAACAGATGCTTTGCAATTTCAGCTTTATCTAATACTAGCTGTGCCCGCGGCTCCGCTCGCGTGGACTTGATTCGCCTTTGTCGTCACTGATTTATTCTTTATGTTTATATTATTATATAGTTCAAGGGGCCTTAGAGGCCCATGGCTTGGTTTGCATACTTGTCTCCACTTCTTTTTTATCTCCTTTTAGCTTTGCCCAGTGCGGGATTCCCATCAACTCCGGATCTTGCTTTACTGCCTGAATCCATGTAGATCGAGGTCTACCCTTGCCTCTTCTTCCAATCACTCCTCTTATTACGGCTTGCTTTGTCTGTCTTTCTTCCTTCATACTTGCCAGGTGTCCTAACCATCTAAATCACTGGCTTCTTATGATTTGGCTTATAAGGGGTTTCGTATATAGGCATTTTAATTCGTAATTTGTTCTTCTTCTCCACAGTCCCTCTTTTTTTCCTTCCTCCGTAGATTCTTCTTAAAGCTTTCCTTTCCCACACTTCCAACGTCTCCTTTTCTCTTGCATTCAGTTTCCACGTTTCGCATCCATATGTCACCGTGGGTCTGACAACTGTCGTATTTATTCTTTCTTTTGCTTTTCTTGATACATTCTTTGATTTCAATATTGGATTCATTGCCCCCAAACATCTCTGTCCTTTCACTATTCTTTTTTGTATCTCTGTCTTTTCTTGTCCACTCTCTGTTATTGTTACTCCCAGATAATTAAATTTATCTACTTTTGCAAACGTATATCTTTTCCCTAAGTTGTTTATTATATCTAAACTTTTGTCGTTTTTATTATCCTTCTTCTTTGTAATTTCCATGTATTTTGTTTTTTCCTCATTTATCTTTAGTCCTCTCATCCTTCCCCTTTCTTCTATCCTACTTATGGCTTTTTTGAGGTTCTTCTTGGTCTTGCAATTACTGCTACATCATCCGCATAGGCCAAGCATTGGCAGGTTTGTTGGTATATCGTTCCATTTGTTTTTATTTCTGACTCTCGGATTATCTTCTCTATTACCAAATTAAATAGACATGTCGACACTGGATCCTCCTGTCTTAATCCTCTCTTCACTTTAAACTTGTCTGATACTTTGCCCTCAACCAACACTCTATTTTATGTGTCATTCAGGATCATTCTCACCATGCGAATCAATTTACTTGGAATTTTTAATTCTTCCATTATCTTGTAGAGTCCTCTATTCATAGAGTCCTATGCTTCTCTGAAATCCACAAAGACCAAGTGTAGTGCCAAATTTTGTTTTAAGCTATTATCTTGGATTCGCTTAATCGAAAATATCTGGTCTGTAACCGATCTATTTTTCCTGAATCCACACTGGTACTCTACCAGAATAGACTCTGCTAGTCTGTTTTTTGATAGTCAACACTACTATCTTGTACACGACATCCAGTAAGGCTATTGGTCTATAATTACCACATATAGTTTTTTTCTCCTTTTTTTGTATATTGGACAAATGAGCGACTCTCTCCAGCTCATTGGCATCTTTTCTGTTTTCCCATATTTCTTGCACCAACCGGCATATTTCATTTTCCAGATCTACTCCTCCAGCTTTGATCAGTTCTGCTGTTATACAATTTCCACCCGGGGCCTTATTTTTTTTGGGTTCTGAGTATTTTTCTTATTTCTTCTTTGCAGGGTTTGTTTGTCCCCTCATGCCCTTCAGTTAATTTTGCTTCCTATTTCTCATTCAACTCATTTTTCATCTCCATTTAGTATTTCTTTAAAGTATTCCCCCGATCTATTCAGTCTTTCTACCAAGCTTACTGCTAAACTTCCATTTTTTTCTTACATATTAGCATTTTGCCTCTGTTTATTCCTTTTGTATTTTATAAAAAAAACACGTAAATCGGATAAGTGGTTCTTGAGTTCTAAGCACAGTAATGGATAGACAGACAGACAGAGAGACTTTACGTTTCATATATATTATAGATTTTTTTTTGACATATATTAAATTAAGAATTAAAAAAAAATCACGTAAATCAGATGAGTGGTTCTCGAATGATACGCACACTAACGGACAGACAGAGTGACGTTGCGTTTTATATATGGTATATTATATAGATTATTATTATTATATAACCTGGCCAGAAAACAGATGCATGAATTTAAAAAAAAACACGAAAATCGGATAAGTGGTTCTCGAGTGATAAGCGCACTAACGGACGGACAGACAGGCAGAGAGACGTTGCATTTTATATATATATTATAGATGTAATAAAATATATATCTATAACCTGGTCAGAGAACATATGTATGAATTTAAAAAAATCACGTAAATCGAATAAGTGGTTCTCGAGGGATAAGCGCACTAACGGACAGACAAACAGACAGAGAGACGTTGCATTTTACATATATTATAGATATAAATTATTATTATTACTATATAACCTGGCCAAAAAATATATGTATGAATTTAAAAAAAGACACGTAAATCGAATAAGTGGTTCTCGCGTGATAAACGCACTAATGGACAGACAGACAGACAGAGAGATATTGCATTTTATATATATTATAGATTATACATTATAGATATTCTCTGCTACATAATATTGTTCCAAATTTAGTGGTTTAGGCTGTGTTTTGCAAGGGAACGCGCAGCAAACTTTTTTCCGACTTCATTCACTATTATCGTCACTGCTCATTCCCTATGCTAACTATCGTAATAAAATATAGCCTATAACCTGGCCAGAGAACATATGTATGTTTTAAAAAAAAAGTACGTAAATCGGATAAGTGGTTCTCCAGTGATAAGGTCACTAACGGACAGACAGACAGACAGACAGACAGACAGACAGACAGAGAGACGTTGCATTTTATATATATTATAGATGGTTTCTCAAATTTCAAGAAGTGATTTGTATGAAATTGTGACAGAAGGCTTAAATTGTCGCAAGTTGTGCTCACGCTGAGTACCAAAAATGCTGACTGAGGTGTACAAAACTAATCATCTGGCCAATACTTTAACTTTCCTCAAGAGGTGAAGGTGACCAGTTTTTAAGCTAAATTATCACTGGTGATGAAACTTGGGTTCCATGAAATGAAAACATTCACTATCACCCTAGAAAGTGAAGTTCAAGCAAACAATTTCCCGCCGAAAAATGATATGCACTGTGTTTTGAGATAGGCAGTGGGAGTTGCTTGTGGATTTGTTTGCGTCGAAGAGAGACAGTAAATGCTGAGACATATTGTGACACCTTAAATAAACTGCGTCATACAATCTAAAGCAAAAGGCGTGAAGCAGAACGATCCTCAGTAAAGGGATCGTTTTGCTTCAAGACACTAAGATTGCATCATGTCATATGGCTGGGAAGCACTGAAATCACCCCCCCCCCCCCTCCTCCGTATAGCTTTGACCTACTGCCTAGTGACTACCATTTGTTTCTACACTTAAAGAAGAATCTTGGCGCTACGACACCAACTAGGTCGTCAAAATGATCATGATGCAGTAGTTAGCAAACCAGGCGGCAGATTTCTATGAGGATGGAATACAGAAGCTGGTGTTACGATACAACGAGTACCTTAATATAGGTGAAAATTATGTGGAAAAGTAGATTAGGATCTGGGGGTTCATATAAAAATACAATTGTCAAAAAAACTGGCCTAGTGTTTTTATAATATCAAAACGGTACTTACTATAAAAACGAACCTCGTACATCTATTGAAATCGTAGCGGGAACTTCGTCTATACACTGAGTAATTTTCCGAAAATGAATGCTAGTCAGCTAGAAAATTGTAAATCGTATCCGAAAAATTAGGATGTATAACAAAAGATAGACCATTATTTTCACTTTCGCCATCAAAAGGAAACGTTTACTTACTTGACAGAGTATATAACACTCTAGGTACTTAAATAATGTTTATAATACATATGTAGTCAACAACGGACCAAAAGGATGTAGCATATCTTGATTAGGAAGCTTTGCGAACGGTTGCTCTTATGTCGGAGCGAGCCGATCCTAGTTATTAAAAACACCGAAATGGAGTATCTCGACATAACTATGTGGGGCTCTGTAATTCTAACTTTTATAGAAAAAAATTGCCTGGGTTTTGACAGCTTTAAATTCTACTTGGTTACTGACAAAAATAAAATTTCTTTTAGATCTTGGTTGATGTTTACTGATAGCCTTGCTATAACATTCGATATTACTCACAATATCACTTATAAGATTACTTCGGTGTCTGTCTGTCCGTCTGTCTGTCCGCCTGTCTGTCCGTCTGTCTGTCCGTCTGTCTGTCCATCTGTCTGTCCGTCTGTCTGTCTGTCATACCAGATTTTCTTCTAAACTATTTGTCATAGAAAGTTGAAATTTGGTAATAATAGAGGAATTGGTGGCCTGATCAGAGCCGTGTAGTTTTCAAAGTTAAATTTTAACTTAAGGGGTTAGTTTTGGGGGGTGAAATCGGGAGTGAAATAAAAATTTTTACTAGGTCATCGAGTGTTGTGTCAAATGAAAGCTTGTGAAAACACAAGTAAAAAAAATATATATAACGTAATACTTGCGCACACTTTTCTCTATATTATTTTTAAAAAACCGCGAAAAATCGCTGTCCACCTCCCTTATCTCGAAAAGTACTCATCAAAAAATTTTGAAAAAATTCTGGAATATTCTCCACGGGGTGTAGATTGAACGAAAATTATCACGAGTGGTAATGCACTCGCACTGTAATAATTTATCTGGTATATAAAAAAAAAAAACAGAAATTTCAAGGTCATCAATTTTCAGTAAAGATTGGAAATAAACTTTATTGAAAACTCATTTGGAGTGTGTTTTGTGAAGTCACTGATCATTTTTATACCACTGTAAGAAAATTTTTTATTTTAAAAGCAATCAACGTACTAATTGTGCAAGTTCAACTTGCACTTGACCGGTTTTTTTTTTTTTTTTCATTTTTGGGTATTAGCTAAACTCTAGCTCATTTCTCTCTCTTTCTCTCTTTTCTGTGGAATAAGTTGAAAAGTTTACAGAAAACGGTTTTAGCTCGCTTGCTCATTTTTTTTTACGTGCTATGGCAGATATTCCATTTATCCACGCGTTTTTAGTGTCTAACTTCATTAAAATATGTTTTATGGCAAGCTCTTTTCAGACAATATCAGGCATCTTTGACTGTACATTGGGAATAATGGATAGTGCTGTTCCCTAGCCAGTAGTAGTTAATAGTAGGCAAGTCAAAGAGTTCAGCCAACAAGCTGTCTTATCCCCTGAACTTGTTTTGTAGATGTTGAGAAGCGGTCAAACATTGGATAAACGAAGATGAATTTCTTAGAAGTATCAGCTGGCTTTAATTTTTGAACCAGTCGTAGCTTGTGAGGTGCAGATTAAAGTCTTAATGAAGAAAGCATTGTAACGAACTCATGAACTCATTTACAGCACTTGAACGCATACGAACTGAGAGGTTAGGATTCTCGCGCATTGACAGTAGGACGCTCTTCAATTTTGCATTATTTTTTTAGTGTTCCGTACGGAACACTTATAAGATCACTTCGGTGTCTCTCCGTCTGTCTGTCCGTCTGCCCGTCTGTCACACCCGATTTTCTCCGAAACTATTTGTCATAGAAAGTCGAAATTTGGTAATAATATAGGAATTGATGGCCTCATCAGATCCATGTAGTTTTGAAAGTTAAATTTTGACTTAAGGGGTTAGTTTTGGGGGGTGAAATCGGAAATGAAAAAAAAAATTTTTTACTAGGTAATCGAGTGTGGTGTCAAATGAAAGCTTGTGAAAACACGAGTAAAAAATGTACATATAATGCGCGCACTTTTCTTTGTATTATTTTAAAAAATCGCGAAAAAAAATCGCTGTCCACCCGCCTTATCTCGAAAAGTACTTATCAAAAAATTTTGAAAAAATTCTGGAATATTCTCCACGGGTTGTAGATTGAACAAAAATTATCACGAGTGCATTACCTGTAATAATTTATCTGGTATATAAAAAAAAAACAGAAATTTCAAGGTCATCAATTTTTCAGTAATGATTGGAAATAAACTTTATTGAAAACTCATTTGGAGTGTGTTTTTTGTGAAGTCACTGATCATTTTATACCACTGTAAGAAAATTTTTTATTTTGAAAGCAATCAACATACGGAACACTAATTGTGCAAGTTCAACTTGCACTTGACCGGTTTTTTTTTTTCATTTTTGGGTATTAGCTAAACTCTAGCGCATTTTCGTCAGGAAGAGAATATTCCTTTTCTGTGGAATAAGTTGCAAAGTTTACAGAAAAGGTTTTAGCTCGCTTGCGCATTTTTTACGTGCTATGGCAGATATTCCATTTATCCTCGCGTTTTTAGTGTCTAGCTTCATTAAAATTTGTTTTATGGCCAGCTCTTTTAAGACAATATCAGGCATCTTTGACTGTACATTGGGAATAATGGATAGTGCTGTGCCCTAGTTAGTAGTAGTTAATAGTAGGCAAGTTAAAGAGTTTATCCAACAAGCGGTCTTATCCCCTGAACTCGTTTTGCAAATGTTGAGAAGCTGTCAAACATTGGATAAACGAAGATGAATTTCTTAGAAGTATCAGCTGGCTTTAATTTTTGAACCAGTCGTATCTTGTGAGGTGCAGATTAAAGTCTTAATGAAGAAAGCATTATAACGAATTCATGGACTCATTTACAGCACTTGAACGCTTTCGAACTGAGAGGTTGGGATTCCCGCGCATTGACAGTAGGACGCTCTTCAATTTTGCATTATTTTTTTAGTGTTCCGTACGGAACACTTATAAGATCACTTCGGTGTCTGTCCGTCTGCCCGTCTGCCACACTCGATTTTCTCCGAAAGTACTCGTATTTGTTATAGAAAGTTGAAATTTGGTAATAATATAAGAAAATTATATAAAAACAACACTACGTTTTAATTTCCAATATATTTAAAGTCAGTTGACAATTGTTTCACCAAACAATGGCTTCTTCAGAAGTAAATAGGAAAGAAAAATATTTAGTAGTAATCCTGGTTAAATAGTGCTTAAAACTATTCTTAATTACCTAAAATTATGCTAATCATCTTATTATATTATTTACAGACAAAATTATTTTAAGAATGCAAATCTGTGGTACTATTTCCGAGAACTAATCAAGATTAAGTAAGGGTGAATGGTTTAAGTCTACCTGTTCGTTTAGTAATTGATTGGAGTTTTTCCGTTTGTTAATTTCAAGACATTCAAGCAAATTTAATTTTTTAGATTTATTTTCTACATGTAGGATTTTTAACGTATCATCAAAATTATGGGATTCGTTTATTATATGGGTTGCGTATTGTGAATTGTTCTTATTTTTTAAATAACTATGTTTATCTTCTTTAATGCGAGTTTCAAAAGATCTACCAGTTTGTCCTACGTTGGTTTTAGTACAAGATCCACAATTTAATAAATAAACTCCTGATTTTAAGGAATTCTTAGATTTGGTTTTGTTTTTATCAAAATTATACTCCCTAAGGAATTACTGGTTTTGAATGCTATTTTATTGTTCTTCTTTATTAAATGTTTGGAAATTGTTCTAGTTATTTTCCCTGTGTATGTGAGTGTACTAAATTTTCCTTTTTTGTCATTAATTGTGGGATAAATTAAAGATATTGCTTGTTTAAAGGATTTTTTATTCAAGATATTATCTATAATGTTGGGGTCATATCCATTATTAAATTGTGGATCTGGTACTAAAACCTACGTAGGACAAACTGGTAGATCTTTTGAAACTCGCATTAAAGAACATAAACATAGTTATTTAAAAAATAAGAACAATTCACATTACGCAACCCATATAATAAACGAATCCCTTAATTTTGATGATACGTTAAAAAATCCTACATGTTGAAAATAAATCTAAAAAATTAAATTTGTTTGAATATCTTGAAATTAACAAACGGAAAAACTTCAATCAATTACTAAACGAACAGGCAGACTTAAACCATTCACCCTTACTTAAACTTTATTAGTTCTCGGAAATAGTACCACAGATTTGCATTGTTAAAATAATTTTGTCTGTAAATAATATAATAAAATGATTAGCATAATCTTAGGTAATTAAGGATAGTTTTAAGCACTATTTAACCAGGATTACTACTAAATATTTTTCTTTCCTATTTACTTCTGAAGAAGCCATTGTATGGTGAAATAATTGTCAAGTGACTTTAAATATAATGGAAATTAAAACATAGTGTTGTTTTTATATAATTTTATTATTACAAGTATCGGCTAACACAATCAAAGAAAAAATAATATAGGAATTGATGGCCTCATCAGAGTCATGTAGTTTTGAAAGTTAAATTTTGACTTAAGGGGTTAGTTTTGGGGGTGAAATCGGAAGTGAAAAAAAAAATTTTTTACTAGGTAATCGAGTGTGGTGTCAAATGAAAGCTTGTGAAAACACGAGTAACAAATATACATATAATGTAATACTTGCGCGCACTTTTCTTTGTATTATTTTTAAAAAATCGTGAAAAATCGCTGTCCACCCGCCTTATCTCGAAAAGTACTTATCAAAAAATTTTGAAAAAATTCTGGAATATTCTCCACGGGGTGTAGATTGAACGAAAATTATCACGAGTGCATTACCTGTAATAATTTATCTGGTATATAAAAAAAACAGAAATTTCAAGGTCATCAATTTTCAGTAAAGATTGGAAATAAACTTTGTTGAAAACTCATTTGGGGTGTGTTTTGTGAAGTCACTGATCATTTTATACTTCCGTTACAACATTTTTTATTTTAAAAGCAATCAACGTACGGAACACTAATTGCGCAAGTTCAACTTGCACTTGACCGGTTATCTTCCTCTTACTAGCACTACTTAGAGTTTACTTGAAGTAAAACTAGTTTTTCCAAACTTTTGCAACTACTTCTTGATTACTAGAACAATTGAAGCTTCACTTACACTAAGTAAATGATATTAGATTCGAAATAGTCTCAGAAATTTTGTTTTTTATATGCATTCATAAAGAGTCTGCTTCACTCTAGAGAAATGCTCTATAGCAAATATATTTTCAACCACTTTTGTTACGTCAGTTGGTTTAGAGCAACCAATCATCCTAATTTGAACTAATTTATGAGACACCCCCTACAATAATGCGCATATTTCTAATATGAGAACTATCAGTTCTTATCTTAATTCAAAAAGTAATAAAAATATACTTGGTAGAATACCTTTGCTCTCAGTCTAAAATTGCGTTCGTAATTACCAACATAAAATTAGAAGAATCCCGACTATCATTTATCAGACGTCGCCAGTATATTAGCCTTAATTGCGTATACTAATTTTATTCTTCCAGCCGATCTTGTACGTAAACCGGGACAGGTTTTCTCTAGTTAATGGTCACTAAGATATGTTTGATGGTACAATCCCGACGCGACTGAGACCAAGTGTGCGATCGCCACTAAGATAAGCAAAAACGAAGAGCCGAGAAGAATAGATTTAAGATCGGCTGTAAACACGGTTTTACTGCTAGTGTTTATGTTTAACGGTACACTACAACTTAAAAATGATTACATCATTGGTCACTGTTGCTTTTAAAGTCTTTAATATAAAGAAGTTGATAACACGAGTTATTTTTTAGTTATTAGTTATTATCATGACCAATGCAGCAAAATTTAGAGAACCAAATAGGTAAATGGACTTAGATATACCCTGAACTAATTATTAAAAACAAATGAAAAACCCGAATGTGATGTATAGTTAACAAATAAGAATGTACTAACACTGTAACATTCGCACACTATTTGAGGACCCATTCTTATTCGCACACTATTTGAGGACCCACTATTTCTTTTATTTCGTTCATATTCTGGATTTCTCCTATTTCTTCAGTGAAAATTGAGACAATTATATTTTGAAAGACTTTATTAAACCAAATATGTGCCATTTGGTGTGTTCTTTGGTTTCTGGTTAAAAACTGACGAGTCGTTTTTACAAGCCTCTTTTCAAACTAACTTAATACCATTTAGGGAGTTCTGCAAAGACCAAACCATATGATAGTCTGACGGTGCAAGGTCCAGGTTATACGATGGATGTATTAAAATTTCATAGCCAAGCTCTCTCAATTTTTACCAAGTCATTAAAAATATGTGGGGTATGGCATTATCATGGGGAAAGACGACACCTTTTATTTGACTAGTTCCGGCTAATTTTTTTTTACTCGCTTACTTCAATCTTGTCAACTGCTGACATAAGATTACAGAATCAATCCTTTGGCCAGACTGTTGCAGCGTATGTTGCACGATTCTCTTTCAGTAATTTTTTCTGAAAATTGGCAATAGAATACGAAGCAAAGAGTTCGCCTAACAGGTTGGCTTTTCCAGTATTTAATTGATCGTGTAGGTGAGAGTTAATTTGGTAAAATTTTAACTAATGATATTATTTCTTTAATTGGTACACAATTTAGTAACTAAAGTCCGTGCAAAGTCCGAGAGATGACACCACCGGCACAGGACCGGGTGCCAGGGGCGGCTAATCAAGGCCAAAATACACACGTACTAGGCCCTGTGCAGTTCATCTCAAGCGGTGGTCCGGTGGTCCAACCTTCTATCCCTGGAGGTCAGTCCTAGAACGTAGTCGACCATAAAGAAACTTGGTCACTGAGTCTAAGAAGTACCCGGCGTATAATCATAAGCAAAGCGGGGTGAACGAACGCAACTTATGGGGAAGGTCAGGGAAACTATGGATCGGTTCGCGGGACAACCCCATGTCAAATGACTGGCTCGGCGTTACCAGGTCTTGTGATATATATGGATATATACATACAAATATGTCCGTCATAACACAAAGCCATGTAATCCTAGGCTAGTTAAAGTCACAAAATGTTACGTTTCCACATTTTTTTATTACTTTACTCTTGAAACTTATTTTTATCCTTTTTTGACCTGTTTATACTTTAGTTTGTATAAATGTGTCTATTCTCCCACATTCACAAGTCATTGTGTTAGCCCATCATGTTTCAGAAATGTGTCTGATTATTCTTCTCTTCTTATCCATCAGATTTTCCAAATAGTCCTTCCTTGATTCGTTCAAAACTTTATTCGTGATCCAATTTACCCACCTGACTTTCAAGTTTGATGTGTAGCATCACATTAAATCCTTCTGTATGCGGGTTTTCTCCAGTGTCCAGACTTGGCATTTCAAAAATAGACTTTCTTTCTCTACAAAAGCCTTCTCCACAGTCCAATTTTCCATCATCATCCCTATAATTTTCTTACACTTACGAGGCTGGTTTGAAAAGTCCGTGCAAAGTCCGAGAGATGGCACCACCGGCGCGTATCGAGGTCATGTTTAGTTAGAAGCATCTCTTGAATGAACGCCAGCCATATTGGTCTATTTCTTTGTGTTTGGCATTCGTGTAAATCAAGGAAGTCGAGTGATTTTCAAGAAATGGACGAAAAAGAATTTCGTGTGGTGATTAAACATTACTTTATGAAAGGCAAAACGCCTCAGGAGACTAAAGAGAAGCTTGATAAACATTATGGTGACTCTGCACCTTCGATTAGAACAGTTTATAAGTGGTTTCAAAATTTTCGGAGTGGCCATATGGGCACAAGTGACGCTGAACATTCTGGACGGCCTGTGGAGGTTACGACTCCAGAAATCATTGATCAAATCCATGATATGGTGATGGATGACAGAAGAGTTAAAGGTGCGTGAGATTGCTAGTGCTGTGGGCATCTCGACTGAACGGGTACATAATATTTTGCATAAACATTTGGACATGAGAAAGCTATCCGCAAGATGGGTGCCGCGATTGCTCACGCTTGACCAAAAACGGAATCGTGTGAAGTGTTGCAAGGATGGTTTGCAGCTGTTCCAGAAGAATCCGGAGGACTTTAGGCGTCGTTTCGTCACTGTGGATGAAACATGGATACATTACTATACTCCTGAGACCAAACAACAATCTAAACAATGGGTTACCAAGGGGGAATCTGCACCAAAAAAGGCGAAGACCGTTCCTTCGGCCGGAAAGGTTATGGCGACTGTCTTTTGGGATTCGCAAGGGATAATCCTCATCGACTATCTGGAAAAGGGTAAAACTATTACAGGTGAATATTATTCATCGTTATTGGACCGTTTGAAAACCGAGCTGCAAGAAAAACGCCTGCGATTGGCCCACAAGAAAGTCCTTTTCCATCACGACAACGCACCAGCACACACCTCAGCAGTTGTGGTCGCAAAATTAATGGAAATAGGATTCCAACTCGTTTCACATCCCCCCTATTCT
Source organism: Pachyrhynchus sulphureomaculatus (assembly GCA_019049505.1). Lineage (NCBI taxonomy): Eukaryota > Metazoa > Arthropoda > Insecta > Coleoptera > Curculionidae > Pachyrhynchus > Pachyrhynchus sulphureomaculatus. The sequence goes on along the minus strand of CM032446.1, from coordinate 250,038,568 downwards.
CCAGACTTGGCTCCCTCGGACTACTATTTGTTCCCCAATTTGAAGAAATGGCTGGCGGGACAAAGATTTTATTCAAACGAGGAGGTGATTGCATACACTAATGGATATTTTGCAGACTTGGACAAATCCTATTATTCGGAAGGGATCAACAAACTATGGACGAAATGTATACGCCTAAAAGGAGACTATGTCGAAAAATAAAAAAGGTTTACCCCAAACACATAAGTAGTTTTTATTTTTGCACGGACTTTTCAAATCAGCCTCGTATTTTCTTACTATTTACATTTCGGTTAGTTCAAAAATTTGCTTTTAACTGGGTGGTCTACTGTAATATGAAACAGTAATGCCAATTAAATATCTAAATTATCTTGTAAAAGAATAAAGCAAATAGTTTTAATACCGCTCAAAATATAATAAATGAGGAAAATACCTTTTAATACATTTTGTTGAAAACATAGCTAATTGAAAAGTTTTAAGAATTTTAAAGTTACTTCTACTCTAATTAGGTTTGTCTACCAAAGAAAAATTAAGTCATTTTCCTTTAGAGTGCATCTTTTTCGTTCGCTTTTAATTAGTGCAGCTTCAGAGAAGTCAGTTTTAATGAACTAGCAGTTCATACATAATCATAAGGACACAATTTTCTATATAATAAAGTTACTTAGGAAAAAGACATTTTCTGTTATTTCTCTCTGTTTTTTGAAAGTGGAGACTAAAATTAAGTTTCACGAAAAAAAACCTATAGATTTACTCAGATCTAAAATAAACATGTTTTTAAACGACTTAAAAATCGGAGGTTCTCAATTTAATACGTATGTCGGTATATTTATGTATGACTAGCTGTGCCCACAGCCGGCTCGCGTGGACTACAGAATTATTGTTTAGCTTTTTTAGTAAGGAGTGCGCCGACGGCAAACTTTTTCCGACCTAATTCACTATTAGTGTCACTGCTTAGTCCTTATGTTACCTAAAGTAACAAAATAAATACTAAAACCCAGCCAGAGCACATATGTATGAATTAAAAAAAAAACACGTAAATCGGATAAGTAGTTCTCGAGTGATAAGCGTACTAACGGACAGACAGACAGACAGAGAGACGTTGCGTTTTGCCATGTATATAGACATCATAGATTTAAATATTTCTTGATTCTTAAAAAGTGTTTCTATTTCAAACGTGCTGCCATTTATAAAGTAAGAACAATAATTTTGTTATAATTAAGCATATTTAGCAGGTAGTTTAGAAACTAGCCTAGGACGTAATTTCAACTACAATATGGATTACAAATTCAATTTAAAAGATCATAGACCGAACTTTTGGTTACTTCATTTAATTTTTAGTCTTCATTTAATTTTTAGTGTTCCGTACGGAACACTTATAAGAACACTTCGGTGTCTGTCTGTCTGTTTGTCACACCCAATTTTCTCCGAAACTATTTGACATAGAAAATTGAAATTGGCACTAATATGGGAATTGATGGCCTCATCAGAGCCATGTAGTTTTGAGAGTTAAATTTTAACTTAAGGGGTTAGTTTTGGGGGGTGAAAGCGGAAGTAAAAAAATATTTTTTACTAGGTTATCGAGTGTGGTGTCAAATAAAAGCTTGTGAAAACATGAGTAAAAAATATATATATAATGTAATACTTGCGCGCACTTTTCTTTGTATTATTTTTAAAAAATCGCGAAAAATCGCTGTCCCCCCGCCTTATCTCGAAAAGTACTTATCAAAAAATTTTGGAATATTTTCCACGGGTGTAGATTGAATGAAAATTATCACGAGTACATTACCTTTAATAATTTATCTGGTATATATAAAAAAAACAAAAATTTCAAGGTCATCAGATTTCAGTAAAAATTGGAAGCAAACTTTGTTGAAAACTCATTTGGGGTGTGTTTTGTGAAGTCACTGATCATACCTCTGTAACAAATTTTTTTATTTTAAAAGCAATCAACGTACGGAACACTAATTGCACAAGTTCAACTTGCACTTGACCGGTTTTTTTTAATTGAAATGTGCATAATTCGGGGTTGACCCTCCTAAGACTCACTTAAATTGTGTACTTTGATTAGTCAAGAACGTGATACCATTTACTCTTGTCGTCTTAAGTGTATAGAATTGTGGGTTCTAGGATATATATATATATATATATATATATATATATATATATATATATATATATATATATATATATATTTGAATATATGGTTCAATACAAAACCACTGAAAATGAACAAAGCCCATCAGCAGTCTATCTACGGTTTTCTATCCAATCCAATAATCCATCTCGAGACGTGTTTAGTCTTTTCACTTCTCATCAGTCGAGCTAGGATCGACAAACGAGAGAACAAAATTTCAAATACATATTCCCATACTGGCGTGACATCGTAGTTAGGTTTTTGCAATTGCAATAAAATATACCTATATATATATATAATATATATATATATATATATATATATATATATATATATGTATATATATATATATATATATATATACATATATATATATATATATATATATACATATAAATAGTTACCCATTTCCGTCGTTTGCAAAAGCTTCTTCTTCTTCTTAATTCGCTGTCTCCTGACGAAGGTTGACTATCCAAATGGCTAACATAGTCCTGGAAACGGCAGCTCTAAAAATATTTATTGATGAGCATTTAAACCATCTAGGGCAAGTTATAGTTTGCTCCCTCATTATACCACCGATATAACTAGTTTTTCTTTTCTTAAACACTTTAGTATTTGTTACTTTATCCACCTATGATGTCCGTAGAATCCTTCTATAATAGCATCGAATCATACTCACTCGTAGGTCTAGATTAAGGTTGGATCTAGTTAAAAGAGTTTTTATCTTTATGAAGACCCCACGAAGCTGCTCGATTCTCGATCTAATCTCTATTTTTGGATTACATTAACTCTTAATTAGTGTTCAAAGGTATTTAAAAGATAAAATTGCTGAATTACATCTATAATATATATAAAATGCAACGTCTCTCTGTCTGTCTGTCTGTCTGTCCGTTAGTGCGCTTATCACTGGAGAACCACTTATCCGATTTACGTACTTTTTTTTTAAAACATACATATGTCCTCTGGCCAGGTTATAGGCTATATTTTATTACGATAGGTAACATGAGGAATAAGCAGTGACGTAAAATAGTGATTGAAGTCGGAAAAAAGTTTGCCGCTTGCGCGTCGCCTTGCAGTACACAGCCTAAACCGTTAAATATGGAACAATATTATGTAGCAGAGAATATCTATAAACTATAATCTATAACATATACAAAATGCAATGTCTCTCTGTCTGTCTGTCCATTAATGCGTTTATCACGCGAGAACCACTTATCCGATTTACGTGTCTTTTTTTAAATTCATACATATATTCTTTGGCCAGGTTATATAATAATAATAATAATCTATATCTACAATATATATAAAATGCAATGTCTCTCTGTCTGTCTGTCTGTCTGTCTGTTAGTGCGCTTATCCCTCGAGAGCCAGTTATCCGATTTACGTGATTTTTTAAATTCATACATGTTCTCTGACCAGGTTATAGATATATATTTTATTATATCTATAATATAAATAAAATGCAAAGTATCTCTGTCTGTCTGTCCGTTAGTGCGCTTATCACTGGAGAACCACTTATCCGATTTTCGTTTTTTTTTTTTAAACAAACATATGATCTCCGGCCAGGTTATAGGCTATATTTTATTAGATAGGTAGGATAAGGAATGAGCAGTGACGATAATAGTGAATGAAGTCGGAAAAAGTTTGCCGCTACCGCGTTCTCTTGCAATACACAGTGTAAACTACTAAATATGGAACAATATTATGTAGCAGAGAATATCTATAATCTATAATATGTATATATAAAATGCAATGTCTCTCTGTCTGTCTGTCTGTCCATTAGTGCGTTTATCATGCGAGAACTACTTATCCGATTTACGTGTCTTTTTTAAATTCATACATATATTCTTTGGTCAGGTTATATAATAATAATCTATATCTATAATATGTATAAAATGCAACGTCTCTCTGTCTGTCTGTCTGTCCGTCCGTTAGTGCTCTTATCACTGGAGAACCACTTATCCGATTTACGTGCTTTTTTTTTAAAACATACATATGTTCTTTGGCAGGGTTGTAGACTGTATTTTATTACGTTAGGTAACATGAGGAATAAGCAGTGACGATAATAGTGAATTAAAACGGAAAAAAGTTTGCCGCTAGCGCGTTCTCTTGCAATACATTGCCTAAACCACTAAATATGGAACAATATCATATAGCAAGGGATATCTATAATATATATAAAATGCAACGTCTCTCTGTCTGTTTGTCCGTTTATTCGCTTATCACTGGAGAACCACTTATCCGATCTTTTTTTAAAACATGCTAAACCATTAAATATGGAAAAATATCATGGAGCAAAGAATATCTATAATATCTATAAAATGCAACGTCTCTCTCTGTCTGTCTGTCTGTTATTGCGCTTATCGCTGGAGAACCACTAATCCGATTTACGTGCTTTTTTTTAAACATACGCATGTTCTCTGGCCAGGATATAGGATATATTTTATTACGTTAGGTGACATAAGGAATAAGCAGTGACGATAATTGTGAATCAAGTCGGAGAAAAGTTTGCCGCTAGCGCGTTCTCTTGCAATACACTGTCTAAGGCCTTAAATATGGAACAATATCATGTAGCAAAGAATATAATATATACATATATATATATATATATATATATATATATATATATATATATATATATTTATATATATATATTTTTATATATATATATATATATATATATATATATATATATATATATATAAAATGAAACGTCTCTCTGTCTGTCTGTCTATCCGTTAGTGCGCTTATCACCAGAACCACTTATCTGATTTACGTATTTTTATAAATTTATACATATGTTCTATATAATTTGATATAAGCCTAGATAATGGGAGATAAGGTGAGATAATGGGAGATAAGGAGAAATAATGGGAGATAAGTCGAGATAAGCCTCGATAATGGGAGATAAGGTTAGATAATGGGAGATAAGGTGAGATAATGGGAGATAATTATAAATAATGGTAGGTAAGGAGAAATAATGGGAGATAAGCAGAGATAAGTCTGAATAATGGGAGTTATGGTGAGATACTGGGAGATAAGGAGAAATAATGGGAAATAAGGAGAAATATTGCGAGATAAGTCGAGATAAGCCTAGATAATTGGAAATAAGACCAGATAGTGGGAAATAGGGAGAAATAATGGGAGATAAGGAGAAATAATGGGAGACGAGAAGAGATAAGCCTAGATAATGGAAATTATGTAGAAATAATGGGAGATAAGGAGAAATATTGGGAGATAAGGGGAAATAATGGGAGATATTTTATTACGATGGGTAACATAAGGAATAAGCAGTGACGATAGTAGTGAATAAAGTCCCCGCGAGCGGAGCAGCGGGCCGGCTAGTTTTTTATAATTAAACGTCAAGAAATGCAAAAATCTTGAAGGGTGGTTCTTAAGTGAATACAATACCTCCCTATCACAAAGGAGGTAAAAACATAAACTTCAATTGACCGTAGTTAAAGATCACCAGTTTCTAAAAGAATATTACACTAACTGACCTAGCAGATATATGTAGAGTAATTTTAGTTATATTGATTTAAAGAATACTAAAAAGCGTAAAAGAGTCTTAGTTAAGTTAGAACCTACCTGTTTATAAAAGACAAAGAATTAGCTAAAATAATCTTCGTTGTTCTTATATAATTAATATTTAATTCGAAAAATATAACGAGTAAACAAACCTTAAACAAAATTTTGATGTGGTTGCAAATTGCTATATTTTATTTTTTTTTACTTACCAGTTATTCTAAAATAACCTTTTTATCTGTAAAAAGTAATATTAATCTCGCAAAAAAATATATACATTTAGTAGTTTCTTCACGTCAATGTTAGAGCTTGAAAGAGAATATCTAACATATTTTGTGTTGGATACTCTCCTAATAAATTTGTAAATACTAATTGATTTTCGGCATTAAGTTTTGTTTAATAAGTTTCTTCTTAAATATAAAATTGCGTCAACTTCAAGATTTTACTTAATTTTGTGTCTTTATGTGTTATATTTTGTGTGCTAATAACATATTGCTTACATTTCTTAAGCTTTGAATTTAGAGAGACAATGCGAAGATTTATTTTGATAATTATATTTTACTAAGTCAATCATCGCTCCTGATGAAGCTAACATGGTTAGCGAAATGCGCGTCAAGTGCAAAAATAATGTGTTTGGTGTAGTGGTGATATATACTGAGTATTATATTTTATTTATGAGGAAGTTACTAAGAGCAGATTTTGTTACACTTTTATCACTTTTTTAAGTCAATTTGTTTCATTTTCTATTTTTCTTTTAGTTAAAATCAATAGGTATATGATAAGTGATAATTTGTGGAGAATGGGTAGGTTTCTGGTTACGAAACACATTAAAATTGAATAATATTTATAAATATCACTATAAATAAATAAATAATCCAAGTAACCTAATAATTACAATATTTTTAAATAATTAATTTTATTCATCATTCTCAATCAGCTGTGGCTTAACTCAGCTTATTGACGAACCAACACGGATCCCTGACCGAGACGGGGAGTTCGCCAGTCTTCTTGATCTGTTTTTAACCACCAATCCGGTGATTTACACGGTCACCCTAAATCCGCCGTTAGGTTCTTCCGACCATAAATTGCTTTCGACATCGAGTATCCTACTAATCAGTGACTGGGAGGCGCCTAAACCGCGCAAGATTTGGCACTACAGATCTGCTAAATGGGAAGATCTCGTGGAATATTTTCGAACTTTTCCTTGGTTAGACGTTTGTTTTCGTTCTGACAACCCATCTGACTGCGCCAGGGAGGTTTCCGATGTTATTTTGACTGGTATGGAAGCTTACATTCCTTTTTTGAAGAAATGTCCTTCCAACGGCAAGCCTTGGTTTGACCGAAAATGCAAAGAAGCTGTTGCTTCTAAACATCTTGTCTACCGACGATGGCGTGAGAATCATAACACCATAAATCGTAACACCTTTGTTCGTGCCCAGAACAGATGCAAAGAAATTATCGACGAAACCAAGGAAGCACACAATCAGTGAATTAGAAACAAACTTCTCGCTTTGTCCCGACAATTCCAGGTTCTTTTGGTCAGTCGCTAAGGCAAAATTTCACCAAATCCACCATACCACCACTCACACGGCCAGATAATTTTTTTGCAACGACATCTATTGAAAAAGCGAACTTGTTGGCTGAACTTTGAACATTCTACTGACGATTTCCAAGGAAAAACACCACCTACTATTCCCATAGTGCAGTCAAGGATGCCCGATATTGTCGTATCATAAAACGTATTTTAATGAAGCTAGACACCAACAAAGCTTCTGGCGCTGACGGAATACCTGCCATAGTTCTCAAAAACAGTGCGAGGGAACTGACAACAGTTTTCTGTAGACTTTTTAACCTATCTTACAGAAAGAGAATATTTCCTTCACGCTGGAAATGTGCCCCAGTTCAGCCGATACCTAAAAAAGGCAAGAAGACCTTGCCAAATAACTACCGACCAGTCGCACTCCTTTCAATAATATCTTAAGTCATGGAAAAGGCCATCAATCAACATCTTCTAAAATATCTTGAAGGATCCAACATTATTAGCGATCACCAATATGGCTTTCGTAAACATAGATCAACAGATCTTCTGACTTATGTAACACACGTTTGGAACAACGCAATTGAACACTTTGGGGAATCTCGAGCGATTGCTCTTGACATATCCAAGGCGTTCGACCGTGTTTGCCTCGATGGACAGTTAGTTAAGCTACGTTCTTGTGGTATGTCTGAAAAGTTCTGTTTGTGGCTCTCATGAATACTCAGAATACTAGAGCCGCCTTTTAAGTTTTTACAAACTACCACTAGATGGCGCTAATGAGATGTGACATTGCTATTGTTGTAAAATTTGATATTTGTTATAGTTAAAACAGTGGCAGCACAGACTTTGGCCGAGAAGTTTGTTAACAGTGAGCGTTTAAAAAAAAAATCAGTTCTGTGGAAATTTCACGTAAAGGTTTTCGTTGGATGATATTTTACGATTTTAGTAAAGGTCTAACTCAACAATTGTTTGAATCGCTTCGTTTAACTTTTGGTAAAGAATCTCCATCAGAAAAGACTGTTTACAATTGGTTTGCAGAATTTTATTTTGGTCGTGCTTCCGTCAGCGATGAATTTCGTGCTCTTTACGAGTGGTAGTCGACGGATTTCTTTCTAACACCTTCACTATCAACGCCGGTGTGCCCCAAGGCTCCATACTATCTCCTACTCTCTTTCTCATTTACATTAACGATCTGCTGGAAAAGACCGGAAATCCAATCTACAGCTTTGCAGATGACAGCACGGTTATCTCTTCATTCACTTTGAACCTTCGGTCATCGGCTGCTCAGATGAATATCCGCAGACAGACAGACAGAATCCGGTTTAATGGAGAGGTGGCACTGTATATTAAAAAAAAAAAAAAAATTTTATTAAGTGAATAATACAAAAGAATGGCGATTATATATTTTCATCGTATTTTAAATTATAAGAATATTTTTTAAATATGTTTTAAATGTTAACATTATTTTTTATCAGGTTACATGAACCTCTGATGAAAACTATGGCGCCTCCTCGTTTGCAAGATAACTTCACAAAAAATAATCTAATGTGCAAAAATTAAAATTAACATGTAAGCTGAAAAGTTTTTGGTCTGACACATAGATGTTACCTTTTTCAAAAAATCTATATGATTTTTAGGAAGTACCAACTTTCAAACGATACATGTCAAAATTTCATTATTCGTTTAACTCTTTTTATTAGAAAAATTTAGCTATAAGTACTATTTGATAAAGTAGCTATAGAAAAAATATTTTCTTATAATGATCAGCCTTTGTTACTTTTACTTGAAAATTCGATTGTTTTAAGAAAATATTTTTTAACCAAGTACTCTGTTAACTAAAAAAATAAAAATTTAGTAATAAGTTTAGCAACTTCTAAAAAATTCTAAAAATGTCCGAATTACCAAAAAAAAAGTCGTAAATGGTGCTCTAGTTGACCTAAACAACCATCTATTTTAATATAATAAACGATTTTCTTAACACCTGTAACGGAGAGTTTGCCAGTCTTCTTGATCTCTTTTTAACCACCAATCCGGAGATTTACACAGTCAGCGTAAATCCGTCGTTAGGTTCTTCGAACCATAAACTACTTTCGACATCGAGTATTCTACCAATCAATGACAGAGAGGCGCCTAAACTTCTCTCTCATGGAATATTTTCGAACTTTCCCTTGGTTAGACGTTTGTTTTCGATCCGACGACCCATCTGACTGCGCCAGGGAGGTTTCCGATGTTATTTTGGCCGGTATGGAGGCTTATATCCCTTTTTTGAAGAAATGCCCTGTCAACGGCAAGCCTTGGTTTGACCGAAAATGCAAAGAAGCTGTTGCTTCTAAACATCTTGCATACCGACAACGGCGCGAAAATCCTAACACCATAAATCGTAACACATTTGTTCGTGCCAGGAACAGATGCGAAGAAATTATCGACGAAACCAAGGAGGTACACAATCAACGGATTAGAAACAAACTTCTCGCCTGTCCCGGCAATTCAAGGTCCTTTTGGTCGGTCGCAAAGGCAGTTAGTCAAAATTTCATAAAATCCACCACTCACACAGCCAGATAATTCTATTGCAAAGACACCTGTTGAGAGGGCGAACTTGTTGGCTGAACTCTTTGCTTCACATTCTACTGTCGATTTCCAAGGAAAAAACATCACCTACTATTCCCATAGTGCAGTCAAGGATGCCCGATGTTGTCTTCAGACAGCGTATCATAAAGCGTATTCTGATGAAGCTAGACACCAAAAAGGCTTCTGGCGCTGACGGAATACCTGTCATAGTTCTTAAAATCTGTGCGAGGGAACTAACACCAGTTTTCTGTAGATTTTTCAATCTATCCTACAGAAAGGGAATATTTTCTTCCTGGTGAAAATGTGCTACAGTTCAGTCGATACCTAAAAATGGCAAGAAGACCTTGCCAAATAACTACCGACCAATCGCACTGCTTTCAATAATATCGAAAGTCATGGAAAAGGCTATCAATCAGCATCTTCTGAAATATCTTGAAGGATTCAACATTATTAGCGATCACCAATATGACTTTCGTAAAAATAGATCAACAGGAGATCTTTTGACTTATGTAACACATGTTTGGAACAATGCAATTGAACACTTTGGAGAATCCCGAGTGGTTGCTCTTGACATATCCAAGGCATTCGACCGTGTTTGGCACGATGGGCTGTTGGCTAAGCTACGTTCTTATGGTATGTCGGAAAAGTTCTGTTTGTGGCTCTCATGTTTCCTCAGACAACGTTCTTTACGAGTGGCAGTCGACGGATTTCTTTCTAACACCTTCACTATCAATGCCGGTGTACCCCAATGCTCCATACTGTCTCCTACTCTCTTTCTCATTTACATTAACGATCTGCTGGAAAAGACCGAGAATCCAATCTACAGCTTTGCAGATGACAGTACACTTATCCCTTCATTCACTTTGAACGCTCGGACATCGGCTACTCAGACGAATATCCGCAGACAGCAGGAAGTCGTTCAACTTAACAAAGACCTGAAAGAAATTCTATCTTGGGGTGACAGTAACCAAGTGGAATTTAAGGCTACAAAAACCCAGGCGGTAGTTTTTTCTAAAAAAGTTAACGTTGCTGAAACCGCCATAGTTATGGCGGGGCACTCCATTCCTCTAACATCATCCGTCAATTTGTTGGGCGTTAATTTGGGAGCAAATATGTCCTGGCATGAACATGTTGCAGGCATAGCAAAGAGAGCTTCTCAAAAGTTGGGAATATTATTTCGAACCAGAAAGCTTTACACTCCACAACAACTGTTAATTCTTTACAAAGCTCTAATTCGACCAACTATGGAATACTGCTTCCATGTTTGGGGCTCCGCTCCCAAACATACACTGCATTTATTGGATTCTATTCAGAGAAGAGCTGTTCGTCTGATTGGAGACCCGGAACTGACCTGCGGGCTTGATTCGCTGGAACATCGAAGAACGTTTGGCGACTTGAGGCTATTCTAAAAGTATTTTCATAGAAAGTGTTCTGAGGATGTGGCCCGTTTAATTCCTCCCAGAGCGGTGCATGTTAGAAATACACGTCGCACTGATACTTCACAACCGTATGAGGTCCAGCTTGTTACTCTGCGTAGAACGCTTTTCAAGCAGTTTTTTATATGAAGAACATCATCCCCTTGGAATAATTTGCCCAGGACTGTGTTTCCCAGCGAGTACAATTTACAGCGATTCAAGAATAACGTGAATCGCTTTTTCCGCACACCTGTAGCGCTTTTGGGACCTGCTTGCAGCACGTGTGCTAGACCCATAAAAAAAAATTAAAAAAAATAAACTGTACTATGCATTTGATTCCACAGTTGACCTAGGGTTATCCTACAGTCCCTGGCCAAATTATTAGACGCACTGTTTTTTTTTAGTAATTTTATGTTTCTTAAGAGTTTTTATGCAATAATGGTACATTTAAACTACAATATTATTGATTTTTATTTAAAAGAATTGTTGTAGACTATATATTTGTATTTATTTTTAACATATGGCAACACTGTGTTGACAAAGTGATACATGAACGTAAAGAAGTACAAACCTGTATCAGTCGCGATCGGAATCGAGTCAGGTACGGACGTGTTTCTGTGGCTTTATGGACTGTGATTGTTTGTTTAACAGTTTTATACTACTCAGTTATTAGTTTATTTTGTATGCAGTGTTTTAAAAAAGTAATTGGACTATTTGGACATTATGGATAGAAAAGGCGATCTTTCACCACGTAAAAAAGCTGAAGTGAATTGTGTGATTGCGAAAACATTTACAAACCGAGAAATATCACGAAGATTGGAGGTTTCTGAAGCTAGTGTACGACGCATAAAAAAGAAAATTGAGTCAGGGAAGGAATTAAGCCCGAAAAAAAGAAAGAAAAGATGCGGTAGAAAACCAATTTTCACTCCATGGTCAGAGAGATGTTTGAAGAAAATTTGTGTAGAAAACAGATTTGCTGCCACAAAGGTAATAAACTCACAACGCCAGGATGCTAGCGTAAATGCTTCTGAGCGCACTGTTCGAAGAAAATTGAAAGAATTAGATTTTAAGGCCTGTCGCCCCGCCAGGAAGCCCAAGTTAACAGCTGCAATGAAAGCAAAGCGCCTGAAGTGGGCCAAACAATGGCAAGACAAAGATGTGGACTTCTGGAGATCGGTAAGATACAGCAATTTAATCAATAATTGATACATTATTATCATTTTCAGTTAAATAAAGCAAATAAACATGGAAGTTTATATATTTTTCCTATTTTTGACAGGTCTGCTTCAGTGACGAAAGCACATTCGAAATTTTGCAGAATAAAGCTCAGTATGTGCGTCGTCGTCATGGAGAAAAGTTTCATCCTGATTGTGTCGTCCCGACGGTTAAACATCCCACCAAAGTGATGATTTGGTCAGTCATCAGCGGCAAGGGCACTGGACGTCTGTACGTCGTCAAAGGAATAATGAGGCAAGATCAGTACAAAGAAGTATTACAAAATCGGTTGATTCCGCAGCTCAGAGAATGGTTTCCAAATGGGGAACCATTCACTTTCATGCAAGATGGAGCTCCCTGCCACACTGCTCGGTCTGTTAAAGCTTTTTTGGCAGAAAAAAATATCCCTCTGTTGGATTGACCGGGTAATAGCCCATTGAAAATGTGTGGGAGCTGATGAAAAGAGAAGTGGCTAAAGATGTGATTACCAACAAAACCCAGCTGCTAGAAAAGATTATTCATGTGTGGAATCATCATCCTCAAATGCAGGAGACAGTACAATCTTGCATTGATAGCATGCCGCGCAGAATTAAAGCTTTGATAGCGGCTAAAGGTGGCTCAACTAAATATTGACTTTTACTAACATTAATTTCACTTTTCTTTAAAACTTAATAAACTTATGCTTTTCTAAATTAATGCTGTTTTATTTATGTCAAATAAATAGGTAATTGATTGGATAATATAAAAATAAAAAACAAATCAATTTAAAATAATAAAACGGTACAATATCACTCGGTAATTAATATTTTACATGAAATCTTGCAGTGCGTCTAATAATTTGGCCAGGGACTGTATATACGCATGGGTACTTCTCACTCTTCGCGCTCTATCTTGAGAACGGTTAATTATACAAAATATCGCTTGAAACCATATTTGTAGAGAATTTTATGCTCTACATGTTCTGTAATAACTTCAAACATCATTGGAAGTAGAGAAAACAAGATATTTGCGAAAAACCGATTTTCGCGACTTTTGACCTAAAATATCTTGACTCATGGACACGAGATTCTATGAGACTTTTGAGCTAACTTTTGGAATATCAAAACAAAGGTTTATGCAAATTTTTAGCTTTCTAACTTTCATTCCGAGGTTGAATCCTTATTTAACTGGAAAAAATAGGTGAGTGCGATTTTTAACTAAAGTTTTACCATAAAGATACTAATATATCTAAAAATACCTCTGTACCCAAATGTAATAGTTATTTTAGAATCCTCTAGAACCTAAAATGTTTTCTTCGCAGAAACGGTATTGTGCCGTTTCCGAATAAAGCGCCTTGCCGTTTTAAAGGAAAGTATATCTTTTAAAAATATCTTTCCTCGTTACTACTTATGCCTTCGAGTCTACGATACAATAGCACAAAACCCTATTTACGTTTCCGATATAGAATATAGGATACAAGTATATAATTCTGTATTTTCCATAACAAACATCTAACTCAGTAACTATCTTTATATTATGGACTTATAAATAGGAAGAGATAACGAATAAAGAAGAACAAAAATATCCTTATTGGCCAAACAGTGGTCGGGAAACTCAAATTTGAAATTCAAATTCAAAAAATAAAAATTTGTTTGTGATTATATTTTTATTGGTCAAAAACTGATAAAATAGAGTTTTTGTCAAATCTACCTAAAACTGTGTCATGAAATAAAATTCCAAGCACTTTGTCTTAATAAACGTTTTCGATATTTTAACAAGCAAAGGGACTTTTAGTCTTTAAACTTTAAAAAATTCAAACTCTCCGCCAATCAGCACTGCAAAATCATTTTTAGTGTTCCGTACGGAACACTTATAAGATGACTTCGGTGTCTGTCTGTCCGTCTGCCTGTCCGTCTGTCTGTCCGTCTGTCTGTCCGTCTGTCTGTCTGTCCGTCTGTCCGTCTGTCTGTCGCACTCCGAAACTATTTGTCATAGAAAGTTGAAATTTGGTAATAATATAGGAATTGATAGCCTCATCAGAGCCATATAGTTTTGAAAGTTAAATTTTGACTTAAGGGGTTAGTTTTGGGGGGTGAAATCGGAAGTGAAAAAAAAATTTTTTTTACTAGGTAATCGAGTGTGGTGTCAAATGAAAGCTTGTTAAAACACGAGTAAAAAATATATATATAATGTAATACTTGCGCGCACTTTTCTTTGTTTTATTTTAAAAAAATCGCGAAAAATCGCTGTCCACCCGCCTTATCTCGAAAAGTACTTATCAAAAAATTTTGAAAAAATTCTGGAATATTCTCCACGGGGTATAGATTGAACGAAAATTATCACGATTGCATTACCTTTAATAATTTATCTAGTATATAAAAAAAACAAAAATTTCAAAGTCATCAATTTTCAGTAACGATTGTAAACAAACTTTTTTGAAAACTCATTTGGGGTGTGTTTTGTGAACTCACTGATTTTATTTTATACCTCCGTTACAAAATTTTTTATTTTAAAGCAATTAACGTACGGAACACTAATTGCGCAAGTTCAACTTGCTCTTGACCGGTTATTTGGTTTTCAAATGATGCAAAATCCACCTATAAACTCACTTTTCTTCTAACTGTAATAATAAAAAAATTCCTTGCGTTGCACACTATCTGCATATCACTGTATATACAGGTGTTGTGAAATTGAAATTTAATATATTTAAACCGGTAAACTCTTGTGTCAAATGGAATTGTAGAAAAATTGTGATAAATAGCACTTCGCTATAAGTAACGAGAAAATTGACCCTGAAGAGTTGGTTTTTCACCAATAGCAAATAATTGCGGTTAATTTTTATAATAATCCCAATAATATCCTTAAGGCCTTAGGTCATTGTAATTTTCTGAAAAAATCCTTTTTTTATTTCCTTAATCGATGCTTTGGCAGCTCAAAAATATAATAAAAATAGTTTTATACCGAAAACAAATTTTAAAAATATGTTTAAATACTCTAAGTAAGAAAGTCATGCCGTATCGGAACGTATGAAATTACGTATTTTGCGCGCTTGGGATTTTTCACTACCATAGTAAAAATAAAATCTATATTTACTATGTGCTTTTGGATCGTGATAATACGAGGCTGGTTTGAAAAGTCCGTGCAAAAATAAAAACTACTTATGTGTTTGGGGTAAACCTTTTTTATTTTTCGACATAGTCTCCTTTTAGGCTTATACACTTCGTCCAACGATGTTCTAGTTTGTTGATCCCTTCCGAATAATAGGATTTATCCAAGTCTGCAAAATATCCATTAGTGTCTGCAATCACCTCCTCGTTTGAATAAAATCTTTGTCCCGCCAGCCATTTCTTCAAATTGGGGAACAAATAGTAGTCTGAGGGAGCCAAGTATGGAGAATAGGGGGGATGTGAAACGAGTTGGAATCCTATTTCCATTAATTTTGCGACCACAACTGCTGAGGTGTGTGCTGGTGCGTTGTCGTGATGGAAAAGGACTTTCTTGTGGGCCAATCGCGGGCGTTTTTCTTGCAGCTCGGTTTTCAAACGGTCCAATAACGATGAATAATATTCACCTGTAATAGTTTTACCTTTTTCCAGATAGTCGATGAGGATTATCCCTTGCGTTCCAAAAGACAGTCGTCATAACCTTTCCGGCCGAAGGAACGGTCTTCGCCTTTTTTGGTGCAGATTCCCCCTTGGTAACCCATTGTTTAGATTGTTGTTTGGTCTCAGGAGTATAGTAATGTATCCATGTTTCATCCACAGTGACGAAACTACGCTTAAAGTCCTCCGGATTCTTCTGGAACAGCTGCAAACCATCCTTGCAACACTTCACACGATTTCGTTTTTGGTCAAGCGTGAGCAATCGCGGCACCCATCTTGCGGATAGCTTTCTCATGTCCAAATGTTTATGCAAAATATTATGTACCCGTTCAGTCGAGATGCCCACAGCACTAGCAATCTCACGCACCTTAACTCTTCTGTCATCCATCACCATATCATGGATTTGATCAATGATTTCTGGAGTCGTAACCTCCACAGGCCGTCCAGAACGTTCAGCGTCACTTGTGCCGATATGGCCAGTCCGAAAATTTTGAAACCACTTATAAACTGTTCTAATCGAAGGTGCAGAGTCACCATAATGTTTATCAAGCTTCTCTTTAGTCTCCTGAGGCGTTTTGCCTTTCATAAAGTAATGTTTAATCACCACACGAAATTCTTTTTCGTCCATTTCTTGGAAATCACTCGACTTCCTTGATTCACACGAATGCCAAACACAAAGAAATAGACCAATATGGCTGAAACTTGGTGTGCGTTCATTCAAGAGATGCTACTAACTAAACATGACCTCGATACGCGCCGGTGGTGCCATCTCTCGGACTTTGCACGGACTTTTCAAACCAGCCTCGTAGAGGGCGCCTATAATTATCCCATATTTAAGTTTTTCACCATAGTGTTGTTACAATCGTTGAAACCACGCGATTTACAATACGTTTGACATACGCGCTGCAAGTACGAGTACACGCTGTAAAAAAGAGATTTTCCAATTTTTTTTAGAATTCAGTATTGGTTTTATAATAATGAAGTAAATTATGAGTGAAAATAAAGTTTATTTTGGCAAAAAAAGGCACGGAAGCTGAACGTGGTCCGCAAGAAGAAGTAACATTTCAAAGAGGCGGCCACTGAATAGCACAAGGCGGAGACGGAGTCGAAGGGAGTCAGCACGTCTGCGAAAAAATTAAAAACATCCGACAAATTCCTCCAAATTCACGAGGACTGAAGACGAAGAAAATATCAATTTAGAATGCCTCTTACATGGGGCGGGGATCGCAGACTAATGGTAAAAATTGTTTGTTATATAAATTTTCAATTTTTAAAAACTTAAATACAGCTCCTATTGATAATATATAATAAAAACCGGTCAAGTGCAAGTTGAACTTGCACAGTTAGTGTTCCGTACGTTGATTGTTTTTAAAATAAAAAATTTTGTTAGGGTGGTATAAAATGATCAGTGACTTCACAAAACAGACCCCAAATGAGTTTTCAACAAAGTTTGTTTCCAATCTTTACTGAAAACTGGTGACCTCGAAATTTTGTTTTTTTTTCTATACCAGATAAATTATTAAAGGTAATGATAATTTTCGTTCAATCTATACCCCGTGGAGAATATTTCAGGATTTTTTCAAAATTTTTTGGTCAGTACTTTTCGAGATAAGATAGAGGACAGCGATTTTTCACGATTTTTTAAAAGTAATACGAAGAAAAGTGTGCGCAAGTATTACATTATTATATATATATTTTTTACTCATGTTTTCACAAGCTTTCACTTGACACCACTCTCGATGACCTAGTAAAAAAATTTTTTTTTCACTTCCGATTTCACCCCTCAAAACGAATCCCTTAAGTCAAAATTTATGTTACGGTAATATAAAATGATCAGTGACTTCACAAAACACACCCCAAATAAGTTTTCAACAAAGTTTATTTCCAATCTTTACTGAAAAACTGGTGACCTTGAAATTTTGGTTTTTTTCTATACCAGATAAATTATTAAAGGTAATGATAATTTTCGTTCAATCTATATACCCCGTGGAGAATATTCCAGGATTTTTTCAAAATTTTTTGATCAGTACTTTTCGAGATAAGGTATGGGACAGCGATTTTTCACGATTTTTTAAAAGTAATACGAAGAAAAGTGTGCGCAAGTATTACATTATATATATATTTTTTACTCATGTTTTCACAAG
The DNA here is from genome assembly GCA_019049505.1 of Pachyrhynchus sulphureomaculatus. Lineage (NCBI taxonomy): Eukaryota > Metazoa > Arthropoda > Insecta > Coleoptera > Curculionidae > Pachyrhynchus > Pachyrhynchus sulphureomaculatus. The sequence goes on along the minus strand of CM032446.1, from coordinate 250,020,452 downwards.
CTTTCACTTGACACCACTCTCGATGACCTAGCAAAAAAAATTTTTTTTTCACTTCCGATTTCACCCCTCAAAACGAATCCCTTAAGTCAAAATTTATGTTACGGTAATATAAAATGATCAGTGACTTCACAAAACACACCCCAAATAAGTTTTCAACAAAGTTTATTTCCAATCTTTACTGAAAACTGGTGACCTTGAAATTTTGGTTTTTTTCTATACCAGATAAATTATTAAAGGTAATGATAATTTTCGTTCAATCTATACCCCGTGGAGAATATTCCAGGATTTTTTCAAAATTTTTTGATCAGTACTTTTCGAGATAAGGTATGGGACAGCGATTTTTCACGATTTTTTAAAAGTAATACGAAGAAAAGTGTGCGCAAGTATTACATTATATATATATTTTTTACTCATGTTTTCACAAGCTTTCACTTGACACCACTCTCGATGACCTAGTAAAAAAATTTTTTTTTCACTTCCGATTTCACCCCTCAAAACGAATCCCTTAAGTCAAAATTTATGTTACGGTAATATAAAATGATCAGTGACTTCACAAAACACACCCCAAATAAGTTTTCAACAAAGTTTATTTCCAATCTTTACTGAAAACTGGTGACCTCGAAATTTTGTTTTTTTTTTCTATACCAGATAAATTATTAAAGGTAATGATAATTTTCGTTCAATCTATACCCCGTGGAGAATATTTCAGGATTTTTTTTCAAAATTTTTTGGTCAGTACTTTTCGAGATAAGATAGAGGACAGCGATTTTTCACGATTTTTTAAAAGTAATACGAAGAAAAGTGTGCGCAAGTATTACATTATATATATATTTTTTACTCGTGTTTTCACAAGTTTTCATTTGACACCACACTCGATGATCTAGTAAAAAATTTTTTTTTTTCACTTCCGATTTCACCCCTCAAAACGAATCCCTTAAGTGAAAATTTATGTTACGGTGATATAAAATGATCAGTGACTTCACAAAATACACCCCAAATAAGTTTCAACAAAGTTTATTTCCAATCTTTACTGAAAATTGATGACCTTGAAATTTCTGTTTTTTTTATATATCAGATAAATTATTACAGGTAATGCACTCGTGATAATTTTCGTTCAATCTACACCCCGTGGAGAATATTCCAGAATTTTTTAAAAATTTTTTGATAAGTACTTTCCGAGATAAGGCGGGTAGATAGCGATTTTCCGCGATTTTTTAAAAAATAATACAAAGAAAAGTGCGCGCAAGTATTACATTATATATATATTTTTTACACGTGTTTTCACAAGCTTTCATTTGACACCTCACTCGATTACCTAGTAAAAAAATTTTTTTTTCACTTCCGATTTTCACCCCCCAAAACTAACCCCTTAAGTCAAAATTTAACTTTCAAAACTACATAGCTCTGATGAGGCCATCAATTCCTATATTACTACCAAATTTCAAGTTTCTATGACAAATAGTTTCGAGAGAAAATCGGGTGTGACAGACGGACAGACGGACAGACGGACAGACGGACAGACGGACAGACGGACAGACGGACAGACGGACAGACGGACAGACGGACAGACGGACAGACGGACAGACGGACAGACGGACAGACGGACAGACGGACAGACGGACAGACGGACAGACGGACAGACGGACAGACGGACAGACGGACAGACGGACAGACGGACAGACGGACAGACGGACAGACGGACAGACGGACAGACGGACAGACGGACAGACGGACAGACAGACGGACAGACACCGAAGTGATCTTATAAGTGTTCCGTACGGAACACTAAAAATGAGCGACAACGTAGTATGTATCATGAAGGATAATATCGATTGATAAATTGGCTAAAACAACACCAGTTAAACCTCCCACTGTAAATAAAAAAATGAACCCTAAAGATCATAAAGATCTTGGTCTGAAAGAGATTAAAGCTTCATGGTAAGTTGCTAGTCATCTAAAAATTTTAACTCCTGTAGAAACTGCAATAATTATTGTTGCTGATGTGAAATAAGCTCGTGTATCTACGTCTATGCCTACAATAAATATGTGATGGGCTCACACAATAAATCCTAAAATGCCAATGGCTATTATAGCATAAATTATGCCTAATACACCAAAAGATTCTTTTTTTCTTCTTTCTTGTCTATTAATATGAGAAATTATACCAAATCCTGGAAGAATTAAAATGTAAACTTCTGGATGGCCAAAAAATCAAAATAAGTATTGGTGTAGAAGGCGCGTTTATAACAAAATTATGTTTTTCAAATCGGCTTGCAACATAACTCAAACAATTTTTATCCGATTGACGTCAAATTTTATCGGTAGCTTCTGTATTAGATGCTGAAGAAAAGTACAAAATATGGTATTAAAAATTGCAAATGGTATTAATAATTGCAAAAACTACAAAAAGTTATGGATTCAGATGCAACTCTTGTAATCATAAGATCTGAAATAACACTTTTTAAAGGCATTAACTATGGTAATTTTAGTTTTTCCGTGACGCACTCTTTATACGATACGTAATTTGTAAGTAAATCCTCTCTCTTCAAAAACTCACTTGCCCAATTCTCAAGGATTTTAATGTCATATATCGCCTCATGGAATTCTTCATGTTATGCTTTTTGCAATAAATCATGCGCTAACTTTTCGAGCCTTTTCGGTCAGGAAAGCGTTTTTTTGAAAAGACTTACTGTGTCCAAAAAACAAGCAATGTTTTTAAAATCCTCAATCATTGCAAAATTAATTATACCTTGAATTAAATGGAACGAATCAAAAACGTAAACTATGGGTAACAAGTACGCAAGGTTTTCGAGAAAAAAATAAAAACTGTTGGAATGAAATTAATGCGTCCTTTAGAGTGATTGTTTTGATAGGTTTACAATATAAATACGGTTACCATTAATATGTTCTAAACCCGTAACTTTGAAAGCGTGATAATTAATCGATTGCCCAGGCCTAATATCAACACTGAATTTATACCGATATTTGTAAAATATCAGCTGTACTTGAAAATCCCGATGTTTCTAAATTGAAATACACTAAGCCACAGTCCTCGGATGTAATTGAAACATTATTCAATATATTAGTTAAAGCTTGAGGATTAATAATGTCACCAGTATGATAAACGTTCATCTGCAGTCCACAATTTGATTGATACTGTACTGCTTCATGTTTTTTTTTTTATTTTTTTTCGTGGCCTCTTTATTTTTAACCAATAAATTTCTACGTTTTGTCGTTGGAGGTAAATTAGGTCTTGATGTTTTGTTTTCTTATTTCATCTTTTCTTGCCATATATGTTTGTAAGTTTCCCAGGGGGTTTATTGATGAACAAATTTGCCTTATATGCATTTTTTATTTAAATTATATATTTTTTTATTTTAAATAGAAGTAATACGGTCTAAACAGTAAACATATACAAAGTATCATAACCTATATAAACATTATTCTATAGAGCATTCGGTATACGCATAGGCAGCGTTGCCACATTTATTTTCATTAAAAGTGTGTGTCTGCATATGAAAGTTCTTATGTATCGAATACAGTCTTCGACAAAAATAAAATACCCTGCCACTGAGTATCTTAAACTTATTGTATTTATTATAAGACTATACTTTTGGCTCCGATTGTCACGAGTGAACTACCTTAAAAACATTGTGTAATTTTTATTGTAGTTTGTTTACAACGCAGTATAAAACGACATAAAATATAATTTTTATTCACTTCGATACAAAATGGCCGCTCCAGCTCAATCATTAGAAATCTCACGCTGCGCAATGGTGTGCGCGGCTATCTAAATATTGCCACTACTTTAACGCCCTTGTTTTGGTTTTAATAACAGCGGATTTTTTGATACATTCGAGTGTTCTGAAAAACAACCTTTCAGCAAGCAAAAATTAAGCCTGCAGTATTTGTGCAGTGTCTATTTCTGAGACATTGTTTGTTGAAACAACATAATCGGGTAGATTTTCTATTGGTAATAACAAAATGTTTTGATCTGACTTTAAGTTTGACTTTTTTGTGATAAATATTTACAATACCTAACGCTAATACAACATTATTAGCGATCACCAATATGGCTTTCGTAAACAGATCAACAGATCTTCAGACTTATGTAACACATGTTTAGAACAACGCAGTTGAACGCTTTGCAGAATCTCGAGCGGTTGCTCTTCACATATCCAAGGCGTTCGACCCTGTTTGGCACGATGGACTGTTGGCTAAGCTACGCTCTTGTGATATGTCTGAAAAGTTCTATTTGTGGCTCTCATGTTTCCTCAGAGAGCCTCCTTTACGAGTGGCAGTCGACGGATTTCTTTCTGACACCTTCACTATCAACGCCGGTGCTGCATACTGTCTCCTACTCTATTTCTCATTTACATTAACGATCTGCTGGAAAAGACCGGGAATCCAATCTACAGCTTTGCAGATGGCAGTACGCTCATTTCTTATTCACTCTGAACGCTCGGACATCCGCTACTCATGCGAATATTGGAATTTAACGCTACAAAAACACAGGCGGCAGTTTTTTCTAAAAAAGTTAACGTTGCTGAACCCGACATAGTTATGCAGCTAGCATCGTCACTCAATTTGTTGGGCGTTATTTTGGGAGCAAATATGTCCTGGCATGAATATGTTGCAGGCATAGTAAGGAGAGCTTCTTAAAAGTTGGAAATATTATTTCGAACCAGAAAGCTTTACACTCCACAACAACTGTTAATTCTTTACAATGCTCAGATTCGACCAACTATGGCAGGGGTGCTCAAACTTGAGCTGCTGGCGATCTACCTCAATATTGTTAGACTACGATCGATCGATTCTGAGAGGCTGCAAGTAAGTGTGATGATGCAGGATTGTCGTCTAGGTAGGGTGTATCGTGGCATAGATATTAGTTTTCCGCACAATATGCAATTTTTTAGTCAAGGTAGGTGTAGGTCTGCTCTAAAATGTCAATGAAAAAAAAACTGGTGGTTCTTACAAAACAAACGAGTTCTAGTGTCTAAACTTAACTAAAGAGTGACTTTGGATGTTGAAGCGTGGCACTGCATGTCCTCAGCATACTTTTCATAAGATGGTATGTAATTACCGAGTGCTAATCGCAAGCATGATGACATATATTCGTCAGTTAGTCGATTGCGATATTTTGACTTAATTATCTTCATTTCGAAAAATGCAGACTCGCACAAGTAAGTTGACCCAAACATTGCCGTCAGTTGAAGGGCGATTTGCCCTAGATTCGGATATTTATCTTCAGATATAAAACACCAGAATTTTGTATCAGATGCTGTGGCTTTGAGATATATATCTGATATAATCTGCACTAACTCATTTTCAACAGAACATGAGTCCATGTTAAACTGACTTGCTATTTCAGTAGCTAATTCCTCAATGTTTTTACACGAAAAAGGATAACTCCTAAATGATGCGATATTTGCCAATTTACTGAAATCATAAAAACGTATTTCGAATTGGCCCAAAATATTTTAAAATTCTGCCTCATAAATATCATAATTCAACTAAGGAATCCTTGCTTTCAAAGACGGAAAATTTTTCAGATCCTTTTTTTTCAGTTGATCTATCATAAGTTGCAATTTACTTTTGAATGCGTTTATTGCGCTAATCATCTCAATAATAGTTTTTACTTTACCTTGAAGCTCCAAATTAATGGTGTTTAAATGCATTGTGACTTCTGTCAAAAATGCCAAATCAGTCAGCCATTTTCCGTTTTTCAGCATCTGAGTGTCATCACCTCTTTTGTCCAGAAAAGCTGTTACTTCGGTCAATAATTCTTGAAACCTTTCTAGGAATTTTCCGCGACTCAGCCACCTGACGTCCGTGTGAAGAACTAAATTAGTGTGTTCAGCTTACTCACTATCTTCCAACTGCAATTTAAAGAGCCGTCCGTACACGGATAGAATTCACAATTTTTATTGCAATGCCCATAATCTCCTCCATGTTTAGAACTTTTGAACACAAAACTTGTTGATGTATAATGCAGTGGAAGGAGAAAAATGAAGGGAAATCATCATTAGCTCGACACAATGCCACAAAACCGTTTTTGTTTCCAATCATTGCTGGTGCTCCATCGGTTGTTATGCACACTAGTTATATATTGGTAGCTTGTAGTTTGTTACAAAATTGAAGAAAACGTCATATATATCTTCGCCACGGGTCTTTCTTTTCAGAGGAATCATTGTCAAAAACTCTTCCTTAGCCGACATGTCATTGAATACCATTGGAATAAAAATACACAGCTGAGCAGTGTCTGTCATATCGGTGGATTCGTCGAACTGTAAAGAAAAGTATGTACATTCCATGATATCATGTTTTAGTTTATCTGCCATGTCCTGACTCATGACTTCAACACGCCTTGTGACAGTCGGACGAGATAACTGAAGTTCTCTAATAGCAGACATAATCTCTGTTCTATTTTTAAAATCTCCAAATAAAGTCTCACCCGCTTCAATAAATGCTTCCTTCACAACCAATTCATCATCAAATGGTTTCTTGTGTTTCGCCAATATATGAGATATTTTAAATGACGCGATCTTTGCAGCTTTTGATTGTTTGGCTGGTCTTGCGAACATGGTTAGTTCTTTTTTCAAACAAGTTATCAAATCACGTACTTTTCGTTTTCTTAATTCACTCTGTGATGGAAAATCCTTTTCATAGTTTTTATGAACCGTTTTATGATGCCTCTCTAAGTTCCCACGCTTAGGTATTGCACGGCAAATGAGACAAATGCACTTATCCTTTACCATACACAAGAAAAATTCTTCCTCCCAATCGTTATTAAAATGATAAGTTTTACTTTTCTTCGCCGCACTCATTTTGGACTATTTATTAATAAACTTTGTATCGATGTATCGCCTTCAAGTTACAACTCAGACTGACTCCTATTCCTGCAGGCGCAACATTTATATCGTCGCGAACGAAGTCTCGAATGTTCCCGTCAAACACGCCGCCCGAAGTTTCTAGAAAAATCGGCGGGAATCAAAAACGCGGCTTTTCTTTGACAAGTACCGCGCGTTCCTTTGATAAAGCCGCCTTTTGCCGCTAGCAGGGGGTTATTACGATAAAAGAAAGTGATGAGAGGTTTATTCTGGCCTAATTGTGGATCGAATAAATTTTAGTAGTTTATTCATTACATTTTGTTTTAGTTACCTAAAACAAAATCTGTGAATAGTGTTATATCGGAATTTTTTTCTCGAGATCGACTCAAAAAGCACTCGCGATCGACCGTTTGAGCACCCCTGAACTATGGAATACTGCTCCCATGTCTGGGGCTACGCTCCCAAACATACGCGGCATTTGTTGGATTCTGTTTAGAGAAGAGCTGTTCATTTGATTGGCAAAAAATGTTCTCGAAACACACACACACACATATATATATATATATATATATATATATATATATATATATATATATATATATATATATATATTACTTTGTTGTAAATAATTATTCTATGCCAATCAAAGGTTTTCCGACCACTGTAAGCTCCGTTCTATCTTTTTATAGCGTTTGAGACGCCATTGGAGAACATCGAATTTGAGAAGCAGTCAGATAAAATAGTAGCAAATGACATCAAACAAAACGGCTCGTTAGTACAGAACCGCACAGTTAGACAATCTTATCGGGTTTTGAAACGGGTAAAGGGCTCTATCCAGGAAAATATATAGGGTGCCTTATTTGAATCGAATTTAATTTTTATTTTTGTCATTTTTATATTTGATTCTATGTTTTGTCAGTTTGAATAAATTCGTATTTGTTGTTCGACTCACTTTTCTTTAGTTCAAAACCTACCTAATACGTCATGATAAAACCAACGGTTTTAATTTATGTGAGCCATCAGAATTTGCGCCTAGTAAAATTGAAACGCGTTCTTTTTGAATTTTTAAATTCTTGGGCACTTTTTTCACAAGCAGCGACAAATGTTTTATCTGGAAGGCAACGGAAAAATAATCCGCTTTCACCAGCATTATAGATTTGTGTTTCCAATAACCCCATTTCCGCGACTTTTGCACGAAATCTGTGTAGAAATGGAGTGACCTCACCAACATCACTCGAAAGTATTTCACCACCAATTTTTAAAAACCGTATTCCATGACGGGTTTTAAATTTGGAAAACCATCCATCACTAGCAGTAAATGCGTTTTCATCTTTATCGGGGTACACTTCACTAAAAAATTGACTTAGCTTTTGCTTTTTAATACGGGTCCTGTCACTGTGTTCTTCTTTTCACGTTGATTTAAAAACCACTTATAAAGGCGCTTTTCCATTTCCTCATATTCTGCCTTATGTAAAGATTTTTTTTTTTGCTTCCTGATAGGTGCTGGTAACTGCACTCACTTAAATTAAATGTTTCCTGTGGTCAATATTACTATGGAGCAGAGACTTAGTCAATTAAGATAAAGTTACTCAACAGAATAGAGGTGTTTGAAATGTGGATCCTACGAAGGTAACTAAACTGTCGTGGGCAGGCAACATAATCAACGAATAGGCTTTGTACAGGGTAAATACCATAAAAGAAATTTCGACACATATTGTGAACTCCTAAATACAATCTTCTGAAGACCATTTCCATTGGCAAAATCGAAGGAAGGAAGGAAACTAGATCGAAAATAACATTAATAAATTTGCAACAACCGAAATTGGTATATCATTGCTGATGCTGCCACGTTATTTAGAAGAAACGTTTACATTGCTTGACTTTGATAGTTGCATACAGTCCTTGCCTCTTCACTAGAACCTCCGGACTCGCCAAGTATTCATTCATTTTCCGGATATATAGCCGAAAGTATACCTGAACTAACTTGAAGACATAAAAACTCGTAGTAGTGACATTGTCGTATTGTTTTCCCAAATTAATTCTTACAAATTTGCCAGAATTGCGAAAAATTGACGAAGCGATTTTTCATATCGAGACAGAAACGTATTGGCATCTTAAATATATATTAATACTGAAAATTCTCGTGGGCTACTGGAATTGTAATTAAAAAAATAAGGTCGGTAACATGGGGCACAAATATCAAAGAGCAAGCAAGACTTAACAATGAAATACAAAAGTCATTTCATAAATAATGCACAAGATAACAGCATTGTCGCTTGTATGATGCAGTCAACACTGGCATCAGTTACTGTCTGTCCAGTAACAACGTAACCGCTCGTATTCTTGAAAGAATGTGTTTCGAGAACATTTTTTGCCATCAGTATATTGTTTGATGTGGTAACACCGGCGCAATTACCTTATTAAGTTGTCCAATCGTCTCCTGCATTACTAATTGCCTGGCATCTTCGAGGCATGCTGTCGACGAGATTTTCTGCACACTCTGCAAATTTTTCGAATCTCGCGAGACAACTGAGTTAAAGTCCTCAGAATCTTTCTTCTGAGCTTTCTCTTTACAAGAGAGTTGGTCAATAGGGTTGGCGTCCAGCGATTGTAAGGGCCACTCTAGTATCTTGTGGGCCCAAGCGAACCGCATCGCGACGTGATTTTCACCAGCAATGGTTTCTTCAACCTGCTTAGGAATTTGACATCGTGAGCACGAGGATGTTGTCGGATAGTCTCATGAGATCCATTCAAACTCGATTTTCTTAATTTTGCCGCTCCTTGACGCAGTCTGAAAAGTTCTGTTTGTGGCTCTCATGTTTCCTCAGAGAACGTTCTTTACGAGTGGCGGTCGACGGATTCCTTTCTAATACCTTCACTATCAACGCCGGTATGCCCCAAGGCTCCATACTGTCTCCTACTCTCTCTTTCTCATTTACATTAACGATTTGCTGGAAAAGATCGGGAATCGAATCTACAGCTTTGCAGATGACAGTACGCTTATCTCTTGATTCACTTTGAACGCTCGGACATCGGCTACTGAGGCGAATATCCGCAGTCAGCAGGAGGTCGTTTAACTTAACAAAGACCTGGAAGAAATTCTATCTTAGGGTGACAGTAACCAAGTGGAATTTAACGCTAAAAAAGTTAACGTTGCTGAACCCGACATAGTCATGTCGAGGCACTCCATTCCCCTAGCATCGTCACCCAATTTGTTGGGCGTTAATTTGGGAGCAAATATGTCCTGGCATAAACATATCGCAGGCATAGCACGGAGAGCTTCTCAAAGGTTGGGAATATTATTTCGAACCAGAAAGCTTTACATTCCGCAACAACTGTTAATTCCAATTTTACAAAGCTCAAATTCGACCAACTATGGAATACTGCTCCCATATTTGAGACTCCGCTCCCAAACACACACTGCATTTGTTGGATTCTGTTCAGAGAAGGGCTGTTCGTCTGATTGGAGAACCGGAACTGACCGGCGGCCTTGTTTCGCTGGAACATCGAAGAACGGTTGGCGACTTGAGTCTGTTATGCAAGTATTTTCATGGAAAGTGTTCGAAAGATGTAGCCCGCTTAATTCCTCCAGAGTGGTGCATGTTATTATTTCACATCCGTATGAGGTTCAGCTTGTTACTCCTCATACACCACTTCTCAAGCAGTCTTTTATATGGAGAACATCATCCCTTTGGAATAATTTGCCCAGAGCTGTGTTTCTCACCGAATAAAATTTACAGCGATTCAAGAACAACGTGAATCGCTTTTCCCGCTCACATGCCGCTCCTGGAGTGCTTTAGATACTTGCCTGTAGCACGTATGCTAGACCCATAAAAAAAAGTGTCAATTTCGGGACTCGTGAAAAAAAGACATGATTCATTTTTCAACATTTGGAGTGATTTTGCCCACCGAGCCACGTTTCGGCCAGACGTCGACATTTTTTGTCTCGTTGAAATGATTTATTCACTTCTTCACAAACAACTTCTTAATATATTTAGCGGCTGCAGAATGTGCCATTTTAGGCCTCTTTTGAAGATGAGAACAAAGGAAGACTGCCTCGAACCGACCCGCAAACCAGTGACTTATTTTGAATTTTATGTAATTTTGACGAAAGATAGCAATCGACTGATACTTTTACTAAAATGTGTCGTAGGCAAAGGTTCCCCTCTTCCGATTTTATGTTGAATTGCATCTACCAAAAATGAATTATCGCGGACACGTTCTTACTGGACAGACTGTATTGTTAAATTTTTTAGGAAGTAGAATGTGTATTTGTTACTTCTATAGAGTAAGCTATTTGGATTAACGAGTGTTTAAATTGTCTACTTTAAACCCTTCGGATACTGTAATATTTAAAGATTAAAGTTCGAACAATAAAAATAAAACTTTGTGTGGCACCCAACGGAAATTTCTAGTGCATTGCTTGACTCCTAAGCTGGGTAGGCATAAACAATGATCTTAGTCCTGGTAGGTTGAAAATATTAAATAATTATCAATACGTGGAACCCGCAGGGAAGTTCCTTCAAGACGATGTTAGAGTGATCTACCAAGAAATGTCACAAGCTACTGTAATTTCAACAACACCAACATACCGCTTTCACTACGTAACTGCTGGGCAAAAAATAAACACTTTTACCCTTGTTAAAGAAATATCTAACGTTGATCAAATATATTCATCTCTAATTGTTACTAATTTTGGATTGTTGTAGCTTCTACTTGATGGAAACTCATTATAAATATATAATAAAAGACTGTTTTTAGTCAATTTCTAAAGACTAAAAAACAGTCTTTTATTATATATTTATAATGAATTTCCATCAAGTAGAAGCTACAACAATCCAAAATTTGAAACAAGCTGATATAAGCTTTCTAGCTTCAAACTACTTCAAGTTACTTCTAAAATATGCAAAATATTTGGTTTTTCAATCAGTGCCTCCAAAACCAAGTAACACCTAAGTATATAAATCTGAAAACTAACAACACCAGCAAAGCAGCCAAAGAAGCAGTTATACTCGCCAAAAGAAAATGGATATACACAGAGAGAAAAATCCAGTATAGCATTAGAGACTCATATAACATGTATCTGAAGGTAATCCACACAAAATTATTATTTAAACTAAATTGTATAGAATTTATGGTCTTAGATTCGAATACACGTGAAAAAGTAAAAACAATAATACATAAAAAATATTTGAAACAATACAATAAACTACAGTATCTCATTCAACAAAAACGTATAACAACACAAAATAAGAAAGAAAAAGAATTTTTTTACTGATCATCAATTCTTTAATCGATTTATTAACATTTCTAACACACCTTTTTCGGACAGGGAAAAAAATCTTCTAACAAAAGGTTTCAAACACAATATTCAAATTAACTTCAATATCAAAGAATCGGAGACATTAGGTATTGATACTGAGATTGCCTTGAAAGATAGTCCTAACAACATATTATCAAAATTTCAAACAGCCGAAATTATTAAAAAAGAATTCATATCTAACACTAACAACATCAAACAAGACTTAAGGACAATAAAAACAATTCAGAGTAAAGTAAAACAAAATGATGTAATCTTTACCAAAGCAGACAAAGGTAACACAGTAATAGCAATAGACAAAATCGACTATATTAATAAAACGTTAGATTTTTTCAAAACAGGAAAGTACGAAATTTTAAATAAAGATCCAACAAATATTTTTCAAAAAGAAATAAAACAACAAATTGAACAGGCTAAAAGTATCATTCACAATAAAGATAAAATTAAATTGATAAATATGAATCCCCAAATCCCACAACTTTATTCACTCATAAAACTACACAAACTCGACCACCCAATCAGACCAGTTGTTTCCTACATGTCTGCTCCAGCATATGAAACGTCATCCTTTTTAAATGATTTAATCAAATATCATACCAAATTTGAACCTAAATATAGTATCAAAAACTCATACGAACTCGTGAATAAAGTTAAGAATATAACAATACCAGATAATTCTAAATTAGTCTCTTTCGATGTCAAAAACTTATTTCCAAGTGTTCCTCCAGACGAAACAATAATTTTAATAGAGAACTTATTAACAAAAAACAAAGTAAATGAAGTTATAAAAATGGACATAATTAATTTATTAAGAACTTGCCTAAGACAAAATTATTTTTCATTTAACAATACATTCTACAATAGTAAGGAAGGTATAATTATGGTGAGTCCATTAAGTCCATTACTTGCCGAAATTTTCATGGACAGTATTGAAACAATGATATTTAACAACCATAAGAACAATAGTAATAATTGTCTATACTGGTATCGATACGTAGACGATATAATTGTATGCTTTAGAGGTACGGACAGACAATTAACTCACTTTTTACAGTATATTAATTCTTTACATAGAAATATCAGTTTTACAATGGAAGAAGAAGTCGAAGGGAAAATCAATTTCCTAGACTTAACAATCAGTAAAACCATGAAAAAACATGAATTTGCAATATATCACAAACCTTGTCATACAGATACCAAAATTCACAATAGTTCTCACTACCCTAACCACCATAAACTTGCCGCTTATCATAGTTTTATACATAGACTAACTAATATCCCCTTATCAGAAGAAAATTTTACTAAAGAATTATACTACATAAAATAAGTAGCCGTTAACAACGGTTATTCGGTTACTTTTAATCAATAGTATCGTTAAGAAAAAACTTAGAAACAAGGCAATCTCAGAAATATACCCACGTTTTTAAGGACAGAAATACCACTTTTAAATGCTTAACCTATTTCGGCTAACCAACGGAAAAACTGGGGAAATTTTTAAATCAAAAAATATCAACATAGCTTACAAGACTAACAATACTATAGGGAAATATCTTAAAAACTACAAACCACAAATCAATAAAGACAATAAATCAGGGGTTTATCAATTAACATGTGGGTCATGTCCTAAAACATACATCGGACAAACTGGACGTACAATTAGACAAAGAATTACAGAACACGAAAAAAGTTTCATCCATAGAAAATCTAATTCAACATATGCTAATCATCTTTTAACAGAAAATCACACATTTAACAAGAATTTCAAAATTTTACATACCCAACAAAAAGGTTTAAAACTAAACCTTTTAGAGACAATGCAAATAAATCGATTAAGGACTACAGGTACTTTACTCAACGACCAGATAGATTTAAGCAATTCACCATTATTGAATTTATTCTCCTAACTCTAAACCTGTGTGGATTTTCCAAAACTATCAATGTAATTTAATTAGGTGTAATATTATAATTAAGAAATTATATAAAACTGTGAATATTAAAGCTAACTTGACAGTATAAAATGTAGATCTATAGAAGCTGCATCGACAGCGAAACGCGTCATCGCAATTTAAATAAACCAGTGGAAATTGACTAAAAACAGTCTTTTATTATATATTTCTAATTGTTACTATTAATTTAGTACGAGTTAGGAATTTTGAACCTCAATCAAATGAAAAAGTACGTCGTTCCCTGATCAAAAATTAACCGGAGCCAACTAATGCCCCTTGTTTATAATCGGAATAGAATCGTTCATGTCTGATAGACTTCTTTGCATGACAAGTATAACATCAGCGTAGTATCTCCATTTCATGCGTCATTTCCGTAGACAAATGCACAAAAACCAACCCAACGCAATTAGGAATGAGCATTTTATTTTGCATCAAAAGGCACGCCCGCATGTCGAGAAGGTCGTAACTGACTTGAAGAAGTCTCACACATGATAAAGTTTTATTTTCTATTAGAAAATTCATAAATTTATTTAAGTAACTGCTTTCTGTAGAGAGATCTGATTTCTCGTAAGACTCTATTTCAAGTTTTAGTTAAGTTGTAGTAATCCCCAAATTCAAAATATCGGAGTCCCAATATGAGAAGATTACTCCAAGTTTCGCAGACGACCAAGAAATCATAGCGCAAGATGAGGAAGGCCTCAACTATATGGTAAGAAAACTGAATAAGAATACCCTAAAGCAGGATTAGCAATAAACTTTGATAAAACGGAATATCTAACAACAGGGAGGAGGAGGAAAATGTGGAGAAACTACCGATTTTTTGTTGAATTGCATCTACCAAAAATGAATTATCGCGGACACGTTTTTACTGGACAGACTGTATTGTTAAATTCTTTAGGAAGTAGAACGTGCATTTGTTACTTCTATAGAGTAAGCTATTTGAATTCACGAGTGTTTAAACTGTCGACTTCAAACCCTTCGGATACTGTAATGTTTAAAGATTAAAGATAAAACAATAAAAATAAAACTTTGTATGGCACCCAACGGAAATTTCTAGTGCATTGCTTGACTCCTAAGCTGGGTAGGCATAAACAATGATCTTAGTCCTGGTAGGTAGAAAATATTAAATAATTGTCAAAACGTGGAACCCGAAGGAAAGTTCCTTCAAGACGATGTTGGAGTGATCTACCAAGAAATGTCACAAGCTACTGTAATTTCAACAACACCAACATACCGCTTGCACTACATAACTGCTGGGCAAAAAATAAACACTTTTATCCTTGTTAAAGAAATATCTAACGTTGATCAAATATTTTCGTCTCTAATTGTTACTATTAAGTTAGTATGAGTTAGGAATTTTGAACCTAAATCAAATGAAAAAGTACATCGTTCCTTGATCAAAAATTAACCGGAGCCAACTGATGCCCCTTGTTTATAATCGGAATAGAATCGTTCATGTCTGATAGACTTGTTTGCATGACAAGTATATCAGCGTAGTATCTCCATTTCATGCGTCATTTCCGTAGACAAATGCACAAAAACCAACCCAACGCAATTAGGAACGAGCATTTTATTTTGCTTCAAAAGACACACCCGCATGTCGGGAAAGTCGTAACTGACTTGCTAAATAATTACAAGTAAGGAGTGTTATCTTACGCGCCATACAGTCCGGACATGACACCGTTTTTCTTCCTTGGTGGAGATTTCTGAGCAGATTACCTGGGCTATTTAACAGACTAAACAATAATGGGATCCAGGAAAGCTATTAAAACGCTAAAGCGGTGTACTTAGAAAGCATTATTTATATGTATATATATATATATATATATATATATATATATATATATATATATATATATATATATATATATATATATATATATATATATATATATATATATATATATATATATATATATATATATATATATATATATATATATATATATATATATATATATGATACATTAAAATTCCGGGTTTCAATCCGTTCGTCTAACAATGAATTTGGACGTCGTTTCGCCAAAATCTCATTTGGCATTTTCCAGTGCTCCCGCTACTGCTGGTACTCGATACTGTGATCTTGCTTGCTGCTGTCGCTCGTAGCTAACTCAGTCAGTGACAGTTAACTTCGAACGGCAGCAGCAGCAAGATCACAGTATCGAGTAGCAGCAGCAGCGGGAGCGCTTGAAAATCCCAAATGAGATTTTGGCGAAACGTCGTGCAAATTCATTGTTAGACGATTGGATTGAAACCCGGAATTTTTATGTATTACATTCCACTATCCGTGAAAACCTCTATTGTAATAATATATATATATATACATACATACATATATATATATATATATATATATATATATATATATATATATATATATAGAGCCGGCCAAAGCGTAGTGGGGACCGACCGATCGACCGACCTGCCGACCGACCGACCTGCCGGCCGACTAACCGACCGGCAAACCGACCTACCGGCCGATCGACCGATCCACAGGCCGGCCAATCTCGGACCCTATTGATTTTTCGCGACTGCTGTCCACTGAGACTTTTTAGGATCACCCGAGTTACAATATACTACATTTTTAGCCGGGTCCTTTAAAAAAAAACTTTACAACGTGACGGTCACCTCCCTCAAGATGGCACTAGTAAACCACCCGTAGTAACATGCCTAGAAAAACCCTCTCACTTTGGCCGTTCGGGAGCGGTATCAAACTGTACATCCCCTTTGTCTGTCGAACCCTTTAAAAAATATATAATATTGTAAAGAGGGACTGTCTAATATAAAATATATATGTAAATTAGCAGTGTACAACGTTATTTACGTAATGATATTTATAATTAATGTTTATCGTAGATGATATTAGGTAATTAGCACTATACCCCGCTTTAGTAACAAAATGGATTCACAGAGTTAAGTAAAAGGCAAAAAAACTGCAAAGATAATCACCTCATCAACCGTAACTCTCCATACAACCGCAAGGACGATAAGATGCGTATTTCGTTAAAGTAGCAGGAGCTTTATCTAAAAGAATTACGTCGGAAAATGTATCGGGTGGTAACCCACCCCCCTTTCTTAAATAATATTTGCGTGCAATTTTATTTACGAAGCGATAAAAATAATTTCGAATTCACTAATGAGACTTTTTTAAGGACGAAAGTAAAGAAAGATATAAATTATTAAAAAACTTTGTTCGATCTAAATTGAAGATCAACAAAAAACCAAATTATTTTCGAAAGTTGTCGATGTTCTCGAACGCGTAATTAATAGATACAAATCAAGCCAGCTTTATTTTGAAAGTTGTTAAAAGTTTCTTTTTATATTAGAAAGTGAGTTTCGGGGAAAAATAATTTCGAAGGAAAGTGCTGTGCCAACAACAGTATATCAACGAAACGACTTTTAAAGAAGAAGTGTAGACATTTCGCAACTCTCGAATGAGTTTTTGATAAAAACCGATAGAACAGGATGTAATATATAGGGCGAGAATTCTTATTTATTTAAACAAACTATCATTATTATTTTACTATTTAATATTTTTATTTTCTCCGCTGAGAGAACGATATATTGTAAATAAGAATTCTCTCGAGCATTTTTTTAGGTTTCAGGGTTTAATTAAACTACATAAAACAACTACTCAGTATATATCACCACTACACCAAACACTTTATTTTTGCATTCGACGCGCGTTTCGCCAGCCATGTTAGCTTCATCCGGAGCGATGATTGACTAAAGCTAATCTACAAATCCACCCTATTTATACTTAGCCTAACCCTTGAATGACTCAAGCGGAACTAATGACATACGCAAGGCCATCAGTTCCGGTCAAGTAACCAGTAGAGGGGACTATAAGGAATAGGCCCTCCGTCTTTATTTAAACTACTTTTACATTTTATGATTTCCATACTTTCGTATGCGTTCAACAATCTCCTATCAGATACATTTTTTATTAATCTTAGATTATCTAATGTTACCGTATGATCAGCTTCAATGGCATGTTCGGCAATGCTAGACTTTTCTGTTCTATTGTATTTTAAGTGTGCTAAATGTTCTTTAAATCGTGTTTTAATTGCCTTTTTAGTTCGCCCAACATACTTCTTGTCACAATCATTACAACTAATTTCATAAATTCCACTTTTCTCACAATTAGGAATCTTATCTTTGGGATTTCCTAAGATATTCCTCAGACTGTCTGATGACTTATAGATTAAGGAGAGGCCTACCTCATTAAATACCTTGCTATATTTCGGATTATATGGTATGGAGACATACTTTGTGTTATTTTCTTCGCGTGTAAAAAAGGTGGAATTCTGAATATTAAACCCAAACTTATGTCTATTTATTAGCTTATTTACTAAGTCATCGTCATAACCATTAACTCTAGTTATATTTCTAATACGATTCCTTTCTTTATTAAAGTTTACTCTATTTAGAGGGAAAGTGACCAAACGATGAACTAAAAAATGTAATGAGGCTAATTTATGTTGTTTGCAATGAAATGAATCATTAGGAATATATCTATCTGTTACTGTGTCCTTCCTATAGATATGAAATTCTAATCTATTATTATTTTTAATAATTAAAATATCTAGAAAAGGCAATTGTCCTTTGTTCTCAACTTCGTAAGTGAATTTAATGGAATCATACCGGCTATTTAATTTAGAAACAAAATCATCAATATTTGCTTTCTTTGTATCAAAAATCGCGAAAATGTCATCCACATACCTATATCATACCCTTGGAAAATATTCGAATTCTTGACTGGCTTCGATTTCAAACTTACTCATGAATAAATTGGCTATTAAAGGTGACAAGCAATTACCCATAGCTGTTTCTTCTTTCTGAACATAAAACTGATTGTTATATTGGAAATAATTTATGTTCAGAAAGAAGGAACAGCTATGGGTAATTGCTTCTCATCTTTCATAGCCAATTTATTCATGAGTAAGTTTGAAATCGAAGCCAATCAAGAATTCGAATATATCCCAAGGGTATGGTATAGGTATGTGGATGATATTTTCGCGATTTTTGATACAAAGAAAACAAATATTGATGATTTTGTTTCTAAATTAAATAGCCGGTATGATTCCATTAAATTCACTTACGAAGTTGAGAACAAAGGACAATTGCCTTTTCTAGATATTTTAATTATTAAAAATAATAATAGATTAGAATTATCTATAGGAAGGACACAGTAACAGATAGATATATTCCTAATGATTCATTTCATTGCAAACAACATAAATTAGCCTCATTACATTTTTTAGTTCATCGTTTTGTCACTTTCCCTCTGAATAGAGTAAACTTTAATAAAGAAAGGAATCGTATTAGAAATATAACTAGAGTTAACGGTTATGACGATGACTTAGTAAATAAGCTAATAAATAGACATAAGTTTAGGTTTAATATTCAGAATCCCACCTTTTTACACGCGAAGGAAATAACACAAAGTATGTTTCCATGCCATATAATCCGAAATATAGCAAGGGACTCAATAAGGTATTTAATAAGGTAGGCCTCACCTTAGTCTATAAGTCGAAGTACGAAAGTATGGAAATCATAAAATGTAAAAGTAGTTTAAATAAAGACAGAGGGCCTATTCCTTATAGTCCCCTCTACTGGTTACTTGACCGGAACTGATGGCCTTGCCTATGTCATTAGTTCCACTTGAGTAATTCAAGGGTTAGGCTAAGTATAAATAGGGTAGATTTGTAGTTTAGCTTTAGTCAATCATCGCTCCTGATGAAGCTAACATGGTTGGCGAAACGCGCGTCGAGTGCAAAAATAAAGTGTTTGGTGTAGTGATGATATATACTGAGTAGTATCATTGTGCCAAAGATTCCACATTCGCAACTTAGTACATAAAACAAGTAGCCGTTAACAACGGTTATTCAGTTACTTTAATCGATAACATCGTTAGGAAAAAACTTAGAAACAAGGCTATCTCAGAACTATACCCATGTTTTAAGGACAGAAAAACCACATTTAAATGCTTAACCTATTTCGGCAAACCAACAAAAAAACTGGGAAAATTTTTAGATCAAAAAAATATCAACAAAGCTTACAAGAATAACAATACTATAGGGAAATATCACAAAAACTACAAACCACAAATCAATAAAGATAATAAATCAGGGGTTTATCAATTAACATGTGGTTCATGTCCTAAAACGTACATAGGACAAACTGGACGTACATTTATACAAAGAATTACAGAACATAAAAAAAGTTACATCCATAGAAAGTCTAATTCAACATAAGCTAATTATCTTTTAACAGAGAATCATACGTTTAATAAGAATTTCAAAATTTTACATACCTAACAAAAAAGTTTAAAACTAAACCTTTTAGAGACAATGCAAACAAAATCGTTTAAGGACTACAGGTATTTTACTCAACGACGTAGCTTTAAACATTGAATTGAATTTATTCTCCTAATTCTATGTCTGTGTGGGTTTTCCAATACTATCAATACAATTTAATTAGGTGTAATATTATAATTAAGAAATTATATAAAATTGTAAACATTATACCTAACTTGACAGTGTAAAATGTAGATCTGAAGAAGCTGCATCGACAGCGAAACAGGTCATCACAAATATAAATAAATTAGTGGAAATTGACTGAAAACAGTCTTTTATTATATATTTATAATGAATTTCCATCAAGTGGAACCTGCAACCATCCGAAAAAAAGTTTATTCACTTGCCTAAGAAATGGTTTCCTCACTGCAACTCTCCTGTGTAGTCCACCCTCTGCTAACCTGTTCTTCACGGTTGTCACGCTGGTGGGGATGGGCCGCTCCAGGTTTACTTGAGCCGTGATTTCTGGTGCGGTTAGGCGGTGATTACATCTGCTGGACATTGTTATCATTATCATAGTTATCATAGTTAAAAAATAATAATCGGCCAAGTGCAAATCGCACTTGCGCAGTTAGTGTCCCGTACGTTGCTATTAAAATAAAACTTTTTGTTACGTACGAATAAAATGATCAATGACTTCATAAAACACATACCAAACGAGTTTTCAACAAAGTTTGTTTCCGTTCTTTGTTGAAAACTGATTACCTTGAAATTTTTGTTTTCTATATATCAGATCGACTTGTAATGATTTTGGTTCAATCTACACCCTGTGGAGAATATGCCAGAATTTTTTCAAAATTTTTTGATCAGTACTTGTCGAGATAGGGGGGGCTAGCGATTTTTGGCAATTTTTTAAAAATAATTCATTATATATATTTATAAACTCGTGTTTTCACAAGCTTTTACTGACACCCCATTAGATGACCTGATAAAAAAAAATCATTTCCAATTTCACCCCCAAAAACTAACCCTTTAAATCAAAATTTAACTTTCAAAACTACACGGCTCTGATAGGGCCATCATTTTCTATATTAGTGCCAAATTTCAACTTTCTATGTCAAAAACTCCTTTGGATTACGCCGAAAGAGAAACAGCGTTTTGAATCACATAGCTGTTTCATATGCAAATATTTAAGAAAAATATGCCTCACTCTATCTGTTGATATCTTCACGAGGTCTCTCTTACTTTCACTTTGCGGTCATTTAGAACAATATGGTGGATTTTTTGTGTTTTTTGGAGTGACTGCCTGATTTGGGCATCTGGAACGTGCATCATCGGTGTTTGTACGACTGCATTTAAGTTTACTCAACCATCGACGATAGTTGCTTTCGACGGAGTAGATGTGCCATAATACTACCCAAGGCATTTTTGGGTTCTGGCTGTATTTTCTGCCAGCAGGCAATGTTTAATTAACACATGAAATACTTTTTGCTCTATCGTTTTGCACAAATCAAAAGTAGCACTACTCAAACAGCTGTAACTCGCAAACTAATAGACAAAATGTCAGGAAAATTTTACACGAATCTTCTGAGAGTTGACACTAACTGAAAATCATATGGTTTTTTTTTTTGTTTGTGCGGTCATCTCTCGGAGAGTCTCAGGACTTTTCACCCCATGTCAGTATTTAGCAAATTGCATATTATTCCATGAAAATTACTTAAAGTATTTCACAATAAAAATTGATTTTCAGTACTCTCTCAGTTGAACCAGAAGAAGTCATTACTGCTTCAAACACACGGTCGAATAATGGTATTATTTTGTTTGTATCGTCATTTTTTCTATCAAAAATTGGTGCATTATTTGACAATTTGAACCGCCATTTTGTCAAAAACTGTCGACCAGAAGTATAGGATATGATATATGTTCCAGGATGACTTTTTATTGTAAAATTTAAAAATGATATAATGTACAGGGTGGTCATTTTAAGACGCCCGGCCCCAATTTAAGGAAAATTGTTGAATATTTATTTTTTTTTTTAAATGTGCAATGGTATAGTGCATGTCAAGAAGAATACTGACTTATTTGATATTTGATAGTGAAAACGACGCTGGGTGCCGCGACGGCCCGATTTTTGTTCAATATTTTTTCCTTAAATTGTTTTTTTTCTAATAGACTTAGCAGAAAAATGATGCAGCAAAAACCCTCTAAAATATTTTTTGGTCATGGCGGTATGCCACGTTTGTCGGTTTTCAAACAATTTATCTAGTAGGCGGCTGTCATACTTTATTCTGACGGTAATTATAATAATTTTAGTTACTATGCTGTTGAGATTTTTTTTTTATAAAATATCTTTGAACAATAAAAAACAAGAATACATTATTTTTATTAAAATCACAAAAAAACTACATAACTTCTCGTATTACATAACTTATTACATATTTACAAAATTAAATGTTTGAAACTTAAAAAATAATAAACAAAAACATTCAAAGACATTTTCTATATGTCTTCTTTTTTCTATCGTGTATTTTCCCATTCTTTTATTAACGTTTGATGGGTGGTTTCGTCACTAATTTCTCTAGATATGCTACTGCACGCGTCTGTGTGCAAACAAGAGCTGTCAGATGTGGCATACGATTCATGGCAATGGCGATGACCAAAAAATAATATTTTAGAGGGTTTTTGCTGTTAGAAAAAAACAGTTTAGGGAAAAAATGCCGCCGTTTTACAAAAGGTATATCGATGGAAAAATAAATTGTTTGTCGATGCGGCTCCCAGCGTTGTTTTCACTACTAAAAAAAAATGAATAAATATTCAACAATTTTCTATAAATCGGGGCTGGGCGTCAAAAAATGATCATCCTATACATAATGTTTTATTAGAAATAACGAAGTTGATTTCATTTCCAACTCGAAGTGATGTCACTTGTTTTAACGGTAAGATTGTACGCTTATTTCAACCATATAAGGCCCTAAAATTTTAACTCAATATCTCTTTGATGTTAAAACAAACTAACAAATATTTTCTTCCCCCACAAGGATATTCTCCGCTTTACTTGGGAGAGACCATCATTAAATCAGAAATCCATAATAGATTAAATTATAACTAAACTTCAATCCACATTCAAGATATACGACACCAGAATTAAGAGAGGAGCCAACTGTGACACAGATCACCATCTACTGACTACTAAAATAGTGTACCCTTTTTCATCAAAAAACAATAAAAATGTACAAACTTATCCCACAGACGAAGACAAGATAGAAATAAAAATCAAAAGATACAAAACTTATCTATTTCAACACGAAAGTATTAAAGAGCTTTATCAAAGAAGATGAATTACTTACACTGGAACCAACCGAAGATGTAGAGCAAGAATATGAACGCATTAAAAAAATGAACCACAAGGTGGCACAAGAAACTTTAGGAGAGTATAAGTGGGAGGAAAAAAAAAACATACAGATATTACATAACAGAAGAATTAAAAGAATTAATAGAGGAAAAAAATAGATTACACCAAAAATATTTAACATATAACTCAGAAACTACCCGGGCAGAATACAAAGAAAAAAATAGAGAGGTACGTAAGAAAATAAAAAAAAGAAAAAAATGAATACTGGGAACGAAAATGTGCACAGATTAACACGTATATTGGAGGAGCACAATCGACAGAAGTGTGGCAAACCATCAAAAATATGAAAACGAACAACAAAGAGAGGGCCTTAAATTTAATACCCAGGAAGAATGGAAAAATTATTACGAAATATTACTAACTGAAAACAGACAAGAATTCCTTAGTATAGAGGACAATGAATCAGAAGACACAGAAGGAAAGGACTGGAACGAAATAACTATGGAGGAAGTACAAGCAAATCTAAAAAGGATGAAGAATGGAAGAGCGGCCGGACCAGGTGATATGTCTGTAGAAATGATAGCTTAATTAATAATTGTATATCACAATCTATAAGAAAGGAAATAGAAAAGACCCTAATAATTATAGAGGTATATGCGTTACAAGCACTATGAACAGACTGTACGGCAAAATATTGCAGAATAGAATAAGAGAAACAATTAAAGGAAAGATATCCGAAAACCAAAGCGGATTTACTCCGGGCCGGTCGTGTATAGACAACTTGTTTACTTTACAGCAATTGATAGAAAAGAAGATCCAAGAAGATGACGAAATACATATGACATTTATAGATCTTAAGAAGGCATACGATAGTGTACCGAGAAATAAACTTTAAGAACTTGAGTTTGAGTCTTGAGAACAGTAGGGATAAAAGAAGGGTTGATAACAACAATAGAAGAGTTATATAATGAAAATATAGGATATGTGAAACAAGGACGCTATCTCTAGGAAGCTATCCACATTACAAAAGGCCTAAGACAAGGGTGTGGCCTTTCACTAATCTTATTTAATATATTTGTAGACAACGCTCTACAGAAATGGAACCGCACTTGCCAAAGCATGGGCATCCCCATTAGTAGTAAACACCTATTATCGTTAAACTTTGTAGACGACCAAGTAATAATAACACAAGATGCATTCGATATGGAATATGTATTGAAGAGATTATACACAGACTACAAGGAATGGGGGACTAGAGGTGAGCCATGAAAAGACGGAATATATGGTTATGAACTCGGAAATAGAATTTGATGTCTTAATTAACAACGATACACATGTCAAACAAGTCAAGGAATTTAAATATCTAGGAGTACTGATTAACAACAAAAATGGTATAGGTAAAAAGGAAATACAGAATTATATACAAACATCCAATAGGATTATAGGAATTCTTAACTCAATAAGGTGGAATCAAAACATAACTACACAAAACAAAAAGAGAATTGGAAGAACAATGGTAGAATCGGTTTTAAGTTATGGTAGTGAACTGTGGGTAATGAAAGAAGAGGATAAAAGGAAAATAACGACGATAGAGATGGATTACCTGAGAAGAAGCGTCGGAGTGCCCAAATTCCCACACATAACAAACCAAGAAATATGCAATAGAACAGCAGCAACAGAAACCGTAATACAAAGAAAAAAAATAGAGGATTAAAATGGTTTGGACGTCTACTCAGAATGAACGATACAAGATGGCCCGAAAGACTCTGGACATGGAAATCACCGGGAAGAAATAAAAAAGGACGACCACGTAGATCCTGGAATAAGGATATGAGACAATCCGTGAGGTCACGAGGAATGAATGAAGAGATGGCGGACGATAGAGAGGTTTAGAGAAAGCGAATGGGAACACAACACTTAGTTGTATAATTGTTATATATTACTCGTGTATGTATACAGTTAAACCCAAATAAACTCCTGGACAAAATAAACGCAACAATCTGAAAATTAATTTATCTTTTTCTTATGTCAGTTTTAAAGTTTATCGAGTATTTGAATAGTAGGCTATGCATATTTTGTTTCGTTGTTCATGACAGAAATCAAAACAATTCGTTTAGATTTACAGTTTTAAAGAATTTTTTAGAAGATAAACAAATTTCTGTAATAAATCGATAGATTTTCTTTAAAACTAAGCTTATAAATTGTTCCCTTTTTCAAAGTACGTGTATTACGTTTTTGTGGTAGACTGTTTTATTTTTGACCCCGAAGAATTAGATAAATGAAACGAACAAGGAATTTAACTGAACACGAGGTAGTGAGAGCCTCAGTTTTAGTGGACGAGGGATATTGTCAGAGTTATGTTGTTAGGCAAACATCGTTCCACAATAAGTCGTATGGTAAGACGCTTGAATGAAGTAGGAACTTATTCTAGAAGGCTAGGGCAAGGGCGAAAACGATGCACTAGCGACCTAGATGAGCGTTTTATAGGACAATATGCTTTAACAAACAGGACTGTCACTAGTTCTATAATAAGAAACGAACTCGAAGCTGTTCGCAATGTCACAATTTCTTCTAAGACAGTTAGAAGACGGTTAAATGAAGCTGGATTAAACAGTAGGTGACTAGCCACTGCGCCCTTGCTTGCTAGAGAGAACAGAGTTTCCAGGTTACGTTTTGCTCGAAATCACGAAAACTGGTCTGTGGATGATTGGAAACAAGTTTTCTTCACAGATGAAACTAGGGTTAGTCTAAAACATCCAGATGGTCGTGAGCGAGTATGGCAAAGACCAGGAGAGAGGTTTGCTCCTTGCAATATCTCTGCAAGGATTCCACTGCGGGGGCTCTGTTATGTTCTGGGTTGGCATCTGCTTTGATGCTCGCACAGAGTTAGTTCCTGTCCGTACGAGATCCATGAATGCTGACTACTATCCTGAGAATATTGTAATAGAACACGTGATGCCTTTCGGTCATTTTGTGGGGCCCAATTTCCTGTTTATGCACGACAACGCTCGACCTCACGTGGCTAGGGAGGTACTCGATTATCTTAATCAAGTTGATATTCCGATTATGCAATGGCCACCCAAAAGCCCGGATCTGAATCCGATAGAACATATATGGGATCACCTTAAGAAAAATGCGAAACGTCATATACCTGCACCTAGAAACCTGAGGGAACTTGAAAATGCAGTTATCACAGAATGGGAGCAAATTCCTCAAGATCTTATCGAAAATTTATTTAGAAGCATGCCTAGGCGCATAAACGCTGTCATCCGAAGTAGAGCAGGCAACACACGCTACTAGTGTCCCGGTTACACCATTAATTTTGCTACTAGTGTCCCAGTTTATTTATTTCATTATTACATAATTTCAACGATTTTGTTATTAGGTCTTAAGAATAATTTTAATTCGAATCTTATAGAGAAATTTGGTAGCTAATTCACTTTTAAATTATCCGAATAAGTTTTTTCTAACTTTTAGTGTAACCAATGTTCATAAAAAATTATTGAACTTAATTCATTATAGAGATTTGTATGATTTAATATATTGTTGCGTTAATTTTGTCCAGGAGTGTATATATATATATATATATATATATATATATATATATATATATTTATTTTCAATTCTTGAGCTTTGGGTTCGTTTTATGAATATTTGGTATTTAAAATTAAACTTGACGTTTCGTCCTTTGGTTTAGAGCATTTTCATTTTTTTTCTACAAAATATACAAAATATAAAATTACATTTAGGTACACAATAGATAACACTGATAAAGTCCTGCATGATTTCAACAGTTTCCATCAAAAGTTGCAATTTACTTCAGAAATCGAAAATAACAATGAAATACATTTCCTGGATACAACTTTAATTAGAAAACATAACAAAATAATCACTAAATGGTATACTAAACCAACGTGGTCTAGCAGGTATCTGAATCTACTCTAATCACACAAAGGCAAAAAAGGTAAGTGTTATTGTCGGTTTAACAGACCGTGCAATAGCGCTGACCTCACCAAATTTAAG
Source organism: Pachyrhynchus sulphureomaculatus (assembly GCA_019049505.1). Classification (NCBI taxonomy): domain Eukaryota; kingdom Metazoa; phylum Arthropoda; class Insecta; order Coleoptera; family Curculionidae; genus Pachyrhynchus; species Pachyrhynchus sulphureomaculatus. The sequence goes on along the minus strand of CM032446.1, from coordinate 249,992,682 downwards.
ACCGAAAGCACTGAATCAAATAAAATCAGTGTTAATACAAAATGGATTTAGAGAAAAAGACATCAACCAAACAATAAAAACAAGAACATACAAATTCTATAATAAAAAAATAAAAAAAGATGAAATCAAAGAACAAAATCAGAACAAAATTCTCCCACTACCTTATACACGCAATTTATCAGAAAAACTAAAGAACACTCTAAAAAAATATAACATAACTGTTTGTCACAAAACACAAAACAAACTAAGCTCACTATTTACAAACTTAAAAAGCAAGGTACCAACCATGAACCAATCCAACATAGTTTATTCGTTACCTTGTGCAGATTGCCCAATGCATTATATTGGTATGACGACCCAGTTATTAAAAAACAGACTCAATGGACACAAGTATACAAAAAATGCAACAACGGCACTTCACAAACACACAACGGAACTTGGACATGATTTCAACTTTAATGAAACAAACAAAAAATGATCGAAATTTAAAAAAAAAATGAGAAATTTACAGACAATGATAAAAGTGATATAAAAGGAATTAGCCAAATTTATACAAATTTAATAAGGTAATATTTTAAAGTGTATACTCATCCTTAATATATTAACAAAAAGATTACCTGCTTAATATTCAAAAAAAAAAATCACGGATAAATAATACAAAATAAAATCTACATCGATAAGAATGCCACTATGACTCGTCAGTAATAAATAAAATATGTGTGATTCAAGGTAGGTTCCATGTGATTTTAATTTTTAAATATAGAACTAAGAATTTATGTAAATAGTTTATGTGTGTGTTAAATAATTTGTGTTGTACTAGTGTACCTAAATGTAATTTTATATTTTATATTTTGTATGAAATAAAGAAAAAAAATGAAAATGCCCTAAACCAAAGGGCGAAACGTCAATTTAAGTTTAATTTTAAATACCAAATATTCATGAAACGAACCAAAGCCCAAGAACTGAAAATTAATATTAATTGATGGTTCAAGAAAATTTTATATATATATATATATATATATATATATATATATATATATATATATATATATATATATATGTTAAAATGAAAGCTTGGCTAGAAATCTTGTGGTCACCTGGTATATTGGGTAAGTAGAGTCATCATTTTTTTAATTAAGGCAGCACTAGATGCAGCTGCCTTATCTAAAAAAAACCTGAACACAATTAACTAGAAATTTAATTATAACTACGTAAACCTAACAAGCCCTACGTCGTCTCAAAGTAAGCCTTACAAATACAATTAAGTTATTGAAACCACATTATTAAGAGTTTGCGTAATTTTCCAAGCAAACACGCTCCGTAACGAGAGGCAAATTTGTTTCGTCTCGTGTTTCAGAATTGACTTGTTTACATACTTCGGATTTTAATTAAACGGGGGGTAGTGAACGAGATATTACCATCACGTTTACAGCCGACGCTTTAACCGTTTATTTATTCGATATGGATAGAGTTTTTTTAGGTTACAGTCAATTAAAGGTCAACCGGAAATAAATTGAAACATACAGTCAGTCTAGTATCAGTCGATTTCAAATTTTTGCCGAAATCACGTAAAATCCAAAATGAGTCACTTGCCCGTTGGTTCGAGGCAGACTTTCTCTGTTCCTATCCAAAGAGATCTAAAATTACACATTCCGCGGCCGTTAAATATATTGAAAAGCCGGTGTCGTTTTTGAAAAAGTGGATAAATCATTATATATATATATATATATATATATATATATATATATATATATATATATATATATATATATATATATATCAAGGATTTTCTACAGCTAACGCTGTCTTCCTTTTCTCAGCCTTTGATTCCATCCGTTTCTATCTCCCCAATCTCCATCTGTTAGATCCCTGTCCTCCATAGCCTCGTCCACATCGTCTCTCCACGATCGTCTGGGTCTTCCTGTTTTTCTTCTCCCTATAGGGCTCCACTCCGTTATTTTCTTTATCCACCTATTATCTTTGCTCTGTCTTATGTGTCCATACCATTTTAATCGTTTTTCTTCGATGGTGTTTATTGCGTTCTCTTTGATGTTCATTCTGCTTCTTATTTCTTCATTTGTTATTCTCTCCATACGTGTCACTCTACAACATCTTCTCCAATACTCCATCTCTACGGTGTTAATTTTAGATTTATTTCTTTTTTTTGATCGTCCATGTTTCTGACCCGTACGTCATTATGCTTTGTATTATTGATTTGTATATGCGTGTTTTGTTTCTCTTTGTAATGAGCTTGTCCCACAGGATCGAATTTAATTGTCTTATAAATGTCCGCGTTTGTCCTAATCTAGCTTTAATCTCTTCTTGTGATGTTGCGTTTTTTGAAATGATGGTTCCTAAATATTTAAATCTATCGGTTCTTTTGATTATTGTTTTCTTATCGACTTCTAGATTCTCCACGTTTCCCTCCTTTGTTGTTAGATATTCTGTTTTTTATCAAAGTTTATTGCTAGTCCTGCTTTAGTGTATTGTTCTTTCAGTTTTCTTACCATATAACTGAGGTCTTCCTCATCTTGCGCTATGATTACTTGGTCGTCTGCGAAATTTAGAGTATATAAGTAATCTTCTCGTATTGGGACTCCCATTCCACTACATTTTTGCTTCCATTTTTTTTAATGTTTGTTCGAGATATATTTTGAATAGTGTTGGGGATGTAGAGCATCCTTGTAATAGGCCTTTTGATGTTTAGAGTCTCTTCCCTATTTTATGTCCTATTTTTATGTTCACTGTGTTGTTTCCGTAGAGAGCTTTTACTGCGTATATTAGTTCTTTGTCAATGCCTATTTCTTTCATTGCGTTCCATAATCTTTGTTTGGTACTGAGTCATAGGCCTTTCTTATGTCTATGAAGGCTAGATGAACTTCTCTATTCTTTGCCAGTTTTTTCCATTGTTTGTTTTATAGTGTATATATGGTCTATACATTTCCGGCCGTAAAGCCTGCTTGGTCTTCTCCAATTTTTCCCCCATGATATTTTTAATAATTTTTCTATACAAACGTCCCATACTCGATATTATGCTTAGGCCTCTATAGTTTGTGGATTTTCTGCGGTCTCGCTTTTTAAATATAGATACTCTATAAGCTTTTGACCATTCCTCTGGTATTTTTTCTGCATTTATCGCTCTGTGGAACACGTTTCTTAGCATTCGATGTAATTTATTAGACCCGTACTTAAACATTTCATTTACCCTACCCTCAGGCCCTGCAGATTTATTATTTTTGAGTGTTTTTATTGTCTCCCTTACTTTTTCATAGCTTAGTTCTATCTCTTTTATTTCCTTATTCTGTTCTTCTTCAGGGTTCTCTTCTTGGAATTCTTGTCTGTCTTCTGTTAGCAGCTTCTTATAATATTCTTCCCACTCGCTTTCTGGGATGTACTCTATATACGTCTTCTCTCTATTGTTAGTCCTTAATGCTTTAATTATTCTCCATGACTCAGTGCTTCTAGTTCCTCCTATATACCGTTCTACATGTTCGCACGATTTTTCCCATCTCTCGTTCTTTTCTTTGTTTATCATCCTCCTCGTTTCTGCATTTTTCTCTTTATATTTCTGTAGATCTTCTTCTGCTTTTGTATTCAGCCATTTTTCGTATAGTCTTTTTTTCTCCTTTATAGATTCTTTACTTTTTTCATAGATTTTAATTTTATGTTTCTCATTCTCGTTGTCTTCTTTACCTAATGCTTCTAGGGCAGCCTGTGATGCATTCTTTTATGTGGTCATACATCTGTTGGAGGTTGTCGTAGTTAAATTCATTTAATTTTTGATCTAATCGTCGTCTATATAGGTCTTTTTATCGTTTCGTCTTGCAGTAAGTGTATTTTGTATTTTATTTCTTTGACTGCTTTTTCTGTTATCTCAATAGTATTTCTGTTTTCTTTATCTATTGTTCCTTTTTGCTTTATTGTCTTGTACCACGGTACTTTTATATTTGCTATTAATAGTCTGTGGTCTGTTCCACATTCTGCCCCTCTCTTTACTCTTACGTCTTTTATTTTGATAGTGGTATCGTTTTTAATTATAATGTAGTCTATTATTGATTTTAAGTTTCATGTTTCTTGCATCCAAGTATATTTGTGGATGTCTTTGTGTTTGTAGAATCCGTTTGTTATTTTGAGGCCGTTTAGTTCAAACAGCTCTATTAATTTCTCTCCATTGTCGTTAGTAATGTCTTCTCCGAATGGTCCTACAGTATTGTCCTTTGTTTTCCTTCCTGTTCTCCCATTCAGATCTCCCATTATTATTAATTTTTGGTTTTTCTTTACTTTTTGTGTTTCTATTTCTAGTGTTTCCATAAAATTATCTTTTTCTCTTATAGTGCTGTCTTCTGTTGGGCCGTATACTCCTAATATTACCATGTCTTTTCCTAGCATTGTTATATTTAGTTTTATGATTCTTTCATTGATGAGTTCCCAAGATGTTATTTTTTTTTTTCCGCTTCCAACACACTTCCACCGGCAACAGTGTTGATGAACTACTCAATCCATCCATCAACACTGCAGGCGGAGTTGGTAAATCATTTTAACGAAACGAAAAATGTCGACGGTTTGCCAAAACGTGGCTCGGTATGGAAAGTTACTCCGAAAGTCGAAAAACGAATCATATCTTTGTTTTCATGGGACCTGAAATTGACGCTGCGTCAAGAAGCAGCAAAATTAAGAAAATCGGGTTTGATTGAGACCATTAGGTAACATTTTCGTGCCTGTGATGTTATAACCTCTCGAAGCGGAGCCATTTTTATACCCTCACGTTGGAGCGCTATTTTGTAATGTCCGGCACGTTGAGGCACAATTTTATAACGTCTTGTTGCTGCGTTATTATGTATAGCCACAACTTTCTTTATTTTTGATAAATATTTTATATAATAAATAGAAGCCATTATTTGCCCCTTATGTATATAAGCATTATACAATGGAGATCCCAGGTGATGGTTATCATGGGCTACATCTGATATATACAAAGCGCTATGATTTCTTGTGGTGTACGTTGGCACACTAAAATATAAGTTGGACAGAAATGCCGGGTCATCAATGAGACCATTCCCTACTTTGTACAAGTAGAGCATGCAATATTGTTTTCTACGTGTCTCTAAGGTTACTATTCCATAGCGTTCGTGCAACAGTGTAGAAGAGATCATAGAGTTATATGAACCGGTTTGTTTATAATGCATGTAACGCATCATTTTATTCTGTATCAAATGAAGTGTTCGCTTGTGACAATTATAAAAGGGTGACCATACTATACTCGCATATTCTAATATACTTCTAACATAGGATATGTATAGATGTTTTATGCAATTTGTACTTCTAAAATCTTTTGTGCTTCTGACAATTAAGCCATACATTTTGTTCGTTTTACTTGCTGTATAACTTACATTATAGTTAAACGTTAATTTGGAATCAAAAATCACCCCTACGTCCTTTGTCTTATCGTCATACAAAAGGGGACATTCTCAATACTATATTTAAACTTTATCGGCTTCAGTTTTCTAGTATAAGAAACAACAGTATAATTACTTATACTAAAGTAAATCTTATTGTCAGTTGCCCATTTTGCAACGTTGTCTATATCATTCTGCAAAATCCGGCAGTCAGCAGGCGATCTCATTTCATAATAAAGTTTTCAGTCGTCAGCAAATAATACGCAGGATGTATTTTTAACTACACCAGTGATGCCGTTAATATAGAGTAAAATGAGCAGAGGTCCTAGGTTGGACCCTGCGGAATCCCGGATATAGGTGTAAAAGGTTTGGACTCATACCCCTTTATCTTTATTACATGTTCACGATCATAAATGTAAGATTTTAAAAACTCAATTAAATTCACGTGGAATCCAGAAGCCTTCTCCAGCTTATTCAACAATATCGCAAATGAGACCTTATCGAATGCCTTTTTAAAGTCTGTGTATACAATATCCATTTGGCCGCGTCGATTTAAGACATCTGACGTTGCCTGCATTATCGCTAATAAATTACTAATGACAGATCTACCCTCCATAAAGACGTGCTGATAAGTACTTATACTGTGACGAACCGACGTTGATATATTGTTATAAATAATCTTTTCAAAAACTTTAGCTGCCGTTGAGAGTATTACAATTGGTCTATAGATCTTTATATCGTTTTTGTCACCATTTTTAAAAACTGGACATATTCTTATTCTTTTCCACAGGTGGGGAAACATTTTTGTTTTAAGACTTAAGTTAACAAAATAAAAATTCCTAACTTTATTACACTCTTAAAATTACTTCTACTAAGTAAAAACTCCTTAAGCTAGAAGAGTGTACACTATTACATAGAGTCTTTAAATCAGGATTACTAAGTTTTTAGTAAAAAGCTTGATAAAACACAATAATAAAAGTTTGTGAATTTAACTCCGTGAGTTACATGTGTAGAGTAGTCGATGGAAACGCACTTGTAGATAGGAGTGAGATTTTTAGACTGGTGTGCTTATGACTTACGGATTGGTTTCTCCTCATGGTTTTTCCATAAGTTACTTGGCCTCTCCTGGTGAGATCCTCATAAAAATATTGTCTCAACCATTACCATCCTAGTTTCATTTGGGCTTCTAAACACTTTTTAACCCAAAATGCCTGAGGATGAGCAGGATATTTCAAGAAAGAAAAAACTTGAGAGCTAGAAATCGTTACTGCACTACTGCATCACTAAAAAAAAAACCACTCTGGTGTGCTGGAGAAGAAAGTCACTACGACCTAATGACGAAAAAAAAAAATCGTTACTGCTTCACTGTGGAAAAAGTCACTACTGCTTCATGGTAGAAAAAGCCACTTAAAATTCGAAATGGCTCCTTAAATATCGTCATCTCTTCTTCTTGGGTCTACTTCCGGCGCGCAAAAATCCCGACGCCTTCAATGCGAACTAAATAAAACAAGTCGACAATACGCGTTACATATTGCCGGTTTAAATTAAACTGCTCAAAAATATAAAACACTGTTTTAAGCTACACTGCTAAAAAATTGTAATAAAAATGTAATAAAATATAAATTATAGGGAGAAAAGCAGTGTCGTAACATGATCTTAAAATCTAGGAAAAAATGAATGTTACAATGTCAAATTCCGAAGCAAGTTGAAGAAACTTTTGCTGGGTGAAAATCACGTCAAGCCCACGATAAGATACTAGAGGGGCTCTCACAATCGCCGGACGCAAAGCCTATTGAAAACATTTGGTCCTTTGTAAAGAGAAAGCTCTGAGGAAAGACTTTGAGTCAGTTGTCAGAGATTCGAAAAATTTGCAGAGTATGCAGAAAATCGCGTCGACAGCATGTCTCGAAGATACCAGGCGATTATTGATGCAGAAAGCGACATTTGGTTGAATCAGAATTAGGCTCTGGGTAAATGTTAACTGCTATTTTTATAAACTCCTGGACAAAATTAACGCAAAAATCTGAAAATTAATTTATCTTTTTCTTATGTCAGTTTTAAAGTTTATCGAGTATTTGAATAGTAGGCTATGCATATTTTATTTCGTTGTTCATGACAGAAATCAAAACAATTCGTTTAGATTTACAGTCTTAAAGAATTTTTTGAAGATAAACAATTTTCTGTAATAATGCGATAGATTTTCTTTAAAGTAAGCTCATAAATTGTTCCCTTTTTCAAAGTAATACGTTTTTGTGGTAGACTGTTTTATTTTTGACCCCGAAGAATTAGAAAAATGAATCGAACAAGGAATTTAACTGAACACGAGGTAGTGCGAGCCTCAGTTTTATTGGACGAGGGATATTGTCAGAGTTATGTTGCCAGTTTGTTAGGCAAACATCGTTCCACAATAAGTCGTATGGTAAGACGCTTGAATGAAGCAGGAACTTATTCTAGAAGGCTAGGGCAAGGGCGAAAACGATGCACTAGCGACCTAGATGAACGTTTTATAAGACAATATGCTTTAAGAAACAGGACTGTCACTAGTTCTATAATAAATGTCACAATTTCTTCTAAAACAGTTAGAAGACGGTTAAATGAAGCTGGATTAAACAGTAGGAGACCAGCCACTGCGCTCTTGCTTACTAGAGAGAACAGAGTTACCAGGTTACGTTTTGCTCGAAATCACGAAAACTGGTCTGTGAATGATTGGAAACAAGTTTTCTTCACAGATGAAACTAGGGTTAGTCTAAAACATTCAGATGGTCGTGAGCGAGTATGGCGAAGACCAGGAGAGAGGTTTGCTCCTTGCAATATCTCTGCACGGATTTCATTCGGCGGTGGCTCTGTTATGTTCTGTGGTGGCATCTGCTTTGATGCTCGCACAGAGTTAGTTCCTGTCCGTACGAGATCCATGAATGCTGACTACTATCTTGAGAATATTGTAATAGAACATGTGATGCAATGGCCACCAAAAAGCCGGGATCTGAATCCGATAGAACATGTATGGAATCACCTTAAGAAAAATGTGAAACGTCATATACCTGCACCTAGAAACCCGAGGGAACTTGAAAATGCAGTTATCACAGAATGGGAGCAAAATTGCTCAAGATTTTATCCAAAATTTAATTAGAAGAATGCCTAGGCGCATAAACACTGTCATCCGAAGTAGAGAGGCAACACACGCTACTAGTGTCCCAGTTACACCATTAATTTTGCTACTAGTGTCCCAGTTTATTTTTTTCATTATTATATAATTTCAACGATTTTGTTATTAGGTCTTAAGAATAATTTTAACTCGAATCTTATAGAGAAATTTGGTAGCTAATTCACTTTTAAAGTATCCGAATAAGTTTTTTCTAACTTTTAGTGTAACCAATGTTCATAAAAAATTATTAAAATTAATTCATTATAGAGATTTGTATGATTTAATATATTGTTGCGTTAATTTTGTCCAGTAGTGTATTAAGAACAGTTTTTTTGATTTTTTAACTTGAAAATCTCGTTAATTTATAAAAATATTTTTGACAACAAGTTAGAGAAGAAATTTATATGTGGCAACATTAATTAGAGGTGTCAGACTGGAGTGATCGATGGCAATGTTACCAAATTCTAAGCCAGTCTAAACTGAGAAAGAAAAAAGAATTGGATGTTGGTCTATATGATCCACGGAATCACCCATTTCAATATATTAAACTATTTTCATAACACCCTGTATATTGTACATAAAAAGCAAATGATTAATTAATTTCTTCTAGAGCTATTTATGGAAAAGTGTGCAAGTATTTTTTGTATAGATACGCAACACGCATTCTACTAAAGTCATTTGGAGAGTCATTTAAAGTTATTTTATGGGCATTTTTACGACTCTTGGACCTATAATTTAGATTCATTTGTTTTCTAAATTACTTTATTAGGTTATCGTTATGTCATTATACGACGACACTTTAACACGTAACTACTTGGTTGTACGATAAATCATTGTATTTTTGACAAAAAATTAAAGACTCATTAGGTAGATTAAATGTCGACTTAATAGTCAATGTTAGAAAGTTGTATCCGAAAAAAAAACAGGTAATTAGAAAACGCTCTTAGCAGTTGACAGTTAGTAATTTCAGTTTCAACTTCGATGTACTAATCGGTCTCTTCGCGTTTTTTAAATAAGTGCTATTTGAAATATCGCCGCTGAAGTGTTGCGGTTGCCGTTTCACACAAGCGCACTAAGTTCCTGGATCAATTGGCTGGCCATAGACGTCATTAGAGCATTCGCCAGGGTTTACTTTTGTTCTTGTTTGTTTAAAAATGCCTCAGACCATTGAAAATTCAGCGGATCATGAAATACGTGCTGGAATTCGTTTCTTAATTGCAAGAGAGGTGAAGATGGCCGAAATTCATCGACAGAAAAATGGGTTAAAGTATTTAAAGATAGTCGTACAAATGTGCACGAGGAGGGACGAATTGGGCGAGCGTCCGTCGTTAATGATGACCTAGTGCGGAAGGTTGATGAGAGAGTTCGAGAAAACAGCCGTTTTACGATTTCATTATTTTCTAATATGTTTCTCCAAGTTTCAATAAATGAATGTGAATATGAACTGTGGCAAAGCGGCCGTGCTGCAGTAGTTAACAAACCGGGTGGCAGATTTCTATGAGGATGGAGTACAGAAGATGATCTTACAATACGACAGGTACCTTAATATAGACGGAAATTATGTTGAAAAGAAGATTAAAGTCCTCCCGTTCATCGAAAAATAAAGTTATTTAAAAAAATGGCCTTATATTTTTCGAAACAATCGATTGAAACTGGTGGAAGTGCAGCAAAGAAGGCAAAAACGGTTCTATCAACGGAGTAGGTTATGGCAACAATTTTTTGGGATTACAAAGGTATGAAGACCGAATAATAAACCTTAGTTCTGCGAGGAAGTGAAATTAAAATGCCAAGAAAAAACAAAAGAATAATATAAATATACAGAATATAAGAAAGTCTGCAATGAAACAAACGCGCTAGTGAGAAAAAAGAAAATGAACCATTGGGAAAAATTCTCTAGAGAAATGGAACATTACTTTTATGGTATGCAAAAGGAGATTTAGAGAATGATACGTGGACTGCGAAAGGAAATGAAAGAATTAAAAGAAGTAAGATACATCGAAAAAGATACATGGATAAATTATATACAGTAATTGTATCATACAACAGAAAATTTGGCACCCGAAACATCAGAAATAGTAATCAGCGAAACATTAGAAATAGGTGATAAACAGGTGGAAGAAGCTCTCAAAAAATTTAAAAACCTAATATCAGCAGGTAAGGACGAAATACAAAATGAGCTATTAAAGTACGGAGGAGTGAAACTGACTAAAGAATTGATAGAGGAAGCATAATAATGAGATAATGAACATTACTCCATCGTTGACTCACTCTGTACAGTCCCAGCTGACGCAGCAATTTCAATTAAATAATAGTTAATTGGTAAAAAAATATCTTCTTATGGTGTAGATGTGTGTGCGTGCGTGCGTGCGTGCGTGCGTATGTGCGTGCGTGCGTGCGTGCGTGCGTGCGTGTGTGTGTGTGTTTCGTCTGTTGGTACAAATCGACACAAAAACTCCTTTGGATTATACTAAAACAGTACCAAACGGCGTTCTGATTCTTCAACACGTTGCTGTTTTTGATCAATCGTGCAATCGATTACATAGCTTTTCCATATTCAAATATGTCTCACGCATTCTGTTGGTGTCTTTACGATGTCAGCTATCTCTCTCACTTTCACTTTGCTGTCATTCAGTACAATATGATGTACTTTTTTTGGGTTTTTTGGTGTGACTGAGGCATTTGAACTTACGAAACGTGCGGTGCTTGTACGAACTGTATTTAAGTTCACTAAACCATTGACATATAGTTGCTCCGAATAAGCAGATGTGCCACACTTCTCAAGCCATTCTTGGGTTCTGGCTGTATTTTTTCCCTTCAAAAAGTAATGTTAATTCAACCGCCAAATATTTTGGTTCCATCGTTTTGTTAAAATCAAAAGTAGCGTAACTCAAACACACAATAGACACAATTGTCACGAAAATTTTACACGAATCTTCTGAGAGTTGATACTAACTGAGAATCATTTGGGTTCTATTTTGTGCTGCCATCTCCCGGAAAGTCTTGGGAGTTTTTATTCCTTATTAGTAGCTTGATTCCGTAGAGGGCGGTAAATTCTAAGAATACACTTTACCCTAATACACTGGTAGCAAAAAAATCGACTCAAACTCTTTGACTTCATTTAACACGGATCCTAGAATTTAGTGTTCCTATATTTTTACGGATTTTAGTATCATTTGAAAGCCCATTCTATTCTCTTTCTAATGACACCTAAATTTCATAGAATACCTTATGCTTTTTACTGATTAAAATAATTGAAGGGGGGAACAAGGAGAACAAAGACTGAAAATAGTGGTAAGAAAAAGGAAAAGGTAAACAAATTTTAAGTTTAACAAATAAATATATTCATAAAAACCAAAATCGATATTTTGTATTAATCCACCGCTACGAGTCTCATTAGTCACGAAAATCAAATCGGTTTTCGCATCCAGTGATATGCCCCCCACACCATGACAAGACCTTCTACGTAGGCCTCCTGTAGACTCGTCTTCTTTCATCATTGTCATGTAGGCACATTCGGGACTCGTTGGACAATAAAACGGAGCGCCATTGCTATAAGGTCCAGTCGACATGTACTCGGGCAAATCTGAGTCACGCTTATCGATGAGGTGTTATCAATTGGGTCCGTTAGCTGGTCTCTTCGAAGTTAGCTTAGTTTCTTTAAGTTTTGTTCTGACTGTCCAATGAATGATAGCCCGACTACGAACTTGTCGGAGCTCCTGCTGGACCTCAATGCCAGTCAAATGACGATTTCTTAGAGTCGTGTTGACAACGAAGCGGTCGTCTCGTTCGAGGTGCAGCTTCTTCTTCCTTATCTGGTTTCCGTATATAGGCGCCAGTAACTTCTGTAGACTCTGGAGACAGCTGACTGGCTCAGGTGCAATTGCGCAGCGACTGCACGTTGGCTATGTACTCGTTGCAATAGGGCAATGATTTGTGCCGTTTCTTTCGGGGTGGTATCCATTTCCCGATGACGTAATTAGTGAGCAGATATAGCAGAAATGTTGGAGATTCAAGTTCCAATAAAGGAATGATAGGAAAATGCACTTGCATGCGTTTTTACGGGGATGAATAGCGTGCAACGAGTACGTTGCTGAGCGAGCAAAAACGGTTCTATTCAGTGAAACTGTGGTATTATTGGAAGGAGTAGAAAATCAGCATTCTAGTGCTACCAAAAATAATACCACGGTTTGAAAATTAAATTCAAGGATCGTTGTTAAACGAAGGAAAATTATTTGAGCCGATTTTTTTGCTCACCGGTGTACTTGAAATTCGTATGAGATTCTCAGTCTAAAATTGTAAGTTCGTTGACAAGCCCATACCTCTATCAATCAAATTTGTAGAGGCTATATTTAACTTTTTTGGTAACTACTGTAATCAGTAAAAAATATTTTACATAATATGTACTTTTACAAAGCAGTCAAATTTAAATTGGCCAACGATAATAATTCTATATTCACTGGCAAAATACGCACGGTTCATCCCCCAAAAACCATTCACCCGAAAGTGCGAACCGTGATGAAATCAATATATCAAGCGGGGTAATGAAGACGAATTCCAGGATTCTGTAAATTTATGATATTCTGCTCTAAGGTAATTTCGATTTCCCCATGGAAACCCGGCAAGCTTTGAATATTGTAGACGATATGACCTACATAAAGCCAATTATGGAGTTATACAGGATATCTCATAAATAAGTTCACATTTGTTTGGCTTATTGTTATTAAATAACAATACTCAAAAGATCAAGTATCGTCAATGTACAGGGTGATCATTTTTAGACACCTGGCCCCAATTTATGTTGTTGGATATTTTTTTTTTAAATGTACATATAAATAGTGCATGTCAAAGAGTATACTGACGTATTTGTTAGTGAAAACGACGCTAGACGCCGCGACGTCAAACAACTTTTTTTTCCATTTCCAAACCCTAATTTTTTTTCAATATTTTTTCCTCAAACTGTTTTTTTATAATTTGTTTAGCAAAAATGTTATGCAGCGAAAACCTCCTAAAATATTATTTTTGGTCAACGCGGTTGCTAGGGTAACCGAAATTATGCAATATCTTTAAAACATATGAATCTGGATTGTGCTTTGTCGTCGTTTAACACGTAGGATGAGAAGTTTTTGGTCTGACGCATAAATGTCGCTCTTTTCAAAAATCCATATGATTTTTAAGAAATACCAACCTTCAAATGATACGTGTCAAAATTTCATGACATTTCGAAGGTTAGTTTACAAGTTACAGTGGTTTTTAGTGACACTACTTTTAATATTTTCAAAACTATGGAAAAAATCGAATTTCGTGTGTTGATTAAAAATACGTTTAAGCAAAGCAATGGCTTGACAAGTGCTACAGAGCCTCTGCCCCTGGAAAATCACTCATCATTTACTGCTATGCTGTATCTAAACTCGCTCGTATAGACACAAATGATGCTGAACGCTCTGGACGCCCAAATGAGGTGGTTCCACCGAAAAACATGAGATAGCTGACACCCTAAATATATCAAAAAAAGTATTGGTCATATTTTGCATGAACATTTGGGCATGAGAAAGCTCTGTTCGAAATGGGTACCGCGTTTGCTCACAGTGGACCAAAAAGAACAACGTGTTGATGATTCTGAGCGCTGTTTGGACCTGTTTAAGAGCAATTAATAGGTTTTTTTTCATGCGATATGTGACAATGGATGAAACATAGATTTACCACTACACACCGGAATCAAATCGGCAATCAGGTGAGTGAACAGCAGCCGGTGAAAGCCGCCCAAAGCGATCAAAGACACAACAGTCAGCTGGAAAGGTTCTGGCGTCTGTATTTTGGGATGCGCATGGCATAATTTTCATCGACTATGCTGAGAAGGGAAAAGCTATCATTAGTGAATATGATATAAAGTTGTTGGTGCGTTTGAAGGCAGAAATCGTAACTAAACGGCCCCAAATGAACAAGAAAAGTGCTCTTTCATCAAGACAATGCATCGTGTCACAAGTCAATGGTTATGATGGCAAAATTGCATGAATTGAAGTTTGATTTGCTTCCTGATCCACTGTATTCTCCAGATTTGGCTCCTATTGATTATTATCTATTCGCAGACCTCAAAAAAATGATCCATTGAAAAAATTGTCTCTGAAACTGAGGCCTAGGCAAAGACAAATCCTTCTACAAGAAAGGTACAGAGATATTACAAAAGCGTTGAACTAATTGTATCGCTCTTAAAGGAGACTGTCCTGACGAACAAAGTCGAATCAAAATCCAAATCAGATTATTGACTCTGTGATCAAACTAGTTCATAGTAAAAAGACCAGACCAAACGGGCGAATTTATGCTAAGCAATTGAAGTGGAGCGGGTAATCATTTGAAGCCTGTGGATGCATCTTCTCAAGAAATATGCAAAATGTAGAGATCCTGGCATGAAACCGTCGCACAATCGGCCAGGAATTTGACTTTTCGTTCATAATTGTCTAAGGCCCTTAATTATTAACGAAATTAAATATGTTTGTAAGGAAACCGATTTGCAAAACGTAACTTCAAAATTTTTTAAAATTGATAAAGGCAATTGGGAGGTGAAATTTCGAAGTTCATGTGATTTCAAATTTAAGCGTAAAAAACTGGTTTCTCTTGGATTTCTGGGGTCGCTGAATCTATTTTCGGGGTTATTTTGATCATATGCACCTCTTTGAGGGGTGAAAATGGGAGTTGGAGGAGGAGAAATTACGATATTCACCTTAATTAGAGTTTCGCGCTCAAAACTGGTTTCTCGGAGGTTTCTGGGGTCGTTGAATCTATTTTCGGGGTCATTTTGATCATATCTTTCTGAGGGATGAAAATGGGGATTGGAGGGCCAGAAATTGCGATATTTACCAGAATTAGAGTTTGGCGTTCAAAACTGGTTCCTCGGGGGTTTCTGGGGTTGCTGAACCTGTTTTTGGAGTCATTTTGACCATGCGCACCATTTTGAGGGGTGAAAATGGGATTAAAGGGAGAGAAATTAAAGCTGATACTGAAGAAAAAAATAAGGAATATAAAATAAAAGATGAATTATCGTTTTGTTTTTTTAGTTTTTCATTAATTCCATCACGTTACGGGAGAAAAATTTTCCGAGCTCAATTGTATAAAAATTTTTATATAATTTATTAAAAAAAAATAATATACGTAATTTATTTATTCAATTTATATACCTATTAATATAAAATTGTATAAAATTTCTTTAAATTTTATTAAATAATTTCAATTTTAACCAAAAACTTTCATATAATTATAAAATTTATAAAATTCTATTTTTTCCAATTTTATGTTTTTTAATTGATTTAAATAATCAATTTAATTTAATTTAATTTAATTTTTGTTATTGTTAGAAAAAATTTACAAAAATACAAAATTGCTATAGAATTGTATTCTAACTAGCTTTTGCAGCTTTCAAGCCCTTCATATAGCTAGAAAAAATTAATTTGAAACCGGCAAACCATTTTTACTATAGCAAACTATAACTTTTTCAATATTATGTAACATTCATTCTTTCCTAGATTTTAAGATCATGTTACGTCACTGTTTTTCACCTTATAATTTATATTTTTTCTCCATTTTTATTTGCTCCATATTTTATTGCAGTGTTTACTAACTTTTAAGCAGTATGGTTCAATCGAATTTTTGAGCCGTTTATATTATACTGTGCATTGCGGGTTATCTACTGGATTTATTTAATTTGCATCTAGTGCATCGATTGGCTAGAGATTTGTATCCGGGAAGTAGTCATCTTGAAGACGTAATTTTAAGGAAGGGAGAAAAATATTTAAAGGTCCGGATGACATGGATCTAGGCTTTTTTCCACCATGTAGCCGTCGCCAGGGCTTTGGTCCCAGCCGAGATGAAGTAGGGCATATATTTTGTGAAGCCAAAGTAAGGGCTTTTTCTTCACAAAGCCGCCCAGTAGGCTCTTTTTATCAAGTTGCCGTACTCGTATGTTAGTGATGTAGTAGTGCAAAAATAGTTTTAGCTTTCCAGTTCAAGGCCTTTTCCTTGAAATATCCTGCTTATTTTCAAACCTTCAGGGGTCAAAAAAAGTTTAGCAGCCCAAAGGGAACTGGGGTAGCCAAGGTGGAGACATCAGTGTTATGAATATCCCACCAGGACAGGTCAAAAACTCATAGAAAAACCGTAAGTCATCAGTATATCAATCCGTAGACCTAGTTTCCCGCTGAAAAGTGCGTTTTACAATCGTACTGAACTGGTAACTCGTAAAGTGAATCCCACGAACCTTCAACATCGTGTTTAACAAAGCTCTAATTAAAATCCTGATTTAAAGACTCTATTTAATAATACCACTTACTAGACTAAGAGATTTTATTTAGTAATAAGAGTAATAGTAGTGTAGCGAAGTTAGACCTTTTACTTTGTCATTAATAAACCTTTTTTTCCTTATTTAAGGCTAGCGTTTCACTGAATCACCTGTTCTATCTTTCAGGACGCAATGGTTGTACCTTATTAAAAATATTCTTAACAACTACATAACGCCCGGCTGATTGGTGCAGTGGGTTAAGGCGTTAGACTTGCCCACTGTTGTCCGAGAGGTCCGCGGTTCGATTCCGTGTCTGTGCTGGGTGTTGTGTGTGTCTTTAGGTTTAGTTTAGGTTTAAGTAAAATGTATATGTGTCTGAAATAAAGAGAGATGGTGGCTATTTGGCTCAGTTCCAGTGCCATAAAAGGGGTTCGCCCCTTTTTTTTTTTTAAAAAAAAAAAAAAAAAAACTACATAACTCTTCAGTATTTTTTCATTTTTTTGAGCTAAAATTAGATTCTTTTTATTTTAAAATGAATGGTGCCCAAAATCTGTACAACCAAAAATTTTAAACAACTATAGAGGCTATTTTCAAAAGACGTACAAAAATTATCTCCTACCCATATTACTCTACCGGGAAAAACTGAGCTAGTGTATGTCTAATTTCTTTAGTTCTTTCAGTATTAATATCCACTCAATCCATTCTCAGAAATTAAGACAAACGGACAGAGGCTACAAAAATGAGCTCAAACGGAAGGCCACAATTTTAACACGCCACAAAATTGCGCCTCAACGTGCGGGCGTTATTGAAAGGATACAATTAAAATCTCGTTTTTCCTGAATTTTTGATTTTTTCTAATGGAGGTTTCATGAGCTATAGCAGCCAAAATACTCAATATGTATGTTTCTCTTCGGGAGTATTTTGTTTAGAATAACAAGAGCTACAATATATCAAAAATCCAGACAATTTCGATGAATCCGATTTTTTTAAGATTATGGCGGGATCCTTTATGTACTGATATCCATCAGAAATTTGTGGTCAATATTTTAATGATAAGCACAATGAAAGATTTTTATTGCAGTCAATCCAAATATATTTATAAAGTGAAACTTTGTTTATTATGAAGTGAAATTGTATTTGTTTATGAAGATTAATTTTTTAATTGAATCACAATGGACAAGGTACTCTTATATATATTATCGGTAATATTTTTTAAAAGGAAAATAGAATGATTACTTATATTATAACACATTTAGTCAAGAATCTAACCAAAAAAATTTAAAAATGGGATAACTAGGCACAATCTTTAACAATGTACTCTCGTTCCTGAATTCCTTATTATACGCAATGATAGTGATTTTTTGTACGTATTCAAGCAATTAATCTAATATACCCAACTTCTAAAACAATAACCGAAACATTAATACTTTAACTTATACAAGGAAAGTAACTAGCTTTGTTTCTAAAGAGTTGGCTAAAAGAGGGTTAAAAATTGCTTTTAGAATTAACAATAAACTTTCTAATGTGACAAAAAACAACAAAAATAATACCAACAAGAGGACAAAATCCGGAGTATACCACCTTAATTTTGGGTCATCTCCTAAATTTTATATTGGTCAAACAGGTTAGATCATTCGAAAAAAGAAAAAATTAACATAAAAGAAGTTTTATAAAAGAAAACAATATGCTGATCGTTTAATAATGAAAGAAGATCTAAAAAATTAAATTTCCTAGGAAATATGGAGGTAAATAAATATAAGAAAATCAGATATGTTATTAAATCAACAATTAGAAACTAATAACTCCCCATTATTGAACCTTAATTTATATTCAGAAATAACTCAATTAAATGTACCTTAAATTTTAGTAAATAAATAAGTCCAAATTAAATGCACCTCAGTTAGAGTAAATAGGTAGACCCAAATACATATATAAAAAAATAATGTCAATTTATCATTAGTTTCGAATATCTTCGGTCTGACGAAGACATAGTCGTGTTGAAACAATTGTAATGGAAAAAATAATAAAGCGGAAATTTTGAAACATACTATTTTTTTTTGTTATTTTTGCATATAGATAACATTTCTTTACCTATTCTATTCAAATCCCTTCAAATCACGTTAAAATAAGTTTACTATTCTGGTTCATGTTTTTGTAATTTGTGCTAAAAAATGTGGACAAAATGGCCGAATTTTGCTAGTGATCTAACGTTCTTATAAATAACAATATAATATAGCTAGCGCCTTAGTTCTAATGCGTGTGTTAGGACAATCTATCAAACCCCATAAAATACCCATGTGTGTAGCAAAAACTTGTAACCGGCGATATTTTTATATGAAAAAGGTAAAAGTTATGGCCGGTATATAAGGTTAGTGGTCAGACCAGTAAAAGCATTATATTGGTTATCGATCAGAAAAGCTGTTTGACTGATGAGTTTGGCCGTTCCCTAGATGGCTTTCGGCGGTTTTACGACAAAACTTTTTTACGCTCCCATCTGATCCGATGAAATATGGGGGCATTAACAAATTATGTGTGTAAAGATCAACAATAGCTACGAAAGGTTTAAAAAATGAGCTCAATTTATTTATTGAAATAAAATGTCGTTCAATATCGTTTCGCTGTCTCTGCTAGATTTTCTATTGTGGCCAATGAAATATAGATATCCAGAGTTGACAGGGTATTCATTTGTTCTTTAAATTTATAGCTTTAAATCACTCGTCGATAGACAATTTCGGGAAATAAAAGTTACGTTTTCGACTTTTGTGATACAATAATAGAAAACAAATAGTGTCTCGTTCAATACTGTGGATGAAAGTAAGAAGTCAAACCGAAAATTTTTCAATTCAAAAAAAAAATTCTAGGGGAGAACACCGTATAGTCTTACCTCCTCGAGGCAAAAATTTAATGAAAATAAGGTTGACATATCTATTTATAAACTTCGTTATATTTTGTTATTATTTACTTTATTTTATAATATGTATTTACTATGTGGGGAATGTGGAATTTTTAGCACAATGACACTACTCGGTATATATGACCACTTCACCAAACATTTTATTTTTGCACTCGACGCGTGTTTTGCTATGTTAGCACGTGCTACAGGGAAATCCCTAAAGCACTCCAGGAGCGGCACGAGTGCGGAAAAAAGCGATTCACGCACTCAATCAGTGCAAAAATAAAGTACTTGGTATAGTGGAGATATATACTGAGTAGTGTCATTGTGCCAAAGATTCCACATTTCCAACTTAGTACTCAGTATCTATCACCACCACACCAAACATTTTACTTCTGCACTCGATGCGCGTTTCGCTAACCATGTTGGCTTCATCAGGAGCGATGATTGACCAAAGTTAAATTACAACTTACTTACTTACTTAATTCTTATGCCTTTCTATCCCTTTTTTAGGCGTGTAAGGCCCGTGGAGTTGAGTTATCCTATATTTGTATTTTTCATCTTCCCTTCTATATCTTTCTATCCTGTTTAAATTGCCGTTTGCCTCTTTTACTTCTTCTGTATTAGTTTCTTCTAATTGTGAGTTCTGCATCTTGTTCCGGTATTATGACTCTATGTTGATTTTTGTATGCTATATCATTCCCATCTGATAGTTCTTTATATTTTGGATTGTTGTAGCTTCTACTTAATGGCAATTCATTATAAATATATAATAAAAGACTGTTTTTTTAGTCAATTTTCACTGGTTTATTTAAATTGCGATGACGCGTTCAGATCTACATTTTACACTGTCAAGTTAGGTTTAATATTCACAGTTTTATATAATTTCATAATTATAATATTACACCTAATTACATTGATAGTATTTGGAAATTATTAAAAAGAATTCATATCTAACACTAACAACATCAACCAAGACTTAAGGATAATAAAAACAATTCAGAGTAAAGCAAAACAAAATGATGTAATCTTTACCAAAGCAGACAAAGGTAACACAGTAATAGCTATAGACAAAATCGACTATATTAATAAAACGTTAGATTTTTTCAAAACAGGAAAGTACGAAATTTTAAATAAAGATCCAACAAATATTTTTCAAAAAGAAATAAAACAACAAATTGAACAGGCTAAAAGTATCATTCACGATAATGATAAAATTAAATTGATAAATATGAATCCCCAAATCCCACAACTTTATTCACTCATAAAACTACACAAACTTGACCACCCAATCAGACCAGTTGTTTCCTACATGTCTGCTCCAGCATATAAGACGTCATCCTTTTTAATTGATTTAATCAAATATCATACCAAATTTGAACCTAAATATAGTATCAAAAACTCATACGAACTCGTGAATAAAGTTAAGAATATAACAATACCAGATAATTCTAAATTAGTCTCTTTCGATGTCAAAAACTTATTTCCAAGCGTTCCTCCAGACGAAACAATAATTTTAATAGAGAACTTATTAACAAAAAACAAAGTAAATGAAGTTATAAAAATGGACATAATTAATTTATTAAGAACTTGCCTAAGACAAAATTATTTTTCATTTAACAATACATTCTACAATAGTAAGGAAGGGTTAATTATGGGAGTCCATTAAGTCCATTACTTGCCGAAATTTTCATGGACAGTATTGAAACAATGATATTTAACAACCACAAGAACAACAGTAATAATTGTCTATACTGGTATCGATACGTAGACGATATAATTGTATGCTTTACAGGTATGGACAGACAATTAACTCACTTTTTACAGTATATTAATTCTTTACATAGAAATATCAGTTTTACAATGGAAGAAGAAGTCGAAGGGAAAATCAATTTCCTAGACTTAACAATCAGTAAAGCCATGAAAAAACATGAATTTGCAATATATCACAAACCTTGTCATACAGATACCACAATTCACAATAGTTCTCACCACCCTAACCATCATAAACTTGCCGCTTATCATAGTTTTATACATAGACTAACTAATATCCCCTTATCAGAAGAAAATTTTACTAAAGAATTAAACTACATAAAACAAGTAGCCGTTAACAACGGTTATTCGGTTACTTTAATCAATAGTATCGTTAAAAAAAACTTAGAAACTAGGCAATCTCAGAAATATATCCACGTTTTAAGGACAGAAATACCACTTTTAAATGCTTAACCTATTTCGGCAAGCCAACGGAAAAACTGGGAAAATTTTTAAATCAAAAAAATATCAACATAGCTTACAAGATTAACAATACTATAGGGTAATATCTTAAAAACTACAAACTACAAATTAATAAAGACAATAAATCAGGGGTTTATCAATTAACATGTGGGTCATGTCCTAAAGCATACATCGGACAAACTGGACGTACATTTAGACAAAGAATTACAGAACACGAAAAAAGTTTCATCCATAGAAAATCTAATTCAACATATTGAATTTATTCTCTTAACTCCAAATCTGTGTGGATTTTCCAATACTATCAATGTAAATGAATTAGGTGTAATATTATAATTATGAAATTATATGAAACTGTGAATATTAAACCTAACTTGACAGTGTAAAATGTAGATCTGAAGAAGCTGCATCGACAGCGAAACGCGTCATCGCAATTTAAATAAACCAGTGGAAATTGACTAAAAACAGTCTTTTATTATATATTTAGTTCTTTATAGTATTCCTTTCATTTTTCCATAATTTTATCTTCTTCTTTTATTACATTTCCTTCTAATTTTTTGCATCGATTTCCTTTCCTTTCTGTTTCTGTAATTCCTACATAGTGCATTTGTTGTTCTTCTCTCAGTTCATCCTCTTTTCCGTTTATATCCCTAATATTCCGTGTTCTCAATCTAATAACTCGATAATTATTTCCCATTTCTTTCTTCCTATCTATTTCTTTGATTATGTTCTTATTTGTATTCCTTTCATTAGTCCTCTCTTTCGTCGTCGGCAATCTACCTATCTCTCTCCTTTTTCTCAGTTTTTTTGACTTGATGGTCGTAGTGTTCTTTGTTTGTTCTTTCAGTTTTTCTTCCTCAGTGACCCATTTATATTATCTTCCTTCGATTATGATTTTTTGATATCCTTTTCCATTCTTTCTCTCGTTCTCTGCTATGTGCCTCAATTTCTTTTGAATTTCCCGTTCATCTTTTGTTAAATCCTTGTTTATGTAAATTCTCTCTCTTAGATTTCTCAGTTTGTTTTTCTTTTTCATCACAACTTCTTTATCTCCCGTGTTTCCAAGTTCTATCTTGTATATAGTCGCTCCTATTTTTATCAGATCTTTAATCTGTACTTTTGTGTCCATATTCCTCTCTATAAAATGTTCTATACCCATTTTCAGATCTGATTGGCTATTCGCTTCAAATCTCATTCCCGATATTACAATGTTATTCCTTACGTTGTCTTTTTCCATCCTACTCATCTTCAAATCCACACTTCTCATGTTTTCTCTAATTATCTTATTTTCCTCTTTCAAAACTTTATTCTCCTTTTCAGATTAGTTCAGGTTAGTTCAAGTTAGATCAGGTTAGGTTAGTTCAAGTTAGTTCAGGTTAGTTCAGGTTCTTGGTATCTCTTCTAATCTTCTCTTATTTCCTTTATATCTTTTGGCTCCTTTAACTCTCTGATCATTTCTGTAAACTGTGTATCTTATCAACTCTTTCGTTTTTCTCTTTCTGTGGTGTTCTTATCAGCTTTTTGTTGAATATTCCCATTGGCTCTTCTTATTCTTCGGCTCTTCCTCTTTTCGAGTCTCCCGTTGTATAGTAATCGCTATCCATTGTTCTTTCTGTTATAAAAACTTTACGTATCCTACTCGTATATTCTATTTGCAAACAAGGGCGAAAAAGAAAAAATTTGTTTATACTTCCTAACCCCTTTCTCCGGTGGTTTCTTCACCTTATTTGCAGTAAAACGATCAAGGTCGTCGCTTATCGTTTCGTTAGCTTCATACAATTTCACAGAATTATTCTCATAAACTTCTAAATTTTTTCTTATTGTCTTAAGTCTAACACTACACTCTGCTTTATTTTTAGTCCCTACCTTATTTATACTTATCCTAACATCTGAATTACTCAAGCGGAACCAATTACATTGGCGAGGCCATCAGTTCTGTTCAAGTAACCAGTAGAGGGTACTACCAGGACTAATCCCTCTGTCTTTGTTCAAACTACCTTTACATTTTATAATTTTCATATTTTCCTATGCGTTCAACAATCTCCTATCATATACATCTTTAATTATCCTTAAATGATCTAATGTTAAAATATAATCAGCTTCAAGGGCATGTTCGGCAATGCTAAACTTTTCTGCTCTACCGTATTTTAGATGGGCTAAATGTTCTTTAAATCGTGTTTTAATTTACCTTCTAGTTTGCCCAACACACTTTTTGTCGTAATCATTACAACTAATTTCATGAATGCCACTTTTCTTATAATTAGGAATCTTGTCTTTGGGATTCCCTAAGATATTCTTCAATTTGTCTGATGACTTATAGACTAAGGTGGGACCTACCTTATTGAATATCTTAGCTTTAGTCAATCATCGCTCCTGATGAAGCAAACATGGTTAGCGAAACGTGCGTCGAATGCAAAAATAAAGTATTTGGGGTAGTGATGATATATACTGAGTAGGTAAAATATTTCGTTTATTTTCTTTATTTTTAAATTTTAGGACATTTATTAAGGTTATATTTTTAGTTATTTCTTTTCTACTTATTGAAGTTTTACACTTACAGTCCCTGGCCAAATCATTAGACGCACTGCAAGATTTCATGTAAAATATTAATTACCGAGTGATATTGTACCGTTTTATTATTTTAAATTGTTTTGTTTTTTTATTTTTATATTATCCAATCAATTACCTATTTATTTGACATAAATAAAACAGCATTAATTTAGAAAAGCATAAGTTTATTAAGTTTTAAAGAAAAGTGAAATTAATGTTAGTAAAAGTCAATATTTAGTTGAGCCACCTTTAGCCGCTATCAAAGCTTTAATTCTGCGCGGCATGCTATCAATGCAAGATTGTACTGTCTCCTGCATTTGAGGATGATGATTCCACACATGAATAATCTTTTCTAGGAGCTAGGTTTTGTTGGTAATCACATCTTTAGCCACTTCTCTTTTCATCAGCTCCCACACATTTTCAATGGGGTTCATATCAGGGCTAGCCCCAGCCAATCCAACAGAGGGATATTTTTTTCTGCCAAAAAAGTTTTAACAGACCGAGCAGTGTGGCAGGGAGCTCCATCTTGCATGAAAGTGAATGGTTCCCCATTTGGAAACCATTCTCTGAGCTGCGGAATCAACCGATTTTGTAATACTTCTTTGTACTGATCTTGCCTCATTATTCCTTTGACGACGTACAGACGTCCAGTACCCTTGCCGCTGATGACTGACCAAATCATAACTTTGGTGGGATGTTTAACCGTCGGGGGACGACACAATCAGGATGAAACTTTTCTCCATGACGACGACGCACATACTGAGCTTTATTCTGCAAAATTTCGAATGTGCTTTCGTCACTGAAGCAGACCTATCAAAAATAGGGAAAAATATATAAACTTCCATGTTTATTTGCTTTATTTAACTGAAAACGATAATAATGTATCAATTATTGATTAAATAGCTGTATCTTACCGATCTCCAGAAGTCCACATCTTTGTCTTGCCATTGTTTGGCCCACTTCAGGCGCTTTGCTTTCATTGCAGCTGTTAACTTGGGCTTCCTGGCGGGGGCGACAGGCCTTAAAATCTAATTCTTTCAATTTTCTTCGAACAGTGCGCTCAGAAGCATTTACGCTAGCATCCTGGAGTTGTGATTTTATTACCTTTGTGGTAGCAAATCTGTTTTCTACACAAATTTTCTTCAAACATCTCTCTGACCGTGGAGTGAAAATTGGTTTTTTTTTACCGCATCTTTTCTTTATTTTCGGGCTTAATTCCTTCCCTGACTCAATTTTCTTTTTTATACGTCGTACACTAGCTTCAGAAACCTCCAATCTTCGTGATATTTCTCGGTTTGTAAATGTTTTCGCAATCACAAGGGCCTTCACTTCAGCTTTTTTACGTGGTGAAAGATCGCCTTTTCTACCCATAATGAAAATAGTCCAATTACTTTTTTAAAACACTGCATACAAAATAAACTAATAACTGAGTAGTATAAAACTGTTAAACAAACAATCACAGTCCATGAAGCCACGTCCGTACCTGACTCGACTCCGATCGCGATTGATACAGGTTTGTACTTCTTTACGTTCTTGTATCACATTGTCAACACAGTGTGGCCACATGTTAAAAATAAATACAAATATGTAGTCTACAACAATTCTTTTAAATAAAAATCAATAATATTGTAGTTTAAATATACCATTATTGCATAAAAACTTTTAAGAAACATAAAATTACTAAAAAAAATACAGTGCGTCTAATAATTTGGCCAGGGACTGTAAGTTCGATTCAGTTTCCCATTTATTAATATTTTACACGATTATACGTGTATTCCTTCCTAGCAAACCACTTTTTTTAATAAGTAAACATATTTATTGCTATTCTCACATAATAATTAGAAATATTAAGAAAATTAGTGCGAAAATCTAAATATATTTACATCAATACTTTTTTTTTTTGGAAAAGAAATAATTATAAATATAAATAATATGACTACCCAAAAAGAAACCAATTAAATGAATTGATTATTAACAAGGTGCCGCTACATTAAGACAGTATGTTAAGGGGAAAGTCAGGAGCCCCAAAAACAAGATGTAGCAAAGTTAACACTCATAAAGTGTTAGTGTTATGTTAATTAAAAATCTAAAGTCCTCCATAAGAATGATTGAAGATGATGATTTAGAGTAGTAAAATATATTTTTTTTTAATTACCTTTTGAGAAAATGGTAATCAAATTATTTTTCTTTTAGTTTTTCCAGCAATATTTTCTGGTTACTAAACTGGAGGCCAAGAATGGGTCAGCAATACTATGTGGTTCTCTTTGAAAATAGGGCACAGCAAGCTTAAAAGGTACTGTAACTAACTCGAGTTCTCGATGTCAATAACTACTTCTCAAATAACTAGAAGACGGTAATATACCATATTTGTGAGTATTCTATATATTAAAGCGACATTTCTCATTTCTGAGGCCAGTGTAGCGTCACCTTGAGGAATTATTTGACACTTCCAATAACAATTTTCTTTAAAAACATTAGAGATATTTTGCAACGCTTATTTTGGTCTTTATCTTTATTTGTAGCTTGCGCCCACCGTTTGGAGCTTGCGCAGTAGTAAAGGCAAGAAATTAAATATAAGCACTCAGCTGTTATCATTATCTGTAGTATGCTTGCGCAGTATTGAATAATATAAGCGAATCCTTTATTAAGAATAATGATTTCTCTTACTTAGGAACTTATAACAGAGGTTATTTGAAGTTCGTCATTATTCTCGCTATTATGGTAGGGCCTCTTTGTATACTTAGGTATATAAACTACTAAGAAAATACAGTGAATTTGAAATGATAATCTTTTATTGCAACTAACACTGACAACAGTTAATTGCTGCACTGACTTGATGGAGATCCATAATAACTAGGAATAAAAAATTTAAACAAATGTTTAAGATCGCCACTTATGTTTATTATTGCTGACAATTGTATCGACACACTGTGTCTTCTTCTGGAGCACGATGTAAATTAACTAACAAAGTATGTTTCAGAATACATAGTTTACCTAATTACAAGTACTAAATTCATTATCAATATTTACCTTAATACCTAGAACAAGTTCTATAAAGGAGATCCTCCCCCATCTAATTGATTCTGATTAATTTTTATCTGCTCTAAACAATTCAATAATTTTCCTTTCTTTCCGTTATGCAAAATTTTGAAATCTTCATTGAATGTATGATTTTGCTCTGTTAAATGTTTGGCGTAATGAGATTTGTTATTTTTCATTCTAAAGCTATGTATATGTTCGTTTATTCTTTTATAAAAAGGTCTGCCTGTTTGTCCTATACACGTTTTATTGCAAGTGCAACAGCATAATTCGTAAACCCCCGATTTATTTTTTTCTTTTTTTGTTTTACTTTTATTATTTTTAATATGTCGAGATAATGTTTTATTTGTACGGAAAGCGATATTTACATGATTTCTATGGAAAAAATTTTGAATTTTATTAGTTAATTTTCCGGTATAGGTGAGTGTATGAAATTTTTCTTTCTTTAGTTGTTTGTACGGGTACACCAGTCCTATTGCTTTTTTAAATTGTTTTTTCATTAAAATAACACATGGGCTGAAAAGTCCCGGGCCTAACAAAGAAAACACGGTTTTTTTGGTTCAAAATTAGCTTTATTCATCAACGTAATCTCCATCAAGAGCAACGCAATCATTCCAGCGCCGCTCTAACATTTCAGTACCACTTTTGTAGAACGATTTATCTTTTGCCTCAAAATAGGCCTCAGTTTCAGCGATAACCTCTTCATTCGTGCGAAATTTCTTACCGGCGAGAATTTTTTTCAGGTCTGCGAACAGCCAGTAGTCGCTGGGAGCCAAATCTGGCGAATACGGTGGATGTGGGAGCAATTCGAAGTTCAATTCATGTAGTTTTGCCATTGTTTTGATTGACTTGTGACACGGTGCGTTGTCTTGATGAAACAAATTTTTTTTTCTTTGCCATATGCGGTCGTTTCTTTGCAATTTCGGCCTTCAAACGCTCCAATAACGCTATATAATATTCACTGTTGATGGTATTTGCTTTCTCAAGATAGTCGATGAATATTACACCACGCACATCCCAAAATACCGAGGCCATAACCTTTCCAGCCGATTGTTGTGCTTTCGGGCGCTTTGGACGAGGTTCACCAGTTGCTGTCCACTCAGATGACGATCGTTTTGATTCCGGAGTGAAGTGATGGATCCATGTTTCATCCATTGTCACATATCGACGCAAAAATTCCGGTTTGTTACGTTTAAACATGGCCAAACACTGCTCAGAATCATCAACACGTTCTTGTTTTTGATAAACAGTGAGCAAACGCGGCACCCACTTTGAACAGAGCTTTCTCATAGTCAAATGCTCATGCAATATAAAGCCAACACGTTCTTTTGATATCTTTACGATGTCAGCTAACTCACGCAACTTCACTTTTCGATCATTCAAAACGATTTTATGGATTTTTTTGATGTTTTCTGGTGTTACCGCCTCATTTGGACGTCCACTGCGTTCTGCATCATCGGTGTCTCTACGACCACGTTTGAAGTCAGCAAACCAACGTTTTATTGTTGTTTCTGATGGAGCGGAGTCCCCATAACACTTTTCAAGCCATTGCTTCGCTTGAACGGTATTTTTTCCCATCAAGAAGCAGTGTAAAATTAAAACACGAAATTGTTTTTGATCCATTGTTTTGAAAATAACAAAAGTAGCGTCACTCTTAGCACAATAACTCACAAACTAATGAATAGAATATCATGAAATTTTAACAGCTGTCTTTTGAAGGTTAGTATTAACTGAAAAAAAAGGTGACTGCAATAAAACTAGCGCCATCTATGTGTTAGGCCCGGGACTTTTCAGCCCATGTGTTACTATCTACGAAATCGCTACTATATCCATTGTTTATACTAATTTGTTTTATAATATGTAATTCTTTCTGAAAATTTTCTTCCGTTAATGGTGTATTTATTAGTCTATGGATGAAACTATTATAAGCCGAAATTTTATGTGTGAACGGGTGGTTAGAATTAGCGTGTATAGTTATATCTGAGTATGTTGGTTTATGGAAGATTTCAAAATCGTGTTTATTGATTTTGTTTGATATTTTTAAATCTAAGAAATTAATCGATTTATTTGTTTCTATTTCTGTTGTAAAAGTAATATTATTATGAAGTTGGTTAATATAATCTAGAAAAAGTTTTCATTGTCGATCTGTGCCTGTAAAGCAATTCAATATATCATCTACGTAGCGGTACCAATAAAAGCAATTTTTAAAAAGATGAGAATTACTGATTTGTTCTTCTAAATGGTCCATGAAAATTTCAGATAAAATTGGACTAAGAGGGTTTCCCATTATTAAACCTTTCTTACTTATGTAAATGTTATTTAAATTCAAAATAATTCTGATCTAAGCACAATGTTAAGATATCTAATATTTCCTGTTTAATTACTGGGTTAACATTATTTTTATTGAGTAATCTTTTGACCAAATTTATAGCGTCTGATGGTGGTATACTAGGAAAAAGCTTTGTACATCAAACGATATAAATCTGGAGTTACTTGGTATAATTAACGGATTAATTTTTGCTTTCAATTCATTGCTATTTTTAATACTATATTTAGGTGTGAATTTACAATATTTTGTCACAACCTCAATCAATTTATTTGATAAAGAAACAGCTGGCGCTGTTATGTATGGAACTACCGGACGAATTGGTGAGTTATTTTTATGTAATTTAATAAGAGAATATAGTTTTGAAACTTGAGGGTTCATCGAGACAAGTCTGAATTTTTCATTCTCTGTAAAAATGCTTATGTCTTTTAGCACATCTTTAATTAATTTTTGGGAAGTTATTGTTGGATCAAAGTTGATGGATTTGAATACATCTGGTTTTAGGAAATCTATTGTTTTTTCAATGTAAATCTGTTTCTTTATAGCTATTACAGTTTTTCCTTTATCTGCTCTCGTAAAAATTATGTTACGTTCATTACTTTTGTTTTTTATTTGGTTAGCGATCTTATGTTCATTACGGAATTTACCTGGGAAAAATTCAAACTTTTCTTTGCGTAATATTTTAGTTATGTATAAATATGTTTATTCGTACCACTACGTGTCGAGTGAGAGTTCCTTAGACAATACAGTAATACCCCGCTTAGCGCGACCCCGTTACGCGCGGTTTCACTATAACGCGAATTTCAAATTTCGCGCTCATGTAGTCATTAACTTCTCTATGGTCGCGGGGGGATCCCCGCTTTCTCTGAATATTCTCTTTGAAGAATTGGGAATTCCCTGTCCTTCGACTTTGTTCTATGGGGATTTCCTCGTTCGTTTCGTGTGTTCATTTGTTCCGTAATGTTAGTTCGGTCGGCTGGCAGTTTTGTTTTAATATTTATTGGAGATACATACATACATAATTTAACCCTACGTTAAAAATGCCGCCTGTAAAGAAAAAAGAGCGTAAAAGCGTCACTTTGGAATTGAAGATGAAAGTGTTAAGAAGAATGGAAAATGGAGGCAAAGCAACAATTGTTGGGAGAGATTTTGGACTCTCAGAATCGACTGTGAGAACGATTTATAAAAATCGGGGGGGAAAAAATTAAAATCTCCAGCGAAGGTTCAACACCTATAAGTGCAACAAAACTTTCTCGTTCGAGATCATCTATCTTAGAAAGAATGGAGAAATTACTGTCAGTCTGGATCGAAGATTTGAATAAGAAGAACACACCACTAAGTCAAGATCTCATATGCACAAAAGCAAAATCTTTGTATGAGATGCTGAAAACAAAAGAAGGAGAAGGGAGTGCCACTCCGACTTTTGCTGCCAGCAGAGGCTGGTTCCATCGGTTCAAGCAGCGTTCTAATCTTTACAATATCCACATAACAGGCGAGGCGGCCAGCGCGGACATTCAAGCTGCAGCTGAGTTTCCAGACAAGTTTCAAGACTTCGTTAGACGAGAGAAAATTCCTGCTTGTCTCATCTTCAATGTTGATGAGACCGCACTTTACTGGAAAAAAATGCCATCTCGAACATTCATTTCTAAGGAAGAACGTCAAGCCAGTGGTTTCAAAGCTGCGAAAGATCGACTAACACTTCTGCTGGGTGGTAATGCCACTGGTGATTTCAAACTGAAACCTTTACTAGTGTACCATTCAGAAACACCCCGTGCAATGCGAGGCACAGACAAGACAAGTCTACCAGTTGTGTGGCGATCAAACAGAAAGGCGTGGGTTACACGGGAAATTTTTCAAGAATGGTATTCTAATAGTTTTTGCCCATCAGTCAAATCATACTGTGACAGAAATGGGCTTGAACCTAAAGTTATATTACTCTTAGACAATGCCCCAGGACATCCAACCTCACTTGATACGCCCAGAGACTTAAAAGTGTACGTAAAGTTCCTTCCACCAAACACTACGTCAATATTACAACCTATGGACCAGGGAGCAATAGCAAACTTCAAAGCTTATTACCATCGCCGCACTTTTAGCCAACTAATTCATGAAACTGACGGGGAAGGAAGACAGTCTATGCGAGAGTGGTGGAAGTCATACAACATTATGAAGTCTATTCACAACATAGAAGAGGCTTGGAAGGAAGTTAAAATGAGTTGTATGAATGGGGTGTGGCGTAATCTTTGGCCAGATGTAGTGGAAGCACCTAGAAGAATTGTCCAGATGCAGAGACAAGTGCTTGAAGACATTGCTGCAATGATTGAGGGGTCTGAACTTGAAGATGTCACGGTAGAAGATCTCGTAGAACTTGTAGCAACGCACGACGATCCTATTAGCAATGAAGATCTGATCGAGTTACAGAATAATCCTATCTACGATGAGGAAGAACAAGTAGAAGAGAAAGTTTTATCTTCAGGGGAAATACAAAATGCACTTTCAAAAATTTATTCAGGTTTGGACATATTGCAGAGTATAGACAATAATGATGACCGTGTCTTGACCGTGTGTCAAACAATTAAAAACAGTGTTGGGTGTTATGAACGTATTTTACAAGAACGTAAACAAAACGTTACCCAAAAGACAATAGATGTATTTTTCCGTAAAAAATAAGAGTATGTATTGCATAAAGTGTTCTTAGAATTAAAGTGATTGATTAAAATGATTTGTATTTTTTTGTATTAAATTTTGACTATGTTTAATCATAAACCTCGATATACGCGAATTTCAGTTAACGCGATTTTTTTCGGAACGTATCCCTCGCGTAAAGCGGGGTATTACTGTATTAATGTTTTATTTACGAGTGTTTAATCTGTTTTGATTAATATATTATTATTTTGGACTCCTTAATTTAACCCTAAGATTTTATTGTCTATCTTAGAAGTCGGATTCACCAATCATAGGGGTTCCACCCCTCACAGTGGCCTAGAATCAAAAAAAAAACATTCATAATAGTTAAAGTGCTTAATGGACTTAGTGAAGACGCCCATTCCACTAAAGCTTAAACTCAGAGATATTATAAGTGAAAGATCTTGAAGACCACCATTATCGAGGGCAATGAATAAATCGGTGGCAAAACAACTTTAAGAGTTACAGGTAACAGTAACTTTTCTCTGGTTTCTCTTATAGACTCCATCAATCATTTACAATCAATACCACACTATAATCCAAATACGATGTCTTGAATTGGGATTGAATTTTTGTACTAAAAAAATTCTTTTAGATATTCTGCATAACATGAAATAGAATTTTTTAATTGGTAAGGCCCAAGGCTAACAACATATAAGTCTTCCAGTGTAAGTTGCGGAAATCGGATAAGATTGTTATTTTCTTGGTTATCCACTACCACGTAGGTAGCATCGCCAAAGAAGACCCTCTGCTGAGAAAGACTGTGTTGTTGAACAGTATTTTTTAATCGGTTTGGAGCATTCAACCTAAATTATTACTACAGGCTATTTCACATTCAGCACCTAAATATTTTCTAGTTTTAGTACAATCTTTGACTGGTAAAATTATACTGGAAACTTTTTCTAATAACTGAATTTCTTGATTATTAAAGATAACATCTGTTAGGTTGACAAATTTGTCGTAGAAAACATGGTCTGAGTACTTTGTGTTATTTTTTGTGTGTAATCTGTTATTGACATTATATTTATTAAATAACCTATTCAGTTTGGAAAGTTGCTTGATATATTTATTGTGTACTATTTCATCTATTTTAAGTCTCATACTTTTGTCAAAAATATCGAATTCTATATTAGATAGTCTCCATGTTAATTCAGTATGAATTACCTTAAGGTATATGTTGTATGTATCCCTTTTGTAGTACTGAAGTTTTCTATCCTGGTGCATCCATTTTTTCATACCATGTTGTTGAGCTAACTTCGTTGCTTGGCTATTGTTGTTCGTCTTAAGTTTGATACAGTTGGGGAACACTTCATATTTGAAGCACTGACTTAAGAACCAATATGGTTGATGGTGATAATGAATTTAGTACTTGTAATTAGGTAAACTATATATTCTGTAACATACTTTGTTAGTTAATTTACATCGTGCTCCAGAAGAAGACACAGTGTGTGGAAACAATTGTCAGCAATAATAAACATAAGTGGTGATCTTAAACATTTGCTTAAGTTTTTATTCCTAGTTAACAGTTAATTAGTGTTCAAATTATTTGGGATTTTGCATTCTTTGGCACAATGGTATTATAGTGTGTATAGTACTAATTTCAAATGAAATTTTATGTATCGCATATCTTGGAAATAGTGGAGGAAGTGATAGGAACCTGCTAGGCACAATTTTAATTTAGAAACTTGTGTTGACCCGTCAGATACTAACAACCAGTATGCTTAATCGTGAAATGAATAAAAAAAAAACCCAAGTTTATAACACGTAGGCTAAAAGGTTTTTGGTCTGACACATAGATGTCGCCCTTTTCAAAAAAGTACCAACCTTCAAATGATACATGTCAAAATTTCATGACATTTCGAAGATTAGTTTATAAGTTACAATAGTTTTAGTGAGGCTATTTTTGATATTTTCAAAACAATGGAAAAAATCTAATTTCTTGTTATGGTTTAAACCTGTTTTTGATGGGAAAAAATACCGCAATAGCTTGATAAGTGTTACGGGGACTCGGCCCATGGAAAATCAATCATCACTGATGATTGATTTTAAATTTTTTCATGGAATGCTGAATTTAAACGCGGTCGTACAGGCGCAAGTGATGCTGAACGCTCTGGACACCCAAATCAGGTGACTACACCGGAAGACATCAAAAAAAATCCACAAAATTGAGATAGCTGACACCCTAAAGATATCAGAAGAACGTGTTGGTCATTTGAGCATGAGAAAACTCTGTTCGAAATGGGTATCGCGTTTGCTCATAGTGGACCAAAAACAACATCGTGTTGATGGTTCTTAGCGCTGTTTAAGCGTCAGCTGAGTGGACAGCCAGTGAAGCCGCCCGAAGCGACCAAAGACCCAACAGTCGGCTGGGAAAGTTTTGGCCTCTGTATTTTGAGATGCTCTTGGAATAATTTTCATCGACTATACCGAGAAAGGAAAAACCATCAATAGTGAGTATTATAAAAAGTTATTGGTACGTTTCAAGGCAGAAATCGTAAAGAAACGGCTCCAAATGAACAAAGTGCTCAGTCACCAAGACAATGCACCGTGTCACAAGTTAATGGTTACGATGGCAAAATTGCACGAATTGAATTCGAATTGCTTCCTCATCCACCGTATTCTCCAGATTTGGCCCCCAGCCATTATTATCTATTTGCAGACCTCAAAAAAATATTCGCGGAAAAGAGATTTGGCTTCAATGTAGAAGTTATCGCCAAAACTGAGGCCCATTTTGAAGGCAAAGACAAATACTGCTACAAGAAAGATATAGAAATGTTAGAAAAGCGTTGGACTGGTTGTATGGCTCTCAAAGGAGACGATGTTGATAAATAAAGTAGAATTTTGCCAAAAAAAATATGTTTTAAGTAGCTCGACCAAAAACTGTTCAGCCTACGTGTTAGAAGATGAATACTAACCTAACCTTGCAATTCCCTCGCGTTAATATTGCGCATGCTTGAGATAACGATAAGGACAAAGGAATATGAAAAATAAGCGTGTAAAATCTCCATATTATTTCAATCAAAAACCTAATTTATGATATTTTTATTATTTCCAGTTGTTAAAAGGCCTTCAACGACAATGATCTACTTCAAAAATCCCACTCCAAGATAATGATTTTAACTAACGCTGACCATCAGGTCAAGAATCAATTATCTAAAAACAAACTGAAAATGGGAACGTATTTCTAAATGAATTTTAACTTTTACGTTAAAAACATTATGATGATAAACATCCGCCCAATTCAATTTTGAATTTATCCATTTAAAATTCTCTCGGAAGTTTTCCGCACACAAAATGATATTATTTTAGAACTTCATTCGAGCAGTGCCCGCAGTTAAATAATAATGAAAATGCATTGTTATAAATTGAGAATTATTCATCTCACTAAAGTTATTTTAAGGAATTAAAAAACGGTTATTTTTTAAAAATTAGAATTTTACGAAGTTATTCGTTAAGATAATATTATAATTTCAGGACTGCTGGAGGATTTTTAGTTCATTTTTCAATTACCGTTTTGTTGTTGGGTTTTTTATGTTAGATATCATTATTTTTTAATAAATATGGATCTTAACCGCGTACACTACCGTCAGAAAGTATTTGCCCACCTAGTTATTTCAATCCCAAAACAACAAAAATTCAGATAATATATATTTTTTAAATTTTATTGAATTATTATTTATTTTCACATTATTTACATTCTAAAAAATCAGAATGAATGATTTTCCAGGATTTTTCTCATCTACGTGACCTCCTTTGTTTTTAATTACCGTTTTACAGGGTTTCGACATTCTGTCCAGTAGTTTCTTCATAGTTTCTTCGGTTATTTTAAACCCATTCTGCTTTTAAAAGCTCCCACAAGTAATTTTTTGAAGTTGGATTGAGTTTTCGAACACACCTGTCCAAATATTCCCACAGCAATTCGATGGGGTTCAAGTCGGGTGATTGTGGAGGACAAGTCACCACTTCCAGGACGTCATCGGATTTCCATCGGTTCAAAAGTTCTCTAATTTGTATAGCAGAATGTTTAGGGTCATTGTCATGCTGGTATAATAATAAATTTCTCCTAAAAAATATCTCTTCCAGAAGGAGGCATTTGAGTTAGCAAAATTTCTTGATACTGTTCTTTTCGCATGATTCCTTCTATCTTAAAGATGTTTCCAGCTTTACCGTTACCAAAACAACTCCAAACCATTACTGATCCTCCACCATGTTTTACTGTAGGCAACTGACAGGCTTCCAACATCTTCCCTCCAGCTGACCGCCTCACGTAAACTCGTCGATTTAAACCGAAAATCTCGAATTTAGATTCGTCGCTCCAAAGGACGGAATTTCATTGTTCTGATGTCCAATTTCCATGTTCTCGGGCCCATTCTAATCGTTTACGTTTATTCACTTGCCTAAGAAGTGGTTTTCTCTCTGCAACTCTCCCGTGTAGTCGTATCAGCTGTCTATAATGTTGAGGAGAAAAAAACATTGTGACTTCACACGCGCTCGGGTTTTCTCGGGAACTGTCGGTGCGTAGTTACATATTCCCAAGAACTCCACTTTTTATTCTGGACTTTAAGTTTTTACTGATATATAATGATATTATGTTAAATTGCAGTTTTACCGAACTTTATCTTTTACTATCGCATTTTATCATCATAGATAAATGTGGAATCTTGCTAAGTTATTGTTATTCGTATCTTATCTTTTTAAAGCAAGGTTTATTTTTTAAATTTGTATAAATACCCACCTGAACTTGTATTGTTGTCTTAGTTTGTTACCAGCTTTGGCTGAAAAAAATGATTCTTAAAATTCAGTCTTAGAGTATATTAAACTAATTCCAAACCAACAACCTCTGAAACATCGAGTCAAACAAACAAAACAAAACAAATCTGGTGCGGTCGGCAAGGATTTTTTCTAAAATAGACAAGTGAAACATAGCGCCACATCGCGTGGATGTGTAGTAACAAGCTCTAGTAATTTTCAAATCTTTAGCTGGAAAAGAACCAAAACTAAAGATGCCGTTTACAGACTAGTGGAACAAAGTGCTACATCGAATTGTGTGGTTAGTGATCTTCGAACTCTGCAAAGTTCAAATCTTCAAAAACCGATTCGAAAAAAGACACCGTTTACAGACTAGTGGAATATAGTGCTACATCGTGTAATAGCTCTGCCTTCAGCGAGAGTCGAGGCCTTCCCGAACGTCTTTGGTTGGGAATTTCATGTCCCGCAGAAATTTTTTTTACAATTTAGTCCACCGTTCTCCTTGGCCTCCGCATATCACTCGCGATTTGTCGACTCGAGCGACCAGTTTGATGTCTCGCAATTATCAGAGCCCGATTTTTAACGGAAACTTCTTTCGTTTTTGGCATTTTCACAAAACAATTGAGCCTGTATCAATGACAAAGTACTGTTTGTGAATGGTTAATTTCCAAAAGGGCAATGGTATTTGTAGCACAGTTTTTATCATAAAATGTCACTAGGAATTTCCACAATCTCTAGAAACTTGAAATGAGTTCTTACTTCAACTAGAATTCTCAGAAATCGCTTCAAAATGATTATCATGCAAAACTTGGAAATTTGTTCTAACTGGTTTTTAATTTGTGATTTCACCAAAAAGGCTTATACAAACAATTTTATGGTGGACACTTGTTAAGAAGAATTAAATTTACCTAATATAATAAAAGTGTTTAATTAGGTATTAAATTTTGGCAGTTACATTGAAATTTCTCGGTGGGCAAATACTTTCTGACGGTAGTGTACAACCTCACCACAACAAACAATAACCTGTTAGATGCGGGACAGAATAGCTCCCCCCGTACGTTTTGTCTGTCGTAGGAGACGACTAAAAGAACAAGTTAGATCGTAGATGCCCTGATTCCACCAGACATTGCCTGGTATGATATTAACATATCGGTTTAGGTTACACGACGTAGCTTAACGTTTTGTGGTATTACCGATGTCCCCGGACTGTGTAAAGAGATTAGCATGATGACGCTCCCAAAATCAAAAGTTCCGAAGATAAAATAGCCCTCTATTCGGATTTCCGGTTGGAGGTTAAATCAGTGGCGTCAACATGCGGAAATCGCAATTTTTAAATAAATTCTTGTAATATACGAAGTTTAAACTCAAACATAAATTCATTGCACCAACACCAGCAATCAAATAATCCTTATTTACTCGCTCTCTGCGAAACAAAGGTTAATTCAACTACCAGCACAGTCATCTTTCTCTATCCTGTGTATAACTTCTATTCCCGCTTTTGGCGTAACTTTGGAATCTATCTTTTTCTCAGAAGCGATCTCTCTTGCCAATGAGAGGAGGCTCTGGAGTCCTGAAACGTTGATGCTATGTAATTAAAAATATCAACTCAACAAATCTAAGGATTTTTCTGCTGCCTTTGTCGACCACCAAGTGATAATGACTTCCGCCATTTGGTTCCTCCGACAAAAAAGTGCTTTCAAAATCGAGTATCTAACCGATTAGTGAGAGGAAGGGGCCTAAATCGCGCAATATTTAGCACCACAAATTTTCCAGATGGGAAAAACTCATGGAAAATTATTAAACTTTCCCTTGACCAAATGTTTGTTTTAGATCCGACGAACCGTGTGACTGCGTTAAAGAGGTTTCCGATCTTATTTTGGCTGATATGCAAGCTTATATCCCTTTTTTGATCAAATTCTCTTCCAACGCCGAGCTGTAATTAGACCGAAAATGCAAAAAAAACCTGTTGCTTCTGAACATCTTGCCTACCGACAAGGGAATGAAAATTCACACGTCTTCATTCGTAACATGAACAAATCCAAAAAAATTATCGAGGAAATCAAGCGACAACACAATTAAAGAAATAAAAATAAACTTTTTGCGTGCCCCAATAATTCTAGGACTTTTTGATCAATCGCTAACGCCGTTAGTCATAATTTTACTAAATCTACTATACCACCACCCAACAATATTGGAACAACACCAGTCGAGAAAGCCAACTTGTCAGCTAAAACTTTTGCTTCCCTTTCTACCGTTGATTTTCAAACACCGGCAAGTATTCCCAGACAGCGTATCATAAGACGTATTTTAATGAAGTTAGACACCAAAAAAGCTTCTGGCACTGGAACACCTGCTCTAGTACTCAAAAAAGTGAGCGTGGGAATTAACACCAGTAGTCTAGTCGTCAGAGGAAAATTCGGTTTTTCGCAAATATCTCTAAAAATAAAATGATATCGAAAAACTAGTAGCACCACGTGAAAGAACAGGAATTTCACCAAAAAATTGTATATACATTATTTTTTCTTAGTTTTACCATAATTTTTTAAAAACATATGGTTAAAATAAAATGGCTGGTTTAACCCCTCCAGGTTTAGTGGGAATCATGTTTCCAACCTTAATTATGATTAAATTAACGTTTCTGTATACCGTTAAATATTTTGAAATTGGCCATCAGGAAGTTTCTCAAGATGCTGATTAAGAATCCGATAACAGATTTAAAAAATTTAAAATGGCGGATCCAATATGACGGCTAGAGAGTACGTAATACATTTAATTGCTTCGAGTTATTTGAAATTTTTGTGTTTTCAATAACTGTTTTCTCCGTACCGTATGCTTAAAGCTTAGACTTTTATCTTTCATTTTCCACCTTTAAATATTTTTTTTTATCTTAAGTTTAAGTTGTATGATTAATAATAAGCAATAAATATGTTTATCATGAATTCATTTTTAAAAGCAATCATACAAAAAAAGAAAAAGTTTTTTAAAGTTTTTAATGATTTTCTAATATCAAGTACTGTAACTAAAAAAAAGTCAGACTTTTTTTGACGATTTGGTACTGCTTTGAACGTAAAGTTGCCGGCGGTGCACTACAGCAGGCAAATTTTCATATTTTAAAACTTAAGGTATACTAATGATATATTTTGTTGCTTTATAATTAATAAAACGAAATTTACTAATTATAAAGCAACAAAAATAAAAACTACTAGTATCATCGGAAAGCTGAAAGTTTCCTCTCTACACTCTGAAGCACTTTTTACTTTACTTATCTTTGGCGCCCTATATTTTTTGAACCTATCCGAATTTTTTAAAAACTCTCATGCTAATAAAAAAAAATTGGCAAAAAATCTATACACTGTTTTTTTTTTGTAAAATTTCTCGCTCTTTCACAAAGTGCTACTAATTTTTCGATATGTTTTTTATTTTTTTGAAATATTACTAAAAAACTGAATTATTGATTTTATTTTGGATTTTGTGGGCTTAGCATACATCAAACTTTAGCAAACTTTTTTTATCGTATTCTACGTTCAAAAAACTATCTGTGTGTCAAAATGCAGCCTGTTAACATTTGATAACAGCTCAAAACCCCTGGCGACTGAGCTACAGTTTTTTGTAGAATTTTTAATCACTCCTACAGAAAGGGAATATTTCTTTCCGGCTGGAAATGCGCTGCGCAGTTGCACTGCTTTCAATAATATCGAAAGTTATGAAAAAAGCTATCCTTTAGTATTCTCTAAAGTAGATAGAAGGGTAAAATATTATTATCGATCATCAATATAGCTTTCGTAAGCAAATATCACCAGGAGATCTTATGTTACACAGGTTTGGAACAATTGAATACTTCCAATAATCTCGAGCGGTTGCACTTGCCTGAGGTTCAGCTGCAACAGCATCCGTATGGAACACTTATAAGATCACTTCGGTATCTGTCCGTCTATCTGTCCGTCTGTCTGTCACACCCAATTTTCTCTGAAACTATTGGACATAGAAAGTAGAAATTTAGTACTAATATAGAAATTCATGGCCTCAACAGAGCCGTGTAGTTCTGAAAGTTAAATTTCAACTTAATGGATTAGTTTTGGGGTGTAAAATTGGAAGTGAAGGAAAAAAAATTACCAGGTGAGAGGGGGGGTGTCAAAGGAAAGCTTCTAAAAAACACGAATTTAAAAAAATATATATAAGGTAATACTTGCGCCCACTTTATTTTTAAGAGATTGAAAGAAATCGCTGCCTTCACTTATCTCGAAAAGTACTGATCAACAAATTTTGAAAACATTCTGGAATATTCTCCACAGGGTGCAGATTGAACGAAAATTATCACAAGTGCATTACCTTTAATAATTTATCTGGTATACAAAAAATAACCGGTCAAGTGTCTCGAACGGTGATTGCTTCTGTAATAAAAATTTTTGTAACGCAGGTATAAAATAATCAGTGACTTCACAAAACACACCTCAAATGAGTTTTCAACAAAGTTTGTTTCCGA
The DNA here is from genome assembly GCA_019049505.1 of Pachyrhynchus sulphureomaculatus. Taxonomy (NCBI): domain Eukaryota; kingdom Metazoa; phylum Arthropoda; class Insecta; order Coleoptera; family Curculionidae; genus Pachyrhynchus; species Pachyrhynchus sulphureomaculatus. The sequence continues at coordinate 249,950,915 of CM032446.1, read as the reverse complement.
CCTTGAAATTTTTTTTTTTTTATATACCAGATAAATTATTAAAGGTAAAGCGCTCGTGATAATTTTCGTTCAGTCTAACACCTCGTGGAAAATGTCCCAGAATTTTTTCAAAATTTTTGGTTCAGTACTTTTCGAGATACCGAGACAGCGATTTTTTCGCGATTTTTTCAAAATAATACATGTAAGACATTATATATATTTTTGAACTCGTGTTTTTACAAGCTTTTATACGACACCTCACTCGATGACCTAGTAAAAAAAATTTTTTTTTTTCGCTTCCGATTTCACCCCCCAAAACTAACCCCTTAAGTCAAAATTTAACTTTTAAAACTACACGGCTCTGATGAAGCCATCAATGTCTATATTAGTGCCAAATTTCAACTTTCTACGTCAAATAGTTTCGAAGAAAATCGGGTGTGACAGACGGACAGGCAGAGGGGCAGACAGATAGACATACAGACAGGCAAACACCGAGATGATCTTATAAGTGTTCCGTACGGAACACTAAAAACACAAATTTCATTTTGGGGTGTGTTTTGTGAAGTCACTGATTATTTTATACCTACGTAACAAAAATTTTTATTTTAAAAGCAATCAACGTACGGAACACTAATTGCGCAAGTTCAACTTGCACTTGACCGGTTGTTTACTTTTAAATTGATTAATCATTTGATATCTTCTTGTTTTTAAAGTAAAAATGATTTACTCTTATTTTTGTAAAAATGATAATAGTGAAAATAAATTACTATGTGAGATAATCTTATATTCTGGAAAAAGACAGTGGGAAATGTAGGTCAAGAAAATGTGTTTTATTTTAACATTTCCCTAACGATAACGTATAAGCCGTTAATTTTATATTTAAGGTTTTCCATTTCCCTTGGATTTAACTAACAACAAACAAAATATATCCTAAATTACAACATCCATTTGCTTCGTTAAAGTAAACACTTTCAGTTGATTATATCAGTTATGTCAAAATCATCAATATAAACCCTAATTTCGGATCGGAAACGTCCAAAACAGATTTTATTGTTCAATAAATAAGCAGAACGGCCTTTTACCGCAATTTCATTTCAGTTTTCCAACTTAACTAACATTTACAAAGTTTAACTTTGCCTATAGAAAAGTTAACTAACAATTTTCTCTGGCTATTATTGCCCTATTTTACTTATTTTATGTTCCTATTGATAAACAATACATTCATGCCATAGCTTCGTTTAATTTATTTACTGTGAGGGTGCTGTTTTTAAGTCATCTACATAACTATAAAAATAACGTTATACAAACAAATTGTTTGGTTGTCAAATGACTGTCGCTGTTCTAAGTACATTGATGAAATTTTATACGAGTTGTGTTTTCCAGTTTTTACGATTTCTTATCTTCCGAAAAATAACTGAAAGTAATTTGAAACATAGCACAGTGGGATCCGCTGAAGACAGAAATGGACTAAAGGTGCTTCATGAAAAAATATTGCAAGTGAACAACGTTCTTTACGAGTGGCAAGTGTTTCTTTTTTCTAATATCTGGAAAAAATTCCTGGTCATTAACTTGGGAGCAAATATGTCGCGGTAGGAACATGTTGCATGAAAAGTAAAGAAAGCTTTACAAAAGCTGAAAATATTGTTTCGAACTAGGCAGCTTTAGATTCCACAACAATTTGTGTACAAAGCTCAAGTTCGATCAAAGATGGAATAGTGCGTCCATGTTTCGGGCTCTGCTCCTAAACATACACTTCATTTGTTGAATTCTACTTAGAGGAGAGCTCTTCGCTGGATTTAAAACTCAGAACTCAACCTTGATTCCTTGGAATATCGGAACAGGGTTTTTTTTATGGGTCTAGCACACGTGCTGCAGAAAAGTCCTAAAGGGCTCCAGGAGCGGCATGTGTGTGGAAAAAGCAAGGCAAGCAAGCAAAGGTTGGCGACTTGAATTTATTCTACAAGTACCTTCATGGACAGTGTTGAATGAATGTAGCCAGTTTAGTTCCTCCAGGAGCCAGCAATACACGTCTCGCTGACACATCACATCCGTATGAGGTTCAGCTTGTCACTCCTGTTACAACCCTTCTCAAGCAGTATTTTGTATGGAGAACTTCATCCCTTTGGACTGTTTTCCACCGAATACAATTTACAGCGATTCAGAACCCACGTAAATCTCTTTTTCCGCACAGACAGTAGCTCTTTAGGATTTTCCTGCATCAAGTATGCTACACCCATACGAAAAAATAACAGCCCAACATATTTTCAGGTAAATACTGCTTCAGTATGATTTGCTATTATCATTTCTATCAACGAAGATTAGAGTGCTAAAGAAGTTGGAATATCTAAAACTATGGTTTTCAAGATTTAGGGATGTAAAGTTTTTTCATGACCGATCAGAAACGCTCGAGCAAACACAACATCAATACAAATTCTGACGTAGGCCCTTAGAGAAAAACGTTCAAATTGATGGAGAAGTAAAACTGTGTTTGCACGAGTCAACAAAGCTCGCACAGTACAAGCCACTACCGAAAACTGGGGACTTACTGAGTAATATATCCTCCTTCTAGCCCTGATTTAGCGTCCGGTGTCTTAATTTTATTCAAACATGTGAAGAAAGATCTCCCGGGCCGAAAATTTTCCTGAAATGTTGGGTTGAAAGTCTTTGTAGTGCTTGGATTCAGTATGTTAGGGTATGTGTTAGTTATGTAGAAAAGATTTTTTTTAAAACTCTGTGTTATAGTAGGGTCAAAATAAGTAAAACGGGCCACCTGAAATTTTTTTTTCTCGGATTTCAAAGATAACTATACTTTTCTATAGAGGTACCTTTTTACCCCCTAATTTTTTTTGCCATATTTCAATTATTTTGCAAATAACCGCTATTTGAATATTTATGTGTAGGACTCTTCATTTATTCATATTTCGAAAAGGAATAGAGATAATTGAATTAATTTTTTTTTTTTGAATGAAGCTAAATGTTCATATTTTCCAGTTGAATTCATGTGGTTGTTGTAAAAATTTAATTTGTTAAAGTTATAAACAATTTTTTTAAACAATTGCGAATTAAACCATGTTCTTGGTTTCACTCGAAAATGAAATCGCACTTTTTTAATACTTAAAACGCCATTGTGAAAATTAAAAAAAAAAAAAAATTAGTAACCTCTTATATTAAAGAAGTTACTAATATTTCTCTGATGACGCGCGGCCTCCAATGCGCTCGTGGACTCTAACGCGCGAGCCGCTAACGCTGACGCTCTCGAAAAACTCATTAATTTTAACGAAGAAATCATGATAGCAATATCAAGACCTTTTGCATTTAATGAACAATTAAGTAAAAATGATACAATACATATTAAATTAGTTCAAACATTAACTGTTACTGCTTCTTCAAAACTAGAAAATATTTTTACACACCAATCGGTTATTTTCTTTCCCTATAAATACGTGGAATTGGCGAGTTTTAGATATAGCTTTACAAGTTCGATGCATCGACTGATAAACGTTATCGTGAGCCTGACAGTCTTCATTTGTGCAAAAATCGAAGTTTACATTTTTAAAATAATTAACTTCTCAATCAAATAAGCGTTTGGGAGATGCTATTAAATGTTCACTATTTCTGAAAAAACTTGCAGGTCTCGCTGTACTTTTAAGGCATCCACCAATCCCATCGCTAGCCCCTTTTCCATGGAAAGTGGCGAAAAGTGCCACTCTGCAGTAATACCACATTCGGGTTCATGCGAGAGTAGAGAAGAAAAATTGAACTTGTTTTTATATTGAGACCCAGCTCTGTCAGAAAAAATAATAAGTTTTTCGAATGGGAGAGTCGTCGAATGTACCCTTTAAATGTTGAATCAATTTCTTATTATACAAATCAACTGAAACCGCTGAATGTTTCACGTTCTGTTCAGAGACTACTTGTCCCTCTATCGAAAAATCTTTAAAATCAGGGAAAAAAGTTTTTCAGGCCCGTTTTACTTATTTTGATCCAGTAACAAGAAAAATAAAATTATGAACTTTAGTAATGACGGTCTCGCTTATAATTAGAGAATTCTTATAAGAAATTAAAGTAATTTTAAACTTGTAGCTTCTCGCTAGGATTATTGCATTTCTGCATCAAATGTTACTTAATACATACACAACACTCAGCCGCCTACTGAAATCGAACCGGCGATCATTGGTTTATAATGCAGATGTTATATTTATCGAGTAGATCATTCTGTCTTCCTTCTCAAATTAAAGTGGTTTTGTTTCGATGATAATCTCATTCAACATATTTCAGAATTTTTTCAAAATTTTTTGATCAGCGCTTATTGAGATAAGGGGGTGGACAACAATTTTTCGCGATTTTTTAAAATTAATGCAAAGAAAAGTGTGCGCAAGTATTACATTATATATATATATATATATATATATATATATATATATATATATATATATATATATATATATAATATTTTATTCGTGTTTTTACAAGCTTTCATTTAACACCCCACTCGATGACATAGTAAAAAATTTTTTTTCACTTCCGATTTCACCCCCCAAAACTAACCCCTTAAGTCCAAATTTAACTTTCAAAACTATACGGCTCTGATGAGGCCGTCAATATCTATATTAGTAATAAAGTTCAACTTTCTATGACAAATAGTTTCGGAGAAAATCGGGTGTGACAGACAGACGGACAGACAGACACCGAAGTTTAAGTGTTCCGTACGGAACACTAAAAATGAAATACTTGTTGAACGCTAAAAAAATAATTTAATGAAACGTCCCAACTCCTGAAGATAATTTCTTTTTCTGGAAATAGACATTATGTTTTTAACTCTAACTTTTGTAGTTGTGTTCCTTTAGACCCTTATGACAAGCTTTGTTAATGCTAACGTACTAATTATTTTAAAATATCAATAGCAACAAGCAATAGTCTCCTACTATATATTAAATAAAACTGCTGAGTAGGAACTTACCGTGATTAAACCTTTGCATAATAAATGAAATTTATTTTAAAGCAGTTTCTAAAATTGATTAGCTTGAGATTATGGCTGCACATAATCCGACTGGAAATTACTTAATAAGCATAATTTTACATTTATCGGATTGCATAGAAAATAACTAAAAGGCAATGCCCTTTTGATTTATTAGAAGAACAAGAACAGGGGGAAGCCTAAAATATTAAAACAGGGGCTGTGGTTAAGATGTTCTGACAGTATAAGAATATGGTATGATCTGTGGGAACTTATGGCTATATAGCTAGCCAATAGACCAGAGAGATCATTTTTTGTCAACGCTATTTAACGTCTGAGTAAAGTCAGTCAGATGGACTTACAGTTTAACCTGGGATCGGAGTCTCATGCTTGACCAATGATACTCTAAGTTTACTGTTTACAACTTGTTCTGCAATGATCACCAACGACACCCTGCCCGCTACGAGTTCCACTCGAAAACGAAAAGGGCACTGCTTAATAGTTAATTTTTTCTAGTACAAATAGTCACCCGCGATCGCGAGTGCTTTTTGAGTCGATCTCGAGAAAAAAATTCCGATATAGAACTATTCACAGATTTTGTGTTAGGTAACTAAAACAAAATGTAATGAATAAACCACTAAAATTTATTCGATCCACAATTAGGCCAGAATAACCCCCTCATCACTTTCTTTTATCGTAATAACCCTCTGCTAGCGGCAAAAGGCGACTTTATCAAAGGAACGCGCGGTACTTGTCAAAGAAAAGCCGCGTTTTTGATTCCCGCCGATTTTTCTAGAAACTTCGGGCGGCGTGTTTGACGAGAACATTCGAGACTTCGTTCGCGCCGATATAAATGTTGGGCCTGCAGGAATAGGAGTCAGTCTGAGTTGTAACTTGAAGGCGATACATCGATACAAAGTTTATTAATAAATAGTCCAAAATGAGTGCGGCGAAGAAAAGTAAAACTTATCATTTTAATAACGATTGGGAGGAAGAATTTTTGTTTTGTACGGTAAAGGATAAGTGCATTTGTCTCATTTGCCCTGCGTCAGTTGCAATACCTAAGCATGGGAACTTAGAAAGGCGGTTCATAAAAACTATGAAAAGGATTTTCCGTCACAGAGTGAATTAAGAAAACCAAAAGTACGTGATTTGATAACTTGTTTGAAAAAAGAACAAACCATGTTCACAAGACCAGCCAAACAATCAAAAGCTGCAACGATAGCGTCATTTAAAATATCTCGTATATTGGCGAAACACAAGAAACCATTTGATGATGGATTGGTTGTGAAGGAAGCATTTATTGAAGCGGGTGAGACTTTATTTGGAGATTTTAAAAATAAAACAGAGATTATGTCTGCTATTAGAGAACTTCAGTTATCTCGTCCGACTGTCACAAGACGTGTTGAAGTCATGAGTCAGGACATGACAGATAAACTAAAACATGATATCATGGAATGTACATACTTTTCTGTACAGTTCGACGAATCCACCGATATGACAGACACTGCCTAGCTGTGTATTTTTATTCGAATGGTATTCAATGACATGTCGGCTAAGGAAGAGTTTTTGACAATAATTCCTCTGAAAGGAAAGACTCATGGCGAAGATATATATGACGTTTTCTTCAATTTTGTAACAAACTACAAGCTACCAATATATAAACTAATGTGCATTACAACCGATGGAGCACCAGCAATGACTGGAAACAAAAACGGTTTTGTGGCATTGTGTAGAGCTAATGATTATTTCCCTTCATTTTTCTCCTTCCATTGTATTATACATCAACAAGTTTTGTGTTCAAAAGTTCTAAACATGGAGGAGATTATGGGCATTGCAATAAAAATTGTGAATTCTATCCGTGCACGTAGCTTGCAACGACGGTTCTTTAAATTGCAGTTGGAAGATAGTGAGTCAGCTGAACACACTGATTTAGTTCTTCACACGGACGTCAGGTGGTTGAGTCGCGGAAAATTCCTAGAAAGGTTTCAAGAATTATTGCCCGAATCAACCGAAAAGAAAGGATCTGAAAAATTTTCCGTCTTTGAAAGCAAGGATTCCTCAGTTGAATTATAATATTTATGAGGCAGAATTATCAAATATTTTGGGCCAATTCGAAATACGTTTTTATGATTTCAGTAAATTGGCAAATATCGAATCATTTATGAGTTATCCTTTTTCGTGTAAAAATATTGAGGAATTAGCTACTGAAATGGCAAGTCAGTTTAACATGGACTCATGTTCTGTTGAAAATGAGTTAGTGCAGATTATATTAGATATACATCTCAAAGCCACAGCATCTGATACAAAATTCTGGTGTTTTATATCTGAAGATAAATATCCGAATCTAAGGCAAATCGCCCTTCAACTGACGGCAATGTTTGGGTGAACTTACTTGTGCTAGTCTGCATTTCCTGATATGAAGATAATTAAGTCAAAATATTGCAATCGACTAACTGACGAACATAAGTCATCATGGTTACGATTAGCACTCGATAATTACGTACCATCTTATGAAAAGTATGCTGAGGACATGCAGTGCCACGCTTCAACATCTAAGGTCACTCTTTAGTTAAGTTTAGACACTAGAACTCATTTGTTTTGTAAGAACCAATAAACTCGCAATTTTGAATAATTATGAGTTTTTTCATTGACATTTTAGAGCAGACCTACACTTATCTTGACTAAAAAAATGCATATTGGGCGGAAAACTAATATCTATGCCACGATACACCCTACCTAGACGACAATCCTGTATCAAACTTACATGCAGCCCCTCAGAGTCGATCGATCGTAGGTAGGATCGAGGTAGATCGCCAGCAGTTCAAGTTTGAGGACCCCTGATGTAGGCTGTCTTCATAGGGGAAGGGCTCTCACCCTTAAAGCCCAACTTAGGATAGGCTTTCCATCCGAGTAGACACAATGTTTCCAGATGTCTGTTAAGTAATGACAGACATTCTCATAATATCGAATTATTCAAGCGCTCACACAACAGTTAATACTCCTTTAATTTTTTTTTCAATTTCTTCCTATATAAGTATACAAACTTATAAATTAAATTACCCCATTTTAAGACTTCAAATGATTTCAGAGTGAACTATATCGTGTTCAAAAGGTAATTTGCCGTTCAGCCTAAGTTCGATGTATTTTTATTATTGTTTTAGCTTTTTCAGCACATTAATTCTCAAATTTCCTCTATGCAGATCTCTTATTATATCCTCAGGTTACCTGTTATTTGGAGGTACCCATTTTTTAACTCTTATTTCGTCTATCCTCTCCACATGGCCCCACCATCTTAGTTGTTTAGTTCCAATATTCTTTATCACAGTACCATTTTCTTACAGATCATCATATAGACATCAACTGCCGTTTTTTTTGTTATTCTCCTTCATTCTCCATGTCTGTGCAATATAAATAAGACGTTTTTTAATATACATTTAATAGATATTATAATTTTGTTTCTTTTCCATATCGTTGTACTGGAATACTTCTTTTAGACAGTGTTTTCGAAAGTGTTGTTCTACTAAGTCTCATGTTAAGTTAGCATAAGCCTTAGGCTAAGGTAGTTTAAGTCTTAGTATTAAGAAAACCACGTATCATTAATCATATTTCCTAGGCTAAGTTAGTATAGGACCACTAGTATAAGAGCTTAGGTTAAGTTAGTATAAGCAAACATATCTAATAAGTTTCTTTTGTATCCATTCATTTATTGTAAATAAGAGGCCTAGCCTTGCCTTTTAAAACCAATAAAGACAATCAGTCCTAACTTGACAGTGTAAATTGTAGATCCGAAGAAGCTGCATCGACAGCGAAACGCGTCTTCACAATTATAAATAAACCTGTGAAAATTGACTAAAAACAGTCTTTTATTATATACTAGTCGTGCCCGCGGCTCCGCTCGCGTGGACTTGACTCACTACTATCGTCACTGCATATTCCTTATGTTACCTAACGTAATAAAATATCTGCCATTATTTCCTCTTATCTTCCATTATTTCTTCTTATCTCCCATTATCTCTACATAATTTCCATTATCTAGACTTATCTCTGCTCATCTCCGATTATTTCTCCTTATCTCCCATTATTTCTCCGTATCTCCCATTATCTCACCTTATCTCCCAATTCTCTAGGTTTATCTAGACTTATCTCGCAATATTTCTCCTTATCTCCCATTATTTCTCCTTATCTCCCATTATTTATACTTATCTCCCATTATCTCACCTTATCTCCCATTATCTAGTACGTAAATCGGATAAGCTGTTCTCAAGTGATAAGCGCACTAACGTACAGACAGACAAACAGAGAGACGTTGCATTTTATATATATTATATTCTTTGCAACATGATATTGTTTCATATTTAATGGTTAAGGCAGTGTATTGCAAGAGAACGCGCTAACGGTAAACTTTTTTCACTTGATTCACTATTATCGTCACTGCTTATTCTTTATGTTACCTAACGCAATAAAATACACCCTATAACCTGGCGAGAGAACATATATATATTTAAAAAAAAAGCACGTAAATCGGATAAGTGATTCTCCAGTGATAAGCGCACAAACGGACAAACAGACAGAGAGACGTTGCACTTTATATATATTATAGATATCCTTTGCTACATGATATTATTTCATATTTAGTGGTTTAGGCAGTGTATTGCAAGAGAACGCGCTAGCGGTAAACTTTTTCCAATTTGATTCACTATTATCGTCACTGCTTATTCCTCATGTTACCTAACGTAATAAAATATAGCCTATAACCTGGCCAGAAAACATATGTATGTTTAAACAAAAAACACGTAAATCGGATACGTGGTTCTCCAGTGATAAGCGCACTAACGGACAGGCAGACAGAGAGACGTTGCATTTTATATATATATATATATATATATATATATATATATATATATATATATATATATATATATATATATATATATATATATATATATATATATATATCATAGATATAGATTATTATTATATAACCTGGTCAAAGAATATATGTACGATTTTAAAAACAGACACGTAAATCGAATAAGTGGTTCTCGCGTGATAAACGCACTAATGGACAGACAAACAGACAGAGAGACATTGCATTTTATATATATATTATAGGTTATAGATATTCTCTGCTACATAATATTGTTCCATATTTAATGGTTTAGGATGTGTATTGCAAGAGAACGCGCTAGCGGCAAACTTTTTTCCGACTTCATTCACTATTATCGTCACTGCTCATTCCTTATGCTACCTATTGTAATAAAATATAGCCTATAACCTGGCTAGAGAACAAATGTATGTTTTTTAAAAAAAAAAGTAAATCGGATAAGTGGTTCTCCAGTGATAAGCGCACTAATGGACAGACAGGCAGACAAACAAATAGAGAGATGTTGCATTTTATATATATTATAGATGTGATAAAATATATATCTATAACATGGTCAGAGAACATATGCATGAATTTAAAAAATCATGTAAATCGGATAAGTGGCTCTCGAGGGATAAGCGCATTAACGGACAGACAAATAGACAGAGATACGTTGCATTTTATATATATTATAGATATGGATTATTATTATTATTATATAACCTTGGCCAAAGAATATATGTATGAAATTAAAAAAAGACACGTAAATCGGATAAGTGATTCTCGCGTGATAAACGCACTAATGGACAGACAGACAGACATCATTTTATATATATTATAGATTATAGATTATAGACATTCTCTGCTACATAATATTGTTCCATATTTAATGGTTTAGGCTGCATATTGCAAGAGAACGCGCTAGCGGCAAACTTTTTTCCGACTTCATTCGCTATTATCGTCACTTCTCATTCCTTATGCTTCCTATCTTAATAAAGTATAGCCTATAACCTGGCCAGAGCACATATGTGTGTTTTAAAAAAAAAGTAAGTAAATCGGATAAGTGGTTCTCCCGTGATAAGCGCACTAACGGACAGACAGACAGACAGAGAGACGTTTATATATATTATAGATGAAAAAAATCTTATTAAAACCAATAAGTTTTCTATTCTATTGGATAAAATCGCACCATTTAATGAAATTGAAAAATATAATTAAAGTAAGCACATCTTTGTCCTTTTAATATCATCATAAACAAGAAGTCCAATCAACGGAGTCCACAGAACGGACGTCACGCAACAATATTAATGTGCAGCTAGCAATCTACCGCTGCAATACCCCGACATATTAAATATAAAAATATTTTCCTTATTAATTTTTTATGCTTTTTGGCGTTATAAACGTGGACATTTTATAAAGCTCTTTATTAAAATAATATTATTTTTGTAACTGATTTTTTCAATAATGTAATGAAAACAGGAAAATGTGTACCGTCCTAATTACCAAAAAAAGGAGAGAAATTTAGTGTTTTAGCAAACGTTTCACATAGGGGTATTTGAACGATCTACGTGGCCAAAATTATTTTTCGGTTCTATTGTATGCTAAATCATATTACCAAGTTAAATTAATCAGTTACTTTGCATAAAATTACTTAATTTGTAATAAAAAATAAAAAAACGAAACTTAATTTTACAAAAAAAAATATTTTAAATGAAAACATTTATTTACAAAATAAAAGTAAAATTCAAACTTATAACACCCCTCTTTTGCGTCGAGGGTTAAAAATACACTATAAACAATCATATTTTGTCGTCCACAAACGTATTTTCATTTTCACTTCCAGAAGAACACAGTGGGTTCGGCTCTGCAGGCAGGATCATTTCTAGCGTCTCTGGTAGGAATGAATGTGACTTTATGCTCTTTATTCTCCTTATACTGCTCAACAAAGGAGCGGAACTTAAAAGTAAACGATTAAAAATGTTCCTGTTGCAGCTTTCTCGTGAAAACTTTCGGGCAAAATCTTGTCGGTAAGACCGAAAGTGCTTGTTCCTTGCCTCTGCGGCTTCTTCAGACAGCTGCCCAATTGGTAACAAAGCATTTTTTATTATCTCTGCGCCATGAACAAGTATCTTGTGTATCGTGGGTGTCATGAGATGCCACGGGTAGAGGTCCACATATAGACGAGCAGTTTCTGATGCATACTTGTCATATTTTTCTGGGTCGACTTTATGTCCGCTTGAGATTGTCTTCAAAATGACTTTTAACCTATATAACAGGTCATAGCTAAGGCCCGTTATTTCTGCTGCCAATTTCGGATCTTCAAGAAACCTTCGACTGGTGTTCCTATCATTGGTGTTTCCAAAATTTGCCTTTGGCATATCGACCAATAACCCGGTTTCATTGCGAAACCGGGTCTGGATTTCAAGTTTCCTCTCTTTCTCGAGTTCCTTTTCAGCCTCTGTTTTTCTTTCTCTATATTTTTTTACTGGCAGTTAATAAACCAGATGTAGGACACTCTCAAATAATCTTATCCTGGCATGTAATACTGAGAGACCGAATTGTACTGCCTCAGGATTAACTTCTTTTGTTCATATCCAGTCGGTTAAAATCCTTTGAGGTTGCACCACAAATATAGCACCCGCTTGTTGCTGTGGTTCCAGTGGCGGCATTACACACTTTTCCATCCATCATTCTCATGATAAATTTGTGTTTGACTATAAACTTTTTCTCATCCAAATCAACCTCAGTAGGAATGAGAGAATCAACTGATTTATTCACGTAGTTAATTTCTTGTTCTGTGACATCAGTACTCTCTTTGATAAAACGAAATTGGGATTGTTGTGATCCGTCGCAACCCCATTTATGAATCATCGTTAGGGTATTCCGTTTTTGTTCATTGTTTGCAATACCTCTTCCAGGTAGTCGGACAATCGTGTAACAGTACGGGCTGTAATTGAGTTTCCGCACTAGTGCTAGTTATCTTGCACGCTTCTGGTGGCGGGTAACTACTTGTGGAAAAGACCTTTCTTTACCGTCCCTTACGTTGACTCACAAATAAGTAAACGATAAAAGTTTTATGAAATAACATAGTTACATACCTGTACTTTGAGAATCCATCACTTTTTCCACTACTTTAGAACTTATAGATATAAAATTCCACTTTCACAATTATGATTTTTAAGAGCGCCGAGAACTGATAACGTACACGAGGTAACAGGATCGAATTCCGACTGACATAAAACTCTTACCAGTTACCAGGTAAGACTGCACGGGTGGGGTTCGAAGCGGTTATCTTTTGTACTCGGAAGGGTCCTCTGTCTCTGGTAGTCGGTTACCTGGCAATATTTTGTGTTTTGATTTTTTTACTTTTGGCCGCGTAGATCGTTCAAATACCTGTATGTGCGTTTGTAGGAAGTTCTTCATTAATAGAACGAGAATTAAAGAATAATAGACCTCTTTCAAGTACGTTTACTAGTCATATACAAATCTACGTTTCAATCTATTAAATCTCATAAGCTAGATGTAGGCCGAAATTTACTTACTTTACTTTACTTCCTCTCCTGAGTAGGTCACGGACCTATTCTACTTCGTTATTAAGCCTCTTGTGATTTGGATGTCCAGCTGTCTCTCCATCTCTTTGGTGGTCGTCCTTTTGATCTTGTTTCATGTGGTTTTTTGTTCATAAAAATTTTTATCATTCTCATATCTTACATCCTTTGTACATGTTCACGCTACTCTCTTCTTTTCTTTCTTCCTCATCTGACTATATCCTCTACCTTGCATGTTCTCTTATGGTGTTGTTACTCAGTCTATCTAATAAACTTTTTCCTGTTATTGCTCTAAGTATTAGCTGTTTAGTTTTGTTTGTGTCTGTCGTGTTTCTATGCTATAAGCCAGTATGGGTCTAACGCAAGTTCTATATATTCTTGTTTTTGCTTCTACACTTAGATATTTGTTTTTCCAAACTACATCTCTGAGGGCCCCTGATATTGCTGCTGCTTTATTTGTTTGTTGTCTCACTCCTTCTGTTATATCTCCGTAACTAGTAATTAGTTCTCCAAGATATGGGAATTTCATTACTTGTTCTATTAATTTCACATTTATTTCTAATTTACACTTTACTGGTTCTTTAGCTATTGTGATGCATTTTGTTTTGTCGGTATTGACTTCCATGTTGTATTTTTCTTCTACTTGTTTGAATTTATAGAGCAACCTTTGTAGGCCGTGTTCCGATTGTGATATTAGAACAATATAATCTGCTTATCCCAGTATCTTTATTTTTTTATCTCCTAGTTCGTATCCATCGTTGACTAGTTTTACTTCCTCAATGATTTTGTCCATTATTATACAGAATAGTAACGGGCTTAAGCTATCTCCCTGTCTTATTCCTACTTTTTATATTTATTTCCTTTGTTAATTTGTTATTACTTCTTATTTTTGTTGTGTTACCGTGGTCAAGTTTTTGGATTATTTGTGATGTTGAGTACGGAATTAGGTCCTTTATTAATTCTAATATATCTTTCAACCTGGCTCTGTCGAATGCTTTCCTTAAGTCCATGAAACAAAAAAATGCTGGTTTCTGGTATTCTATAGCTTTTTCTCTTATTTGTCTTATTGCAAAGAGAGCATCTGTGGTTGATCTGTTTTGATGGAACCCTTGTTGCTCGTCGCTTATGTGTGTATTGTTTTCTATTTCACTTTTCAGAATACTTGTGGCTGAATTTGGTTTCCTATAATTATGTTTTCTTTCTTTATCGTTCAAGTCGCCACCTGAATGGGGATTTACCTCTTTTATTCTGCATCATATACAAGGTGCGTTACGAAAATCTGGATAAACTTCAATGGGTATCTTCCGTCATATTATGAGTTAGCCAGAATTCGGCGTTGGTGTACGAGTAGCAAACTGGCTGAAGTAAATATTGTTAGTTTCAACATTGTCGCCATATTGAGAACAAATACGAAGTATAATCGAAGAACCGTGGTCATCAACTATTTATGACGTTATAGTCAATTGCAATGCTCAAGAACAGTCAACCAAGGTTCCAGTATGGCGGCAAGGAAGCGCCACTTAAAAGAATGTACCGTAAGGACCTCTGAGGTCATTAGGCGCTGATTTTGGAGGTGTGTGAGGCTATTGTGGATGCAAGCGAGCTGACAATACTCAGAATTGTGGAAAAGGACGTTCCATACCATTCCTACATAGTTGAGACGAGACATTCACATTAGCTTTGAAAATGGGTTGTCGATTCATGTTTTCAAACTTTTGGTTATGATGAAATTCCCTTTTTAGGTAAGTTTTTAGGAAATAACTATTAAAACGAAAATGTACCTCAGCCGCATTTAATGTAATAAAATATTTTATAGAATGTAATTGTTTGTAGGATAAGTAAATATTACTGCTGAAGACCAAATGTGGTCGAAACGTCTATTATAATGAACCAACATCAATTTGACAGAAAGTGTAATTTTATCAAAATCAATTTTCGCTTAAATTAATCGAGAAGAAAAAAGCAAAAAAGTATATATATATATATATATATATATATATATATATATATATATATATATATATATAGATATAGAGTAAATATAGTTTTTGACGTGTAGTAAATACCCAAATTTATAATAGTCAATACTCTTCTGCATTCTTACAGATACCATCGCTTTTTATACAACTGACAGACTAGTAATTACACGCTCCACAAAACACATAAATCCATTAGCCACTATTGATTAATGTTACGTAATTGTCTCTGGTTAAATCCTTAGATTAATGCAGGATCCTGTTTGAGCATCTAATGCCAATTGAGTCAGGGCTTCTCTAACATGTGCACTCGAATGTCTATAATGTGTATTAGCATACCCATTGTTGTAATTGTTACTGCTATAATAATATATTACGGAATATAATAACAATAATCATGTGCAATTGACACGTATCTCAGTAGAAGATATTGTTTTAAAAAAATGGAACTCTTTCTATACGTTCTAAGAGCACATATATATATATATATATATATATATATATATATATATATATATATATATATATATATATATATATATATATGTATATATATATACATATGTAATATTTATAAAATATATGTATATATATGTATATATATATATATATATATATATATATATATATATATATATATATATATATATATATACATACATATATAATACATATAAAATGCAACGTCTGTCTGTCTGTCTATCCGTTAGTGCGCTTATTACTGGAGAACCACTTATCCGATTTACATACCTTTTTTTTTTAAAACATACATATGTTATAGGCTATATTTTATTACGATAGGTCGCATAAGGAATGAGCAGTGACGATAATAGTGAATGAAGTTGGGAAAAAGTTTGCCGGGACCGCGTTCCCTTGCAATACACAGCCTAAACCATTAAAGATGGAACAATATTATGTAGCAGAGAATATCTATAATTTATAATCTACAATATATATAAAATGCAATGTCTCTTTGTCTGTCTGTCTGTCCATTAGTGCGTTTATCACGCGAGAATCACTTATCCGATTTACGTGTCTTTTTTAAATTCATACATATATTCTTTGGCCAGGTTATATAATAATAATAATAATAATCTATATCTATAATACATATAAAATGCAACGTGTCTCTGTCTGTCTGTCCGTTAGTGCGCTTATCACTCGAGAACCACTTATCCGATTTTTTTTAAATCTATATAATTCGATATAAGCCTAAATAATGGGAGATAAGGTGAGATAATGGGAGATAAATATAAATAATGGGAGATAAGAAGAAATAATGGGAGATAAGCAGAGATAAGTCTAGATAATGGGAGTTACTGTGAGACAATGAGAGATAAGGAGAAATAATGGGAGATAAAGAGAAATAATGGGGAGATAAGGAGAAATAATGGGAGATGAGCAGAGATAAGCCTAGATAATGGAAATTATGTAGAGATAATGGGAGGCAGATATTTTATTACGTTAGGTAACATAAGGAATAAGCAGTGACGATAGTAGTGAATTAAGTCCACGTGAGCGGAGCCGCTGGCACTGCTAGTATATATATACATATATACAGTGATAAGCGCACTAACGGGCAGACAGAGAGACGTTGCATTATTTATTTATATATATATTATATATATATATATATATATATATATATATATATATATATATATATATATATATATATATATATATTTATATATATATATATATATATATATATATATATATATATATATATATATATATATATAAATATATAATGCAACGTCTCTCTGTCTGTCCGTTAGTGCGCTTATCACTCGAGAACCACTTATCCCGATTTACGTGCTTTTTTTTTTTAAACATAGATATGTTCTCTGGCCAGGTTATAGGATATATTTTATTACGTTAGGTAATATAACAAATAAGCAGTGACGATAATAGTGAATGAAGTCGGAAAAAAGTTTGCCTCTCTTGCAATGCGCTGCCTAAACCGTTAAATATGGAAGGATATCATGTAATAAAGAATACAATATATATAAAAATGCAACGTCTCTCTGTTTGTCTGTCTGTCCGTTAGTGCGCTTATTACTCGAGAATCGCTTATCCGATTTACGTGTTTTTTTTTTTAAATTCTTAACTCATTATTTAACAAAGAAAATCTATAATATATATAAAACGCAACGTCTCTCTGTCTGTCCGTTAGTGCGGATAGAACTCAAGAATCACTTATCCGATTTACGTGTTTTTTTATAAAATGCATGTTCTCTGGCCAGGTTATAGGATATATTTTATTACGTAAGGTAACATAAGGAATAAGTAGTGACGATAATAGTGAATCAAGTTCACGTAAGCAGAACCGCCGGTACGGCTAGTTCAGCCTGTTACTCCTCATACAACCCTTTTCAAGCAGTCTTTTATGTGGAGAACCTCATCCCTTTGGAATAATTTTCCCAGGACTGTGTTTCCAAATGAATACAATTTACAGCGATTCAAAACCGACGTGAATCAGTTTTTTTCGCACACGTGTCGCTCCTGTAGCACGTTAAGGATTTTCTTACAGCACGTGTGCTAGACCCATAAAAAAAGCATTTATAGGATAGCATTTTCTGTTTCTATGCCAGGAAAATACAGTTACTGCTGAATAAAAATAGGTGGTACCCAAAGGAAATAAAAAAAGGCATATTTATTATCGTTTTTATAGCTAGAATTCATTCTTCAAGACACAGGAGCAGCCGTTAAGCACAGGTAAGCTTTTGTCGGCCCCAAAAGAATAATGCACAGAAAGTACTATGTATTTGAGTGCGTGTAAATTTGGGTACTGGGTGAATTATACTACCTATACTATATAATAATTTAAACAAACAAAATGTTGTCTACTCAGCTATTTTCTCCAAACTTTTCTTTTATTTGCAGTTTCTTCATATAAGTTTCTTCTAATCATTGCTCTTCGAATACTCTCATTCCAAGGTATGGTAGTCATTCTCTTTCACGTTTACCTGATGGCGTCGTTTTCAATATTTCGCCATATTGAATCAAATACCGTTCTTGACACATCCTTATTTTCGAATTTTTGTTTTACTTCAAATTCAACTTCTGCCTTTACAAGTTATTTAGTTTTTTTTGCATCCTAACTTAAACACCCTATCTTGAATTTCTTATATTGTACAATCATGTTAACGTAAAGTCTTGGACCTGAACTATCTGATCATTAGGAAGAAATACTGAGGAAATAAGTTTACCCATCATAATTTTATTTGCTTCACCACTATGTGTCTTTCGCCTATAATCTGTTCTATATATATATATTCTATATATATATATATATATATATATATATATATATATATATATATATAGAATATATATATATATATATATATATATATATATATATATATATATATATATAGAATTGCATTATTCTTTTGGGGCCGACAAAAGCTTACTGTGCTTAACGGCTGCTCCTGTGTCTTGAAGAATGAATTCTAGCTATAAAAACGATACTAAATATGCCTTTTTTTTTATTTCCTTTGGGTACCACCTATTTTTATTCAGCAGCAACTGTATTTTCCTGGCATAGAAACAGAAAATGCTATCCTATAAATGCTTTTTTTATGGGTCTAGCACACGTGCTGTAAGAAAATCCCTGACGTGCTACAGGAGCGACACGTGTGCGAAAAAACTGATTCACGTCGGTTTTGAATCGCTGTAAATTGTATTCATTTGGAAACACAGTCCTGGGAAAATTATTCCAAAGGGATGAGGTTCTTCACATAAAAGACTGCTTGAAAAGGGTTGTATGAGGAGTAACAGGCTGAACTTCATACAGATATATAGTATATGCTCCATTCTGGGAGGAATTAAGCGGATTACATCCATCGAACACTTGTAGAATACTTGTACAATAGACTGCAGTCGCAAACTGTTCTTCGATGTTTCAATGAATCAAGATTGCTTTCGGGTCTCCAATCAGGCAAACAGCTCTCTTCTGAATACAATCCAACAAATACAGTGTATGTTTGGGAGCAGAGCTCCAAACATGGGCGCAGTATTCCATTGTGTAAAACTTTCTATTTCGAAATAATATTTCCAGTTTGAGCTTGAGACGCTTTCTTTACTATGCTTGCAACATGTTCATGCTAAGACATATTTGCTCCAAATTAACGCCCAGCAAATTCAGCGACATAACTATGTCAGGTTCAGCAGTGTTTACTTTTTTAGAAAACACTGCCGCCTGGGTTTTTGTAGCGTTAAATTCTACTTGGTTACTGTCACCTCAAGATAGAATTAGATAGAACGAACAAAACTTATGCAACAAATGATTACAGAGCAAATCAGAAAGAAACTGGAAAACTACAAAATACTAGGAGGGCTTTCAAGAATATGATTAGAAATAGGAACAACGAACTTCTTCTTCTTCTTCTTCTTCCTACGTTAGGACCATGTCCTGTGTTCACTTCAAAGGTTTCCCAAAACAATTGCGATGATGAAGAGCAGCTCTCATACCATCTTATTGGTGGTCTTCCAAGCGGTCGAGGTGTGTTTAGTCGCTTCTCTTTTGCAACCTTAGCCAACGGTCATTTGGCATTCTGTCCACATGGTCTCTCCATTCTCTTCTCCTATTCCTTGCCCATCTCACCACATCCTGTATTTCACACATTTCCCTTATTTCTTCACATCTCTTCCGGTCAAATAAGGTATGTCCTGTTATCGATCCAAGTGTTCTTAGGAGCCGTTTTGTTATTGTGTTCTCCGCTTTGGTTTCTAACGCGTACGTCATGATCGGTCTTACGCATGTTTTGTATATTCTTACTTTGCTCCTGGTGCTCATAGATTTGTTTCTCCAAATTATATCTCTTAAGTATCCTGATATTAATGATGCCTTTGTTGTTTGAGTTTTTACTTCCTCCTTAAGGTTCCTGGTACTTGTTATCTTTGCCCCTAGATATCTGAAGGACATCACTTGTTCTACACTCTGATCATAAATCGCGAGTTTGCATCGTTTCGGTTCTTTAGATATTGTTAGGGATTTTGTTTTCTTTACAGATATTTGCATATTAAACACTTTTGCTGTTTGTTGGAACTTATGTAGGAGTCTCTGTAAATTATTTAGTCTTCTGATATGGTTACTGTATCATCGACGTAGCATATTATTTTTATTTCTTTGTCTCCCAATCGATATCATCTCCCAGTTTTCTTTACTTCGTTTATTATTTCATCCATTATGATGTTAAATAAGATTGGGCTTAGGCTATCTCCTTGTCTGATTCCGGTTGTCATAGATATTTTATTGCTTAATTTATTTGCCACTCTTACATAGGTGTGGTTGTTGATGTTCAACTCTTCTATAGTTTTTATTATATTCGGGTGAATTCCCCTTTTTAGTGTTCCATACGGAACACTTATAAGATCACTTTGGTGTCTGTCCGTCTGTCTGTCCGTCTGTCACACCCGATTTTCTCCGAAACTATTTGTCGTTGAAAGTTGAAATTTGGTAGTAATATAGGAATTGATGGCCTCATCAGAGCCATGTAGTTTTGAAAGTTAAATTTTGACTTAAGGGGTTAGTTTTGGGGGGTGAAATCGGAAGTGAAAAAAAAATCTTTTTACTAGATAATCGAGTGTGGTGTCAAATGAAAGCTTGTGAAAACACGAGTAAAAAATATATATATAATGTAATACTTGCGCGCACTTTTCTTTGTATTATTTTTAAAAAATCGCGAAAAATCGCTGTCCACCCGCCTTATCTCGGAAAGTACTTATCAAAAAATTTTGCAAAAATTCTGGAATAATCTCCACGGGGTGTAGATTAAACGAAAATTATCACGAGTGCATTACCTGTAATAATTTATCTGGTATATAAAAAAAAAAACAGAAATTTCAAGGTCATCAATTTTCAGTAAAGATTGGAAATAAACTTTGTTGAAAACTTATTTGGGGTGTGTTTTGTGAAATCACTGATCATTTTATATCACCATAACATAAATTTTGACTTAAGGGATTCGTTTTGAGGGGTGAAATCGGAAGTGAAAAAAAAATTTTTTTACTAGGTCATCGAGTGTGGTGTCAAATGAAAGCTCGTGAAAACACGAGTAAAAAATATATATACAGTCCCTGGCCAAATTATTAGACGCACTGTATTTTTTTTAGTAATTTTATGTTTCTTAAGAGTTTTTATACAATAATGGTATATTTAAACTACAATATTATTGATTTTTATTTAAAAGAATTATTGTAGACTACATATTTGTATTTATTTTTAACATATGGCAAACACTGTGTTGACAAAGTGATACATGAACGTAAATAAGTACAAACCTGTATCAGTCGCGATCGAAATCGAGTCAGGTACGGACGTGTTTCTGTGGCTTTTATGGACTGTGATTGTTTGTTTAACAGTTTTATACTACTCAGTTATTAGTTTATTTTTTGTATGCAGTGTTTTAAAAAAGTAATTGGACTATTTTCATTATGGGTAGAAAAGGCGATCTTTCACCACGTAAAAAAGCTGAAGTGAAAGACCTTGTGATTGTGAAAACTTTTACAAACCGAGAAATATTACGAAGATTGGAGGTTTCTGAAGCTAGTGTACGACGCATAAAAAAGAAAATTGAGTCAGGGAAGGAATTAAGCCTGAAAAGAAAGAAAAGATGCGGTAGAAAATCAATTTTCACTCCACGGTCAGAGAGATGTTTGAAGAAAATTTGTGTAGAAAACAGATTTGCTACCACATAGGTAATAAAATCACAACTCCAGGATGCTAGTGTAAATGCTTCTGAGCGCACTGTTCGAAGAAAATTGAAAGAATTAGATTTTAAGGCCTGTCGCCCCGCCAGGAAGCCCAAGTTAACAGCTGCAATGAAAGCAAAGCGCCTGAAGTGGGCCAAACAATGGCAAGACAAAGATGTGGACTTCTGGAGATCGGTAAGATACAGCAATTTAATCAATAATTGATACATTATTATCATTTTCAGTTAAATAAAGCAAATAAACATGGAAGTTTATATATTTTTCCTATTTTTGACAGGTCTGCTTCAGTGACGAAAAGCTCAGTATGTGCGTCGTCGTCATGGAGAAAAGTTTCATCCTGATTGTGTCGTCCCGACGGTTAAACATTCCACCAAAGTGATGATTTGGTCAGTCATCAGCGGCAAGGGCACTGGACGTCTGTACGTCGTCAAAGGAATAATGAGGCAAGATCAGTACAAAGAAGTATTACAAAATCGGTTGATTCCGCAGCTCAGAGAATGGTTTCCAAATAGGGAACCATTCCCTTTCATGCAAGATAGAGCTCCCTGCCACACTGCTCGGTCTGTTAAAGCTTTTTTGGCAGAAAAAAATATCCCTCTGTTGGATTGGCCGGGTAATAGCCCATTGAAAATGTGTGGGAGCTGATGAAAAGAGAAGTGGCTAAAGATGTGATTACCAACAAAACCCAGCTCCTAGAAAAGATTATTCATGTGTGGAATCATCTTCCTCAAATGCAGGAGACAGTACAATCTTGCATTGATAGCATGCCGCGCAGAATTAAAGCTTTGATAGCGGCTAAAGGTGGCTCAACTTAATATTGACTTTTACTAACATTAATTTCACTATTCTTTAAAACTTAATAAACTTATGCTTTTCTAAATTAATGCTGTTTTATTTATGTCAAATAAATAGGTAATTGATTGGATAATATAAAAATAAAAAACAAATCAATTTAAAATAATAAAACGGTACAATATCACTAGGTAATTAATATTTTACATGAAATCTTGCAGTGCGTCTAATAATTTGGCCAGGGACTGTATAATGTAATACTTGCGCACACTTTTCTTCGTATTACTTTTAAAAAATCGTGAAAAATCGCTGCCCCCTACCTTATCTCGAAAAGTACTTATCAAAAAATTTTGAAAAAAATCCTGGAATATTCTCCACGGGGTATAGATTGAACGAAAATTATCATTACCTTTAATAATTTATTTGGTATAGAAAAAAAAACAAAATTTCAAGGTCACCAGTTTTCAGTAGAGATTGGAAACAAACTTTGTTGAAAACTCATTTGGGGTGTGTTTTGTAAAGTCACTGATCATTTTATACCACCCTAACAAAAAATTTTATTTTAAAAACAATCAACGTACGGAACACTAATTGCGTAAGTTCAACTTTCACTTGACCGTTTTTTAAATATGTATACATGTTTTTATGGAAAAACTGACAAAGTAATAAAAACATTCGTATAAAAAATAACGCTCAAGAAAGGACGAAACTAAAAAAAACTTACATTTTAACCCTTAAAATTCAAGAAGATCCAAGTACAAAGATAAATATGTGTACCAATAATAATCTGACGTAAAAATGTAAACAAACTTTTCAAAACAAGTGACTATTATATCGATTTTGATGACGCCTACTTTATCATAGCTGTTCTACCCACACCTAGCGGAGAACAATTATACTATTCCAAAATCTTCAGATGGCGGCCATGAAATGGCGTCACCTTGAAGCTTGGAAAATGGAGGACTTACCTAACAATTTTAAAGTTTTTCTAGAAAGATAATGACCGTCTGATTCTAATTGAAAACAAAGTAAAAAAAATACTTACATTACACAAAAGCAGACTAGCACTTTATTTTAGGTTGAATAAACACAGTTTTTATTAAAAAAATTCTCGACGGACTAGCCACGGAGAGTCCCGACACTCCTCCTAGGTCTAAACGCATTCGCGTAACGTTTTAATAGTACCACTATACACTCGACACGTAACATCGCCACTTCAGAAAGTCATCCCTAATGCAAGTTCAAATCGTTGGCAGAGAACGAAAAAAAAATTAAAAAATTATGAAAAAATTAACTGCGCGGAACGCAAACGACCCAAACCCCAAGACCAACTGCTGGATTGAACAATTGAACACGGAGCAAAGGCTACGATTGACCGAATTGAAAAAAAAGTGACAAAAAATGGTGAGTCATGTTGAATTGTTAGGAGATGTGAATTTTGCGACGCATTTCGATCGTTTCGAGCAATTTTATTTTACATGCAAAAAAAATATTTTAAAATATTATTTTAAATTAATGGATTAGGTCTATGTTGAAGGGCTATTTTTAGTGTTGCGTACGGAACACTTATAAGATCACTTCGGTGTCTGTCTGTCTGTCTGTCTGTCCGTCTGTCACACACCCGATTTTCTCCGAAACTATTTGTTATAGAAAGTTGAAATTTGGTAGCAATATAGGAATTGATGGCGTCATCAGAGCCATGTAGTTTTGAAAGTTAAATTTTGACTTAAGGGGTTAGTTTTGGGGGGTGAAATCGGAAGTGAAAAAAAAATTTTTTTACTAGGTAATCGAGTGTGGTGTCAAATGAAAGCTTGTGAAAACACGAGTAAAAAATATATATATATATAATGTAATACTTGCGCGCACTTTTCTTTGTATTATTTTTAAAAAATCGCGAAAAATCGCTGTCCACCGCCTTATCTCGGAAAGTACTTATCAAAAAATTTTGAAAAAATTCTGGAATATTCTCCACAGGGTTGTAGATTGAACGAAAATTATCACGAGTGCATTACCTGTAATAATTTATCTGGTATATAAAAAAAAAACAGAAATTTCAGTAAAGATTGGAAATAAACTTTGTTGAAAACTTATTTGGGGGTGTGTTTTGTGAAGTCACTAATCATTTTATGCCACCGTAACATAAATTTTGACTTAAGGGGTTCGTTTTGAGGGGTGAAATCGGAAGTGAAAAAAAATTTTTTTTACTAGGTCATCGAGTGTGGTGTCAAATGAAAGCTTGTGAAAACACGAGTAAAAAATATATATATAATGTATTACTTGCGCACACTTTTCTTCGTATTGCTTTTAAAAAATCGCTGATCATTTTATACCACCCTAACAAAAATTTTTATTTTAGAAACAATCAACGTACGGAACACTAATTGCGTAAGTTTAACTTGCACTTGACCGTTTTTAGTGTTCCGTATGGAACACTTATAATATCACTTCGGTGTCTGTCTGTCTGTCTGTCTGTCTGTCTGTCTGTCTGTCTGTCTGTCTGTTTATCACACCCGATTTTCTCCAAAACTATTTGACATAGAAAGGTGAAATTTGGTAATAATAGAGGAATTGATGGCCTCATCAGAGCCATGTAGTTTTGAGAATTAAATTTTGACTTAAGGGGTTAGTTTTGGGGGATGAAGTCGGAAGTGAAAAAAAAAAAATTGTTTACTAGGTCATCGAGTGTGGTGTCAAATGAAAGCTTGTGAAAACACGAGTAAAAAAATATATATATAATATTATACTTGCGCGCACTTTTCTTTGTATTATTTTTAAAAATTCGCGAAAAAAATCGCTGTCCCGGGACTTATCTCGAAAAGTACTTATCAAAAAATTTCGAAAAAATTCTGGAATATTCTCCACAGGGTGTAGATTGAACGAAAATTATCACGAGTGCATTACCTGTAATAATTTATCTGGTATATAAAAAAAAACAGAAATTTCAGTAAAGATTGGAAATAAACTTTGTTGAAAACTTATTTGGGGTGTGTTTTGTGAAGTCACTGATCATTTTATATCACCGTAACATAAATTTTAACTTAAGGGATTCGTTTTGAGGGGTGAAATCGGAAGTGAAAAAAAAAAAAATTTTTTTACTAGGTCATCGAGTGTGGTGTCAAATGAAAGCTTGTGAAAATACGAGTAAAAAATATATATTTAATGTAATACTTGCGCACACTTTTCTTCGTATTACTTTTAAAAAATCGTGAAAAATCGCTGTCCCCTACCTTATGTCGAAAAGTACTGATCAAAAAATTTTGAAAAAACCCTGGAATATTCTCCACGGGATATAGATTGAACGAAAATTATCATTACCTTTAATAATTTATCTAATATATAAAAAACCAAAATTTCAAGGCCACAAGTTTTCAGTAAAGATTGGAAACAAACTTTGTTGAAAACTCATTTGGGGTGTGTTTTGTGAAGTCACTGATCATTTTATACCACCCTAACAAAATTTTTTATTTTAAAAACAATCAACGTACGGAACACTAATTGTGCAAGTTCAACTTGCACTTGACCGGTTTTTTTGTAGTAGGGTTATGACATCAGTTAACCGTACCCTATCGAATGCCTGGGTAAGATCAATGAAACACATAAAAGCTATCTTATTAAACTCTATGGCTTTTTCGGTAATTTGGCGGATTATAAATATGGCGTTTATAGTAGACCTGTTCTTTCTGAACCCTTGCTGTTCTTTACAGATTCCGGTTAACATTATTTCTTCTGCTAAAATTTTAGTGAACAATTTTAGTACTGCACTCATTAAGCTGATACCTCGATAGTTTTTTGGATCTGTCCTTTCTCCTTTTTTGAAAATTGGTATCAGGATGCTTTCTTTCCATTCGGATGGTATAATCTTGGCTGTGAGTATTTTGTTAAAGAAAATCTGTAATTCTTCTAGTAATTTATAACCTCCATATTTGATCAGTTCGTTCTTAATTTCGTCCATGCCCGGGGCTTTTCTGTTTTTTAGTTTCGTTGCCATGTGCTGTATTTGATCCAAGGAAATGGTCCTATTTGGTTGGGTAACATTTTCATCTTCATGCTGTATTTCCTGTATTAATGAATTGGTTTCTGGTGGACTATAGAGTTTTTCGAAATATCTTTTCCATTCTTCCACCGTAATTTTTGTATTTTGTATATACTCATTTATTGGTTTTTTTCTATTTCTAAGTAGATTCCATATTTTTTTTTTTGTCCTCCTTACAGATCATGTTCCATATCGTTCGAAAATTTCTCCCAATGCTCTCTCTGTTTCTTACATTTTTATAATCATTGTATGTTATAGCATTGGATCTGTATTGTAGGTACGATTTTCTTTTTTCTTCGGCGAATGTCTTAACTTCTTGTTTGGTTTTCCTGCTTTCTTTATAGTCCTTCAACAATGGGAGAAAAATGCCAAGAATTAGAAACTCATATAGGAGGAAGAAAGACAACAGAAACGTGGAAATTCTGAAAAACACTAAGAACAAATAAAAGACATGTTAAAATTAACGAAATACATATTAACCCATGGAACTTACTTGAGAATATGTGTACAGAAAGAAGACCTGACTATAAAACAAAAAAAAACAAATATATCCAAATAACAGGGGACCCTAGCAGTAGGTAAGAAACCTAAATAACAAGTAACATAAAAAAAATTCTGGTGAAACAACGAGTTGGAAAATGATAAAAGTAACAAACAAACTAAGAAAACTATAGAAATACTAGGAGGGCTTTCAAGAATAAGATCAGAAATAGGAAAAACGAGGTCTTTGATAAACTGAACGACCTCCTACCGTCTGCGGATATTTGCATGAGTAGACGATGTTCGAGCATTCAGAGTAAATGATGTACTGTCGTCCGCAAAGTTGTAGAATAGATTTCTGGTCTTTTTCAGCACATCGTTAATGTAAATGAGAAAGAGAGTAGGAGACAGTATGGAGCTCTGGGGAACACCGGCGTTGATAGTGAAGGTGTTAGAAAGAAATCCGTCGACTCTCACTCGTAAAGAATGCTCTTTGACAAAACATGAGTTCCACAAACAGAACTTTTCAGACATACCAGAAGAGCGAAGCTTAGCCAACAATCCATCGACTCTGCAACATGTGGCCAATATTTGGGAGGAATGCGCTACTGCAAAATGGCCTCGGCCCGGTTTCTATACTTCTTCTTTACTGGAAATTCCAAAGTGGCTCGAAAATGGACGAAATAGTTAAAAAAAAAAAACGGAAAATTATTCATAGGAGAGTTTTCAAACCCTAAATGACTGAGAAAATTGCGAGGTGGAATTCAGCGTCTTAAAAAATAAAGTAAAACGCCTATCATTTGACGCTCTTTCTCAAAAACTGAACTCGCTCTGCAGCCGACCTGCCTGTCGAAAACCCGTCATGCTGAGTCCAACGTTTACGAGGGCATAACTTTAAGTACCACTGAATATCGAGCAGAAATAGAACATTTCTCTAAAATTGTAATGAAATTGATGAAAGTTGTGCTACTACTTTTGTGATATATTGGTAAAAACCTCGTAGTGTAATGTAAAAGAAAGACAAGCTGCGCCACGCTTTCTCTTTTCTCAACTGTCATTGGTGGACAAGTGCGAGGAGCATACTTAACATCGAAATTTCGAGAACGGAAACGACCGAACCATTTATTGGCTATTGCGTTGGTAACGTCTCATGATCATAAACAGAATAAATTCCTGCATAGACTTGCGCAGTATTTGCACCTTTATCACAATAAAATCGTAAAATACAGCAAATTTTTTGCAGAAATTTTTCCCATCTTCAAGGTACACTAAACTAATTCTGACTCAACAAAATTCCAACAGTATTTGCGTATCTACTACGGTCAAATATTCACCTCAAATTGACGCTAAGTATGACTCTATGTGACTTATATTACCTGAGATATATAATATATATATATATATATATATATATATATATATATATATATATATATATATATATATATATAATATATTTCAGTTTTTGTTAATAACACAGGTCTGCAACAAAAATGCTGTCTGGATGTTTTCAAGTGATTTCTATGTGTTCTGAAAACTAAAAAAATACTCAAAAAATTCCAGAACGTCAGGTTATTTTGCAAAACGCAAAATTTTATTATAAAAAAGGGTTTTTTTTTGGGCTAACTTGAAGTCATAAATAAATAGGTACAATTTTATTTTGATTACTGTTTTTAAATGTATACAGGCCATAACTATCATTACTTTCTAAATAAAGAACGCCCTGTGTGAGCTAAATTAACAAACATAAACGTTGTAACCAGAACGTGCGCGCTCCGATAGTGTAGAAAGTGGCGCGGTACAATTACGTGTTAACTCGTCATTGTTTTATAGATCTTGGTTCAGTATAGTGCAATGTCATCTGTGCGGAAGTGTGTGAATTCGTCTGACAGTTTCTGTTATATTTGTGGCGAACATATGGTATTAAAGCAACAACTTAATCTTACGGACTTTGTAAAAAAAGTATACTTCACGTATTTTGGCTTAAAACTTGGAGATCAGGATAAAGTTTGGGCACCTCATAAAGTCTGCAAACGGTGTGTTGAAGACCTTCGAAATTGGTTTAAGGGCAAGAAAAAAGCTTTCCGATATGCGATTCCTATGGTATGACGCGAACAAAAGAACCATAGGGATGATTGTTACTTTTGTTCGTGTAATGTGAAAGGGTATAATTCAAAATTGAAGCAGTCCATTTCATACCCCAATCTGCAATCAGCTATTTGTCCCATCCATGGGACCGAAATACCAGTGCCCAAGGCCCGGCTACCTTGGAAGAGATTCTGACGAAGATGGTGCTGTACCTGAACCCGATGACAAGTCAAGTTTTCAATTTGAAAATGACAGCAGTCCGAAATTGTTTTCCCCGGGGCGAGCTTAATGATTTGGTAAGAGACTTGAATCCTCCCAAAAATGCTGCTGAGTTGCTTGGATCAAGGCTCAAAAGCAGGAACTTACTTTGGCCGGGAGTGTCTTCCTCCTGGTTTAGATATCGTGAGAAGCAGTTCACTTCCTACTTTGCCCAAGAGGACGAGTTAGTTTATTGTACCAATATTGAAGGTTTGATGGATACATTTAAGATCTCATACGACCCAGCACAGTGGCGTATTTTCATAGATTCTTCAAAAAGAAGCCTTAAAGCAGTTCTGCTTCACAATTGCGGTTTCTATGCTTCCATTCCTGTCCGTCATTCCGTACACCTCAAGGAAACCTACAAGAACTTGGAATGGGTTCTTTGCAAATTAAAATATGAAGACCACGGTTGGCAAGTGTGCGGTGATTTAAAAATCTTGGGCATGTTGCTCGGACAACAATCTGGGTTTACCAAATTCCCTTGCTTTTTGTGTCTATGGAATAGTAGAGACCGAGCAAATCACTGGACCAAAAAGTGTTGGCCTCCGAGGGAGCTTAAAGTTGACGAAAAGAACGTCCTGCATGAAATTTTGGTGCCTCCTCATAAAGTTCTTCTACCACCGCTTCACATAAAGCTGGGTTTGATGAAGCAATTTGTAAAGTCACTTCCAAGAGATGGAAATTGCTTCAAATACTTAATATCAAAGTTTCCAGGCCTCTCGGAGGCAAAGTTGAAGGAAGGTGTTTTCGTTGGACCAGATATTAGACGGCTTATGGCTGATCCACAATTCATCACAACCATGACGGATCCTCAAAGAGAAGGGTGGATTGCCTTTAAAGAGGTCATAGAGAAATTTTTAGGCAATAACAAAGACCCTAACTACAAACAAATCGTCAAAATAATGTTAAAAGCATTTCAAGCTTTAGGTTGCCTAATGAGTTTAAAAGTACATTTTCTTCATTCCCACCTCGACTACTTTTCAGAAAATTTAGGAGACCTGAGTAAAGAGCAAGGTGAACGATTTCACCAAGATATTAAGGAGATGGAAAAAAGATACCAGAGAAGATGATGGCAGACTACTGTTGGACGCTTCAGAAAGATCTTCCAGATGCTTCCTACAAGCAAAAATGTACCAAAAGGAGTCTCGCTGGGAAAAAGAAATGTGTTTAGTGCTTACTAATGAATGTATTTTAGATAAAAAAATAAGTCTTGTTACGCAATTAAAAATTAAAAAAAAATTTTTTAGTCTTTTATCTTTTATTTTAAGATGATAACTTGTTTAACATAGATACCTACATTGTCAGAAAACGTGACGTTCTATGACAAAATTAAAGTCATTTTCGGATTTAGTACACCTAAAAACATAAGAATTAAGCAAAAAACAAAAACAGCTCTCAATTTTTTTTTTTGCAGACTTGTGTAATTGGTACACCAATAAAAACTTTCTTTTTAATTTAAAAAAACTTCTTAAGACTTTGACCTAACAGAAAAATTAAAATCCATAAAACTACAAGGGAAAAAGTAAAATCTTTTTTTTATACTAAGGGCTGTTTTTAATTTAGAAAAAATAGTTTTCTATTTTTGGACTTAAATATGCTAATACATAGCTACAACGCCTTCAGGAAAATGATTTCAGACACTTTATACCTGCAAACTAAAATTCCAGAAAACGGAAGAAAAAACACTTTAGTCTTTGTGATCATCCTGTATATACATGCTAGCGGAAAAACTTTTTCAGAAGGTCCAAATATAATTATATTCACTTAAATTATGAAAAGGGTTTCATCAAATAAATCGGGCGTCTCTCTGGGACCCATTTTTTGTATAAGACGAATACTTTTTCCATTTATACATCCTCTTACAAGAAAGAAATCTATAAAAACAGCAGTACATTCATTCAGATGGAAGCAACGAAGAATTAGCACAGTCGGTAGTGACCGGAACACGGATCGGCAAAGACGAACCCTATAAATTCAGCCTCTGAAAGGAGCAAACTTGATTAAGAAAACTGCAAACTGGCAGCCGTTGAGTGCCCTGTTCGCCGCCGTACGGCCATCGGACGGTTAATTCCGTTAGACGTCATTTTCTTTTAAACTTTTTGGTCGGTTAAGCTGTCAGTCCACTTTGCTTAAATTGGATAAGAATTTATCTAATTTTTGGTTTAGAGTCAGTCGTGTAAAACCGTTGTGCGAAGTGCGGGAGAAGACTTAAACTGCTTCCAATAAGAGCAAAATATGCGTTTGGGGAGTAGATCTAAACAAAGGACGACCTTCTGTTTAAAATCAAGACTAGTAATTATTATCAGATATTATTCTGCGGGCACAAGCGTCATTACACATGCGAAATAGATCCTGGCAGGAGTAATATTAGATTATTCACGTTTTTATACTGTTTGAGAGAATGCTGACAATGAAGCGAGCTTTTTTAATTTTCCACATACGAGTATAGTGACACCAACTGTGATGAAAAATATGGTTTTAAAAAAATTGTCAAATAGTAATTGTTCACATTTTACGCTTTAAAATCTAGACTTTTATGCAAGCGCAAGTGCAAGTCGGACTTGCGCAATTAATGTTTCGTACGATGATTCCACGTTTTTTCTTAGTATATTACAATTATGGCATCTTAGCTACTTAATAGCCAATAAATCGCGTAAATCTTTGTTTAGGCCGGACTGCCGTAGAAGTATAAAGTGACAATTGAATATCGAGAAGTAAGGGACGTCCGAAGAGTAGATCTTATTTAACGCGGAACGATATAAAGAAAAAGAAAAATTAGTAGTGAGGGGGAATATACAACAGACGAGGGAAAACGAAAGAATTCGAGCGGAGGCCTTGCTGAAATTTGGAAAGAGTACTAAAACAAGAAGATCTCCGGACAGAAGAAATAAAAATTAAGATAAAATGGAATTGTTAATAGAAATGATCCAGGAAATGAAAACAGATATGAAGGAAATCAAACAAGAACAAAAGAAATACCAGAAAGAAATAATGAAGGTTAAAAAGAAAAATTTAAGACTAACAGAAGAAAATAAGGAATTAAAGGAGAACATGCAACATATGAATGTAAAGCTGGAGAACACAGAAAGAGAAAAAAGAAGGAACAATATAGTCATACAAGGCCTGACAATCAATACCATTGACGAAGATACATTAAAGGAAGATATTAAATCATTCATTAAGAAATACATGAGAGTGGAAGTAAGAGTTAAAAACGCAAGCAAAATGGGGGAGAAAACTTGTCTCCTTGAATTGGAAAATGTAAGAGATAAACGAACAGTAATGGAAAATATAACTAAGCTGAAAGGAATAAAAGATCTACATCAATAATGATATGTCGCCAGAACAAAGATTAATACAGAAGAAAATTAGAATGCAAGCCAAACAGGAGGGATGAGATGGGGAGAGAGTTAAGGTGGGGTTTGGAATAATGATGATAGATGAAGAGAGATGGAACTGGAATATTGAGAGGGACATGCTTGAAAAATGTAAAAAGAAAGAAAATCCAAAAAACCAATAGAAACGAGGAGGATAAACCAAGAAAATATGATAACGAAAACCGCAATAAAAAAGGACAAGGGAACGGGGAAGGAAGGAGAAAAGGAACAAGAACTTAATATGGAAGAGGGGAGAGAAAGAACAATAGAAACTTGGAAATTGGGCACATGAAAGGTAAGAGGACGGAATGGGAAGGAGGTGGAATTGTTGTATGAGTTTGAAGGGACGGGCTTGGAAATATTAATAATTACAGAAACAAAGAGAAAGGGACAAAGAAGAATAAGTTTAAATAATGAACGTACATTGATATACAGTGGAGTGCAACAGAGCCAAAGAGCAAACAAACAAATAATACATTGGGAAGCAGTAACCGAAAGAGTACTCACAGTAGAACTGAAGAATAGCAAAGGAGAGATAATTACAGTGATAGCGGTATATGCGTCAGATGAAAATGAAAATGCCGAACAAAAGAAGAAGTTTTGGGAAGATTGAGTACAATAACGGAAGCCAGAGGAAGGTTGTATGTTGCCGGGAACTTTAATGCTAGAGTAGGTAGAAGAAACAATACAAACACAACATCAATAGGACAGTACGGTGAAGAAATTAGAAATAATAATGGAGAACAGATGCTAGACTATTGCCAAATACATGATCGAACGAACATTGTATCAATATAGAGACATACATACGTACACAATGGTTCAATATACAAAACAAGAGAGGTCAATTATAGACTATATACTGGTACAAAGGAGAAAAAGAAAATATATGAACAACGTGAGAATAAGAAGAGGAGCCGAAATATACAGTGATCATTACCTACTAGTAGAAATAATCAAAGAAAGGTTGCCAAAAATTGAAAACTCAACAATAAGAAAATACAAATCAATAAGGACATATATAAACTAAGAAATGAAGAAATTCTGATCAAATACTAACAAATAACTGATGAGAAATTGGAAAAAGCATACAGAAATATAAAATATGCAAATTTGGAAGAAAAATGGAGCATCTTCAAGAATATAATCCTGGACGGGGCTACCAAAGTATGCGGAGTGTACAATACCAACAACAGTAAAATACAGGCAGCTTGGTGGAATAGTAATATCCAAGAAGAAATTATTGCGAAGAAGAAAGAATGGAAAAAATATCTTAAAACAAAAACACCAGATATGAACTACGAGGCTGGTTTGAAAAGTCCGTGCAAAGTCCGAGAGATGGCACCACCGGCGCGTATCGAGGTCATGTTTAGTTAGTAGCATCTCTTGAATGAACGCACACCAAGTTTCAGCCATATTCCATTTCTTTGTGTTTGGCATTCGTGTGAATCAAGGAAGTCGAGTGATTTTCAAGAAATGGACGAAAAAGAATTTCGTGTGGTGATTAAACATTACTTTATGAAAGGCAAAACGCCTCAGGAGACTAAAGAGAAGCTTGATAAACATTATGTGGACTCTGCACCTTCGATTAGAACAGTTTATGAGTGGTTTCAAAATTTTCGGACTGGCCATATGGGCACAAGTGACGCTGAACGTTCTGGACGGCCTGTGGAGGTTACGACTCCAGAAATCATTGAGCAAATCCATGATATGGTGATGGATGACAGAAGAGTTAAGATGCGTGAGATTGCTAGTGCTGTGGGCATCTCGACTGAACGGGTACATAATATTTTGCATAAACATTTGGACATGAGAAAGCTATCCGGAAGATGGGTGTCGCGATTGCTCACGCTTGACCAAAAACGGAATCGTGTGAAGTGTTGCAAGGATGGTTTGCAGCTGTTCCAGAAGAATCCGGAGGAATTTAAGCGTCGTTTCGTCACTGTGGATGAAACATGGATACATTACTATACTCCTGAGACCAAACAACAATCTAAACAATGGGTTACCAAGGGGGAATCTGCACCAAAAAAGGCGAAGACCGTTCCTTCGGCCGGAAAGGTTATGGCGACTGTCTTTTGGGATTCGCAAGGGATAATCCTCATCGACTATCTGGAAAAGGGTAAAACTATTACAGGTGAATATTATTCATCGTTATTGGACCGTTTGAAAACCGAGCTGCAAGAAAAACGCCCGCGATTGGCCCACAAGAAAGTCCTTTTCCATCACGACAACGCACCAGCACACACCTCAGCAGTTGTGGTCGCAAAATTAATAGAAATAGGATTCCAACTCGTTTCACATCCCCCCTATTCTCCAGACTTGGCTCCCTCGGTCTACTATTTGTTCCCCAATTTGAAGAAATGGCTGGCGGGACAAACATTTTATTCAAACGAGGAGGTGATTGCAGACACTAATGGATTTTGCAGACTTGGACAAATCCTATTATTCGGAAGGGATCAACAAACTAGAACATCGTTGGACGAAGTGTATAAGCCTAAAAGGAGACTATGTCGAAAAATAAAAAAGGTTTACCCCAAACACATAAGTAGTTTTTATTTTTGCAAGGACTTTTCAAACCAGCCTCGTATATAAAGGAAAAAGGAGAGTTGAAGAGTTGATAAGAGAAGCAAAAGAACAGTCATGGAAAGAATTCGGAGATGAAACGGAAAAATCAAAAGCTATTCTATATAGTTCTTAAATCATTCAGGAAGGAGCAATCTATAACCGAATTATATGTGAAAAACAAAAACCAAGAAATCCTAATAACAGAGAAAGCAATAATGGAAAGATACTTTGAAGAACTATTGGGAGATAATGAAGAAAAAGAGAATACAAATTATGAAGAACTGGAACAATAAAATATGGAAGAATTAAAAAATAGGGAACAAATAGAATGGAAAGAGTTGGAGAATGTTATAAGAAAATTGAAAAATGGAAAAGTCAGCAACGATAATATAACGTCTGAAATGATTAAATAGATTGGGAAGAAAGGAAAAACAATATTGCTAGAAATAATTAATAATGTATGAGAAGAAGAAAAATTTCCAGCCGAATGAGGAATAGCGTTTATTATACCAATCTATAAAAAGGGAGATCACAGGATAGCAATAATTACAGAGGAATTACTATACTGAACACAATTGTCAAAATTTATGAGGGCATCATTGATAATAGGATAAAAAAAGTAATAGAACCATTACTATCGGAATCGCAAAGTGGATCTAGACCAATAAGAAGTACACAAAACCACATATTTACACTGAAGCAGATTATCGAAAAAAAGATCAAAACAAAATAAAAGTCCACACCTTGCTTTCATAGACTTAGAAAAAGCATTTGACAGTCTGCCGAGAAATAAAGTGTGGAAAAGTCTAGAAAACAAGGGAATAAACAAAAAGACAATAAGAATCATAAAGGGAATATACAGCAACAATGTCCAGTATGTAATAAAAAACAACATGAAGTCGGCGGGATTTACAACACAGGAAGGTTTGATGCAGGGAAGAAGCTTGAGCCCAACATTATTCACTGTATACACGGTTGAAATAATCAAGAAAAACGAAAGAAAAGTGAAAAGAATGACAATTGGATAATGGAAGCTCAAAAGAATAGAAATATCTGAAGCGGCTTTTGCTGAAGATATTGTGCTAGTGGCGGAAAATGAAAGATAATTACAAGGAAACCTCGATATTTGGAATAAAGGGTCTAAAGAAGAAGGTGTGAAAATTAATGTATATAAAACAGAAGTAATGAGAATGGAAAACCAGCAAACAAACATTTACCTAGAAGGGAATAAAATACAAGTAGAACAGTATAAGTATTTGGGAGTGATAATGGATGAAACTGGAAAACAAGACCCAGAAATTAATGAAAGAATCGAAAACACGAACAAACTTTACTATACATTAAGTAATAAATTCATTAGGAAGAAAGAAGTGACGAAACAAAAATAAAAGTGTTCAAAGAAATTTATAGGACAATCCTAACATATGGATGTGAATCATGGACCTTAACAGACAGGCAGAAAAACAAGTAGAAGCCGTCGAAATGAAATACCTGAAAGCAGTACAAGGAGTTACACGGAAGGACAGAATAAGGAATACAGAACTAAGGAGAAGGCTGAGAGTAGAAACAATTATGGAATATATACAACAAAGACAGTTGGGATATTAGGGACATATACAGAGAATGAAGGATGATAGACAGGAGAAACAAGTGTATGAAGCCCGAATACAGGGAAAACAGAAGCGAGGAAGACCTAGACGGACCTGGCATAGGAGTATTGGAGGTATACTTAAGGAAAAGGGAAAATCCTGGAAAGAAGCAGAGAAAATGGTAAAGAATAGAGACAGATGGAAGAACTTTGAATGTGGGGATTAAGAGGGAAAAAAAGGACAATGTTTAACTGCCACACATATGGTAGAAGGGATATACGATTATATATATATATATATATATATATATATATATATATATATATATATATATATATATATATGTATATATTAAAGATTTTGCACCTTACTAGCCTGTGATTACTGCCATTTGCAAAAGAACTAAGGACATCGACATCTTGGATTATGTGCTTGTGGTATGTTAGCACGTAGTCTATTACATTATTAATTTTACCATCTGGGCTCATCCAGGTTCACTTTTTGTTCGATCTTTCTTTAAAAAAAGGTGTTAAGTGCGTAAAGTTGTTCTTCTTCTAATTAGTTAGCTAGCATGTTACCTCTTTCATTCTTAGTACCAAGTCCAAATGGGCCAATGTATTTTGATTCGTTGAGTGTACCTCCTATTTTTCCGTTGAAATCTCCTATAATCAAGGTGTATCTCGTTCTATTTTCTGTTAGGCTTTGAGACATTTCTTCATACAATGTTTCGACCTGGTCGTCATGGCTACTTGGTGCGTAAATTTGGAATATTTTTATCGTTATGTTAGAAGTAATTATATATATATATATATATATATATATATATATATATATATATATATATATATATATACATATATATATATATATATATATATATATATATATATATATATATATATATATATATATATACATATATACATATATATATATATATATATATATATATATATATATATATATATATATAACTATGACTTCCAGTTTAGTAGGAAACCAAATCAGCTTTGTAATTTCTTGTGGTTTTATGCTGGCAGATATTAAAAAACTAACCGTAAAAATAAGTGAACTAGCCAATGTTGTTTCATGTCTCTTATTTCATTTAGTTAATCCTTAGATTAGAGTGTATAATCCCCCAGAGCATAATAATAATGCCAATCTACCCTTCCATATTATATATTTCATGTAGATCACATAAACCAATAGGTTTTAATTAACATATTGCAATAATTATTACAACAGTAATGAGGTATTATATCATCGTAACAGTAATCACGTGCAATTGATGCATGTTTCCGATTGAAGGTTTATATCAAAGGGATTCTGGAATAAGTAGTAATTCAGTATGCATATTCTAATTAGAATAATAATGATCTGTATATCTAGCAATATATCCATATGCGGTAATTTCGATAAATAATAAATGAACCATTGTGACCATTATTTTAAGAGCATTTTATTAAATATAAACTCCTTAACAAAATTAAAGGAAACTCAATGTTGATGTGTAACTAAATTATTAGTTAAGGCTTTTGCACGAAAGTACTTTACAAAAATAATGATTCTAAGAGTGTTATTTGCACAGTAAAGCTCAAATCCACAGTATTTGCTGGTTTGAACTTGTGATTAAAAAATGAGTGCAGAAGTTTAAAGAAACTTTAAGTATATTTTATGCAGGGCAACCAAGGACACCATGATAGAAACGTGGAGTACATTCAACTGTCACTTTGCAACAATTTTGACTTCGCAATACGCAAACGGTCAAGTACCGTAAAGGTGCCAGGAGTACACTGCATCTTCTTAAACACTTGTATGACTTCGATGTTCTTTGTCCTCCATCCCTGTATATTCCAGGTGCCGAGAGCAGCTATTCTGTTTCGGGATTTCTTCGTTTGGCTGAGTTTTAAGCTTGAGTCAACTATTCGCTTTGAAGTAGAATTCCCCCCCCGTATCCGATGGGGCTCCCTTCTTCGAAGGTGTGGATTGCCACCCGGGGATTTTTGCTTATCTTGTGATTTTTCATCCTACTTTTCAAAAACAACTTAGCCTGCATAGAGATAAGAAAGGCCTATGACTCAGTATCACGACAAAGAATATGGAACGCAATGAAAGAAATAGGCATTGACAAAGAACTAATATACGCAGTAAAAGCTCTCTACGAAAACAACACAGTGAACATAAAAATAGGACATAAAATAGGCAAGAGACTCCAAACATCAAAAGGCCTATTACAAGGATGCTCTACATCCCCCACACTATTCAAAATATACCTCGAAAAACATTAAAAAAATGGAAGCAAAAATGTAGTGGAATGGGAGTCCCAATACGAGAAGATTACTTATATACTCTAAGTTTCGCAGACGACCAAATAATCATAGCGCAAGATGAGGAAGACCTCAATTATATGGTAAGAAAACTGAAAGAAGAATACACTAAAGCAGGATTAGCAATATACTTTGATAAAACGGAATATCTAACAACAAAGGAGGGAAACGTGGAGAATCTAGAAGTCGATGACGAAACAATAATCAAGGGAATCGATAGATTTAAATACTTAGGAACCATCATTTCAAAAAACCCAACATCAAAAGAAGAGATTAAAGCTAGATTAGGACAAACGCGGACATGCATAAGACAATTAAATTCGATCCTGTGGGACAAAGAGAAACAAAACACGCATATACAAATCAATAATATAAAGCATAATGACATACGGGTCGGAAACATGGACGAACAACAAAATAAATAAATCTAAAATTAACGCGGTAGAGATGGAGTATTGGAGAAGATGTAGTGTGACACGTATGGAGAGAATAACAAATGAAGAAATAAGAAGCAGAATGAATATCAAAGAGAACGCAATAAACACCATTGAAGAAAAACGATTAAAATGGTATGGACACATAAGACGGAGCGAAGATAATAGGTGGATAAAGAAAATAACGGAGTGGAGCCCTATAGGGAGAAGAAAAAGAGGCAGACCCAGACGATCGTGGAGAGACGATGTAGACGAGGCTATTGAGGACAGGAGTCTAACAGATGGAGACTGGGAAGATAGAAACGGATGGAATCAAAGGCTGAGAGAAGGAACACAGCGTCAGCTGTAGAAAATCCTTGATATATATATATATATATATATATATTATATATATATATATATATATATATATATATATATATATATATATTATATATATATATATATATATATATATGTATATATATATATATATATATATATATATATATATATATATATATATATATATATATATATATATATATATATATATATATATATATATATATATATATATATATATATATATATATATATATATATAGTACACTGCAACAGATTTTAAATAAATAATTATCTCTGCAGAACGAGAAGATACAATTGTTATAAAAATTAAAGCCGACTGAACCTGTTTAGAAGAAATTTGTTAATTAAATATTTGAATGCTTCAACATTTATTAAAATCTTATTATTGAAAAAGGCACATTTTTGGTTCACCTTAATAAACAAAGTTGGAATTACTGGAGTCCAACGATTCGAAAAACAAAATTAAAACAACCGTTACTTTCTCGCGAAGTGACAGCTTGTGCAGCCATGTTGGCATGTGGAATAATCTGCTTTCATTTTCTTGTGGAGGACAGAGGCTGCACAAAAACTTCTTTACACCCGTTTTGCAAAATTTTAATTGTTGTAATGTAATTTATTTAAATCAGTCGTTTTCAGAATGTTTTTACAAATTTAATTTTTTGTAAACTTTAAGACTCGATCCATTGTCAAAACTGTATAAAAGAAGTACTACTTATCTCTTACAAAACACCAGTCCAGCCAGCCCTAAATCAAACAAAGTAGTTTTACTTCTGGTACCACTAAATTTTTATTAAATTGCATTCGCCATTATGTCAGGATTTAAAATACATTTGGTACGTTATTATTTCATAATTTTAGATATAAAAAAACCGGTCAAGTGCAAGTTGAACTTGCACAATTAGTGTTCCGTACGTTGATTGTTTTAAAATAAAGAATTTTGTTAGGGTGGTATAAAATGATCAGTGACTTCACAAAACACACCTCAAAGGAGTTTTCAACAAAGGTTGTTTCCAATCTTTACTGAAAACTGGTGACCTTGAAATTTTGTTTTTTTTTATATACCAAATAAATTATTAAAGGTAATGCACTCGTGATAATTTTCGTTCAATCTATACCCCGTGGAGAATATTCCAGAATTTTTTCAAAATTTTTTGATCAGTACTTTTCGAGATAAGGTAGGGGACAGCGATTTTTTAAAAGTAATACGAAGAAAAGTGTGCGCAAGTATTACATTATATACGAGTATATATATATATATATATATATATATATATATATATATATATATATATATATATATATATATATATGTATATATGTATATATATATATATATATATATATATATATATATATATATATATATATATATATATATATTTACTCGTGTTTTCACAAGCTTTCATTGGACATTACACTCGATGACCTAGTAAAAAAAAATTTTTTTCACTTCCGATTTCACCCCTCAAAACGAACCCCTTAAGTCAAAATTATGTTACGGTGGTATAAAATGATCAGTGACTTCACAAAACACACCCCAAATGAGTTTTCAAGAAAGTTTGTTTCCAATCTTTACTGAAATCTGATGACCTTGAAATTTTTGTTTTTTTTTATATACCATATAAATTATTAAAGGTAATGCACTCGTGATAATTTTCGTTCAATCTACACCCCGTGGAGAATATTTCAGAATTTTTTCGAAATTTTTTGATAAGTACTTTTCGAGATAAGGCCCGGGACAGCGATTTTTCGCGAATTTTTATAAATAATACAAAGAAAAGTGCGCGCAAGTATAATATTATATATATATTTTTTACTCGTGTTTTCACAAGCTTTCATTTGACACCACACTCGATGACCTAGTAAAAAAATTTTTTTTTCGCTTCCGACTTCACCCCCCAAAACTAACCCCTTAAGTCAAAATTTAATTCTCAAAACTACATGGCTCTGATGAGGCCATCAATTCTTATATTATTACCAAATTTCACCTTTCTATGTCAAATAGTTTCGGAGAAAATCGGGTGTGACAGACAGACAGACAGACAGACAGACAGACAGACAGACAGACAGACAGACAGACAGACAGACAGACAGACACCGAAGTGATCTTATAAGTGTTCCATACGGAACACTAAAAAACAGAAACTTAAAAATTAATAACATTATCCTAATAAATTAATTGATCAAAGTACTGTCCATTGGTAAATATACCCCAAAAATATTACAGAAACGACTAAATTAGGACAATTTTGACATAACAGCGAAGTGGCCAGAGAAGGACAGGGGACTAGAGCGTGTAAGTTGTTAAAACTCTACCGTAGGGAAGAGTTTTTTTCTGTGAACAAACCTTTCCTTTGCGGACTTTGATTTTTAAACTGTGTATAAGTTGTTCAACTGTTATTTTTTTATAAAAATCTCCTTTAGTCAGGTCATTGATTTTCGAAATCTGCTCTAACTTTTTAAAACTTCACTGTATACCACTTATCGTGGTCATTAACTTTTAGCCTAAGCTTTTCGCGTTTCAGTGGAGGGCGTTTTTTTTTTCATTAAGGAGCTTTACCTCACGAGTATCATTTAGCGCCTCTCCCCTCCATAAACAGCCCCATCTTTAGTGTTCCTATTTTTCCTTAAACAATTGCCTTTCGT
The DNA here is from genome assembly GCA_019049505.1 of Pachyrhynchus sulphureomaculatus. Lineage (NCBI taxonomy): Eukaryota > Metazoa > Arthropoda > Insecta > Coleoptera > Curculionidae > Pachyrhynchus > Pachyrhynchus sulphureomaculatus. The sequence continues at coordinate 249,907,919 of CM032446.1, read as the reverse complement.
ATCCAAATGCCCTCTCTGACCCGTCAAGCGGGCTCCGTCACTGCATAATAGGTTATGTACAATTTTAGTAGTACTCAACAAGTGATACTGATTTGACAATAACCACACTACAAATGTTTGATATCTTGCAACACTATTCATATCACTCTATTCTAACGGATAGACGGAATACCAAAAATAAATTCCAGAAACGTCCTATAAAAGTTCATTTGTTCCCTGGCTCGTGTGATCTTATGGGTCACAAAATAGTTTAAATTATTACCTGTGAACCTATAAAGTTATTTCACGAGATATATGAGGTATACCTGAAGATATAAATATGTTATAAGAAAAAATGGCTACGGCGCAAAACATAAAAAAAAATTCCTTCTGTTATGGCGTTACCACTTATATATATATATATATATGTATATATACGAGGCATGTTTTTTAAGTAAGTACCGTTTTGGAATTAAAAAAAGACGTGCAAAGATATCGCTATAATTTTATTTTTACATGAAAGCCTGTACCTTAATCTACTTTTCTACATAATTTCCGTGAATATTGAGGCACTTGTCATAACGTGGCACCAGTTTTTTGAATACCCTCCTCATAAAATTCTGCCGCCTGACTTGTTAACCACTGTATCACAAATGTGATAAAAAACACTACGAGAATATTGAGGAAAGCAGTCGCACAATGATGAAATTGTAAAGCGTCTGTTTTCTCTCACCTTTTCGTCCACTTTCTGCACCAAATCTTCATTAACGACCGAAGGACGCCCACTCCGTTCTTCATCATGCACATTTGTGCGGCCATCTTTAAATGCTCTCACCCATTTCCTTACCATTCCATCACTCATAATGTTTTGTCCGTAAACTTCACAGATCTCACGATGAATATCGATCGGTTTTACGCCTTTAGCACTAAGAAATCGTATAACAGCCCGTACTTCACAATCGGCGGGACTCACGATTGTCGGAGGCATCTTAAACACTCAGTAAACAACGTATACAATGAAGAATCAGACTGTAATGGCGTCAGTGCGTAGACATGAGATGTAGGTTACCAGCGCGCATGCGCGGAACGCCGACCGTATCGCTGCGGCGGCGGAATCGCAAAACGGTACTTACTTAAAAAACATGCCATATATATATATATATATATATATATATATATATATATATATATATATATGTATATATACATATATATATATATATATATATATATATATATATATATATATATATATATATATATATATATATATATGTAAAAAGAGAAATTCTCGAATCCGTCCATATTCGGTTGACACCCACTGCAATAAACGAAAAAACAGATGTGAATAACCTAAACCGTATCTACCTACCAGGCATATAAAGTCCCTTAAGTTAAGTGGTTTGTTTGTAGAAAGAAAAAATGTGATATTAATAGTTGTTTTAAACTCAACACCCAACAAAATGAACTACTTTCTAAGGTAAGGCCCTCATTAATGTATACAGTTAATTTTATTAAATTAAAAACCACGAAAAAACACAAATATTTAACCCCGAAATATACAACAAACGGATTAAAACTAGCTATATTTAATTCTTCTAATGTAATCTTTTAGAGCAAATTTTGAAGAAGACCTCTTCGGAAGGTCGAAACGTTGTTAAATATATAACAGAACCAAGAACAGTTTTAATGATCTAATTCCAAGAACACGTAAAATATAAAAAATATATATATACCAAGATCAAAGAACCTTACACTCAACAAAAAAATATATACAGCATAAAAAAAAAAATAAACCATAAAATACTAAAAGATCAATATGGAGAAGAAATTATCAAACATATAAAGAAGTACACTTCATTATCCAATAAACTAGTAAACCAAAAAAATAGGAGAATATTTCTATTAAGATGTAAAACCGACAAACTTAAACCAATATTCCTGAACCTTAAAATTACTCACATAAAATTTCAAAATGTAAACCTAGAACGTAGATTCACAAACACACTCTATAATAAGTTCATCACGGCAACGCTACAATTACTAATCACTGACACTTGTTATTATATCGACAAATTACAAAAAGAAATAATTAATATTGAAAACATTATTAAATCAAATATTCCAATACACACATTTAATATTTTAAAATCCAATACCCAAAAAAAATGCGAAAAACTATTTCAAAAAATAAAAACCAAAAACATTAAGAAAATAAAAGGGCTTTCAAATGAGGGTCACAATAAAGACAAAAAAACGACTGACGGTTGGATTGAAAACCTCACAGATATGGCAATCCCAGATTATGCTTCAAAAATCCTCAGCTTAGGACCAAACTTCGCTATGGAAATAACAAACGAATCACAACTGCCAGTTCATAATATAATAGCAAATGTAGAAACAAGCATTAATCACTTAACAAATAGCGAAAAAAACAAACTTAGATCAAAAACTTGTAATATCTTAACGAATTTCAAAAACAAACTAAAAAGTCAAAACAAAACCACAGATCTATCAAAAAACTTAAGAAAAACTAAACAATTTTTAAAAGAAAATCCTCAAATAAAAATATTAAGAGCAGATAAAACCAACAAAACAGTTATTATGAAATCAAATGACTATCAAAACAAAATGGAAAATTTATTAAATGATAAAAAAACCTATAAACAAATTAAATTAGACCCAACAAATGTATACCAAAAAAATAACAATAAACTAATTGATCGATGGGAACAAAAACAATATATATCCCCCAACACCGCCAAATCACTGAAAATTCGAAATGCAGTTCCACCAAAAATATACGGTCTTCCTAAACTCCATAAAGAAAACGTTCCATTACGACCCATTGTATCATGTATCCAATACCCATATGCTTCACTTTCCAAACACTTGAAAGATATCTTACACAAAATCTTATATAAAAATGACCACTACATTAAAGATTCTTTCCAATTTAAAGATAAACTTAAAAACATAAAACTTGCAAATAATTATATCTTAATATCACTTGACGTCATATCACTATATACCAGTATACCCATAGCATTATCCGTTAAAACCATTAAGAAAAACTGGGATAAAATTAAACAATTCACCGACATCCCTATGAGTGAATTTATAAATGCAACAGAACTTGTTCTAAAATCGATGTATTTCCAATACGAAAATAAAATTTACGAACAAATAGATGGGTGCGCAATGGGAGCATCTATTTCCAGCGTAATTGCACAATTAGTAATGGAAGACTTAGAAACTGATATCATACCAAAATTAAACTTCAACATTCCATTTTTTTACAGATACGTTGATGATTGCTTGACCGCTATACCCAAAAACCAAATTAATTATATCATACAAAAATTCAACGGATACCACAAAAACATTCAATTCACATTCGAAACAGAAAACAACAATAAGATAAATTTCTTAGATGTAACTTTACACCACAATAATGAAAATATAAAAACTGAATGGTACACTAAAAATTCATGGTCTTCTAGATACCTTAATTATGAATCACACCACCCGAATTCACAAAAAAAAATCTGTAATCATAGGTCTAGCAGATAGAGCAATCATGCTTTCTGACACAGAATACAGAGAGTGTGCAATAACCAAAGCTAAAGAAGCATTAACACTTAACAAATATCCGATGTACCTTATAAACAAAATCTTCAAACAACGAATACATAACTTTTACAATACCCCAATAAGTAAAAAACCATCCAACAACAACCATAAAACATACATTGCACTACCGTTTATAAATGGCCTATCCCAACCACTCAAAAAACTTTTTGAAAACTACAAAATCCGGTTATGTCATAAATCATATAATCTGCTCTCATCCAATTTTTCCAGGCTTAAAACCAAAACCCCAAATAATAAAAAAAGTAACATAATCTACGAAATCAAATGTAATAACTGCGAAGGAATATACATCGGACAAACAAGCCAATATCTAGAAAATAGATCAAAGGCCATAAATACGACAAAAAAAATAGTACAGCCCTCACGAATCATGAAATAAATAAAAGCCATACCTTTGATTTCAAAAACATAAAAATTATCAACACCGAAATAAATACAAAAAAAAAGAGAAATTCTCGAATCCGTCCATATTCGGTTGACACCCACTGCAATAAACGAAAAAACAGATGTGAATAACCTAAACCGTATCTACCTACCAGTCATATAAAGTCCCTCAAGTTAAGTGGTTTGTTTGTAGAAAGAAAAAATGTGATATTAATAGTTGTTTTAAACTCAACACCCAACAAAATGAACTACTTTCTAAGGTAAGGCCCTCATTAATGTATACAGTTAATTTTATTAAATTAAAAACCACGAAAAAACACAAATATTTAACCCCGAAATATACAACAAACGGATTAAAACTAGCTATATTTAATTCTTCTAATGTAATCTTTTAGAGCAAATTTTGAAGAAGACCTCTTCGGAAGGTCGAAACGTTAATAAATATATAACAGAACCAAGAACAGTTTTAATAATCTAATTCCAAGAACACGTAAAAAATATAAAAAATATATATATGTAATATATATATATATATATATATATATATATATATATATATATATATATATATATATATATGACGGATCTCTTTCTAACACCTACTCTATCAACGCCGGTATGCAACAGGGCTACTTTCTTTCTCATTTACGTTAACGATCTGCTGGAAAAGGCCAGGAATCCTATCTACAGCTTTGCAGATGACAGTATGCTACTCAAGCAAATATTCGCAAACAGAAGGAACTGATTCAACTTAACAAAGACCTGGAAGAAATTTTGTCTTGGGGTGATAGTAACTAAGTAGAATTTAACGCTTCAAAAACCCAGGCGACAGTTTTTTCTAAAAAAGTTAACGATGATGAACCCGACATAGTTATGTCGGGGCCCTCCATTCCTCTATTATTTGTACAAAGCTCAAACTTGACCAATTATGGAATACTTCTCCCTTGTTTGGGGCTCCGCTCCCAAATATATACTGCATTTGTTGGATTGTATTCAGAAAAGCTCCTGCATTGAATCGAAAAGGTTAGCGCAAATGTCGGCCTGTCATTAAATCGAAAGAAATATTCCCTTCTTATAGTAGATCGAGCTAGAATTTTACTTCCTTTCAAGAAAATCAACGATATACCACTGAAAACAGATATTATATACTTAGACGCCAGAATTTCTAACAAGAGGGGCTGCGAAGAAGAAATTAAAAGAAAAATAGCGATTGCTAAAACTGCAATAACAAGCCTAAGTAGTGTATGGAAATATTGGAGAATAAACAAAATTACTAAAAAAAGGCTTGTCAATTCAGTATTATTCCCTATAGCCACATACGGAGCCGAAACATGAACTATTAATGCAGCTTGCTCTTAAAGAATAGATGTTTTGGAAACTACATGCTACAGGCGGATGCTCAAAATTTCCTGGACAGCTCATAGGACAAATGCGTCTTTTCCGAGCGATCTTAATATCCAAAATAGTGACCGGCTGTTACCATCGATTCAGGGAAAAATAGCATCATTTTTTGGTCACATAATAAGGAGGGATGGCATGGAAAAGTTGCTGATCCAGGGGAAGTCGACGGTAGAAGAAAAAGAGGTAGATCTTCCAACAGATACATCGTTCAGACCATGTCTACAATGCCCTTGGAGTTACCGGAGATGATGAGAAGTGTCGAAGATAGAGAAGCCTGTAGGGCTGCTGTAAATTCTGTGTAACAATACAATAGAGGTGACAATGCTCGGAGCCAAGCAGCGATGCTAGAGAGAGATTCAGAAGGGAGCTTTTCGCTTTTTCCGCACACGTGTTGCTCTTCTAGCCTTTTAGACATTTCCCTGCTACAAGAGTACTAGACCCATCGTTTTATATATATATATATATATATATATATATATATATATATATATATATATATATATATATATATATATATACAATAAAATGTTTTGAACTGTCAATTCAAAGAAATTACGCCTCCTTATTTTTTTTTTTTTGAAAAGCCCTGTATATTATTTTATTTTTGGGTTCTACTAAAAATTCTAGATATTATTTGTCTAACATACCATATGTCTAAATTGAACTGTTTTGGAATTATTGATATTTTATTGAAATTAAGATCAGACTAAAAAAAAATTTAAGCTTGCTTGTCAGACATTTACTGTCACGTAACGACTTAACGCGTCAAAAAATGATTTATTGATGAAAACGTTTATTGCTGCATTTTGTGAAACTGTGATTTGAGCATAATATCATAATGGTACATTACAGAAACTGAAAGAATCACTTTGTTAATGATAGTTAGTTACGGAGACCGTAGGAGAACACAGCAGGAGGTGTGTGATCTTTTTAACGCAGAATATTCGAATCGAGAACCTATTACCCAATTCCTAGTTAGCAAAACATTAAAACGATTTAGACAATCAGGTCATGTTAAGGGTCGTTCTAAATCTGGACCTCCAAAAGTTAAAACAAGCGATGATAAAAGGTTAGATGTTTTATTGGAAATTACAGAAAATCTCCATACAACCAATGGTCAGTTTTGCCTAGACCACAACATAAGTAAAGGTACCTTAAATCGTATACTGAATGAAGAAAAATTGCATCCATACAAACCCATTCTATTGTAAGAATTATCTGAAGATGACTGCGATAGACGCGTTGAATTTGGCGAGGTCATCATGGAACGAATCAATAATGACCCTAACCTAATTCATAATATTATTTTTTCTGACGAGACCAAATTTTGTCTTAACAGAAGAGTTAATAGGCAAAACTGCGGGTACTGGTCTACTGGGAATCCCCACTGGATAATCGACAGTTATTCTCAAAGGTCACAACAGATAAACGTGTCTGCAGGGATTTGTGGATGTAATATCATTGCTTCCTTTTTTATAAATGGAAATCTTACCGGAAAGCGGTATTTACAGTTACTCCAAAAGCAAGTTTTTCCAACTTCTGCAGCTCTTTTTCTCGATGAAAATAGCTTAGATACTCCTAACAGGAATCTGTGGTATCAACAGGACGAAGCACCTCCTCGTTATGAAATCAATGTTCGTAGATATTTGGATCCGATTTTTCCTAATCGATGGATAGGCAGAAGGGATTGTATAAAATGGCCTACAAGGAGTCCCGACCTTACGCCACTCGATTTTTTTTATAGGGTCATTTGAAAACCAAAGTTTACCGAAGTCAACCTGAAACTGTAGAAGATTTACAACAAAGATTTCAATGTGAAGTATAACAGATCACCCCGAATTGTCTGTAAAACTCTGTTCAGGCTGTTTATGACAGATTGGGTCATTGCCTCACTATTAACGGTAGACATTTTGAGCAACTGTTACCTTAAAAATAAACCTAGAGTATTTATTAATAAGTTTTTTATCTTTATTTTATTTTAAATTTCAAATGAGTTCAATTTAGATGTATGGTATGTTAGACAAATAATATCTAGAATTTTCAGTAGTACTCAAAAATAAAATATTATACAGAAGTTTTTTATTAAAAAAAAAAATCAAGATGGCGTAATTTCTTCGAACTGACAGCGTGTGCGCCATATAACACCCTATAACTTTTATTTAAACATTTTTGTGATACACTGATTAATATATATATATATATATATATATATATATATATATATATATATATATATATATATATATATACATATATATATATATATATATATATATATATATATATATATATATATATATATATATATATATATAAAGGGTGTTTTTTATAGAGGTATAAAACTTTAAGTTGGCAACACTTTTTTAACTGGCTGCCATTTTGTCAGCTGTCAAGTGATTTATGTTTAGTTTGGTTTGGCATTTCAACATGAATAGACTCACGCCTAAACAACGCTTCCAAATTGTGCAAATTTATTTTGAAAATCATGGTTCTGTTCGAAATACGTATCGCGCACTACGTCCATTTTACGGTCAACATAATCGTCCATCAGAGCAATTAATTCGTTTCGCACCACGTTTACTCTAAATGATAATACGCATCCACAGAGATGTCGTCCAGTGCGTACAGAAGAAGTCATTGCTGCTGTAGAGCGTAGCGTAGAGGAAGACCCGAATCAGTCTATCCGCCATCGTACACAGGAATTGGAGGATATGTGTCCATCCACTTTATGGAAGATTTTGCGGAAAGATCTTGGTTTGCGTGCTTACAAAATCCAACTCGTGCAACAATTGAAGCCACACGATCACCTAGCAAGGCGTAGATTCGGTGAATGGGCCCAAAACAAGATTGCCGTTGATCCCGATTTTCATAAGCGAATTTTGTTTAGCGATGAAGCTCACTTTTGTTTGAATGGATACGTCAATAAACAAAACTGCCGTATTTGGAGTGATGATAATCCTCAAGTGTATGTTGAGACACCGTTACATCCAGAAAAACTGGCTGTTTGGTGTGCTTTATGGGCTGGTGGAATCATTGGTCCGTACTTCCTTAAAAGCGATGCTGGTCAGAACGTTACAGTCAATGGTGACCGCTATAGAGCCATGATTACTGACTTTTTCGTTCATCAATTGAACAACCATGATGTGCAGGAGCTGTGGTTTCAACAAGACGGCGCGACATGTCACACAGCTCGTGCCACAATTGATTTATTGAAGGAAACGTTTGGTAACCGCATAGTTTCACGTTTCGGACCCGTGAATTGGCCTCCAAGGTCGTGCGATTTAACGCCGCTAGACTATTTTCTGTGGGGATATGTGAAGTCGCTAGTCTACGCCGATAAGCCCGAAACGATTGACCACTTGGAGGACAACATTCGCCGCGTTATTGCCGATATACGGCCACAAATGTTGGAAAAAGTCATCGAAAATTGGACCTCCAGATTAGACTACGTCCGAGCCAGCCGTGGCGGTCATATGACAGAAGTCATATTTAAATTATAATGCCAGAAGATTATCTTTCGAATAAAGTAAATTTCATGTGAATTTAAAAAATTCATCTTTGTTTTATTCCATTCCAAAGTTCTATACCTCTATAAAAAACACCCTTTTATATATATATATATATATATATATATATATATATATATATATATATATATATATATATATATATATATACAGCTGATAGGAAGGTGGTAAATAAATTGATTTTTTTTTTTATAAATAACTTTATTAGTTTTTTTTTTACAGGGAGAAATCCGCCTTATGGATTCTGGAGCAGTCTGCGTCACCATAAGGGTGCCCCAAAGTCCTCCGAATATGTGGGGCTCTCGAACCTGAAAGGCTGGCATACTCACTAAAACTCCTTGTGAGCTGTGAAAACCCTTTACTCCTTTTACATTTCTGAACTTGTTAATGATATTTTGATATGTTTAACTCTAAGGTTAATTTTCTAATGAGTAGAACTAACCTAACTTAACCTAACTTAATGCTAACCTAACCTAATTCTCCCATTCCAGGGGGTGTCGTATTATAATTGTGTTAGTAGTGTGCATTGTTTACACTTTTAAAACTGAAGGAGTCGCTCAACTAAAACTACAGCCGTAACCTTAAACTAAGTCAAGGGTAGTCCATGTCCGAGTCTAATGTTAGTCTAGTGGTAGAACGTCTGTTGGTCGTAAGTATCGATTGCCGATATTTACGTTGCCTCTGAAAGTGTTAGCTATCTCGGGGTTAGAATGGACTGCTGCTTTCTCAAGGAAGCGAAGCTGGGCATTACGCGTGAACTCTTTTATTGTGGGCATATCAAACTCCATGTGCAACTGATTGTTGCGAACACTTTCTTAATGCTTCAAATTACTTCCACCCATTTGTGGGAAGACAGGATATTGTAAAAACTGCGAATTTTTTTTATTTTCTAATTTAAAAAAAATACCCTTATAAGTTATTTCCCTATGACTTTAGTACACTGTTAACAAAATAATATACAGTCTAAAATAAATTAGAAATAAACCCATCAGTCAGTTAAGAAACCTTTTGAGAACTTCATCTATGGACTATAGACAAATACCTTGTTTGATGGTATCACTAACACTATCAAAGCCCTGCAATTTAGATATTACATTGTAAAGACTCGCGGTATATCTATAGATTCTATCTGAACATGTTATGTATAAACAAAATTGATTTAAGTCCACTGGATCTCTACAATTCACAGTCATGACCGTGTATTACACCAGCGTACTGCATGCCATTAAATATAAGTATTCATGAACTTAGAATCACGAATGTATAATTTTATTGCAAATTAATTTAACAGCTAGCGTGAAAACGATGTGTCGCACATTCAAAAGGAGTTTTTAGATTATAGCTGGGCAGCCTTGCAGTATAATAAGCTCTAATATAAAAGATATATGGTGGTTTTGCATGTGCAGTATTATTGCAGCTTTCTTTATCTTGACAAATGGTCTAGAAATTGCTGTAGTTGTGTAGTTGTAAATACGGATTTATACTTATCTCTGAACAAATGTTACGAATATTATTTACTTGCTAAGTAAGTCTATTTTTCTATTGATTTATAAACCCGTTTTAATCACAAAAAGGGGCTTAAGTGTTAGGGTCAAGGTTTTTACCGGATCTTCATGATATTATAGTGGATGAAATGTACATGGTGTGCTAAGGCTATAGATTCTGAAGCAGTCAGTTTTAGGTTTCGTGACACCCATTACCTTTAAAATGGTTCTTCTGCATCTGGACACAGTAAAGGATATTACTTGCTTGTTTCGAAAAGACTCTATGGACGTTTTATTGAACGCTTTAGTCACGGAAAAGAATGAAAATATCACCGTAAGATATCATATACTAAAATTATCATTCCTTGCTATGAAAATATCGTGCATAGGAAGATTCACTATTTTCTGGGTGTGCCGGGGTAACAGGAAGTTACTCGTTGCTCCGATTGACATACGTGTACGAATATATATATCAATCGGTTTTATAACGTCTTCCGTCTTCCGATGCCTAATTTCCACTCCTCCCGATTTCTCCATCCCTCCTCCTCCAGATCTCTCTCTAGTACTTCCTTATTGATTCCTGCTCTCCAGCTTTGGCGTGGTCTTCCCCGCTTTCTTTTTCCATGAGGGTTCCAATTTAAAATCTTTTTAGGTAGTCGGTCTTGTGACATTCTCTGTACATGTCCGTACCATACCAACTGTTGGGTTCTGATTTCGTCCACTATATCGTGCTTTATTTCTAAAGCTTGCCTTATCGTGTCATTTGGTGTGCGGTCTTTTCTGGATTTTCTGGCTGCTCGTCTCCAGAAATCCATTTCTGTAGCTTTTAGTATTTTTTCTGTTCTTTCCTTTAATGGCCACACCTGGGAGCTGTAAGTTATTATACTTTTCACTATTGAGTTGTAAATTCTCTCCTTATTTTCAATGTTTTTGTCCCATAGTATACTATTAAGCATTGCAATCGCTTTTCTCCCTTGGATATTCCTCTCGAATATTGCTTCTTCCAGTGTTCCGTCCCTGGATATTCTCGTTCCCAAATACTTATAACTGGCACAGTGTTTGATGGTGTGTCCTGTGGCCAGTTTCAAGTCCTGCTGTTGTCCTCCGACGCACATGTACTCGGTCTTTTTAATATTGACTTCTAGGCCCCATTTTTCATATTCCTCCATAAGTTTTCGTGTCATGTATTCCATATCATCGATGTCCTGAGCGACTACTACCTGGTCATCTGCGAATGATAGCGTGTACAATGTAGTATCGTCATCCAGTGGTAATCCCATACTGCTGCATTTCCTTTTCCAGTTCTTCAGTGCACTCTCCAAATATATTTTAAATAGCGTTGGGGATATACAGCAGCCCTGTTTGAGACCCTTTGTGACCGGGAACCCTGTTGTTATACCATATTTGGTTTTCACACTACTTCTTGCGTCTTGGTATAAGGATTTTACGGCTTTAATTATTTCGGTGCTTACATTACTCTGTTGTGTTTCCCACAATCTCATTAGGGGCACGCTGTCGTAGGCATTTTTTAAATCAACAAACAAGACATGGACTTCCTGATCAAATGCGGTTTTCTTTTCTAGGATTTGTGTCAGTGAGAAGAGATGGTCTATTGTGGATCTTCCTGCTCTAAAGCCTGCCTGTTCTTCAGCTTCTACGTCCGCGTATTCCGTTTCTATTCTATTTTTAAGTATTTTTTCGTATATTCTGCTAATAGATCCTATAACCGTTATTCCCCTATAGTTATCGCAATTATTTTTGTCTCCTTTCTTATGAATTGTTGATATCTATGATATTTTCCATTCCTCAGGTACTTCTGATGTTTTAATGCATCTTTGGAATAAGTTCCTCAAAGCGCTAAATAGCTTTTCAGTTCCGTATTTTACTATCTCTCCTGGGATGTTTCCTGGTCCTGGAGCTCTACCATTTTTTAGCGTTTTACATACTTCTTTAACTTCTGATGTTATTATCCTTACTGGGGATACTCGTATAACTATATTTGGGTTTCCATGTTGGGTACTTTTGAACTCTGGTCTATCTTCTGTCAGCATATTTGTAAAATATTGGTTCCATTTTTCTGGTGTTATTGGTGAGAAGATTTCTCTTTTCCGTTCTGTTCTCATATTTTTAAGAAGTCTCCAGCTTTGTGTGCTTTTTCTTTCTCCTATGTAAGTGTTGAGTCTTGAGCATGTCTTTTCCCATTGGTTGTTCTTTTTGTCACTAATCATTTTGCGTACTCTAGCTTGGGATTCTTTGTATTTTATTTTGTCGTTTGTGCTCTTTGAACTTAAGTATTTGTGATAGCTTTTCCGTTTTTTCTTCTTCTATATTAATAAATCTCGTCCGTTGTATCTTTTGGTCAAGTCTACTCTTGTATAGATTTGTGTACGAAAACCTACAAAAAAGAATAGGTAAATAGTTTTAAAATAAAAGCTAAATTTGACTTCCCGACTTTAAATATTTGAGGATCAGGGAGAGGGCAAAGGAACACCTTCCTATATGTCGACAATCGCCACAAGTATGTATCTCCTATCTCCTCTCGTATCTTTTTACTATCATCTCTGTAGAAAGAACAACACATATAATATGTCACCCCACAAGAAGACAATGTCAAAATGACTGTTGTGTGGGTACAATCACGTAGTAGTTTATCAAATGATGTTTAAAATCAAGGTTGTTCCTAAAATAGGTAAAATTTTTAATGTTTTATTTTGGTTGTGTTAAATTATGGCTGCTTCGTACCGTAGATACTGAGTTGCGGTCCGCCTAATGGCCTTTAGAAGGTTGTAAATATTTTGACCTGCCTTTCATCCGAGTTGCGGTAATCGACAAATCGGCAGGTAGGTAGGGTTAAATTATCAAATATTATTAATTCTTAAATATTATTACATTAAATTGGGATTAACCTGAATTAGATAAAAGTATAAAACGTAAGGGCATTTTTGAAAGTTACTAGTTTATGTTTAAACTTTATCAAGTCAACATGGTCTTATTACAGAGGATGTTGAGCGAGAAAGGCAAAACTTTGATCCTAATGGAAAATTACAACTTTCGACAATATCGCCGTTTAAAATCGACAGAAGAGATGTGCTGTGTCTGCACAAACAAGAACTGCACTGCGAAAGTTTATACCATTGGACCAGATGACATATTTTCACGACAAACTGACAATCATTAACATCAACACGATAATGAACAAGTACTGAATCGACAAAAAATTAACAACGCAGTGAAGAAGAGAGCCAACGAGGAACATTACAACAAAAAATCAAGAAAGATGATTCGGCAGGAGGTGGCTGCAGATCCGAATGTGCTGAACACTTTCACCGACTCCGATATGACAAGAATAGGGAAGAATTTGAACCGAGCCAGACTGCAGTGCTATCCAAAGTTGCCAAAGTCCCGAGAGGAAGTTCATGAATATCTCAGTTCAAACTTAGTCGAAACGGCCAGGCATCAAGATTTCCTGATGTTTAATGATATCCAGGTTGGTGTGATATTTTCCTGTAAAAGTAAATTAGAATTCCTGTGCACGGCAGAAATTGTGATGGTGGACGGTACATTTAAATTTTATGCTAAGGTTTTTCTACAAATATTTACCATTCTGGCATATAACAATGGCCGCTGTATTCCCTTGGTGTTCAGCCTATTGCACGAGAAGAAGGAAACTTCGTATTCTTTGGTATTCTCTGCGGGAAAGTCCAACTGCCGAAAATTAAGATACGTCTTCTCGCCTACAAAGGTCGTGTCATATTTTGAACGTGCTATTCACGGTGCGATTTCAACCGAATTTCCATTGAGAATGCTTGTGGGATGTAGATTTCATTTAAGTTAATCCTGGTGGAGAAAAATTCAGAATCTTGGATTAACTAGAGAATACAAAAATAAAAATTCTCCCATTGGAAAATGGCTTCACCACATGTTCGGCCTAACTTTCCTCCCTCCCGATTACGAGATGTTTTCGTCCAATTATTAGAAAATCAGCCAGTCCACCCACAAGTAACATTGTTTGCTGACTACATAGTTGAAAACTACATCGATGATAGTGCTCCTTTCCCTACAACCCTTTCGGCCGCGCTCGACGCCAGCGTTTGGAGAACTAATAACGGGATTGATGCTTTTCATTCAAAATTTGCAAAGGATAGTTGTTCGCCTCATCCGAATGTTCATGAATCTTTAGAGGTCATCAAAGGTTTCCAGTCTGAAACATGGGTGAAAATCAACGCTATACAAACGTGTACCAAAGTGTTCGACTAATAGGTACAATTCAGCATTTTTAGAAAATAAGATAATTCAATATGTACATAAAAAAAATTGATGCTGTAACGTCTGTCAAATGCATGTCTTACAAATATAGTAATTACTGAAATATGTCTTTTGCTTTAATTTTCACACATAACTTGCATATTTATAGCTCTATGGTATAGGTGGAGTCGCCCTATTGGTGAATAAACGATTGAAACATCAAATCATAAAAATCACAGCCGTATCAGATAGAGTCATCTACGTTACTATACAAATCAACAAGAGGTATAACATGCAAGTGATACAGGTATATGCTCCAACCAGCACATCTGATGACGAAGCAGTAGAACAGCTATATGAAGATATATCAACAGCAAAAACAAATGAAAATGCGAAATATGTGATTATTCTGGGAGATTTCAATGCCAAAATTGGCAAAAATACAAACCAAGATACCATAAATATCGGCAAATTCGGAGTGGGGGATAGAATTGCCAGAGGTGAAAAGCTTGTCGACTATTGCAGAAATGAACAACTTTACTGTATGAATTCATTCTTCGAAAAACCTGAAAAGAGAAGATGGACTTGGAGTAGCCCCGATGACAGTATTAGAAATGAAATTTACTACATAATCACTAACAAAAAAGAAATCTGTCAGGATGTTACCGTTTTAAATCGGTTCGATACAAATAGCGACCATCGAATGGTTAGAGCAACCATATACCTAAACATCAAATTCGAAAGAAACAAACTAATACTAAAGAAACAAAAATATCCTACAGTGGAAACTCTATCAAAAAATAAAGAAAAATTTCAGGTTACATTAAACGTAAAACTAAGAGAGACAAACAGATTGAGGGACATGGAAATGGAAGATCTAAGTAAAACCATAAGAAGTAGCATACAAGTAGCAACAAAACAAATACGTGCTAAACAAAAGAACATCGGCAAGTTTAGCCAAACTACTAAAAATCTGATCAAAATGAGAAGAGAACCAGATAGGGAAGCTGAGAGTTATAAGACAATAAATAGAGAAATAGACAAGAACATTCGAAAAGATCTAAGAGAATACAACACAAAGTTGGTAAAGAATACTATTGAAAACAACAAAAATATGAAAGTTTTAAAATCCCACTTATCAAATGGAAGAATGAAATTAAGTAAATTGAAGAACAACAGTGGTACCGTAGTTAATAGTAGAACGGAAATTGTTGCCATAGTTCAGGACTTCTATAAGCATCTCTACAGTTCCAAGTCCCAAGGTCATCAGTACAACAGACGGAAAATTCAAAATATTGGATCCGCAGAAATTCCTGAGATAGATACCAATGAATTAAGAACAGCGCTAAACCAAATGAAATCTCAGAAATGTCCAGGAGTAGAACAAATCACCACTGAAATGTTAAAAATGGGAGAGGAGAATATCTAGTAGAGAGTGTACGAATCCTACTCAACAAATGCATAGCCGAAGAAAGAATTCCAACAAAATGGAACAACGCCGAGGTTATTTTGCTATACAAAAAAGGTGATAGAAATGACATAGATACCTACCGTCCTATTAGTCTACTATCACACTTATACAAGTTGCTAACAAAAATAGTAACAAATAGATTAACTCAAAAAATGGATTCGTATCAACCAGTAGAACAAGCAGGTTTCCGAAAAGGTTTTAGTACTATTGACCACTTGCAGACAGTACGCACTCTCATAGAGAAGACCACAGAATATAACATACCATTGCACCTGGCATTTGTAGATTACAAAAAGGCCTTCGACTCGGTCGAAACTTGGGCAATATTGAGAGCTCTAGACAACGCAAGAGTAGACACCAGGTATTCAAATCTCATCAAACACATATACGAAAACGCGACCATCCAAATAACACTGGACGAAGATACAAAGACAGATAAGATATTGGTAAACAGAGGCATACGTCAGGGCGATACTATCTCCCCTAAACTCTTCACACTAGCCTTAGAGGACATTTTTAAGAGTTTAAATTGGCAATCCAGGGGCATAAATATAGATGGTGTGCGTGTGAACCATTTACGATTCGCAGACTATATAGTGATTATAAGCGATAAAACGGAGGAAATTCAGAGCATGCTGGAAGAATTGCATCAGGCATCCTTAAGCATCGGACCCGAGATGAATCTACATAAAACAAAAATAATGAGTGTGGAACATATTCAGGTAAACATCGGAAACCAAACACTGAAAAATGTATCAGAATATATTTACTTGGGACACAAAATACAACTTGGTAAAGAAAATCAAAGCTCTGAAATAACTAGAAGAATAGGATAAGGTTGGGCTGCGTTCGGCAAGTTGGGGTATGTACTTAAATCTAGAGAAATCCCAAATCTTAAACGTAAAATATACGATTCATGTATTGTGCCGGTCCTTACGTATGGTCTCGAGACAATGGCACTCACCTGAAAAACCGCTGACAAGCTTCAAGTGACACAACGAGCAATGGAGAGATCTATGCTCGGAATTAGACAGGATACAGAACGAGAAAATTAGAAGAAGAACGTGCGTGACAAATGTCCTCAGAAGAGTAACTCAACTTAAGTGGCAATGGGCTGGCCATATAGCTCGTCAAAGCTCAGAAAGATGGACCAGCAAAATGGTAAATTGGCGTCCAAGATAAACCAAAAGGAGTGTTGGAAGACCTCCAAAAAGGTGGCGCGATGACATCCAGAAAATTGCGGGGGGAAATTGGATCCAAACAGCCCTAAACAGAACGACGTGGAAAAGATTGGAAGAGGCCTTCATTCAGGAGTGGATGACTATAGACTGAGGAGAGAGAGAGAGAGAGATGGTATCTCTGCCTGTGACGGACCGCAACTCGGCCGTCAATTTTGGGTTCGAAAAAGATCTGTACTGCAACTCGGAACTTTTTATTGAGTTTCACGGACCCTTACCGCAACTCGGTATCAACCCTTCATACCTCTATAGAGAAATTTTCCCTATTATTTTACGCTAAATTAAATGTCTTATATTATCGAGTCTTCTTCTTCTTTCTCGGGTATCATGACCGTTCAACGATCATTGGTTATCAAGTTGACTATCATGTTGATGATGATCGTTTTATTGATAGCCGCTCGAAAAAGTTGAACGGTAGACTACTCGTATCACTGCCTCAAATTTTTCAACTACGATGTACTCATTCTCTCTGGATCACGTCTGCCTGGAATCTTTTACTCTATAATAAGATGCAAGATTTCGTATTTTTCTCGACGTCTCATAATGTGGCCAAAATATTCTAATTTGCGTGGCTTGATGGTCGTGACCACCTCCAAGTCCTTGTTCATGCGAGTGAGAATGTTGTTGTTATTAATTCTGTCCATCCAACTGATTTTCAACAGTCGTCGGTACAACCACATCTCGAATGCGTCCAAACGTTTAACTATTGCTTCAGTTAGAGTCCACGCTTCCATGCCGTACAAGAGATCCGGGAAGACATAGCAGACTACAATTTTCGTCCGTAGTTTCAATGATGGTCGAGATTTTTTTGTTCTTTATAAATGTGGCTCGGGTATTCTCTATTCGAATCTTGACTTCCACAGTCGGGTCCCAGTGGTCGTTGATATTGCTACCAAGATACAATTTATCAACTCTCTCTATCTTTGTGCCATTGACTGTAATGATACCATCTCCAATATTAGATTCTTTAGTTATAATCATATACATATTTTGTTTTATTTGGATTGAATCTTATACGAAATTGTGTACAAGTGTCAGTTATTTTATTCATAGGTTTTTGTAGATATTTCTGTTATTAATGATAATTAATGTATCATCGGCGTATCTGATGTTTTTTATGTTAAGGTCGTTGATGTTAATTCCTTTATTGGTACCGGTGAGTGCTGCATTGAACATCATTTCAGAATAGACTAGCGTTTCTCAACCAGTGGGGCGCGCCCCACTAGGAGGCGTGACTACACTATTGGGGGGAGGGCGAGCGTATCGAAAAGAAGTTATTATAAAAAACATTCATTAAAAACATTTAATATAATTTATTGAAAGGAAAGCAAAACAAAATACATTCTGACATAATAAAAAATAAAATACACATTTACACTGATATAATACTCCTTTAAATAGGATTGTATTAGTACTGCACAATGTATTTATCTAATAATTAACTTATCAATACTAAATTAAAAACAAGTTATTAGTGACTCCCTTGGGCCTGATTTGCAGAGCAAAGATTTTCGAAGGATGGTTTAATATTAGAAATATACACTCTGAGTTCTTTTTTTATATTTAGTTGAAATCTATATTTTGTTTTCAAAGCAGCCACCGCAGAAAATCTGGTCTCGCAAAGGTAGGATGTTGAAAATGGTAATAGTATACGAAATGCTCTTGTTTTCCATGCAGAAAACTCATCATTCACCCCTGCCCGAAATTCAAAGAGTGATTTATTATTAAATTGTCTTTTGACTTCGCCACTTGCCGTGATGTCTATGAAGATTTCTTCTTCGGAAGTTGAGAGCCCTTCGGGAGTATTTTGAAATGGATCCCTAACGTACTCGTAACTTGCTACCAAGTTGTTGTCAGTAAGAAAATACTTTTTAAAATTCTTTGTCAATATGGCTAGATGATTTTCATTGGTTACTAAAACAACTTTCACATATTGTTCTTCAGCCTTGTATGTTTTAACACATTCACCCACATTTGCAAACATTTATAGATTTTTTTGCTTTACATTTCTGCTCCACTACTCCAATTTTCTACAAAAAGCATTAATTTTATCACTTGTATCGAATATATGTGTATTTGTTCCTTGGAGTTGAAGATTTAAATTATTTAGTTTCTCGAATATATCGACCAAGTAGCTCAATTTCATCACAAATAAACTATCTCGAAACTTCTCGGGTTCCGGTCGGTTTTCCTCTTCTATAAAAATGGCGATTTCATTTCTTAATTCATAAAGATGTTGAAAACATTTCCCACGTGATGACCATCTTGCCTTGCAATAAAATAGTAACGCTGAATGTTCGGCACCCATGTCTTTACAAAGTGCAGAAAAAATTCTAGATTTTAGGGGTCCCATTTTAATATAATTTATTACGGTTACAACTGTAGTGAGCACAATATTCAGAGCAGGACTCATTTCTTTGGAAGCCAGTGCTTCTCTGTCGATAATACAATGTGTCCACACACACAGTGGAGATTTTTGTTTCACAAGTGCTTGCACACTTTGAAATTTTCCAGACATTGAATGAGCAATATCGGTACATATTCCGACGCAATTTTTCCACTCCATATTTGTCTCGTTTATAAAATCATTTAGGATAGCAAATAATGCGAGTGATGTTGCTTTGAGTACTATTGGTTTGCAGAAAAATAGTTCTGTTGACATACCATCACAAAATCGAACATAGGCAATGAAATGAGCATCTTTATTGCTATCTGTTGCCTCATCAAGCTGAATTGAAAATAATTTGTCACGCAACTTCCGGAAATCTGATGCTGTACATCTTTAGCTGTATTACCAATTCGACGGGTAACAGTATCATTTGATATAGGTATGGATAGCAATTGTTTGGCAAAATTATCTCCAAACATAGTTTCTACAATCTCAATTGCTGCTGGCAAAACAAGCTCTTCACCAATGGTGTGAGGCTTTTTACATTTGGCTATTTTATATGAAACTTTGTAAGAGGCAAGTAAAGCTTCCTCATTCACAGACAAAGTTTTTTTAAAAAATGATTTCTGTTTTACATATGATTTTAATTCGAAGAATTCTCGGGGTTTGTTAAGGTACTCCCTATGAAGCGTTTCCAAATGTCGTTTAAATTTATTTGGTTTCATGCTGTCTGCTACCAAGATTTTTGAGCAAATAACAGACAGAGGCCTTTCTTCTTCATTTACTTCAGTACTGGTAAACTTTAAATTTAAGTATTCTTGAGAATATTTTCTTGATTTTATGTTCGGAACCACGCTCGTCTGTGCACTTGTTGATGCTTCACTATCGTCTAATGCTCGCTTACGCCCACTTAAAAACTTATTAATGATTCTGTTTAAATTTACTGCCGTAAATACTCAATACGTTGAATTTCAATTAACACGTAAATTACAACATACAAATTCAGGATAAGTCCGATAGCCGTAGATGGATCAACTCGACTGAGACGGGCTGTAATTGTTGAAAATTGGTTGCAAATACTGAAAAGTTGAGAAACGCTGGAATAGACATTGAACAACAAGGGCGATAGAATACAATACATTTTATCGAATGGTTATTAGCCAAGGTTCAACCTAAACAGTTGTACAAAAATAGGTAAAATTGTCCGTTTAAAATAACCCCTCAGAGAAAAATTGTTCCTTGTTCATGTTAGTCCAGATTGTTAGCTTGTTTTTTTCTTTTTAATCTAAAATAACAAAAATATGAAAGTTTTAAAATCCTACTTATCAAATGGAAGAATGAAATTAAGTAAATTGAAGAACAACAGTGGTACCGTAGTTAATAGTAGAACGGAAATTGTTGCCATAGTTCAGGACTTCTATAAGCATCTCTACAGTTCCAAGTCCCAAGGTCATCAGTACAACAGACGGAAAATTCAAAATATTGGATCCGCGGAAATTCCTGAGATAGATACCAATGAATTAAGAACAGCGCTAAACCAAATGAAATCTCAGAAATGTCCAGGAGTAGAACAAATCACCACTGAAATGTTTAAAAATGGGAGGAGAATATCTAGTAGAGAGTGTACGAATCCTACTCAACAAATGCATAGCCGAAGAAAGAATTCCAACAAAATGGAACAACGCCGAGGTTATTTTGCTATACAAAAAAGGAGATAGAAATGACATAGAAAACTACCGTCCTATTAGTCTACTATCACACTTATACAAGTTGCTAACAAAAATAGTAACAAATAGATTAACTGAAAAAATGGATTCGTATCAACCAGTAGAACAAGCAGGTTTCCGAAAAGGTTTTAGTACGATTGGCCACTTGCAGACAGTACGCACTCTCATAGAGAAGACCACAGAATATAACATACCATTGCACTTGGCATTTGTAGATTACAAAAAGGCCTTCGACTCGGTCGAAACTTGGGCAGTATTGAGAGCTCTAGACAACGCAAGAGTAGACACCAGGTATTCAAATCTCATCAAACACATATACGAAAACGCGACCATCCAAATAACACTGGACGAAGATACAAAGACAGATAAGATATTGGTAAACAGAGGCATACGTCAGGGCGATACTATCTCCCCTAAACTCTTCACACTAGCCTTAGAGGACATTTTTAAGAGTTTAAATTGGCAATCCAGGGGCATAAATATAGATGGTGTGCGTGTGAACCATTTACGATTCGCAGACTATATAGTGATTATAAGCGATAAAACGGAGGAAATTCAGAGCATGCTGGAAGAATTGCATCAGGCATCCTTAAGCATCGGACCCGAGATGAATCTACATAAAACAAAAATAATGAGTGTGGAACATCAATTGCTGCTGGCAAAACAAGCTCTTCACCAATGGTGTGAGGCTTTTTACATTTGGCTATTTTATATGAAACTTTGTAAGAGGCAAGTAAAGCTTCCTCATTCACAGACAAAGTTTTTTTAAAAAATGATTTCTGTTTTACATATGATTTTAATTCGAAGAATTCTCGGGGTTTGTTAAGGTACTCCCTATGAAGCGTTTCCAAATGTCGTTTAAATTTATTTGGTTTCATGCTGTCTGCTACCAAGATTTTTGGGCAAATAACAGACAGAGGCCTTTCTTCTTCATTTACTTCAGTACTGGTAAACTTTAAATTTAAGTATTCTTGAGAATATTTTCTTGATTTTATGTTCGGAACCACGCTCGTCTGTGCACTTGTTGATGCTTCACTATCGTCTAATGCTCGCTTACGCCCACTTAAAAACTTATCAATGATTCTGTTTAAATTTACTGCCGTGAATACTCAATACCTTGAATTTCAATTAACAAGTAAATTACAACATACAAATTCAGGATAAGTCCGATAGCAGTAGAAGGATCAACTCGACTGAGACGGGCTGTAATTGTTGAAAATTGGGTTGCAAATACTGAAAAGTTGAGAAACGCTGGAATAGACATTGAACAACAAGGGCGATAGAATACAATACATTTTATCGAATGGTTATTAGCCAAGGTTCAACCTAAACAGTTGTACAAAAATAGGTAAAATTGTCCGTTTAAAATAACCCCTCAGAGAAAAATTGTTCCTTGTTCATGTTAGTCCAGATTGTTAGCTTGTTTTTTCTTTTTAATCTTAAAATAACTGAAATTAAAGATGAAGATGTGTAACTAAATCCTTGAAATGTAAAAATCGTCGGAAATATCAAATCAGACAAAAGCTGTTCATACTCTTAGATCAAGTTTTCAAACTTATCCAATCAAAAGTTTGAGTTATCATGTATTCAGCCTCCCCCAATTTTCCAAATTCAGACACAGTGATTGTGACTCGATGTTTAAGATGATAGTTACTTTATCGTGAGATATTAGTCATAACAAGAATTTCATTTCAGAAAGGGCTTTAGAGTTGTTTACAACTGAAATCTGATATTTCCTTCTACTTATTGGTTTTGTTGAAATTGAAAATGCTGGAAAATAATATAATTCTTCGATTCTTCAAGTCAAGTCAAATTTGAAAATATCGATTTCAAATTCGAAAATTACGAGTATCTTGCCAATCGATAGACAGAGTGACCGATAGGTAGACAAATTGTCAGAACGAGGAAAGTGAAAAGTGTGTTTTTCCTGATCTAAAGACGTCTGAAACATAAAAAAGTGAAAGTCACGGAAAATTATTTTTTTCGAGCAAGGAAAATAAAAAAATCACATTCATTGTTTATTTCATAATTTCTAATTGCGAAGAAAGTACTGTGTAAATAACTTCACCTTTTTAGTGTTCCGTACGGAACACTTATAAGATCACTTCGGTGTCTGTCCGTCTGTTACACCCAATTTTCTCCGAAGCTATTTGTCATAGAAAGTTGAACTTTGGTAATAATATAGGAATTGATGGCCTCATCAGAGCCATGTAGGTTTGAAAGTTAAATTTTGACTTAAGGGGTTAGTTTTGGGGGGTGAAATCGGAAGTGAAAAAAAATTTTTTTACTAAGTAATCGAGTGAAGTGTCAAATGAAAACTTGTGAAAACACGAGTAAAAAATATATTTATAATGTAATACTGGCGCGCACTTTTCTTTGTATTATTTTAAAAATATCGCGAAAAATCGCTGTCCACCCGCCTTATCTCGAAAAGTACTTATCAAAAAATTTTGAAAAAATTCTGGAATAATTTCCACGGGGTGTTGATTCAACGAAAATTATCACGAGTGCATTACCTTTAATAATGTATCTGGTATATAAAAAGAAACAAAAATTTCAAGGTCATTAGATTTCAGTAAAGATTGGAAACAAACTTTGTTGAAAACTCATTTGGGGTGTGTTTGTGAAGTCACTGATCATTTTATACCTCTGTAACAAAATCTTTTTTTTGAAAAGCAATCAACGTACGGAACACTAATTGCCCAAGTTCAACTTGCACTTGACCGGTTATTTTTTTTGTGACTCATGCATGCACTATTTTCTATGCTTTTAAGAGCATAAGAACTTCTAGCCTCTTATGTCAATTAAAAACACACCTCTTTATTGTATTAATATGCAAAAAATCACACTTAAATATTATTATTAAGTTTTTTTTTTATAAATTATGTAACATTTGGTGGGTGATTTAGATCGTGCATACAAAGTAATTTAAACTAAACAGTCATTAACATATAAATTATTTAATTATTCACCTATAACACGGAAACTGCCATTTTATGAAATGCAACGTAAGATAGGGATAGGTAATTATGTTATCGCTATACAAACAGCTGATTATTTAACCTTGAATAATTGGACCTTCGAACCGTACACGTGATCAGTGTACTGAAATTAGATACCTACAATGAAAAATTATGTTCTGAATATTTATTTTCTTTATCATTCTCATTTAACATACTATACAGTGTGACCCATTTTAGATATTATAATAGACTAGCAGTGCCCGCGGCTCCTCTCGAGTGGACTTGATTCACTACTATCGTCACTGCTTATTCCTTATGTTACCTAACGTAATAAAATATCTGCCATTATTTTCCTTTACCTCCCATTATTTCTCCTTATCTCCCATTATGTCTACATAATTGCCATTATATAGGCTTATTTCTGCTCATCTCCCATTATTTCTCCTTAACTCCCATTATCTCACCATAACTCCCATCACCTAGACTTATTTCTGCTAATCTCCCATTATTTCTTCTTATCTCTCATTATTTATACTTATCTCCCATTATCTAAGCTTATAACGAATTATATAGAACAGAGATGTCAAACTCAATTTTGCAGAGGGCCATATATTAAATTTAGAATGTGTAGGCGGGCCAGATTCAAATAAAAAAAATGTACTGAATTATTTAATTATATAGTATATAATATACGGCTCTAAAAAACATTCTTCTTTCTGTGACACATTGTGATCGCGGGCTTTATTGATACGTCCCTGGGGCCGGATGCGGCCCGCGGGCCGTATCTTTGACATCCCTGATATAGAACATATGTATAAATTTATAAAAACACGTAAATCGGATAAGTGGTTCTCGAGTGATAAGCGCACTAACGGACAGACAAACAGAGAGACGTTGCATTTTATATACTCGTATATTATATTCTTTGCTACATGATATTGTTCCATATTTAATGCATTAGGCAGTAAATTGCAAGAGAACGCGCTAGCGGCAAACTTTTCACCGACTTGAGTCACCAAACGTAATAAAATATATCCTATCAGCTGACCAGAGAACATATGTATGTTTAAAAAAAAAGCACGTAAATCGGATCAGTGGTTCTCCAGTGATAAGCGCACTAACGGACAAACAGACAGAGATACGTTGCATTTTATATATTATAGATATCCTTTGCTACATGATATTGTTCCATATTTAGTGGTTTAGGCAATGTATTGCAAGAGAACGCGCTAGCGGCAAAATTTTTTTCTATTTGATTCACTATTATCGTCACTGCTTATTCCTCATGTTACCTAACGTTATAAAATATAGCCTATAACCTGGCCAGAGAACATGTGATAAACGCACTAATGGACAGACAGACAGAGAGACAGAGATACGTTGCATTTTATATATATTATAGATGTAATAAAGTATATATCTACAACCTGGTCAGAGAACATATGTATGAACTTAAAAAATCACGTAAATCGGATAAGTGGTTCTCGAGGGAACTAACGGACAGACAGACAGACAGACAGAGAGATGTTGCATTTTATATATATTATAGATTCTTATTATTATTATATAACCTGGTCAAAGAATATATGTATGAATTTAAAAAAAGACACGTAAGCCGGATAAGTGGTTCTCGTGTGATAAAACGCACTAATGGACAAATAGACAGACAGAGAGACATTGCATTTTATATATATTATAGATTATAGATATTCTCAACTACATAATATTGTTCCATATTTAATGGTTTAGGATGTGTATTGCAAGGGAACGCGCTAGCGGCAAACTTTTTTCCGACTTCATTCACTATCGTAATAAAATATAGTATATAACCGGGCCAGAGAACATATATATGTTTTTTAAAAAAAAGTACGTAAATCGGATAAGTGGTTCTCCAGTGATAAGCGCACTAACGGATAGACAGACAGGCAGAGAGATTTTATATATATTATAGATCATCATCATCACTGTTAGCTTATTCCATCCATAGTTGGTTGTAAGTCTCCCCAAGTTGTCTCCAATGAGCTCTGTTGTTTGTTTTTTGTATGCAATCGTGTCCCATTAATCTTTTTATGTCGTCTGTCCATCTTGTCTGTGGTCTACCTCTGCATTTTTTATGTTTCTTAGGCCTCCATTCAACTATATGGCGTGTTTAAACTGAAAAACATAAAAAAATCCACAAAATTGTTTGGATGACCGTAAAATAAATTGCTTGAGATAGTTGGCACCCTAAAGACATCAGAAGAACGTGTTGGCCATATTTTGCATGAAAAAGCTTTGTTCGGAATGGGTACCGCGTTTCCTCATAATAGAACAAAAACAATAACCTGTTAATGACTCTGAGCGCTGTTTGGATCTGTTTAAGCGCAATAAAAAGGATTTTTTCTTGCGATATATGACAATGGATGAAACGTGGATCCACCACTATACACCGGAATCAAATTGACAGTCAGCTGAGCAACTGGTGAAAGCCGTCAGAAGCGACCAAAAATACAACAGTCGGTTGGGAAGGTTTTGGGCTCTGTATTTCGAGATGCTCATGGAATAATTTTTCACTGTCTTTATTGATTTCCAAGATAGGCTAGGCCTCTATCTTATAATTGTGAATGTATAAAAATAATTTCAAATACTAAATGTAAAGCTATTCTATCTTAACCTAAGTTCTTACAATAGGAATCCTATACTAACTTAACCTAGGAAAAGTGTTTAGTATGTACATGAGTTTCTTAATGCTAGGTATATATAATAAAATACTGTTTTTACTCAATTTCCACTGGTTTATTTAATTTGCGATGACGCGTTCCGCTGTGGATGCAGCTTCCTCAGATCTACATTTTACATTGTCAAGTTAGGTTTAATGTTCACAATTTTATATAATTTCTTAATTATAATATTACACCTAATTAAATTACATTGATAGTATTGGAAAACCCACACAGATTTGGAGTTAGGAGAATAAATTCAATAATGGTGAATTGCTTAAATCTACCTTGTTGTTGAGTAAAGTACCTGTAGTCCTTAATCGATTTATTTGCATTGTCTCTAAAAGGTTTAGTTTTAAACCTTTTTGTTGGGTGTGTAAAATTTTGAAATTCTTGTAAAATGTGTGATTTTCTGTTAAAAGATGATTAGCATATGTTGAATTAGATTTTCTATGGATGAAACTTTTTTCGTGTTCTGTAATTCTTTGTCTAAATATACGTCCAGTTTGTTCTATGTATGTTTTAGGACATGACCCACATGTTAATTGATAAACCCATGATTTATTGTCTTTATTGATTTGTGGTTTGTAGTTTTTAAGATATTTCTCTATAGTATTGTTAGTCTTGCAAGCAATGTTAATTTTTTTTGATTTAAAAATTTCCCCAATTTTTCCGTTGGTTTGCTGAAATAGGCTAAGCATTTAAATGTGGTATTTCTGTCCTTAAAACGTGGGTATATTTCTGAGATTGTCTTGTTTCTAAATTTTTTCTAACGATATTATTGATTAAAGTAACCGAATAACCGTTGTTAACGGCTATTTGTTTTATGTAGTTTAATTCTTAAGTAAAATTTCCCTCTGATAAGGGGATATTAGTTAGTCTATGTATAAAACTATGATAAGCTGCGAGTTTATGATGGTTAGGGTGGTGAGAACTATTGTGAATTGTGGTATCTGTATGACAAGGTTTGTGATATATTGCAAAGTCATGTTTTTTCATGGTTTTACTGATTGTTAAGTCTAGGAAATTGATGTTCCCTTCGACTTCTTCTTCCATTGTAAAACTGACATTTCTATGTAAAAAATTAATATACTGTAAAAAGTGAGTTAATTGTCTGTCCGTACCTGTAAAGCATACAATTATATCGTCTACGTATCGATACCAGTATAGACAATTATTACTATTGTTATTATGGTTGTTAAATATCATTGTTTCAATACTGTCCATGAAAATTTCGGCAAGTAATGGACTTAATGGACTCCCCATAATTAACCCTTCCTTACTATTGTAGAATGTATTGTTAAATGAAAAATAATTTTGTCTTAGGCAAGTTCTTAATAAATTAATTATGTCTATTTTTATAACTTCATTTACTTTGTTTTTTGTTAATAGGTTCTCTATTAAAATTATTGTTTCGTCTGGGGGAACACTTGGAAATAAGTTTTTGACATCGAAAGAGACTAATTTAGAATTATCTGGTATTGTTATATTCTTAACTTTATTCACGAGTTCGTATGAGTTTTTGATACTATATTTAGGTTCAAATTTGGTATGATATTTGGTTAAATCAATTAAAAAGAATGACGTCTTATATGCTGGAGCAGACATGTAGGAAACAACTGGTCTGATTCGGTGGTCAAGTTTATGTAGTTTTATGAGTGAATAAAGTTATGGGATTTGGGGATTCATATTTATCAATTTAAATTTATCTTTATCGTGAATGATACTTTTAGTCTGTTCAATGTGTTGTTTTATTTCTTTTTGAAAAATATTTGTTGGATCTTTATTTAAAATTTCGTACTTTCCTGTTTTGAAAAAATCTAACGTTTTATTAATATAGTCGATTTTGTCTGCTATGTCTGTGTTACCTTCATCTGCTTTGGTAAAGATTACATGATTTTGTTTTCCTTTATTCTGAATGGTTTTTATTGTCCTTAAGTCTTGGTTGATGTTGTTAATGTTAGATATGAATTCTTTTTTAATAATTTCGGCTGTTTGAAATTTTGATAATATGTTGTTAGGACTATCTTTCAAAGGCAATCTCGGTATCAATACCTAATGTCTCCGATTCTTTGATATTGAAGTTAGTTTGAATATTGTGTTTGAAACCTTTTGTTAGAAGATTTTTTTCCCTGTCCCTAAACCAGTGGAAATTGACTAAAAAACAATCTTTTATTATATATTTATAATAAATTTCCATCAAGTAGAAGCTACAACCATCCAAAATTTAATGTAGGACTTAGAACTAAGACTAAATACCTTAGACTAAGCCTTACGCGAACTTAAACTAGTACGTAACAATGACTTAAATTAGGACTAATTTAAACTTAACCTAGAATGACAATCTTCTTGTCACGGCGGGCGAGGGGGGTCATCGTCTTCGTCCGAGAGCAGGAGCGGGTCCGACGGTCTCGGGAACTGGCGGCTGGCTTGAAGTGGGAGTTGGAAGGCGTCCCTGATGCACGGGTTAGGATGCTGGGACGCCTTCTCGAGGAACTTCTGTTGAATTTGTCTCATGTGTGCCTTTACGGTAGTGGGTGATAATGGCGGTGTCATGAGCATAAAGGAGGAGGTTGGTCTGAGCCGATTTGGGAATGTCGGCTGTGAAAATTTTAAAGAGATGGGAGGAGAGGACGGAGCCTTGTGGGACTCCGGCTGTGATGGCCTTGACTTCGGAAATTGCCGTTTCGACTCTGACTTGAAAGGTTCTGCCAGAGACGAAGGACTGAATGAGTTTTGTTATGACAAGGGGATAGCCGTGTCGAATCAGTTTCTGGTGTTTGTTGAAGCTGTTAGAAATGGTTTGGCCGAGAATAGTGGTGTGGTGAGTGGTGCCATGAAGAGGTTGGGAATAATTTTTAGCGACTATGCTGAGAAGGGAAACACCATCAATAGCGAATATTATATAAAGTTATTGGTGCGTTTGAAAGCAGAAATCTCAAAGAAACGGCCCAAAATGAACAAGAAAAAAGTGCTCTTTCATCAAGATAATGCACCGTGTCACAAATCAATGATTACGATGGCAAAATTGCATGAATTGAACTTCGAATTGCTTCCTCATCCCCTGTATTTTCCAGATTAGGCCAACAGCGACTATTATCTATTGCCAGACCTCAAAAAAGTGTTCGCAGGAAAAAGATTTTGTTCCAGTGAAGAAGTTGTCGCCGAAACTGATGCCTATTTTGAAGGTAAAGACAAATCTTTCTACAAGAAAGGTACAGAAAGGTTAGAGAAGACCAAAAACTTTTCAGCCTACGTATTAATTGTTTGAAGAAAGTCCAAAGTGCTGTATCCTCTTCTAAATCCCGCTTGTTCACGTAGATGTAATAGATACAACGGTTAAGTGGAAAAAGTTTTAGAATCTAAAAAAATTGCAATTGAAAAATCTGAAAAATATTTTTTCTTCCAGCAGTATAAGTACAAATTTGATTAAACCATTGCAAGAATGAAAGGGGTAAGATGGGTAAGGTGGTAGCACAGAGCGTAACCCTGGTTCTTAGACTTTTAGTTGTTATGGAGTGTTTTAGCGGACTGAAACTTACCTTTTTTTTATACAAGACTTATATAAAAACAAAACATTTGAAGTAAATATGGAGGCAAAACAGGGAGATCCCATATCCCCAACAATATAATGACAAGATAATAACCAAATTTTAAGCATAATTATTTATGTTCAAACACATAAGGGATTCAAGAAGTAAGGATGGGGGGTAGAGAGCTTACCTCAAATATTTCCTGTTTTATATGCTTTTTGGATTCCTGGAGTCGGGAAATCCAAAAGTTGTATAAGTTTTTCAGTATATTCAATTTAAGTAAGCGAAGGGGATAAAAGAACCAACCCGGTATTTAAATACTACAGTTCCAATAGTATTAGCAAAAATTTTCCTTATTTGATTTCCGTTATTTAAATGTTTTGTCCACATTTTAGTAAATTATTACAGAATTGTACATTTCTTTTTTTTTACACAGTTTCACTTTTCTTTGCTAAAGTAAAGTATTGTATTTGTAACACATTCATTCTCAAAAATTATTTGCATTTATTATGTTTCAATGCACCTAGAATACCAAAAATATTTTTTCCCATTTCCATTGTATTTGCCTCTCAGAAAGAAAACTCTCAAACAAAATAAGGTGTTTATTTCAAATTCGATACAAATATATTTGAGATAGGAATACCTATATTTTTATAGATTTCACTCTAAGCGAAGGGGTGAGGGGTAGGTCTATAAATTTTATACATACAATAAGGTATTTAATAAGGTAGGCCTCACCTTAGTCTATAAGTCATTAGACAATTTGAGGAATATCTTAGGAAATCCCAATAAGATAAGATTCCTAATTGTGAGAAAAGTGGAATTTATGAAATTAGTTGTATTGATTGTGACAAAAAGTATGTTGGGCAAACTAAAAGGTCAATTAAAGCAAGATTTAAAGAACACTTACCACACTTAAAATACAATAGAACAGAAAAGTCTAGCATTGCCGAACATGCCCTTGAAGCTGTAACATTAGATAATCTAAGATTAATAAAGGATGTATCTGATAGGAGATTGTTGAACGCATACGAAAGTATGGAAATCATAAAATGTAAAAGTAGTTTAAATAAAGACAGAGGGCCTATTCCTTATAGTCCCCTCTACTGGTTATTTGACCGGAACTGATGGCCTTGCCTATGTCATTAGTTCCGCTTGAGTAATTCAAGGGTTAGGCTAAGTATAAATAGGTAGATTTTGTAGTCAATCATCGCTCCTGATGAAGCTAACATGGTTAGCGAAACGCGCGTCGAGTGCAAAAATAAAGTGTTTGGTGTAGTGGTGATATATACTTTACAGAAATTGTTTGTAGAGACATCAGGTTTCTGTAAATATCTCTTAAACTTGTTCTATGTTCAACAATACAGTTTCTTGTAATTAACATCTTTTTTGAATGCGAATCTGAAGCATATGTATAATATTTTTAATCATTTTTGCTTCCATCACTAACGGATATACTCCTGAAAAAAAATACCCCTTTTTAAGGTTCTCGATTTTCGGTCGGTTTTTCTGTCTTTTGTAATAATAATATGATAATTGCCGAACGAAACAAGATATTGATTTTAAATTTGGTACGTTTATAGTACTTGCTGTGGGGAATAAATCTAAAATTTTTGATTAATGTCACTGAGGCAAAAGGGGTGGCGATCGAGTCATTTTGTTAATCCAATCTTAACAGGAATAGGATGTAAATGCGATTAGAACGTAATTAAGTATCTCTAAACAAAAATTCAGGTGCTAATCCAGTTTTTAGTTCTTTTTGGTCAGAAAGAAAATTATTATAATTATTTTCAATCTCACCTATAAGGGATATTATATTAGCGATCTGCTGGAAAGAATCAGGAATCGAATCTAGAGCTTTGCACATGACAGTAAGCTTATTTCGTCATTTACTTTAAACGCTCAAACACCGGCTACTAATACAAATTTATTCCTCTAACGTTTAATTAATTAATTAATTCGGGAACAAATATGTGTTGATTTGAGCACGTTGCATCTACAGCAAAGAGGGCTTCTCAAAAGCTGAGAATATTTTTTGGAACTAGAAAGTTTTACACTCCACAACAACTGTTAATTCTGTACAAAACTCAAATTCGACCAACGATGGAATATTGCTCCTATGTTTGGGGTTCCACTTCCGAACATACGTTGTATTTGTTGGATTTTATTCAAAAGATAGCTGTTAGCCTGATGGTAGAACCAGAATCCACCAGCAACCTTGATTCCTTGGAAGATCGAAGAACGGTTGAAGGCTTGAGTCTATTCTACAAGTGTTTTCGTAAAAAGTGGTGAATGTGGCTCGCCTAATTCCTCCCAGAGTAGTACATGGTAGGAATATAC
The DNA here is from genome assembly GCA_019049505.1 of Pachyrhynchus sulphureomaculatus. NCBI lineage: Eukaryota > Metazoa > Arthropoda > Insecta > Coleoptera > Curculionidae > Pachyrhynchus > Pachyrhynchus sulphureomaculatus. The sequence continues at coordinate 249,874,885 of CM032446.1, read as the reverse complement.
GTCGTGCTCATACTTCACATTCGTGTATGGTAAAACTCCTGGTAAAACACTTTTCAAGTAGTCTTTTATATGGAGAACCTCATCCTTTTGGAATCATTTGCCCAAGACTAACGTGACAAGCGTCGCTCTTGTATTGCTTTAGGGATTTCCCTGAGGTTAATAAAGAAATGTGACGTGGGAATGGGTACCACTGTTACGTAATTAATGTTCCACAATAAGATATCATTTTCCTCTTTAAAATTTCGAGTAGTAATGCGTAGGTTACTGTTTAGTGTAAGAAAGGCAAATTTAGCATTTATTTTAGAACCTCTATTTGTAAGAGAAGAACCACGTAAAAACCTTCACCAACTTCAACAAGTATATGAAACAGATATTAAAATATCTTCAGGAAAAGCCCCCTGTAGAAACATCTGGCTTAACATTTAGCAAATCTAACTCACTTTGACTTTAAGAAAGGTTACATAAGTTGTTGCACGAAACTATTTTAATTACTAATAACCACACGTGGTAAACACAATAGAAATATCTCAAAATCGAGTAATATATAATATTAATGTCTTTTAGACATCAAACACAACGCTTTTCCCTTTTCCAATTAAAATAATAGACATTCTTCTGTAATATTTATCGCTGAAATATTTATGTAACTTTTGGAGCTAAGCTTGCGTAACTAATAATATAAGCTAACTACAATATGTATGCGTAACATTCTAAAAATGGAACACGTAAGAATCTATATGCAAAACCATAAATAAATCTTCAAAAAATTCAAATTAAATGTTATGTAAAAAAGTAACGTATTCTAAGATGGGTTTTGATGCATTAAATTTATTCAAGTTTGATTTATTGGGGCTTGAGTTTTCCAAAAAAACTATTTTCATAAAATACTTCTTTTTCGTTTAAATAATACAGGGAGCCTGAAACTTGATTAAGGAAGTTATACATGTGTAGCATTCTACGAGTATGTGATAACTGAAAATTTGGATTGAAAAATTCAAATACGCTGATATACTAGATTATCCGCAGGTAATGTAATCCTTACTAAAATAATGACGTAAATGCTCCATTCCCAATATGGCCGTCTGACAAAATATAAACCTAAACATAAGGAATAAACATTTTTCCAGTTTTAAATATGTAAAGTGCATCAGATATTTGATATACGAGGCTGGTTTGAAAAGTCCGTGCAAAGTCCTAGAGATGGCACCACCGGCGCGTATCGAGGTCATGTTTAGTTAGTAGCATCTCTTGAATGAACGCACACCAAGTTTCAGCCATATTGGTCTATTTCTTTGTGTTTGGCATTCGTGTGAATCAAGGAAGTCAAGTAATTTTCAAGAAATGGACGAAAAAGAATTTCGTGTGGTGATTAAACATTACTTTATGAAAGGCAAAACGCCTCAGGAGACTAAAGAGAAGCTTGATAAACATTATGACGACTCTGCACCTTCGATTAAAACAGTTTATAAGTGGTTTCAAAATTTTCGGACTGGCCATATGGGCACAAGTGACGCTGAACGTTCTGGACGGCCTGTGGAGGTTACGACTCTAGAAATCATTGATCAAATCCATGATATGATGATGGATGACAGAAGAGTTAAGGTGCGTGAGATTGCTAGTGCTGTGAGCATCTCGACTGAACGGGTACATAATATTTTGCATAAACATTTGGACATGAGAAAGCTATCCGCAAGATGGGTGCCGCGATTGCTCACGCTTGACCAAAAACGGAATCGTGTGAAGTGTTGCAAGGATGGTTTGCAGCTGTTCCAGAAGAATCCGGAGGATTTTAAGCGTCGTTTCGTCACTGTGGATGAAACATGGATATATTACTATACCCCTGAGACCAAACAACAATCTAAACAATGGGTTACCAAGGGGGAATCTGCACCAAAAAAGGCGAAGACCGTTCCTTCGGCCGGAAAGGTTTTATTCAAACGAGGAGGTGATTGCAGACACTAATGGATATTTTGCAGACTTGGACAAATCCTATTATTCGGAAGGGATCAACAAACTAGAACATCGTTGGACGAAGTGTATAAGCCTAAAAGGAGACTATGTCGAAAAATAAAAAAGGTTTACCCCAAACACATAAGTAGTTTTTATTTTTGCACGGACTTTTCAAACCAGACTCGTATATCTGGAAGGTTTTGTTTAGGACTCTCGTGTTTCCTCAGGGAGCGTTCTTTACAGGGTTCTTCATATTGTCTCATACTCTCTCTCCTCTTTCTATTAATAATCTGCTGGAAAGGACAAGCTGGAAGCCGGCACGAGACAGGGCTGCATTCCCTCCCCCCTCTCATTTAATACATAAGTACACCGAATATATAATAAGAAATGTCTTGGAAGAGTGGGTGGGATTTCGGTGGGCCACAAAAAGATAAACAATTTAAGGTACGCTGATGACACGCCTATCTTTGTGGCTTCCCCCCAACTCGAAATTATTATAGTAAGGCTTACTTAAGTCAGCAGAGAATATGGACTAGAAATAAATAGGATCAAAACCAAAGATCATCGACAAACCTCCAAATAACCAACCACCGAGGCGAGTGTTAACTAGGAGCGAATTTATCAAGAGCTTCGTATACTTAGGCGCGTTAATCACCAACGCTGGAGGATACTCAGATGAGGTCAAGAGGAGGATAGCGATGGCTAAGACAGTGACCAAAAATTGACAAAAATCTGGAAGAATCGCACAATAAGGAAGACAACCCAACTACAATTCGTTAATGCCCTTATTTTATTTTTTTGTTTTATCGTTCACCTCCCGGTCTGAGTAGGGATTTTATCCTTTTTCATATCCTAAGAATATCGGCGAGGATGTCGCAATACCCGTCAACGTTGTCCAAGTGCCGAAACATACATTTCTGTATTTCACAGCACCTTTTAGACAACGCGACAGTGCTGCCCCGGACGTTATTGTATTTCTGCGAACAACTACTACCTATGTACGTGGCCAAGCCAAATATATTTAAATAATTTAATAAATAAGTATACCGACCTGCGGGATTGAGCCCTCTACCTTCTGCACCGTAAGCAAGGTACTACACCAAGGAGCCGCGAGCCGTCACATTGCAATGTATGAAGCCGAAATCTGGACACTAAAGCAAACTGACATAAAGTTTCGAGATGTGGGTGTACAGACGAGTTCTTCGGATCTCCTGGACACAGCACCAGACTAACCCGTCAGTTTTAAAGAAGATGAATGTGAAAACTAAGTTACTCAAACTTGTAAACCAAGTCAACCTCACATATTTTGGTCAAATCGCCAGAAGAGATATCATGGAGAAATTGGTAGTAGAAGGAACAGTCAGCGGCCCTAGACCAAGAGATCTGAAAGGATTAAGTGCGAAGAACCAGCTTATGAGTAGTCACCAGGCCCTGCCAAGGGCAATAGAACAGAGGAGGAGGAGAGAGGAAAGGAGACGCAATCTAATCTACAGCTTTGTTAAAAAGAGTATGCTTACTTTTCATTTACTTTAAACACTCGAACGTGCAAATATCCGTAGAAAATCGTTTAACCAGTAACCAAGTGGAATTTAACGCTACAAAAACTGAGGCGACAGTTTTTTCTCCAAAAGTTAACCTTCCGGAACCCGACTTAGCGATGCCTGGATATTCCATTCTTCTAGCATCATCACTTAACTTACTAGACGTTCATTTGGTACTACATATGTGTATGTAAAAATGTTGCATTCGTAACAAAGAAAATTTCTCAAAGGCTGAGAATATTATTTCGTACTAGATACCTCTACATTCCACAACAACTTTTAACCTATGCAAGCTCGCATTTGACAAATAATGGAATAGTGTTTCCATGTTTGGGGCTCTGCTTCCACTCCCTCTGCTCTGCTCACCAACGAGCTTCACCTCTTGGAGTATTGAAGAAAGGTTGAAGATTTAAGGTATATTTTTGCTGCTGTTTATGATTCAGTTTCGGCCTACACAGAATATTTGAATATATAATTTTTTTATGGGTCGCTACAGGAGCAACACGTGTGCGGAAAAAGCGATTCATATTGTTCTTGAATCGCTGTAAATCGTACCCGGTGAAAAACACAATCCTGGGTAAGCCATTCCAAAGGGATAATGTTCTCCATATAAAAGACTGCTTGAAAAGCGTTGCACGAGGAGTAACAAGCTGAACCTCATACGGATGTGAAGTATCAGCGCGACATGTACTTCTAACATGCACCGCTCTGGGAGGAATTAAGCAGGCTACATCCTTCGAATACTCTCCATGAAAATACTTATAGAATAAACTCAAGTCGCCAACCGTTCTTCGATGTTCCAGCGAATTAAGGCCGCTGATCAGTTCTGGGTCTCCAGTCAGACGAACAGCCCTTCTCTGAACAGAATCCAACAAATGCAGTGTATGTTTGGGAGCGGAACCCCAAACATAGGAGCAGTATTCCATAGTTGGTCGAATTTGAGCTTTGTAAAGAATTAACAGTTGTTGTGGGGTGTAAAGCTTTCTGGTTCGAAATAGTATTCCCAACTTTTGAGAAGCTCTCCTTGCTATGCCTACAACATGTTCATGCCAGGACATATGAATGACTTCCTGCTGTCTGCGGATATTCGCCTGAGCAGCCGAGCATTCAAAGTGAAGGAAGTGATAAGCGTACTTTCATCTGCAAAGCTGTAGATTGGATTTCCGGTCTTTTCCAGTAGATCGTTAATGTAAATGAGAAAGAGAATAGGAGACAGTATGGAGCCTTTGGGCACACCGGCGTTAACAGTAAAGGTGTGCAGTCCGTCGAGTGAGTCTCGTAAAGAATGCTCTCTGAGGAAACATGAGAGCCACAAACAGAACTTTTTAGACGTACCATAAGAGCGTAGCTTAGCCAACAGTCCATCGTGCCAAACACGGTCGAATGCCTTGGATATGTCAAGAGCAACCGCTCGAGATTCTCCGAAGTGTTCAATTGCGTTGTTCCAAACATGTGTTATATAAGTCAGAAGATTCCAAGTCCTTTTGGTCAGTCGCTAAGGCAGTTGGTCAAAATTTCACCAAATCCACCATACCATCACTCACACGGCTACATAGTTTTATTGCAACGACACCTGTAGAGAAAGCAAGCTTCACATTCTACTGCCGATTTCCAAGGAAAAACACCACCTACTATTCCCTTAGTGCAGTCAAGGATGCCCGATATTGTCTTCAGATAGCGTATCATAAAACGTATTTTAATGAAGCTAGACACCAAAAAAGCTTCTGGCGCTTACGGAATACCTGCCATAGTTCTCAAAAACTGTGCATGGGAACTAACACCGGTTTAAAAAATGTTAATAATAATCTAATGAGCTTACCAGTATTTATAAGCCAAGGTTTGAGCCTTCGGTTTATCTGACAAATTTATGCACTTTTTCCAGTCATATCTGATTCAGCGATCACTATAATAGATTTAAGTATTTTTCTTTTAAAGCCTCATCTAAAGTACCCCCGGGTTTTAACCTGAGACCCGTACTATTTTTAATATTCATAGACGATATCTTTGAAGTTATAGATGTCAATTATCAAATATTTACCGATGACTTGATAGTTATACTACCAGTAAAAGAAGTTTGAGGATTGCAATAAATCATAAAACGCTCGTAATAGAGTTTATAATTGGTGTGTGGTCAATATACTAATGTTCAACACTAGAGTGTTCAGTGAATCGTTTACTTAAACATTTTTTTCCTTTGCTGTATGAGTCGATGTTAGCTAAAGTAAAAAATACTATACTTTAAAACTAATATTTGGGGATTCCGTTTGACTCTAAGCTAAGTTTTAATGCTCACATAGACAAAATAACAGCGGAAGCAACACAAATACTGAGATTTATCTTGAGAAATTGTCAATCGTTTCAGAGTACAGCTGTTCTTGAAAATCTTGTTTAGATTCTTAGTGAAAAACAAATTAGAATATGGTACCTTGATATGGTCACCAATTTATATTAAATATATGTTAGCACTGGAGCAAGTACAATGAATACTTTAAAAAAATCTTTCTTTAAAAAAGGGTAGAGTGTACTCACAGAGAGGGATAGGCAATACAATTTTATTGAAGCGGTTTAAATTTCATAGCCTTCGGAAATGCAGAGAATTTCATTCAATTACATTTTTGTTTAAAATCGTTAGTAGTAGTTATTTATCCTCCTTTGTTGGAAGAATTCAAGTGTATTTTTTCTAGAGGTGCTGGTAGATCAAGAAATTGTTTCTATCTGCCCAGAGCTGCTACGAATGTTAGGATTACCAATGTACAAGGGATGTTCAGTTTATAACCAAATAGTACATCAATGTGATTTTGCAATGTCCTTTGAAGAACTCATTCGTGGTACAGCGGATTCGTTATGATTTGACGAACTTATACTGCGTTGTTTCGAGCGGCAGTGCCAGATACACATACACATGTGTTTGTTGTGCTGTTTTTTATTTGCATTGTTAAGTACAGACTTATTGGTTTATATTTCCCTATTAATTACTTTGTAATGGGATCAGTTATAAATAAATCAATAAGTACTCGATGGATGTAGACTGCTTAACCCCTGCCAAAGTGGTCCGTGCTAGGAATACAGGTCTCCCTAATACTTCACATCCTTATGAGGTTCGGCTTGTCATGAATTCTTTTGATATGTAAAACTTCATCCCTTTGGAATGATTTGGCCAGAACTGTTTCTTAACTGGTAAAGCGACAGTGATTCAAGACCAACGTGAGTCGCTATTTTCGCACACGCATCGCTCCCTTAACGCGTTGGAGATCTATCATCACGTGTGATATGACTGTAAAAAAACCAGAATTGTTAGACGTTTTGAATAATATTTTGAAGCCAGTCTTGAAATTAACTAACACATAACTGACAAGAAATATTGAATCTTAACTGACAATTCGGACAAGAGTAGTTTACCACACCTAAAAATGCATATTTCTCCCAAAATTCATTATTTAACTCTTGTCCGAATTGTTAAACAAAATAACCGGTCAAGTGCAAGTTGAACTTGCGCAATTAGTGTTCCGTACGTTGATTGCTTTTAAAATAAAAAATGTTGTAACGGAAGTATAAAATGATCAGTGACTTCACAAAACACACCCCAAATGAGTTTTCAACAAAGTTTATTTCCAATCTTTACTGAAAATTGATGACCTTGAAATTTCTGTTTTTTTTTTATATACCAGATAAATTATTACAGGTAATGCACTCGTGATAATTTGCGTTCAATCTACACCCCGTGGAGATTATTCCAGAATTTTTTCGAAATCTTGATAAGTAGTTTTCGAGATAAGGCGGGTGGACAACGATTTTTCGCGTAATACATTATATATATATTTTTTACTCGTGTTTTCACAAGCTTTCATTTGACACCACACTCGATTACCTAGTAAAAAATTTTTTTTTTCACTTCCGATTTCACCCCCCAAAACTGACCCCTTAAGTCAAAATTTAACTTTCAAAACTACTGGCTCTGATGAGGCCGTCAATTCCTATATTATTACCAAATTTCAACTTTCCATGACAAATGGTTTCGGAGAAAATCGGGTGTGACAGACGGACAGACAGACAGACGGACAGACAGACAGACGGACAGACAGACAGACACCGAAGTGATCTTATAAGTGTTCCGTACGGAACACTAAAAAGAACAAAGCTTTAAAATTAGGTTGTTGAGTTCTCTGCACTGCAGTTTTAGTTATGGCTACTACAAACCATTCACAGAGGGCAGGAACTGAAGTACGTGCAAAATATTCTAATCAATTTGCTAAAAATGTCTGCATTATACGTGCTATATGTGATCGAGCGATGTCGTGGTGCAACCGCGAGATGTTCATCTTTGAATGTGGTCCTAAGATTTTTAGCTCACACTGTTCAAGCTTTCATCTATGAACTATAGATAGATAGATAATGTTTTTATTTATTCCTTGTAAATTACAAAGCTCCATATAGGGGCGTGGAACAATGTCAAAAGTTCTTAAACTAAGAAATATTGCATTATATCAAATATTCTAGTTACACACATAAAAATAGCCGCGATTCATCAGCAAAGAACTCCTCCAAACGATAAAACGCCTTACGGACCAAATAATTCTTAACTACTAGTTTCAACAAGTTCGTTCTTAAAATTCTAACATGATTAGGAAAACTATTGTACAATCTTAGAATACAAAAAAGTACATTATTTTGTATATACAAATATTTACTTTTATTTGGTTTTAAATAATTTTTTAATCTAGTGTTATGTTCAAGAACTCTTATGCATTCTTGAAATAGGTCTTTATTACTATGAACAAATAACACTGCTTCATATATATATACAAACTTATTACAGTAAAAATCCGTTTCGAAATGAATACGTTTTTACAACTATCTCTTGCCTTCATTCTGTATAATACTAGACACCTCTTCTGCAAAACCAAAATTCTGTTTATTTCACAGGAATTTCCCCAAAAGATGATTCGATATCTCATACGAGAATGAATGTAGGCGTAATAAGAAGACAGTGCTGCGTCTTCACCAACATAATCTAAAATGACTCTTAGCGCATAACAATATTTAGCCATGTTATTGGCCAAAGCACTGACATGACACTTCCAGTCAAGTCTCCTGTCCACAATCACTCCAAGAAATAAAATCTCATCTCCCGAAACTACATTAATGTTGTCATATGTTACTGTTACACGTTCATTACTTCTGTTAGAAAATAGAATGTTCTATGTTTCTGAGATATTTAAAAGTAGATCGTTCGAAGTAAAATATTGTCTTAATAGGTTTAGCGTATTAACCATTTTTTGAAGTAAGAGATATTTATTATCCTCTTTAAAGATAAAGGTAGTATCATCGGCATACAGCACTATATAGTCATGCGACACTTTAGGCAATTCATTAGTATACAATATATATAACAGGGGTCCTAAAATTGAACCTTGAGGTACACCCTTTTTTATTATGTTGGCTAAGCTGCGTTCTAATGGTATGTCTGAAGGGTTCTGTTTGTGGGTCTCATGTTTCCTCAGAGAGCGTTCTTTACTAGTGGCAGTCGATGGATTCCTTTCTAACACCTTCACTATCAACGCCGGTGTACCCCAAGGCTTCATACTGTCTTCTACTTTCTTTCTCATTTATATTAACGATCTGCTGGAAAAGACCGAGAATCGATGAGAGTACACTTATCTCTTCATTCACTTTGAACGCTAATACATCGCTTACTCAGACGAATATCCGCAGACAGCAGGAAGTCATTGAACTTAACAAAGACCTGGAAGAAATTCTATCTTGGGGTGACAGTAACCAAGTGGAATTTAACGCTATAAAAACCCAGGCGGCAGTTTTTTCTAAAAAAGTTAAGGTTGCTAAACCCGACATAGTTATGTCGGGGCACTCCAATCCTCTAATCGTCACTTAATTTGTTGGGCGTTAATTTGGGAGCAAATATGTTCTGGCATGCCCATGTTGCAGGCATAGCAAGGAGAGCTTCTCAAAAGTTGGGAATATTATTTCGAACCAGAAAGCTTTACACTCCACAACAACTGTTAATTCTTTACAAAGCTCAAATTCGACCAACTATGGAATACTGCTCCCATGTTTGGAGCTCCGCTCCCATATATACACTGCATTTGTTGGATTCTATTCAGAGAAGAGCTGTTCGTATGATTGGAGACCCGGGACTGACCGGCGGCCTATTCTGGAAGTGTTTTCATGGAAAGTGTTCGAAGGATGTGGCCCGCTTAATTCCTCCCCAAGCGGTGCATGTTAGAAGTACACGTCGCGCTAGTACTTCACATTCGTATGAGGTTCAGCTTTTTATTCCCCGTACAACGCTTATCAAGCGGTATTTTATATGGAGAACATCATCCCTTTGGAATAATTTGCCCAGGACTGTATTTCCCACCGAGTACAATTTGCAGCGATTCAAGAACAACGTAAATCGCTTTCTCCTCACACGTGTCGCTCCTATAGCGTTTTAGGGACTTCCTTGTGGCACGTGTGCTAGACCTATATAAAAAAGCAAGCTTTCCACAAGGGTCTGTTTCAATAACACATTGTGTTCTGTTTTTTAAATATGATCTTACGAGCTGAAGAGCTACACCTCTCATTCCATACTTCTCTAGTCTTAAGCAAGGTATTGAGTGATTTACCGAGTCAAATGCTTTTGACAAATCGAGAAGCATGGCCACAGTCACCCTATCATCATTTAAAGAATTAAGAATCTGTGACATGGCTTGATAAATAGCTCTAATAGTAGATTTATGTCGACTGAAGCTATTCTCTTGATCAGCCAGGACATTGTTTCGCTCAAGGAAGGATATCAATCTGGAGTACAATATTTTTTCAAAAATTTTGTTTGCATTTGACAGCAGTGATACCGGCCTATAATTTTTTTCTTCAGCTCGGTCACCTTTTTTATATATGGCTTTTATATGTGCAAGCTTTAATTGGTCTGGGAATAAAACTGTAACTGTACGCTAAAAACATATCTGACTGAAATACCCTAAGCTCTAGAAAATACGACCATCATCTTTTTTTTTTTAAATCGATAATGACGTTCATACTTTCATCGTAGTTTCTTTACTTTCCAACAGCCAAACTTGACTATTCTGCTTCCAGCTAAGGCCATAAAGTTAGGCAAACTTTTTTGCACTGTTTGACTCTGTATAAGTTTTCCATGTCTGTGATTGAATCAACCTATTTTTAGAACTTTGCATACAAATTATGCCACTAATCTTCAGTATATTCTCGATCTGCTTATATATAATTCGTCAACTTTGGTTTCGAAAGTTTCTGGAGTTGTCACGTCGGAATGGCACCCAGAGCGCTGCATATCTTCTGTTCTGTGTGCTGAGGACAAGCATCATCCACAACACTTTTTAGTTATTTCTCACAATAGTGAATTTTCAATCCACACACAAAGTTATACTTCAATATAAAAATATTGTAGAACCCCAGACACGACAAAGAACAGACAGATTATTACATTCATAACATCGTTTCCTGCCAGATCAATGATCCATTAAACTGCAGTGAGTATGTTAAGGACAAGTAAAAACAATGGACAATATTTCAAAGGCGTCTTATGCAAAAAATTACCATCTCCCTCTTTCGTGCAGCGCCGATAAAAACCCGAATCATTGTACGGAGTCTGCTAGTAAAACCTGTTGGTAATGCGTGCCGGTGTTGTCGCTTATATTTGTTAATTTTAATAGCAGGTTATATATGGTTATATATATAACTTATTAAAATCCAAATTTAGAAAATACTCAGCTGTTTTTTTTATAAATATAATGTAACTATTAGCTAAAACTAAGTAAAATAATTTTAGTTCCTTAGATTAGACTTTTAATAATATAGCAAAAACCTGGTGAACCACGGAATGTTTTAAATTTTATAAATCTGACTTATATTGAACCAAATCATAGTCACTGTTAATATTGGGTCACGTTTAGATGTAAATAAGGGGAACATTGGTAGAAACATGTATTGTGGAAAACGTATTTGCCTACAAATATACTTAATATCAGGTTTTTTCTCTAGACTATGAAAAAAAACTATAAACTAAAAAATGTGCTACTTAGGATGCCTCAATGTAAAAATAAACGTAATACAATAAATTTTGTGTTGGCGGTTTGTTTTATGATTTCTAATTAAAAGTTTTCTCTTAATTATTTTCTGCATTTTTAGGCATAAAAAGAAAACACGGTAATAAACTTTAAAACAATACGTTACGGAAAATTATACTCTTTCACTAAATTTCCATTATATTTTCTTCTTTTGCAACCAACCGAACAAATATAAAACATTTTTCTCTATTTTATAAATTTATTAACTTTTAGAAGTTTTGTAGCCAGCTGAAAACTTAGCCGATTTAAAACTTTTTAAACGAAAAACTTGCTAAATTCACAAATATGTGCTAACAGACCTTGGGCTATGGTCGCGTTATTAACTAACTTGAAACCGAAACCGTTAAATTTTAATTTAAATCGGTGAAATGCATAAAGAGCTGCAACAGTGGTATCATAAGGTAATTTAATCTAAGTGAAAATTATACAAGGAAATATCCGATGTGATGTATTGGGGCAACGAATATTTCCATCATGCTTAAAAGAGATTTAAGTAAACAACTAACTATTCTTCGATATTTCAAAGAAAAACAAAGTTATTGGGGTATACTGAGTTCCCAATTAGATGCACATCTCTTTTTTGGACGGAAGCCACTACACTAAGAGTATTTAGTTCTCATTAATCAATGATTTTCTACTAAATGACTCTCCTCTAATTTCTACGAGGGTCGCCTTTAAAGTAGTTTTATGAACGACCACTCGATGGCGCTATTGAGATGTGATATTACCATTTTTGTAAAATTTGACATTTCTTATTGTTGTAACAGTGGCAGCTCAGAAATTGGCAGAGTAGTTTATTTACAGTCAGCGTTTGAAAGAAACAGTTTTGTGAACAAACGGAAATTTCACGTGAAGGTTTCCGCTGGATGATTTTTTACTATTTTAGTAAAGGCCTAACTCAACAACAATGCCTCGAATCACTTCGTTTAACTTTCGTAATGAATCACTAACAGAAAAGACTGTTTACAATTGGTTTGCAGAATTTTGTGATGGTCGTGCTTCCGTCAGCGATGAATTTTGTGAAGATCGACCAAAATTGGCTGTTGTTCCAAAAAACATCGATACTGTAAGCAACATGACTGAAGAAGATCGACGTGTGACTTACCATGAATTAAAGGCATCCTTAGACATATCGAAGACTGCAGTATATTCGATTTTGCATGAACATTTTGCGGTGAAAAAGATTTGTTCCATATAATTTGACCGAAACTGAAAAATAGGCTGGTGTAAATTGGTGTAAGGAAATGCTCAAAAAATTCGACCGAGGACATGCAAAATCCATATATCGCATCGTAACAGGAGACGGAACTTGAATATATTCGTAGGAGCTGGAAGCTAAACAACAATCAGTTGAATCCAACAAAAGGGAAGCTCTTCCAAGAAAATAGTCGCTTGTTTCTTTGGTTATACCGGACATGTTGCAACCATTGCTTCAGAGGATCGAAAAATACTTAATGCTGAATGCTACACAATAATTTTTTTTTACCAGAAGTTATCGATGAAATCAGGAATAACAACCAAAAATCTCACATCAATCTTCATCATGACAATGCCCGCTCTCACACAGCACGTCAAACAATTGAATATTTGACGAAGTAAAACATTGAATTAATGTCTAATTTTCCATATTTACCTGATTTATCGCCTAACAACCTCATTATGTTCCCGAATCACGTTCTCGAATCATGTTCACGACAAGTTCCCGTCCATCACGTCACGTCACATCAATTACGTTTCCGAATCATGTTCACGACTTCCTCTCCGATATCCTTAGGATATGGAAAAAGGGTAAAATTCCTATTCAGGGGGGAGGTGAACGATAAAAAAAAGAATGTCAAAAAAAATGCGTGGACAGCGATTTACATCACCTCAAGGAGCTGGAATCTTTCCAGAGCCATGTTTTTGAGGTACCAACTTCAGAGTGGAAAAAATGTTCCGAGAATTGGTTCAAAAGCATCCAAAAGTGTATAAATCTTAAAGGCGAATATTTTGGAAAACAGTAAACCGATTTGTATCAAAAAATTTTTCTTCTTTTATTGTTTTTGTATAAACTTAAAAGGTAGCCCTCGTACGGAGTTTGAGCTTACACTTTTTTGCCCCTTGCTAATTCTTGAAGAGATTTAGTAACGTTATCATATTTCAGCTGCCTTAGACATCAATAACTATTTTACATTTTTTGTTACTAAACGGCTATGCAATAACACTGTCCAGAATCGTTCACTCTTGACACACATTTTTTTTAACCCCATTACCTCACAATTGAGCTCCTTTCTGGTGTGTTAGGCACATTAAGATCATTAAGGATGTAGAGAATATTATGGTTTTTTGGCTAGCGTATTGTGGTTTTAGTATCATCTACCTTTGCCAAATTTGACCAAAATACAACCTCCGGCTTTCTGACAAAGGGCAGCATTCGGGTGTATAAATAATAAATAATGTCAATTTCACGAATACCATATTCGCATATAGCCTGCGAGAGAGTATCTTCAGTTCAAATTTTTCTACAACAATTCATTTTACTTTATTCGAAACATTGTCCTTGCCCACTATACCTGTATTATAGAAATTATATTTAAAATACAATTCGTCATACAACATTGAGCACTTGCCAGATGCGTTTACTGAAAAAGCATACAGTTGTTTAGTTTAGTATATAGCAATATTTTCTTGTTTTCTATACATTTTTCAACTATTCCTTTTTAGTGTTCCATACAGACCACTTATAAGATCACTTCGGTGTCTGTCTGTTCGTCTGTCATACCCGATTTTCCCCGAAACTACTTGACATAAAAATTTGAAATTTATCACTAATGTAGGAATTGATTGCTTCATCAGAGCCGTGTAGTTTTGAAAGTTAAATTTTGACTTAAGGGGTTAGTTTTCGGGGGAAAATCGGAAATAAAAAAAAAAATTTTGCCATGTCATCGAGTGGGATGTCAATCAAATAAAAGCTTGTAAAAACACGAGTTTAAAAATGTATATAATATAATACTTGCGCACACTTTTCCTTGTATTATTTTCAAAAAACTGCGAAAAATTGCTGTCCTCTCTAAAAGTACTGGTCAAATAATTTTTAAAAAATTCTGGAATATTCTCCAGAGAGGGTAGATTGAATATAAAAAAAAATTTCAAGGTGATCGGTTTTCAGAAAAGATCGGAAAAAACTTTGTTGAAAACTCATTTGGGTTGTATTTTATGAAGTCATTGATCATTTTATACCTCCGTAACAAAAATTTTTGTTTTAAGGGTTTACATACACCTGGGCGCTGCAAAAGTACGTATATTTTAAAAAAAATATATATATAATTTCAAGTATTTATATGTTTTTCGAGTTAAAAGGACCACTGATGAAAACTGTAGCGCTGTAACTTCACAAATAATAATCCAATCTGCAAAAATAAAAATTAATCTTGTAAAATAATGTAGTACTTAAAAATTGTCGAAGTTTTTTTCAAAAATAAAAAATTTATTGTGTTTCAAACCTTAGTATGCCATTTTCGACCAAAAATTTTATGTTTAATTACACACATCTTTTAAGTGGGACACGTGTTTTCTTAAGTATTTTTTTATGCTGAATCATAAAAAAAGAAATCCACTGAAATTTTTTCAGAAAATACACTTAAAGTTGCCAGAAAACTATTAAATTGAAAAAAAAAAACATTTTAATAAACAGAAATCATAAAAGAAAATCAAACATTCGGTCATTTAAAGAGAAATTAAAAAGACCAAAAAAGAAAAGAAAAAGTTATCCCTAATAAATAAAAGATTTCAAATAAAAAAACGAAAAAAAAAAAAAAAGAAAAATTAAAAACAGAATTTAATTTTAAGTAAAACAGTTAAAATAAATAGTAAATAAGTAAACAAATCACACAAACACTCACTTACTAACTCATACATTCACTCACTCACGTAATCACTTACTTACCAACTAACACACTCACTCACTCACCCACTCAATCTACCCACAAAATTGACTTCTAAAACTGTCAAGGGATGTATATTAGACTGTATTTTGCAACATTTATCCTAAATAGTAAAAGTATTTTTTTTTTCAACACTGAACACTATTTCTCATGTTTTCATATCAAATTCGAATTTGAAACTTAAAAAACTACTAGAAGTGATAGTTTTGTTCGAAAAAAAAGTATTTTACCAACCACATAGCACCCTACTAAGTACTAAATGCGAGTTTTTTGTTGAAACTGATCATAAAACCTTATTTTTTGATATCAAGTCAGGATTAAGAACCACAAAAAACACTGAAAATAATAATTTTGTTCGATATTAATAAAAATTAAAAACAACTGTTTAATTTAACCGTTACACATATTTATTTTAAACAGCATTTGCAACCGAACTTACGAGGCTGGTTTGAAAAGTCCTTGCAAAAATAAAAACTACTTATGTGTTTGGGGTAAACCTTTTTTATTTTTCGACATAGTCTCCTTTTAAGCTTATACACTTCGTCCAACGATGTTCTAGTTTGTTGATCCCTTCCGAATAATAGGATTTGTCCAAGTCTGCAAAATATCCATTAGTGTATGCAATCACCTCTCAAATCTTTGTCCCGCCAGCCATTTCTTCAAATTGGGGAACAAATAGTAGTCCGAGGGAGCCAAGTCTGGAGAATAGGGGAGATGTGAAACGAGTTGGAATCCTATTTCCATTAATTTTGCGACCACAACTGCTGAGGTGTGTGCTGGTGCGTTGTCGTGATAGAAAAGGACTTTCTTGTGGGCCAATCGCGGGAGTTTTTCTTGCAGCTCGGTTTTCAAACGGTCCAATAACGATGAATAATATTCACCTGTAATAGTTTTACCCTTTTCCAGATAGTCGATGAGGATTATCCCTTGCGAATCCCAAAAGACAGTCGCCATAACCTTTCCGGCCGAAGGAACGGTCTTCGCCTTTTTTGGTGCAGATTCCCCCTTGGTAACCCATTGTTTAGATTGTTGTTTGGTCTCAGGAGTATAGTAATGTATCCATGTTTGATCCACAGTGACGAAACGACGCTTAAAGTCCTCCGGATTCTTCTGGAACAGCTGCAAACCATCCTTGCAACACTTCACACGATTCCGTTTTTAGTCAAGCGTGAGCAATCGCGGCACCCATCTTGCGGATAGCTTTCTCATGTCCAAATGTTTATGCAAAATATTATGTACCCGTTCAGTCGAGATGCCCACAGCACTAGCAATCTCACGCACCTTAACTCTTCTGTGATCCATCACCATATCATGGATTCGATCAATGATTTCTGGAGTCGTAACCTCCACAGGCCGTCCAGAACGTTCAGCGTCACTTGTGCCCATATGGCCAGTCCGAAAATTTTGAAACCACTTATAAATTGTTCTAATTCAAGGTGCAGAGTCACCATAATGTTTATCAAGCTTATCTTTAGTCTCCTGAGGCGTTTTGCCTTTCATAAAGTAATGTTTAATCACCACACGAAATTCTTTTTCGTCCATTTCTTGAAAATCACTCGACTTCCTTGATTCACACGAATGCCAAACACAAAGAAATAAACCAATATGGCTGAAACTTGGTGTGCGTTCATTCAAGAGATGCTACTAACTAAACATGGCCTCGATACGCGCCGGTGGTGCCATCTCTCGGACTTTGCACGGACTTTTCAAACCAGCCTCGTAGTTAAAGGTGGTGTATGCGTAAACACTAAAACCTAATATTTTTAAGTTTTTATGATAAATTTAGATTTAGAACATTAGAACATTTAAAGATATCCGAAATAATAGTTTTATTCCATAGTTTTAATAATTATACAATTTTACATTATTAAAATGTATTTTTTTCAATTTAATAGTTTTCTGGCAACTTTAAATGTATTTCTGAAAAAAACCTCACTGTGAATCTCTTTTTTGTGGTTTTTTTAGGATTCAGCATAAAAAAATAATTAAGAAAACACGCATCTTACTTAAAAGACAGAGAAATACCTGTGTTATTTATAAAAAATTGTCTATTAGAAAAATTTTAAAAAAACCTCCCGACGTTTTGTAAAAAAGTAATTATTAAAATTTAAAAAAAAAATTAAAAAATCTGAGTGATATTGTAGACAGTTAGCGGTCCCATTCCGGCGCCAGGTCACCTTTAATGCTACAAGTTTGTAATGGAATGGAATTTTCTCAATTTTTTTTTTAATATTTCTTAGAAATATAGAGATTAAAATTCCGTAAAAAATTAAAATTTTAAAAAATTCCAGGTGTCTGTCTCTCTGCCTGTCACAGCCGATTTTCTCCGAAACTATTTCACAGAGAAAGCTGAAATTTGTTACAAATATAACACTATGTACTAAATGCGAGTGTAGTTTTGAAAGTTAGATTTTGACTTAAGGGGTTAGTTTTGAGGGGTGAAAATTTTTCTTCTCTTTCAAGGTCATCGAGTGGGATGCCAAATGAAAGCATGTGAAAACAGTAGTTCAAACATATACATGATGTAATACTCGCGCAAATTTTTCTTGCCAAAAAGCGCTGTCCCCCCACCCTATCTCTAAGGGTACTAATCAAAAATTTTCAAAGAAATTCTGGAATATTCTCCATAACGTGTACATTGAATGAAGATTATCACGTGTACATTACTTTTGATAATTTATCTGGTATATAAAAACAAAAATTGGATTCCTTTTTTATTTTAAAAGGAATCAAGGTCGGTTTATTTATTCTTTGGAGTAGTCATTCGATGTTATCTCTTTCATATTGCACGTTTTACAGTTCATCTATCATATTTAGTTATTTAGTAAAAAAAGGAAAATTTGCAAAGTAAATACGCGCGAGATAGTAAAGATTACTGTCCGTGTACTCTAAAATTATTAAACAATCTGCCAAGTGTTCCGTACGTTGATTGTTTTTAAAATAAAAATTTTTGTTGTGGAGGTACAAAATGACGAATGACTTCACAAAACACACCCCAAATGAGTTTTCAACAAAGTTTTGTTCCGGTCTTTACTGAAAACTGATGACTTTGAAATGTTTGTTTATATATATATATATATATATATATATATATATATATATACATATATATATATATATATATATATATATATATATATATGTATATATATATATATATATATATATATATATATATATATATATATATATACTAGCCGGGCCCGCGGCTCCGCTCGCGTGGACTCGACTCACTACTATCGTCACTGCTTATTCCTTATGTTACCCAACGTAATAAAATATCTCCCATTATTTCTCCTTATCTCCCAATATTTGTCCTTATTTGCCATTATCTCTACATAATTTCCATTATCTAGGCTTATCTCGACTTATCTCCCATTATTTCTCCTTATCTCCCATTATTTCTCCTTATCTCCCATTATCTCACCATAATTCCCATTATCTAGACTTATCTCTGCTTATCTCCCATTATCTCTCCTTATCTCCCATTATTTATACTTATCTCCCATTATCTCACCTTATCTCCCATTATCGAGGCTTATCTCGACTTATCTCCCATTATTTCTCCTTATCTCCCATTATCTCACCTTATCTCCCATTATCTAGGCTTATATCGAATTATATAGAACATATATATAAATTTATAAAAACATGTAAATCGGATAAGTGGTTCTCGAGTGTTAAGCGCACTAACGGACAGACAGACAGACAGAGAGACGTTGCATTTTATATATATTGTATTCTTTGCTACATGTTATTGTTCCATATTTAATGCTTTAGGGAGTGTATTGCAAGAGAACGCGCTAGCGGCAAACTTTTCTCCGACTTGATTCATTATTATCGTCACTGCTTATTCCTTATGTCATCTAATAAAATATATCCTATAACCTGGCCAGAGAACATACGTATGTTTAAAAAAAAAAGCACGTAAATGGGATAAGTGGTTCTCCAGGGATAAGCACACTAACGGACGGACAGACAGACAGACAGACGGACAGAGAGACATTGCATTTTATATATAATATAGATATTCTCTGCTACATAATATTGTTCCATATTTAATGGTTTGGACTGTGTATTGCAAGAGAACGAGCTAGCGGCAAACTTTGTCCGACTTCATTTACTATTATTGTCACTGCTCATTGCTGATGCTACCTATCGTAATAAAATATAGCCTATAACCTGGCCGGACAACATATGTATGTTTTAAAAAAAAAAGTACGGAAATCGGATAAGTGATTCTCCAGTGATAAGCGCACTAACGGACAGACAGACAGACAGAGATACGTTGCATTTTATATATTATAGATGTTAACCTGGTCAGATAACATATGTATTAATTTAAAAAATCACGTAAATCGGATAAGTGGTTCTCGAGGGATAAGCGCATTAATGGACAGACAGACAGACAAACATTGCATTTTATATATATTATAGATATAGATTATTATTATTATTATTATATAACCTGGCCAAAGAATATATGTATGAAATTAAAAAAAGACATCACACAATCGGATAAGTGGTTCCCGCGTGATAAACGCACTAATGGACAGACAGACAGACAGAGAGACATTGCATTTTATATATATTATAGATTATACATTACAGATATTATTTGCTACATAATATTGTTCCATATTTAATAGTTTAGGCTGTGTTTTGCGAAGGCACGCGCTAGCGGCAGACTTATTTCCGATATCATTCACTATTTTACGTCACTGCTCATTCCTTATGCTACCTATCGTAATAAAATATAGCCTATAACCTGGCCAGAGAACATATGTATGTTTTTAAAAAAAAAATACGTAAATCGGATAAGTGGTTCTTCAGTGATAGGCGCACTAACGGACAGACAGACAGACAGACAGAGAGACGTTGCATTTTATATATATATTATATATATATATATATTATATATATATATATATATATATATATATATATATATATATATATATATATATATATAGATAAATTGTTAAAGGTAATGCATTCGTGATAATTTTGGTTCATTCAACACCCTCTGGAGAATATTCCATTCTACCTAGATTATCTACACGTTCAAAGTATTCTTTCCTTATTTCCTTTATCCGCTTTTAAATAGAAAACATCTTTCTTTTTCAATACTTTAACTATTTTTATGTTTTTTTGTGAATTAGAATTTGTATTGTTAACCATGTTTTTTGATATTTAATTGCGACATGCTTCCCCAACAAATGATTTACTATTTTCTGGAAGTGTACTAACAGAACCTTCAATGTGACCAACTATTTCTGATAGATTATCTTTTGGATGGGGTACTGCAAAGTTAAGACCTTTGTTTAAGATGATAATTTCATTTCATGTAAAGGATGGGAATGAATGATTTTTTTCAATATTTACGAGTTCCTGAGGACTATTCTTCTTGGGTAAGAGCCTTTTTAATTTTTTATTTAGAGTAGAGAATTTCTTTTTATATTGAATATCAATGACAAAAAACATTTTCCTCTGGAACTCGCTCCATACTTCATATTCGATATTATTTAATCCTGAAGTAAGTTTTTTGAATATGCTATATGATTCTACTTCTAACATACTACATTTTGTATACAAAAGTTTGATTTCTAAGTCAAGCCATTTTTATTTAGCAAAGAATGAAACTCTTTCTACAATGTTTGGTTTTGGTAAATTAATCTTAACAAAATTTGGAAAAACTTACTAGTGTTCTTACGATAAAGGTTGACGTTGAAGTTGGGAATGTGGAATATTTGGTACAATGACACTACTCGGTATATATTACCACTTAACCATGTTAGCTTCATCAGGAGCGATGACACCTGAATTACTTAGGCAGAACTAACGACATGGGCAAAGCCATCAGTTCCATTCAAGTAACCAGTAGAGGGGATTATAAGGAATAGGCCCTCTGTCTTTATTTAAACTACTTTTTAATTAATTAATTTTAAACTATTACTTTGAAGCTGATCATACTGTAACATTAGATAGTCTAAGATTAAATAAAAATGTTTCTGATAGGAGATTGTTGAATGCCTACGAAAGTATGGAAATTATAAAATGCGCAAAATAAAGTGTCTGGTGTAGTGGTAATATATACTGAGTAGTGTCATTGTGCCAAAGATTACACATTCCCAACATAGTTGCCATAACACTATTTATAACTACTAATAATATTCTAAATAGTAAATGATTTATGGTACCTACGATGCAATGTAAAAATTATTAAACCGTTTCTGTTAATTTATTAATATAGATGGGGTTGATGAAACAATTTACTGACAGGATGATGGGAGCACCGTAGCTATATTGTGATAAATAACGAAAATTGGAATGGATAAGTGCAGCACTGAAGAATTTTCAAATACTAACATCTATGTCTCGCATTTAGGCTTTTGTTCACTATTGCTAAGAAATAGACAAGTGCCGAAATATTCAGCACTTCGGTAGTAATAATTTCATTATTTTCAAATGAGAAACTAAATTCAAAAATACATACCAACAAACCTTGGGTTATGAACGGGTTATTAACTAACTTGGAAACGGGACTGTTGAATTTTAATTTAAATTCGCCAAATAGATAAATCTGAGCTCTCAGTGATATTATTGTCCTGTAAGTTAATTAAGTTTCGGGATATATTGTGTAGGAACGTTTACTTAAAATAGTGTAAGTTTATTATTATCTCGTATTTTAGATACTGTAATATAAATAAGATGCAGAGGCTGTATTCAAATTTTAGGGAATATTGTATACCAGTATAAATATTATTGAAAATAATACAGTTAAGCCTGTTTTTAAATGTTTGATTGTCTACTGTATAAACAGACTATTCTAGAAATTTATCGTCTGGCAAATTGTAAAGTTAACCTAGCACATAGTTTTGAATATAACGGAATTGCAGGCGTTGGTTTCATAGATCTTACAGCAGCCTATGATACCGTTAACTATCCTAAGGTTGTTGAGAAACTATATCAGATAAAAAGGGATTTTCGACTGATGTTTCTTACTGCAGTTATTCTGCAAAGCAGAAGATTATCTGTAGCTTTGCAGAGAAAAATAGCAGATAAAGGAAAAACAGAAAAATGATTTTTTAAAATACAACCTGTTAGTATGAGCCAATTCACCTTCAAGTACGTAGTTTTATATATCCAGACTATACAGCTGTAACATCTTCAGGAAAAATTTTTGAAGTACTGAGAAGAAAAGTTAGATTTGCACTATATCAGGGATGTCAAAGATATGGCCCGCGGGCCGCATCCGGCCCCCGGGACGTATCAATAAGGCCCGCGATCGTAATGTGTCACAGAAAGAAGAATCATGTTTTTTAGAGCTTTTAGACTTCACTCGATTCCTCTACGGAAGTTTTAAAATGCGCACACTACATTTATAAGTAATTTCAAGGGCAGCGCGTGCCTTGACAAGCGAGAGAGATAGACAGTAACGCCATCTCTTAGCAACAAGCGGAAATACCCTATTATTTTTGTTGAGAACAATAGAATCTTCCACGCGCTTCGAGTCTAGACTAGAACCTTCCTTATCGATATTATAAAAGGAGTGCGTCGGCACAACGTGAGTCAATTAAGTGTGAGTCGAGTAATCGAAGCGATACGGTCGGAGAAGGATTTTAGTTGTACTGCGAAATAGTGATTGTGAAGGTATTGTGCATTTGTTTGCGTCGTGCGCGTGCGATATCCATAATTTTGTGTCGAGTTCCATAATTGTTACGATTTTGGCATAATGTCACAAAAACGTAAAGTTGATAGTGAGTGCAGAGTTTTTCAGTCTTAATGGGAAATTGCATATTTTTTCATAGAATGGAAAGGTAAACCACTGTGTTTGATTTGCAATCAAACAGTTGCTGTTTGTAAGGAGTTTAACTTGAAGAGACACTATGATACGAATCATAAATCAAAATTCGATTGTTACACTGAAAAAATAAGGATGGACACATTGTCATCTTTAAAATCTAAACTTCAAGGTCAACAATCGATGTTTACTAAAGCTAATACTGAGAGCGAAGATGCCCTGAAATCAAGTTTTATTATTGCATTAGAAATCGCGAAGAGATCAAAACCTTTCACTGATGGTGATTTTATTAAAGACTGTATGTTGAAAGTTGCCGATGTTTCATTTCCATTTCAAAAGTCAATAATTCAAAATATTTCGCTGTCAAGAAACACTGTTGCTTCAAGAATAAATAATTTACCTCAAAATTTGGTTCTTCAACTGAAGGAGAAAATTAAGGAATTTACAAACTTTTCACTGGCTGTTGACGAGAGCACTGATACTGTTGATACAGCTCAACTTGCTGTTTTTATACGAGGTATTAACAGTAACTTTGAAATAACTGAAGAACTATTAAAGTGCGTTCCATTGACAGGTACTACAACAGCAAATGATATTTATTCTGCAATTGAGCATTTGATAGCAGAATATGAACTCGACTGGAATATACTTAGCAGCACAACTACGGATGGCGCTCCTGCCATGGCTGGCAAACATTCGGGCGTTGTAACTAAATTAAAACAGAAAACATCAGGGAATTTTGTGGGATTTTACTGTATAATTCATCAGGAATCATTGGCATCCAAACATTTAAAAATGGACCATGTCATGCAACCTATAATTAAAATAGTAAATTTTATAAGGAGCAGAGGACTAAATCACCGACAGTTCAGGCAGTTTTTACAAGATTTGGACGAAAAGTTTTCTGATGTTCCTTACTTCACCGAAGTTCGTTGGCTCAGTCGAGGAGTAGTTTTAGAAAAATTTTTTGCATTACGTGACCCTATTCAAGCTTTCATGTTAGAAAAAGGCAACCCAATTGATTATGACAATGACTGGTGGGTTGATTGTGCCTTTTTGGTAGATATGAATAAACACTTGACTGATCTGAATGTAAAGTTACAGGGTAAAAATCTGATTGTCACTCAAATGTATTCATGTATTCAAGCCTTTGAAACAAAGTTGAGGCTGTGGGAAAATCAGGTAAAAAATCAAACTTTGGATCATTTCCCTCATTTAAAATCATTTGGCACAGTAAACCAAAAAAAATTGGATCAATATTCTCAACTTCTGCAAAATTTGATCACGGAATTCAACAATCGTTTTGAAGATTTTTACAAAATGAATGAAATAAAATTCCCAATTTTCAACAATCCATTCAATTTTGAAGCTTCACAGGCACCAGTTCATTTGCAAATGGAGTTGATAGATCTTCAATCGGACAGTATTTTAAAATAAAAATTTAAAGAGATTAACGCTCTTACATTTTATACACAATATTTCAAGAGTTTGGATAACTACCCGGAATTAAAAAAGCATGCAGCACGCATTCTCTGCATGTTTGGTAGCACCTATTTATGTGAGCAGATGTTTTCCGTCATGAAAATAAATAAGAACAAACATCGCACAAGACTTTCGAATGAACATCTCCAATCAATTCTTAAAATAACTACAACGAATATGATACCTGACATCAATGGGCTTGTCAAAAACAAGAGAAGTCAGGTATCTGGATCCTCGAGCTCAAAATAATTACCCTCTTTTATAACTTTGATATAATTTTTAACAACCGTATATTATATACTATATAATTAAATAAATAAAATGTTATAATAATTCAGTACATTTTTTTTATTTGAATCTGGCCCGCCTACACATTCTAAATTTAATATATGGCCCTCTGCAAAATTGAGTTTGACACCTCTGCACTATATTATGACACAAATTACCTGGAACCAACTCCGACTTAAATTCAGAAGTGTGTCCTTCATTTAAGGGATCAAGATGCAAAAATAAAGCTAAATATTGCATGATGGAACCAAAAACGTATAACATGTAGATTCGCTAAATATCTTGTTTTCCCACTTAAACGTAGGCCGTATTCAGAAAATACTTTGAGAACACCAAATCCAAAATTTTCAACACAAAAATGTTGTCTTATTAGAGCTGACTGGTACCAAATGGGGTTCCAGTTTCATAATTCTCAAAACTACTGCTCTCGGTCTATGGTCCTTTATTAAGAAATATGCGGCACCAGTTTGGAGAAACGCAGTACATGCTTGATGGGAGAATACTGCTAGGCTCGTTTTATTACCGGAAATCTTCACCCCATCACAATATAAAAAATGTATCTGGGGTAGCTATCATTTCCTCTCGAAATATAAAACAGTTTTGTTTAATATCGTATCGAGTCCCCTATTCTATGGTTCAATATCATATATTACAAAATTAGCAGAAAACTCTGTAGGGTATTTAACAACATAGGTCTCACGTTAGTCTGTAAGTCATCAGATAACTTGAAAATTTCTCCGGAAGCCCGAAATATGAGATATGTCGTACCGACTGTGACTAAAAGTATGTGAGTATTTGGTAGAAGGTATAGTCTGACAAGATTTAAATGACATTTGGCTAATTTGAGTTACGGAAGAGCAGAAAATCAAGCACTGTTGAACATTAGATCATTTAAAGTTAATTAAAAATGTATTTAATAGGTGATTATTAGACGCATACGAAAGTATTAACATTATAACATGTAAAAATACTAAGTTGGGAATGTGGAATCTTTGGCACAATGATATTACTCAGTATATATCACCACTACACCAAACACTTTATTTTTGCACTCGACGCGCGTTTCGCTAACCATGTTAGCTTCATCAGGAGCGATGATTGACTAAAGCTAAACTACAAATCTACCCTATTTATACTTAGCCTAACCCTTGAATTACTCAAGCGGAACTAATGACATAGGCAAGGCCATCAGTTCCGGTCAAGTAACCAGTAGAGAGGACTATAAGGAATAGGCCCTCTGTCTTTATTTAAACTACTTTTACATTTTATGATTTCCATACTTTCGTATGCGTTCAACAATCTCCTATCAGATACATTTTTTATTAATCTTAGATTATCTAATGTTACAGTATGATCAGCTTCAAGGGCATGTTCGGCAATGCTAGACTTTTCTGTTCTATTGTATTTTAAGTGTGCTAAGTGTTCTTTAAATCTTGTTTTAATTGACCTTTTAGTTTGCCCAACATACTTTTTGTCACAATCATTACAACTAATTTCATAAATTCCACTTTTTCTCACAATTAGGAATTTTATCTCTGGGATTTCCTAAGATATTCCTCAGCTAACATGGTTAGCGAAACGCGGGTCGAGTGAAAAAATAAAGTGTTTGGTGTAGTGGTGATATATATACTGAGTAATGTAAAAATACATTAAATAAGAACAAAGTACACAATTCTTATAGTCTTTTGCACTGGTTACTCTAATGGAATTAAACTTCCGTCTATGATTAGTCGGCCGCAAACAAGTAATTCACAATTTTAGTACAAATAACCTAATTTTTATTCTTAAGTTTAGTCAGACGTCACTCCTGATGTTGCTAACCCAATTAACGATATACGAGTAGAGTACACAATTAAAACGTTTGATATCTCGGAACAAATTTTGAATAGTTAGGATTTCCATATTGGATTAGAGTTAAAAACTTATTTTACTTAACTTATATAATATTGCTAATCAGTCTGCTGCTTAGGGGCTTTTGCTTACTTATTTTTAGTGTTCCGTATGGAACACTTATAAGATGACTTCGGTGTCTGTCCGTCCGTCTAACTGTCTATCTGTCACACCCGATTTTCTCGAAACTCGAGAAACTCAAGCAGTTGCTCTTGACATATCCAAGGCATTCGACCGTGTTTGGCACGATGGACTGTTGGCTCTTGTGGTATGTCTGAAAAGCTCTGTTTGTGGCTCTCATGTTTCCTCAGAGAGCGTTCTTTACGAGTGGCGGTCGATGGATTTCTTTCTAACACCTTCACTATTAACGCCGGTGTGCCCAAGGGCTCTATACTGTCTCCTACTCTCTTTCTCATTTACATTAATGATCTGCTGGAAAAGACCGGGAATCCAATCTACAGCTTTGCAGATGACAGTACGCTTGTCTCTTCATTCACTTTGAACGCTCGGACATCGGCTACTCAGGCAAATATCCGCAGACAGCAGGAGGTCGTTCAACTTAATAAAGACCTGGAAGAAATTCTATCTTGGGGTGACAGTAACCAAGTTGAATTTAACGCGGCAGGCCCCCAGGCGGCAGTTTTTTCTAAAGAAGTTAACATTGCTGAACCCGAAGGAGTTATGTCGGGGCGTTCCATTCCCCTAGCATCGTCGCTCAATTTGTTGGGCGTTAATTTTGGAGCAAATATGTCCTGGCATGAACATGTTGCAGGCATAGCAAGGAGAGCTTCTCAAAAGTTGGGAATATTATTTCGAACCAGAAAGCTTTACACTCCACAACAACTGTTAATTTTTACAAAGCTCAAATTCGACCAACTATATAATACTGCTCCCATGTTTGGGGCCCCGCTCCTAAACATACACTGTATTTGTTGGATTCTGTTCAGAGAAGTTCTGTTCGTCTCATTGGAGACCCGAAATTGACCGGCGGCCTTGATTCGCTGGAGAACGGTTGGTGACTTGAGTTCAAAGGATGTAGCCCGTTTAATTCCTCCCAAAGCGGTGCATGTTAAAAATACACGTCGCGCTAATACTTCCCATCCGTATGAGATTCAGCTTGTAACTCCACGTATAACGCTTTTCAAGCAGTCTTTTATATGGAGAACATCATCCCTTTGAAATAATTTGGCCAGGGCTGTGTTTCCCACCGAGTACAATTTACAGCGATTCAAGAACAACGTGAATCGCTTTTTTCGCTCACATGCCGCTCCTGGAGCACTTTAGGGACTTCCCTGCAGCACGTGTGCTAGACTCATAAAAAAAAACAGAAAGATAACATTATGATAATTTTTATAAAGAGAATCTATCTATTCTCCTTCATTCACTCTTGTCTTGTTGCCAAAATTATTTATATATAGTATTACGTTAGTCTTTTTTACAAAATTAAGTCAATTTTAAATAATTTAATAATTATTTTTACAACAATTTGATAGTAATAAATTAACTATATATCCTATTCCAAGGTTTTGTGATGTTACAAAAAACTTATAATAATTAAAAAATTTGCATATTTAAGGCCCACGCGGACAATTAAGCGATAAATGTGTGTTCAAATTATACTCGAAATTATTAAAATTGACGTTAATAGATAAAATTAGGCTATAAATTATTCTAATTACGTTGAAAATTGGAAAACTAAAAATATAACAATGATTTGTCACGAGGCCATGTCGCATTATTATACTAGATCCATAAAATAATTTACACTCAGTTTTAATTAGAAAGATAGATAGAAATTTACTGCTGTAAGTACAAAGTATCGTAACTAATAAAAAGTATTAAAATACATATTATCTTAACAAACATGAACAGAAACAGAAATATAAATAATAAACTTGTTAGTGAAACTCTTTACTTCAGATTCTACTTTCTATTTCCAAGGAAAAATATCAATAATTATTCCCATAGTATAGTCAAGGATGCCCGATATTGTCTTCAGGTAGCATATTATAAAACGTATTTTAATGAAGACACCAAAATAACTTTTGGCACTGATGGAATACCTACTATTGCACTTGAAAAATGCGGCAGCGTACTAACACCAGTTGTCTGTAAACTTTTCACCCTATCCTACAGAAAGAGAATATTTTTTCCTTGTGGAAATACGCTATAGTTGAGCCGATATCCAAAAAAGACGAGAAGACCTTACCAAACAACTACCGATCAGTCACACCGCTTTTATTAATTTCGAAAGTTATGGAAAAGGCTGTCAAATATCTTCTAAAATATCTAAAAAGATTCAATATTATTAGCGACTTGCTTTCGTAAGCAAGGACCAACAAGAGATCTTCAATTTTATATAACACATATTTGAAACAACGTAATTAAACACCTTGGAGAATCTCGAACGGCTGCACTTGATAGATCCAAGGCATTCGAACGTGTTCAGCATGACAGATTTTTCGTTAAGCTAAGCATTTATGGTATGTCTGAAAGGTTTTGTTTATGGTTCTCGGGTCTCCTCAGGGAGCGTTCTTTACTAGTTGCAGCAGACGGATTTCCTTCTAATACCTTCACTATCAAGCCGGTGACCACAAGGCTCCATACTGTCTCATTGTCTCCTTCTCATTTACGCTAGCGATATGCTGGAAAGGACCAAGAAACTAATCTACAGCGTTGCAGATGGCATTTATCGCTACGATACAAAATGTTCGTCCCAACAAATAAATGGTTTTTACAGGTTTTTTGGCAATAGGCGCTATCATTCCGGCTGTAGTTGATGATAATGGTCTATCTGATCATTCGTATCAAATATTTGAAATTAATTTAAGACCTCTTGAGGTGTGCGGCACACGTTTTTTTTATAAACGTTTTTTTAGTGCGGCCAACTATAATGCGCTTTACCATTACTTGCGCAAACAGACTTGGTTGTGAGTGTATGAAGCGTGCGATGTCCATGATGCATTTAGGGTTTTTATAGAGCTATTGTCGACCTATATAAATATAGCATTTCCTTTATTTTCCTGGATAGAAACAGAAAAAAGCCTTGGATTACTCAGGGCATCCGTACGTCTTCGAAAAATTTGAAATTACTTTATAAGTTGGTCGTTGATTCAAATAGTGTCATAATCAAAACCATTATAGAGTATATAAAAAAATATACAAGAATGTTATAGGGACTGCTAAAAAAATATATAATGATAAGTCATATACCACCTCTATTAATAAAAGTAAAGCCGTCTGGAATATTATCACAGACACATTATCTTGCAACAATGCGAAAATAGAGTTTCTAGTATGATATTTAATAGTAAAACAACGAATGATAAACTCCAAATTTCTAATGGTTTCAATTAATATTTTGTTAACGCACCCCAAAAATTTATGTTGAATCGAAATGCTGATAATGCATACTTGAATTTTCCAATAAATAACAGTACCATGTTTTTCTCACTTGTCCTAGAACAAGATATATTAAGGATAATAAGATCTTTCATAAAATCAAATTCCTTTGGAATTGACGAGATTTCCAATAATGTATTAAAGTCTATTACTGACTTTATAGTGAAACCACTTTGGTACTTAATAAATATATCTCTGGAAGGTGCAACATTTCCAGATGTGTTTAAAACTGCTAGAATAATATACTTATTTAAAAAAGGCGATAGTATGTTGTGTGAAAATTATCGGCCAACATCTTTATTAAGTTCAATTTCTAAGGTACTGGAAAGGGTTGTTTTTGAACAAATAAGTAATTTCCTAACAGTATTTCGAATTCTTACCGATTGTCAGCATGGATTTAGGAAAGGCAGGAATACATCTTCTGCAATACTGCAGTTTGTTGAAAGGCTTTATGAGCAGCTGGAAAATAGTTAAAAGTTCTTTGGACTTTTCATGGACCTAAGTAAGGCTTTTGATTTGTTCAATCATAATCTATTAATATCAAAGATGGACAGATATGGACTAAGAGGTAATGTAAGTGACTGGTTACAGTCATATCTAAAAGATGGAGATCAAGTTGTAGATATTGATGGAGTGAGGTCGAATGGAATGAAAGTTTCTACGGGTGTTCTACGGGGGTCCATTCTCGGATCGCTGCTTTTTTTAATTTTTGTAAACGATTTACCGAATATCGTTAATGACCAAAGTAATTTAACCAGACGATAACAGTTATGTATGCCATGACAACACCACTGCCTTGGCTCTAGATAAACTGTAGAATATGTTAAAAGTTTTTGAACAGTGGTTTAAAACTAATATGTTAAGTCTTAATGCTGAAAAGACTGTTTTTATAAATTTTGTGCCTAGGGCATCCCAATTTGTTGAGAGTTTTCTGATTAGGACTGACGTAATCGGACATTCTATTGCTCAGGTAACGGAGACTAAATTGTTAGGTGTCTATATAGACAACAGTTTAAATTGGGGATGTCATATAAATGAAATATGCAAAAAGTGTCGTTAATTTTAATACAATAATGTCTTATTACTATGTACACTTTGCGTCTCGATTGAAATATGGCCTAATATTTTGGGGTGCTTCGCCTAATATGGTCAGAGTATTCAGAATGCAAAAAAGAGCAGTTCGAAATATTGCAGGGTGTCAGATCAAGACATTCATGTCGTGAACTTTTCAAAAAATTTGCTATACTCACTCTGCCTGCTATGTACATATTGGAGGTTCTGATTTATGTTAAGAGTAATTTGAATAAATTTGTAACCATGGCCGACATGCATAATTACGATACAAGATATAACAAAAATTTAGTTATACCGGAACACACATTATCTCTATTTGAAAGGAGTCCCTATTACAGCAGCATAAAGCTTTTTAATAGTCTGCCGACTTCTTTATCTTTAAATCTAAGTATGTATAAGAAACTAATATCAAGATTGCTAATTGAGAATGTCCCTTATATGTTTGTATGTAAGCTAGAGTACGTGTAATTATAACTTTTTGGATCTTTATATTATAAATATTTATATGTAAGCTACAGTACGTGCAACTGTAAAGCTTTTTAGATCGTTATTTTCACAGGATGTATACATTCTGTGACTTGACTTGACTTGACTTTTTCCATATCTTGTATCAGGTCTCACGAAATAAAAGTTTATTTATTTATTTATATAAACGTTGCTAGTTACGGTTTGTGTTAAAATCTGAAGCTTGCTACTACTTTAAAGCTAGCATTAGAGACCCATCCAGTGCATATTTAAGGCAAACACAATTGTATTTTGAACGTTTGCTTGGGCAATATACCATGTCTTTGTGTAATGTAAAAATTCCCAGGGGTGTTTCTCCCATCAATGCCATTTGTTTTTTATCAATAAACTAATTAGATTACATTCCAGGTTCAGACCATTTTCGAAGTCAGGCCCATTCGAGCCGGAATCCCCCAAGACTCCGTCCTCTCCCCCCATTTATTTAACATCTATACGACCACCATTTCCAAGTCGGACCACACTTCCCTTTTCATGTCCGCCGATGACACCGCCATCACCGCCACGAGGATGATCACCAGCCGCCTCCAACGCCATCTCAATACGCTAGTCCTCTGCTTCGAACATTGGAGAATCCAGATCAACTCAGCGAGAACCCAAGCTATCATATTCACCTAGGCTCGCACCTTCAAGCCGGCAAGCTTTACCCTCCCAGGCACCAGACTCCGATGGTCAAACAGCGTCAAGTACATATGCCTCTACTACGATAAGCGGCTAGTATAGAAGGACCAAGTTACCATCTCCGCCAAGAAAGCAAACCAATTCCTCGTCAAGCTGTATTCACTCCTGAACAAGTCCAGCAAATTTTAAACTTGCAACAAGTTGACAATTTACAAGATGATCATCCGTGCCGGAATGATCTACTCCAGCCCAGCATGGTGCCAAATATAACATACCCGCAGATCCACCCTACAGATCATCCAAAACAAGGCCCTCCGCATCGTCGTCAAAGCCCCATGTTTCGTCAGCAATACTCACAGATACCTCCAGATCCCCACGATTTCGAAATTCATTAACAGCGCTTAATTCAAATTCCTGGACAAAGTCACTCACAACCCCAATCCCAGGCCAGAACCGCCTACCGTCCCCCTCCACGCTAAGCCCGCCTCCGTCTGTCAAGATCCAGCGACCCCCTGCCACCGGATTAGGTTAAGTTATTCTTAATTAATATTAAGTTTAATCTTAAGTTTTCTGTTCATGAAATATCTTAAGTTCTCTCAATACATTTATATAAACTCCTTACCCAGGCTAACTTAATTAGGTCCCTGTCATGTACCTGTATATGTCTTAAGATCCAAATATTAAATCATCGTAAAAGAGTTTTGGCGTAGAAACTAGCTAGTAGTTAATAAAAATAATAAGTAACTAATTAGTTATAATTTTCAATAAATATGCCGTGGAATATTACACAACGAATTTAGAATACGAGTATGTAATGCATTTTTACACCAAAAGTATTTCTTCCTTACTGTGTAACCAGTATGCGATTAATTAGAATTATTTCAGTAATAGGTCGAGTAGGTAAATACAGGATGTCCCAGTATTCTGTGTACATAGAGTTACCGTGAATTTCTGGGATGAAAACATGACCATTTAACCCAACTTACCTTCGTCCAAAAATTCGTAATTTTTGAGATACAGGGTGTCAAAGTTATACTTTTATTTTAGTTTTTCTTAAGTAGCTTTCTTAATAATTGTACTATTTGTACAAGATTCGGTACTAAAGCGTTTTCTGAGATGAGAAATCGAAATCAGCTCACAGTTTTGTTGTAAATTGTAGGGGGCGCCACTTATTGCACTGTGTATGCTTTTAAATTGTCATAACAGTTTTATAATATTCTCTACTAGCCGGGACCGCGGCTCCGCTCGCGTGGACTTGATTCACTACTATCGTTACTGCTTATTCCTTATGTTACCCAACGTAATAAAATATCTCCCATTATTTCTCCTTATCTCCCAATATTTCTCCTTATTTCCCATTATCTCTACATAATTTCCATTATCTAGGCTTATCTCTGCTCATCTCCCATTATTTCTCCTTATCTCCCATTATTTCTCCTTATCTCCCATTATTTCTCCTTATCTCCCATTATCTCACCATAACTCCCATTATTTAGACTTATCTCTGCTTATCTCCCATTATCTCTCCTTATCTCCCATTATCTCACCTTATCTCCCATTATCGAGGCTTATCTCGACTTATCTCCCATTATTTCTCCTTATCTCCAATTATCTCACCTTATCTCTCATTATCTAGGCTTATATCGAATTATATAGAACATATCTATAAATTATAAAAAACACGTAAATCGGATAAGTGGTTCTCGAGTGATAAGCGCACTAACGTACAGACAGACAGACAGAGAGACGTTGCATTTTTATATATATATATATATATATATATATATATATATATATTGTATTCTTTGCTACATGATATTTTTCCATATTTAATGCTTTAGGGAGTGTATTGCAGGAGAACGCGCTAGCGGCAAACTTTTCTCCGACTTAATTCACTATTATCATCACTGCTTATTCCTTATGTCACCTAATAAAATGTAGCCTATAACCTGGCCAGAGAACATACGTAGGGTTAAAAAAAAGCACGTAAATCGGATAAGTAGTTCTGCAGCGATAAGCACACTAACGGACGGACAGACAGACAGACAGACGGACAGAGAGACATTGCATTTTATATATATTATAGATGCTGCTACATAATATTGTTCCATATTTAATGGTTTGGACTGTGTATTGCAAGAGAACGCGCTAGCGGCAAACTTTGTCCGACTTCATTTACTATTATTGTCACTGCTCATTCCTTATACTACCTATCGTAATAAAATATAGCCTATAACCTGGCCGGAGAAGATATGTATGTTTAAAAAAAAAAAGTACGAAAATCGGATAAGTGATTCTCCAATGATAAGCGCACTAACGGACAGACAGACAGACAGAATACGTTGCATTTTATATATATTATAGATGTAATAAAATATATACCTATAACCTGGTCAGAGAACATATGTATGAATTTAAAAAATCTACGTAAATCGGATAAGTGGTTCTCGAGGGATAAGCGCATTAACGGACAGACAGACAGACAGACAGACAAACATTGCATTTTATATATATTATAGATATAGATTATTTTTATTATTATATAACCTGGCCAAAGAATATATGCATGAATTTAAAAAAAGACAGGTAAATCTGATAAGTGGTTCCTGCGTGATAAACGCACTAATGGACAGACAGACAGACAGAGAGACATTGCATTTTATATATATTATAGATTATACATATACATATACATATACCTAATATTGTTCCATATTTAATGGTTTAGGCTGTGTATTACAAAGGCACGCGCTAACGGCAAACTTATTTGCGACATCATTCACTATTTTACGTCACTGCTCATTCTTTATGCTACCTATCGTAATAAAATATGGCCTAGAACCTGGTCAGAGAACATATGTATGTTTTAAAAAAAAAGTACGTAAATCGGATAAGTGGTTTTTCAGTTATAGGCGCACTAACGGACAGACAGACAGACAGACAGACAGACAGACAGAGAGACGTTGCATTTTATATATATTATAGATGTAATAAAATATATATCTAAAACCTGGTCAGAAAACATATGTACGAATTTAAACAATCACGTAAATCGGATAAGCGGTTCTCGAGGGATAAACGCACTAACGGACAGACAGACAGACAGAGAGAGGTTGCAATTTGTTTATATTATAGGTATAGATTATTATTATTATTATATAACCTGGCCAAAGAATATATGTATGAATTTAAAAAAAGACGTAAATCGGATAAGTGGTTCTCGCATGATAAACGCACCAGTGGACAGACAGACAGACAGAGAGACATTGCATTTTATATATATTATAGATTCTAGATATTCTCTACTACATAATATTGTTCCATATTTAATGGTTTAGACTGTGTATTGCAAGGGAACGCGCTAGCGATAAACTTTTTTCCGACTTCATTCACTATTATCGTCACTGCTTATTGCTTATGCTACCTATCGTAATAAAATATAGCCTATAACCTGGCCAGAGAACATATGTATGTTTTAAAAAAAAAAGTACGTAAATCGGATAAGTGGTTCTCCAGTGATAAGGTCACTAACGGACAGACAGACAGGCAGACAGACAGACAGACAGAGAGAAGTTGCATTTTATATATATTAGAGATGATATTTTTAATTAAATATTCGTATTTTTCGCCTTCTCCTATATAAAAGCTCCCTGGGTAAATGTTGCCCGAGTAACAGTTTCTGAGATAATGGGATGTTTGTTTCCATTTTTTTAATTCCATTGTCAAATTTGCAAAGGAGTTCCTTGACACTTCATCCAGGCTTAGGACAGGTCTTTGAAATTCGGAGCACGCTTAAAGGCAATTAGGCTACCAACAATAATAAGATGTATAAAAGGCTAAGGACAATAATAAGATATATATAAGAAGGAACGCATTTGCGAATTTTACAATGGAATTTATCTCAGAAACTGTTGCTCGGAGCGACATTTACCAAGAGAGCTTTTTTAGACAGAGGGATGGGGAAAATACGAATATTTAATTAAAAATATCATACAGAGTGGTATAAAAAAAAGTTAGGAAAATTTAAAAGTAAACCCAGTGCAATAAGTGGCGCCCCCTACAATTTACAACAAAACTGTGAGCTGATTTCGATTTCTCAACTCAGAAAACCCCTGAGCACCGAATCTTGTACAAGAAGTACAATTATTAAGAAAGTTACTTAAGAAAAACTAAAATAAAAGTATAACTTTGTCATCCTGTATCTCAAAAATTATGAATTTTTGGACTAAGGTGAGTTGGGTTAAATGGTCATATTTTCATCCCAGAAATCCACAGTAACTCTACGTACACGGAATATTGGGACACCCTGTATTTTACATTACTCGAAATAAAATATGGCAAAATAGTAACGAGTATTATAAAACTCGCATGAAGTCACGTAGTTTATGCGTAGTTGCTGTTTTTAATATCGATATATCGCCAACAATTTTCTCGATGGAATGAATTCCCACGATCAATTTTTAAGTACTTATTGCGTACGAAATGCAGGTGTTCTAATATGCGAATCCGCTCGAATAGAGCTAGTCGAGCTCGAATTCGCGGTTTATGGACATCGTAAAAGGTAAATAATTACTTGTAGAAGTATACGGAGTAAAGGTAGACACCAAAAAATAGATGTTACGTAGAAAAAAAGGGAGCTATTAATCTCGTAATGCAAACTGTGCATAAAGATGATCGCCACTCAGCCCTAGCGACTCTTTTACCTACAGATATGTATTATCATTTTAAAAGTTCTGAAACGTAATTAGTTAGCTTTTGAATGATTTTTCGGAAAAACTCGTAATGACTTTAACTTTCATTACTTCAGATACCGCAGATGAGAGCTTGTGGGAATGAGAAGTCGTGTTTCTTGAGATTGCGTAAATTTTGAGTAAGTTTGCGACGTCGCACCTACGATTACACGAGGTATCCTCAGGGATCCCTAAATATTTTTTTGTAGATACGTCGTAAGCGAAATATCGAAGTTACGCCAAATTGACACACTCTCATTCCAAGAACCATAATTAATCATCTTATCAAAATCTTGAAAGCTATCGTTTCATGTTAGCATGCATAAATATTGTGATGTGAGAGAGATTATAAAAATCTTGCTAATACTTTATTATTTTCATAGCTAGGCTTCACTAAATGAGTACAAAAGTTAATCATTATAACCTGTAGCTGTCCAGTTGATTTTTGTTGTGCCCAATATGATATTTTGTATCGCAAAGTCAAATAATCTTTTTTATAAAAAAATTTTACACAAAAATCGTTTTAAGAATATTTCATATTTATTGTTTGTAGATTAATCTATAATATATATAAAATGCAACGTCTCTCTGTCTGTCTGTCTGTCTGTCTGTCTGTCCGTTAGTGCACTTATCACTGGAGAACCACTTATCCGATTTACGTACTTTTTTTTTTAAAACATACATATGTTCTCTGGCCAGGTTATAGGCTATATTTTATTACGATAGGTAGCATAAGGAATGAGCAATGATGATAATAGTGAATGAAGTCGGAAAAAAAGTTTGCCGCTAGCGCGTTCCCTTGCAATACACAGCCTAAATCATTAAATATGGAACAATATTATGTAGCAGAGAATATCTATAATCTATAATCTATAATATATATAAAATGCAATGACTCTCTGTCTGTGTGTCTGTCCATTAGTGCGTTTATCACGCGAGAACCACTTATCCAATTTACGTGTCTTTTTTTAAATTCATACATATATTCTTTGGCCAGGTTATATAATAATAATCTATATCTATAATATATATAAAATGCAGCATCTCTCTGTCTGTCTGTCTGTCCGTTAGTGCGCTTATCATTGGAGAACCACTTATCCGATTTATATGCTTTTTTTAAAACATACTCTCGTTCTCTAGCCAGGTTATCTATCTATAATATATATAAAATGCAACGTCTCTCTGTCTGTATGTCTGTCCGTTAGTGCGTTACGTACCTTTTTTTTTAAACATATATATGTTCTCTGGCCAGGTTATAGGATATATTTTATTGCGTTAGGTAACATAAAGAATAAGCAGTGACGATAATAGTGAATCAAGTCGGATAAAAGGCTACCGTTAGCGCATTCTCTTGCAATATACTGCCTAAACCATTAAAAATATGGAACAATATCATGTTGCAAAGAATATAATATATATAAAATGTAACGTCTCGCTATCTGCCTGTCTGTCCGCTAGTGCGCTTATCACTTGAGAACCACTTATCCGATTTACGTGTTTTTATAAATTTATACATATGATATGTTCTATATAATTCGATATAGGCCTAGATAATGAGAGATAAGGTGAGATAATGGGAGATAGGTGTATATAATGGGAGATAAGGAGAAAGAATGGGAGATAAGCAGAAATAAGTCTAAGTAATGGGAGTTATGGTGAGATAATGGGAGATAAGGAGAAATATTGCGAGATAAGTCGAGATAAGCCTAGATAAAGGGAGATAAGGTGAGATAATGGGAGATAAGTATAAATAATGGGAGATAAGCAGAGATAAGTCTAGGTAATGGGAGTTATGGTGAGATAATGAGAGATAAGAAGAAATAATGGGAGATAAGGAGAAATATTGCGAGATAGAAGTCGAGATAAGCCTAGATAATGGGAGATAAGGTGAGATAATGGGAGATAAGGATAAATAATAGGAGATAAGGAGAAATAATGGGAGATGAGCAGAGATAAGCCTAGATAATGGAACTTATATAGAGATAATGGGAGGTAAGGCGAAATAATGGAAGATAAGCGGAGATAAGTCTAAGTAATGGGAGTTATGGTGCGATAATAGGAGATAAGGAGAAATAATGGGAGATAAGGAAAAATATTGTAGAGATAATGGGAGATAAGGTGAAATAATGGAAGGGGAATAATGGCAAATATTTTATTACGTTAGGTAACATAAGGAATAAGCAGTGACGATAGTAGTGAATCAAGTCCACGCGAGCGGAGCCGCGGGCACGGCTAGTCAAAAATAAAAACTCTTTTTCTAACCTTGTGCTGCACAACATAATAACTTTAGTTGACCTATATTGTTAAATTACACTATTTTTAAAATTATACTTTTATAGGGAATGAAGATGATAATGCTTAGTATGATAAACCGTTTTTTTTTTGACAAGTTGAGCCTGGACAGCTGTGGTTTGCATAATGGTTTAGTTTAATCATTTTCTATGACTAATCTGTTACCCTACCACCTGGTTCATTTTAAAACTTCACTCAGTTTTTAAATTTTTACTTTATTGATGTTGACTGTATGTTAGCAATCACATGACATGTTTCGAAGCTTTGCTACTTCATCTGACGTACCAAGGTGTAAACTATTTGGTTCATTTTTTTTTTATTCGAGTTCTTATTGCGATCAGGTTCATTAACTCGTAGATCTTCGTTATCTGCAACCCGAAGCTAATAACTCATTTTTAAATTTATGTTAGAATAATATTTTTACCTGGTTTTAGTAATTTCGCCAAGGCTGAAAAGGTTTTGGTCAAAAAATTCATATGATTTTTAGGAAGTACCAACCTTGAAACGATACGTGTCAAAATTTCATGACGCTTCGACTATTAGTTTACAAGTTACAGTGGTTTTAGTGACGCTACTTTTGATATTTTCAAAACAATGGACAAAATCGAATTTCGTGTGTTGATTAAACACTGTTTTTTGTTGGGAAAAAATATCGTGCAAGCAAAGCAATGGCTTGATAAGTGTTACGGGGACTCTGCCTCCGTAAAATCACTCATCATTTACTGGTATGCTGAATTTAAACGCGGTCCTATAGATACAAATGATGCTGAACACTATGGACGCCCAAATGTGGTGGTTATACCGGAAAATATATATAAAAAAAATCCACAAAATTATTTTGGATAACAGTAGAAAAGAACCTGTTAGTGATATTTCGGCATGAGAAAGCTGAGAAATGGGTACCACGTTTGCTCACACTGGACCAAGGCAACAACGAGTTGATCATTCTGAGCGCTGTTTGGACCTCTTTAAGCGCAATAAAAAGGATTTTTTCATGACACGTGACAATGGATGAAACATGGATCCATCACTACACAAAGGAATCAAATCGGAAGTCAGCTGACTGGATAGCAGCCGGTGAAAGCTACCCGAAGCGACCAAAGACACAATAGTCGGTTGGAAAGGTTTTCCCCTCTGTATTTTGGGAACCGCATGAAACAATTTTCATCGACTATGCTGAGAAGGGAAAAACCATTAATAGGGAATATTATATAACGTTATTGGTGCGTTTGAAGACAGAAATCGGAAAGATACGGCCCCAAATGAACAAGAAAAAGTGCTCTTTCTTCAAGACAATGCACCGTGTCAGAAGTCAATGATTACGATGGCATAATGGCATGAATTGAAATTCGAATTGCTTCCTCATCCACCGTAATCTCCAGATTTGGCCCTCAGCGACTATTATCTATTCGCAGACATCAAAAAAATGCTTGCGGGAAAGAGAGTTGGCTCCAATGAAGGAGTTATCGCCGAAACTGACGCCTATTCTGAAGGCAAAGACAAATCCTCTTAAAAGAAAGGTACGGAAATGTTAGAAAAGCATTGGACTGATTGCATCGCTCTTAAGGGAGAATATATTGATGAATGAAGTCAAATTTTGCAAAAAAAAATGTGTTTTAAGTGGCTAGACCAAAAACTTTTCAGCCTACGTGTTATAACTTATACAAAAGTTTCACAAAAAGTTATTTTAAAAGAAATTGTCATTATGTAGGTTAAAGTTCACAATGGTTTTACGCATAACAAAAACGTTGACTAACTGACAAAGGAGAGAATTGTTGACGGCGAGCTCCTATCATTTCCAATAGGATTATCAGACACTTATGTAACTACAAGTAACAAAACCATGATAAAATGGCAAAATAGATGGAAAAAAAGTTCAGAAGGAGCAGTAATATATATTTATTTCAGATCTATCAAGTAATTCCAAACAAATACTGGCACAGACACAAGTGAACGTATCCAGAAGGTTGTTATCCTAAACTTGCCTATGCATAGTACCATACTCACCTTATAAAAATGAATGTCGTAGAATCCGACCTCTGCAAGTTATGTGGAACTGTTGATGACTTGAAGCATTTTTCTTTGGATATCATATATATAGTAATGATCTATACTAAAAATTAATAAAAAACTACTGTACATCGGGACCATTAAGCTGTCTACATGCACTCGTACAAAAACAATATTAAACTTTGAATTCTGGATATACCTATTTTCTTGTTGGTTAAAAATTCTCATGTATTTCCAAATTTATACCTCTGGTCACCACTTTGTTTTAAATTGTTTTGATTTGCCCAGAGTGAGAACAGTGTAAACCTGCCTAAATTCCTTTTATTATTATCATCTATAATATATATAAAATGCAACGTCTCTTAGTGCGTTTATCAGGCGAGAACCACTTATCCGATTTACGTGTCTTTTTTTAAATTCATACATATATTCTTCGGCCAGGTTATATAATAATAATAATAATAATCTATATCTATAATATATGTAAAATGCAAAGTCTCTCTGTCTATCTGTCTGTCCGTTAGAGCGCTTATCGCTCGAGAACCACTTATACGATTTACGTGATTTTTTAAATTCATACATATGTTCTCTGACCAGGTTATATAATAATAATAATAATCTATATAATACATATAAAACGCAACGTCTCTCTGTTTGTCTATCTGTCCGTTAGTGTGCTTATCATTCGAGAACTACTGAACGGATTCACGTGATTTTTTTAATTCTTAATTTAATATATGTCAAAAAAAATCTATAATCTATATAAAACGTAACGTCTCTCTGTCTGTCTGTCTATCCATTACTGCGCTTAGCACTCAAGAACCACTTATCCGATTTACGTGTTTTTTTTATAAAATACAAATACAGAGACAAAATGTTAATATGTAGAAAAAAAGATGGAAGTATACCAGTAAGCTTCGCAGAAAGAGTGAATAGATGGGGGAATACTTTAAAGAAACACTAAATGGAGATGAAAATGAGTTGAAATAGGAAGCAAAATTAACTGAAGGGCAGGAGGAGACAAATAAACCCTACAAAGAAAAAATAAGAGAAATACTCAGAACCCAAAAAGGAATAAGGCCCCGGGTGGAAATTGTAGAACTGATAAAAGCTGGAGGAGTAGATCAGGAAAATGAAATATGCCGGTTGGTGCAAGAAATATGGGAAACAGTAAAGATACCAGTGAGCTGGAGAGAGTCGCTTATTTGTCCAATATACAAAAAAGGAGAAAAAACTATGTGCGCTAATTATAGACCAATAGCCTTACTGGATGTCGTGTACAAGATAGTAGTGTTGACTACGAAAAACAGACTAGTAGAGAAAGCCGAGTCTATTCTGGGAGAGTACTAGCGTGGATTCAGGAAAAATAGATCGGTTACAGACCAGATATTTTCCACTAAGCAAATCCAAGATAATAGCTTAGAACAAAATTTGGCACTACACTTGGTCTTTGTGGATTTCAGAGAAGCATATGACTCTGTAAATCGAGAAGGACTCTCCAAGATAATGGAAGAACTAAAAATTCCAAGTAAATTGATTCGCATGGTGAGAATGACCCTGAATGACACAGAAAATAGAGTGTTGGTTGAGGGCAAAGTATCAGACAAGTTTAAGGTGAAAAGAGGATTAAGACAGGGGTAACCAGTGTCGACATGTCTATTTATTTTGGTACTAGAGAAGATAATCCGGGAGTCAGAAATAAAAACGAATGGAACGATATACCAACAAACCTGCCAATGCTGGCCTATGCGGATGATGTAGCAGTGATTGCAAAAGCAAAAGAGAACCTCAAAAAAAAAACCATAAGTAGGATAGAAGAAAGGGGAAGGATGAGAGGGCTAAAGATAAATGAGGAAAAAAAAATACATGGAAATTACAAAGAAGAGAGATAATAAAAACAAGAAAAGTTTAGATATAATAAAAAACTTAGGGAAAAGATATATGTTTGAAAAAGTAGACTAATTTAATTATCTGGGAGTAACAATAACAGAGAGTGGACAAGAAAGGACGGAGATACAAGAAAGAATAGCGAAAGGACAGAGATGTTTGAGGGCAATGAATCCAATATTGAAATCAAAGAATGTATCAAGAAAAGCAAAAGAAAGAGTATATACGACAGTTGTCAGACGCACGGTGACATATATATGCGAAACGTGAAAACTGAATGCAAGAGAAAAGGAGACGTTGGAGGTGTGGGAAAGGAAAATTTTCAGAAGAATCTACTTAGGAACGGAAGAAGAGGGATTGTGGAGAAGAAGAACAAACTTCGAATTAAAATGCCTATATAGGAAACCACTTATAAGCCAAATCATAATAAGCCAGCGATTAAGATGGTTGGGACACGTGGCAAGGATGAAAGAAGAAAGACAGGCAAAACAAGCCCTAATAAGAGGAGTGGTTGGAAGAAGAGGCAAGGGTAGACCTCGATCTACATGGACTCAGGCAGTAAAGCAAGATCCGGAGTTGATGGAATCCCGCACTGGGAAAAGCTAACAGGAGACAAAAAGAAGTGGATACAAGTATGCAACCAAGCCATGGGCCTCTAAGGCCCCTTGAGCTATATAATAATATAAACATAACGAATGAACAGTGACGATAAAGGTGAATCAAGTCCACGCGAGCGGAGCCGCGGGCACGGCTAGTTTTGTAATAAGTAGCAATGCCTCAATCTCTGTGAATAATTTTTGATACACTAAAAATTCAGTATAAAGTATTCCAATTAGCGACTGGCTGTATGCCAGAGCAGCCCATGCCAAAATAAAATAAAAAAAAAAGAAGAAAAAGTTATTTTAAAAAATTACTTTAAAATTATAGTTAGTTATACATAAAAGCATCGCCTATACTCGTATATCCAATGTTTGACGCGTACTCTTAAATAGATACTTAGTATAATCATTGTTAGCTAAGTGCCAGCAAAGATAAATATAGGGTAAGGTGCCACAAGTGTGCGCGGTCCCAAGAGTACTTTGAGTTGATATTTGCGATGATTGACTTTAAAGCGTGCCAACTTCAGTAGTGTCTTGAGCGTCTCTGTACTAGGATGCTATTGCAAAAACTCCGCATAAAAAATAATTCATTTTGGAGGAAAGAGGTAAGATTTTCAAATATTTCGATGTTTTGTTAAAATAATAT
This sequence comes from Pachyrhynchus sulphureomaculatus, assembly GCA_019049505.1. Classification (NCBI taxonomy): domain Eukaryota; kingdom Metazoa; phylum Arthropoda; class Insecta; order Coleoptera; family Curculionidae; genus Pachyrhynchus; species Pachyrhynchus sulphureomaculatus. The sequence goes on along the minus strand of CM032446.1, from coordinate 249,830,122 downwards.
GATCTTTTTCAACCAGTGTAGTATGTATATGTAAACAGTGAGCGCGTTCTTTGATAATAAATCGTGTAAAACATGTTATAACCGGTAGATTGTGTAGCTGTTGTCGCCATATTTCAATAGATGGCACTAATGTGTCAATTTGTTTCGGATCCAAGCTTTTTCACAAGAGTGGGCATGCGTACTTTTGTGGATTCTGTACTCTTGTGAACCATTTGGATTTATTTTATCTTCTTGTTTTCTAGATGGCTTCCAAGCAAACAAAAACCAGCCGAATCAATTGTTCTAAAGAGATATTGGATCTTGCACGGAAAATGGTATTTGAAGAGGGAAAAAGCAAAAGAAAAGTGGCTGAACTCTTAGGAATGCCCGAGTCCAACCTACGTAAAAGATTAAAAAGAGATGACGTTGCTGCATCCTTAGGCAGATTTAAACCCATCTTTACGCTTGATGTAGAATAAGAACAAGTTGATCATATAAAGACTTTAGATGCTATGTTTTATGGGATTACGCTAAAGAAGTTAAGATCTGTTGTGTATGAATATGCCGAAAAAAATAATATTGTACATCAATTTAACAAAGAAACCAAGATGGCTGGAAAGCATTGGGTTAGAGATTCTATGCGCCGAAACCCGCATATAGCAGTTCGCTAACCGACCAGCATTGCCCGCGCTATGGGCTTTAATAAGCCTCAAGTGAACAGGTTCTACGATCAATTAGAAAACATACAGAAGAAAGACAACTTTCCATCTTGTCAAATATATAATACGGACGAATCTGGCTTTTCTAAAGTTCCGAATAAAGCGCCAAAAGTTGTTAGCGTCAAAGGAAAAAGGTGCGTCAATAAAATCAGTAGCGCAGAGAGAGGAATAAATGTTACTGTTGTCTGTGCGATGAGTGCATCGGGAAATTATATGCCACCAGCCTTAATATTTCCCCGTAAATGTATGAAGGCGGAGTTGTTAGATGGAGCTCCAGCAAATTCTATAGGTCTTGTTACAGAATCTGGTAGAATGAATATAGATTTATTCTTGGACTGGCTGAATCATTTTAAATACCATGCCAAGCCGGAGACTTATCCGGTGTTATTGGTTTTAGATAATTATTTGGCACACACCAGTTTAGCTGCAGTAAACTTTTGCAGAAAAAATTTCATTCACGTCATTACTATTCCGCCTCATAGCACGCATAAGATGCAACCGCTAGATCGTTGCTTTTTTTCACCACTGAAGAAATATTTCGCAAGTGAGTGTGACAAATGGATGATAAATCATCTTGGAAGACCTATTACCATCTATCAGATAGCCACTTTGTTCAACGCTGCTTATATGAGGATTGCAAATATCTCTAATGCCTTCGAAGGTTTCAAAGTTGGAGGAATAGGTCCTTTCAATAGAGATCTATTCAGTGATGTTGATTTTCTTGCTAGTATGTTAACTGAGAGGCTGGAAGAACATGCAAGTAATATTCAATTGCTGAGCAAAACGACACAACAGAAGGTGTACTCAACGTTGCAACAACTAGTCAAGCGATGATTCCACGCACTTCTATTAGTATGCCTTTGCCAGAAGAACACACACAAAATACTGCAGTGACAGAAAAAGTGGCGAGTTTTCACAGTCCATCTAGCACACCATTGGAAGAAAAACAGATACATACTGATGAACCAACATGTTCATTTATGGACATTGCTCCACACTCAAAAGCATCTTTTGCTCGAAAAGCATCAAACCGTAGTAAAAGATCTGAAATAATTACAGACTCTCCCTATAAAAGAAAACAAGAAGAAGAAACAGAAGCTAGTAAGAAAAAAAATATCCAGAATAATACGCAAAACATCGCAGAAACCGCCATCAAAACCAAAAAAAAAAAAACCAAAGAATAAGAAAAAAATGTGGAGATGCCCTGGATGCCAAGAGAATTATAAGGAGCCTATTGTTGAAGACTGGATCCAGTGCAGCTTGTGCACTGAATGGTGGCACGATAAATGCGCATCTTACATCGACATTGGAATCTACAAGTGCGACTTATGCTTGTGAATTAGCTTTCGCATTGTTAAGGTAGCATGCGCACTCATTGGGACTATCATGCGTACTCTTGTGGAATTGTAATATCAAGAGTGCCACCCACGATCTCAATTAGATTGTCATTTAACAGAGTATAAGACTAAGTTGTTTTTTTATATAGTATATTAAAGTTGATTTGTTGGTCATTATAATAAATATTTTGTGATTTCATTGTAACTGTTTTTATTTGATTTATGTCATTTTATTCCTAAACCGCGCATACTTGGGGCACCTTACCCTAACAACTATTACAATCTAGTAATTTTAGTAGCTAAAAGCGGCTTACAAATCTATTGGCAATCTTGATAATTAAATTATCACATATGTATTTCCATCTAAAATTACTACTTGCATGGACGATTGCTGTAATTCGTGCAATGCGATTAATACCTGAAATTGAACACAATATATTTAAAAATGCTGTTCTAATTTGTATGCTTTAGTTTTTATTCGAGTTCTTGTAGTAACTCAGGTTTATTAACTCGTAGGTGATTGCTTTCTACAATCCAAAGCTAATTACTCATTTTTAAATTTAACATGCTATAGTATTACGTTGCATTTCTAGAATACGATTGTTCGTGAGTATTATCCGGTATTGATTTGCCACCCTCTGTTCCGACACAATTAGATGCAAATATACCCTGTAGAATTCAGTATGAAATCTTCGCCTATAAATGGTTGCCCCTGATGCTAGATTTAATAATGGGTACATGTGTGCGCATGTATATGCTCAAATTGTTCCCGTCCAAAATTACTATATCTGCCCCTTTCTGAAATCAACTGGAATGCGCAGTCCTTGAAATTTCGACGATGTTTCTAATTAGCGCGGTTAACATGGAATATTAATTATTAAAGTAAATGAACCGGGAATGTTGATAAACAAAACAACACCGTATGTAAAGAAACGAGAAACGGAACCTCGGAGAAAAAATTAAATCAATGCAGTTTATATACATACAGAGCAGTTTATGAATAATAATTTAATGGATAATTAATCATATTTTTAGGTTTTACAGGCAGCAAGAGAGTGGGTCTAATAATCAACGTCCAAAAAAACAAAAGACCTCGCGATCCTAACTAATAACGTGGAACAACTACAAATAAATGGAAACTGCATCGAGATAATGGAGGAATTTACCTGGAAAGTGTGATTGATAAATTAGGATCATCGCACTCAGGCGTAAGCTGCAGAATCCTGAAAACCTGACAAACCTTTAAGCAACTGGACCCCATTTGGAGTTCATTCCAATACAGCCGTAAAACTAAACTGAGAATCTTTAATAGCAACATGAAATCAGTTCGACTCTATGGTTGTGAAACACGGAAGAAGATCACAAAATCAATAACAAACAATTTTCAAACATTTATAAATAAATGCCTTCGGCATATACTCTGCATTTTCTGGCTAAACACCATAACAAAGGAGGAACTATGGCAGACAAAAGACCAGCTGCACATTGAAACTAAAAATAGAAAACGAAAATGGGGCTGGCTCAACCACACACTTCGTAGACCCACCCACAAGGTCAAAGTGAGAGATGAAGACCTAGAACTACCTGGTGCAGGACCGTTCTTGTAGAAGCCGAGTCCATGCAGAAAATCTGGGCAGAAACCATACGGCTGACTGAGAATGGAATAAGATGGAGCGCCTTTGTGGAGGCCCTATCATTCGACTGAGGAAACACGGGATATGAAGATGATAAAATTATCTTTGAGTTTTTGAAATTAAAATTTCGTAAATATTATTACAATTTATATATGTATACATTAAGAATATTTCAAAAAACCGGTCAAGTGCAAGTTGAACTTGCGCAATTAGTGTTCCGTACGTTGATTGCTTTTAAATTAAAAAATGTTGTAACGGAAGTATAAAATGATCAGTGACTTCACAAAAACACACCCCAAATGAGTTTTCAACAAAGTTTATTTCCAATCTTTACTGAAAATTGATGACCTTGAAATTTCTATTTTTTATATACCAGATAAATTATTACAGGTAATGCACTCGTGATAATTTTCGTTCAATCTACACACCGTGGAGAATATTCCAGAATTTTTTCAAAATTTTTTGATAAGTACTTTTCGAGATAAGGCGGGTGGACAGCGATTTTTTAAAAATAGTACAAAGAAAAGTGAGCGCAAGTATTACATTATATATATATTTTTTACTTGTGTTTTCACAACCTTTCATTTGACACCACACTCGATTACCTATTAAAAAAATTTTTTTTCACTTCCGATTTCACCTCCCAAAACTAACCCCTTAAGTCAAAATTTAATTTTCAAAACTACATGGCTCTGATGAGGCCATAATTCCTATATTATTACCAAATTTCAACTTTCTATGACAAATAGTTTCGGAGAAAATCGGGTGTGACAGACGGACAGACAGATAGACACACAGACGGACAGACAGACACCGAAGTGATCTTATAAGTGTTCCGTACGGAACACTAAAAAGACAAATTGCAATTTTTTGTCACTAAATACCATTTATTATATACAGGGTGTTTTTTATATTAGGATAATATTTTCACCTGGTTTTAGTAATCATTTATTTCCTATATAACCCATACGAAAGCTTTATAAAAAGTTATTTTTAAAGAGGTTGTCATTATGTGGGCTAAAGTTCACACTGGTCTTACGCGAAACGAAAAGGTTGACAAACTGACAAAAGAGACAATTCTTGACTGCAAGTTTTTACCATTTCCAGTAGGATTATCAGAACCCTATATAACTACAAGTAACAAAATCATGATAGAATCGCAAAATAGACAGAAAATAACTTGTATATTTATCCCAGATTAATCAAGTAATTCCACACAAATACTGCCACAGTCAGTTGAAGGTATCCATAAGGTTTATTACCCCTATAATATAAAATAATAAAAAAACTATTGTACATCAGGACCGTTAAACTTTCTCTTAACTTTTAGAAAATTTTCAAAACCAAAGGATCATCATGTCTTATTTACACGAAAACAATATTAAACTTTAAATTCTATATGTAACTATTGTCTTGTTGATTAAAAATTCTCATGTAATCCCAAACCCCTGGTCACCTTTTTGTTTTAAAATGGTTTAATTAGTCCAGAGTGAGAACGGTATAAACCTGTCCAAATTCTTGTTAGGGAAGGTCGTATTTCTTTTTTTTATCATTTTATAATAAGTAGCAACGGCTCAATCTCTGTGAATAATTTTTGATACACTGAAAATTCAGTATAAAATGTTCCAATTAGCGACTGGCTGTATGCCAGAACCGCCCAAGCCAAAATAAAATGAAAAAAAGAAGAAAAAGTTATTTTAAAAAATTACTTTAAAATTATAGTTAGTTATAAATAAAAGCATTGTCTATATATCCAATGTTTGATGTGTGATTTTGAATAGATACTTATTATAATTATTGTTAGCTCAATTTTTCCAAGTGCCAGCAAAGATAAATATCACAGGTATTACAATCTAGTAATTTGAGTAGCTAAAAAACAGGTCCATTTTGGTTTACCAATCTATTAGCAAAGTTGATAATTAAATTGTCACATATTTCTGTCTAAAACTACGTAGACGATTACTGTAAGCAATCAGTGTGATGCGATTAATGCCTCAAAGTGCATATTAAAAAATGCCGTTCTGATTTTATTGCCTTAGTTGTGTTGCTCTTGTTCCCACTTATAGCTAGGCACTACTGCTTGTTTTCATTATTTCCTGCTCTATAGATCGTCGCAGTCTTTTCTAATGGTGATTCATTATCAAAAGTTTAACCCAGCGATTCGAGTCATTGTTGTTGAGTTAAGCCTTTACTAAAATCGTACAAAATTAACCAACGAAAATCTTCATGCGAAATTTCCATTTATTCACAGAACTGTTTTTTTTTTAAACGCTCACTGTAAACAAATTACTCAGCCAGTTTCTGAGCTGTCACTGTGTTAACAATAACAAATGTCAAATTATACAACAATGGTAGTGTCACATCTCAATAGCGCCATCTAGTAATAGTTTGTAAAAACTTTAAAGGCTGCCCTCCTACATATAGAGAATAACAAACCCTCGAAGGGGCGAAATAGGGAAAGTATTGCTCCGAGCCTGGATCTGTTTACTGACGATGCTATTGTACATGACATTGACAGAATGAACACTAACTCTCGGCTATGGTGGGGGATGCGACGAAATAGATCTCCGATCGACAGGTACCTGCACACTGATACATTGGCTTAGTTGACATAGCGCAGGGGAATAAACTCTGAAATCATTGGCTCTTTCCCCACCTATTCTGAGAAATATTTTGGATTGGCTGGCGGTTATATCTTTACTGATCTATATTTGTATATTCAAATTTTTTTTCTATGTAAAATTGTTTTTCAGGTAAAATTACATAGTCGTTATGATACACCGTGCAGATGATTCATATAAGTAGTAACTGTAGTACCTAAACTATCGTACTTAATATGTAAATAATAATTGGCTGCCGGTGAAGAAATTTTTCCCATTCTTTTAATAGAAGTATTATTTCGTAGTAATATAATTAGGTCATAAGAAAAATTAGGTTAATTTGAGCGGACCGTAAGGTATATTTGCTTACATGATATTCAGGGTGGCGAAAAAGCATTTTTAAACTAATAGATAAATAAAGTCTTCTGTTTGTACATTGTCGAAAGCTTTTTTAAAGTCTATCAGGCACAAGTATGCTGGAATGTTGTATTCTATGGATTTTTCTTTTACCTGTCTCACAATGAATACGGCATCGGTGCATGAACGCCCACTTTTGAATCCTTGTGTTGCAACAGCCACAAAATTTTAGAATAAAAACACACATTTAGCGTCATATTTTCACCTACGTAGTATAAGTATCATTTAGTAATGTCCCTAAGAATAAGAGCACATAAATTTGTTGAAAATAAATTTGGAATTTTCAACTGTATGTACGTGAGTATTTAAAAATTCAAAATAAGATCGGCTAGAGAACATTGGAACTAATGAATAAAACTGAAAAATATCTACCACGGTTACCTACCTATGTTCTTACAAAAACAATGAAAGGAAAAAAAAAAATTTAGTACAAATCGTTTTATTATTTCTCAAAATATTCGCATTTTACTTATACACTTTTGCATGCATTTGAAGTAATCCGCGAAACATTTTCTTCACTCTGAAGTTGGTATCTCGAAAACATGGTTTTGGAGGTATTCAACAGCTTTTTGTGGTGATGAAAATAGCGATCCACGCATTTTTTTTTGACATTCGACGACAAAAGGAAGTCGTTAGGCGATAAGTCACGTGAACCCGGACAATGAGATATTAATTCGATGTTTTTATCGGTAAAATAATCATCTGACGTGTTGTGTGAGAGCTGGCATTGTCATGATGAAGAATGATGCGAAGTTTTCGGTTGTTATTCCTGATTTTATCGATGACTTCTGGCAAACAAATTATTGTATACCATTCAGTACTGACTATTCTTCGATCATTTAAAGCAATCAATGGTTGCAACATGTTCAGTATAACCAAAGAAACAAGTGATCGTTTTCTTGGCAGTGTCTCGAGAAAGAACCACTTTTATTGGATTTTGGAACATCCAAACAGCTGATTATTTCTTAGTTTCCGGCTCGTTCAAATATATTCAAGTTTCGTTTCCCGTTACGATGTTGTATATGTATTTTGCATATCCTCGGTCACATTTTTTGAGTATTTCCTTGCATCAATTGACACGAGCCTTTGAGTTTCGCTCAAATTATGCGAAATCTATCGGAAATGGATCTTTTTCACAGCTAAATGTTCATGCAAAATCGAATGTACTGCAGTCTTCGACATGCCTAAGGATGCCTCTATCTCACGGTAAGTCACATGCCGATCCTCTTCAATCATGTTGCGCACAGCATTGATGTTTTTTGGAACAACGACCGATTTTGGTCCACCTTCACGAAATTCGTCGCTAACGAAAGCACGATCATGACGAAATTCTGCAAATCAATTACAAACAGTCTTTTCTAATGGTGATTCATTACCAAAAGTTGACCAAAGCGATTCGAGGCATTGTTGTTTGAGTTAGGCCTTTACTAAAATCTTCATGTGAAATTTCCATTTATTCACAAAACTGTTTTTTTTTAAAAAAAAAACACTCACGTAAACAAATCAGACGGCCAGTTTCTGAGCTGTAGTGTCAAATCTCAATAGCGCCATCTAGTAATAGTATGTCAAAACTTTAAAGGCTGCCCTCCTACATATAGAGAATAATGAAGGGGGGAAATAGTGAAAGTATTGCTTCGAGCCTGGATCTGCTTACTGACGATGCTATTGTACATGACATTGACAGAATGAATACTAACTCTCGGCGATGGTGGGGGATGCGACGAAATAGGTCTCTGATCGACAGGCACCTGCACACTGATACATAAGCTTAGTTGACATAGCACAGGGGTGTAAACTCTGAGATCATTGGCTCTTTTCCCACCTATTCTGAGAAATATTTTTGATTCTCTTGCGGTTATATCTTTACTGATATATATTTTATGTAAAAGCGTTTTTACAGATATAATTAGAAAAATAATAGTCGTTATGATACACCGTGTAGATGATTCATATGAGTAGTAACTGTAGCACCTAAACTATCGTACTTAATATGTAAATAATAATTAGCTGCCGGTGAAGAAATTTTTCCCGTTCTTTTAATAGAAATATTATTTCGTATATGAGTAATACAATTAGGTCATAAGAGAAATTAGGTTAATTTCAGCGAAACGTAAGGTATATTTGCTTACATATATGATATTCAGGGTGGCGAGAAAGCTAAACTCTCACGGTTTACGTCAGGGGTGCTCAAACGGTCGATCGCGATCGACAAGTCGATCGCGTGTGCTTTTTGAGTCGATCTAGAGAAAAAAATTCCGAAATAGAACTATTCACAGATTTTGTTTTAGGTAACTAAAACAAAATGTAATGAATAAACTACTAAAATTTATTCGATCCACAATTAGGCCAGAATAACCCCCTCATCACTTTCTTTTATCGTAATAACCCCCTGCTAGCGGCAAAAGGCGGCTTTATCAAAAGAACGTGCGGTACTTGTCAAAGAAAAGACGCGTTTTTGATTCCCGCCGATTTTTCTAGAAACTCTGGGCGGCGTGTTTGACGAGAACATTCAAGACTTCGTTCGCGCCGATATAAATGTTGCGCCTGCAGGAATAGGAGTCAGTCTGAGTTGTAACTTGAAGGCTATACATCGATACAAAGTTTATTAATAAATAGTCCAAAATGAGTGCGGCGAAGAAAAGCAAAACTTATCATTTTATTAACGATTGGGAGGAAGAATTTTTCTTTTGTATGGTAAAGAATAAGTGCATTTGTCTCATTTGCCGTGCGTCAGTTGTAATACCTAAGCGTGGAAACTTAGAAAGGCATCATAAAACGGTTCATAAAAACTATGAAAAGGATTTTCCGTCACAGAGTGAATTAAGAAAACGAAAAGTACGTGATTTGATAACTTGTTTGAAAAAAGAGCAAAGTCATTTAAAATATCTCATATATTGGCGAAACACAAGAAACTATTTGATGATAGATTTGTTGTGAAGGAAGCATTTATTGAAGCGGGTGAGACTTTATTTGTAGATTTTAAAAATAAAACAGAGATTATATCTGCTATTAGAGAACTTCAGTTATCTCGTCCGACTGTCGCAAGGCGTGTTGAAGTCATGAGTCAGGACATGACAGATAAACTAAAACATGATATGGAATGTAGATACTTTTCTTTACAGTTCGACGAATCTACCGATATGACAGACACTGCCCAGCTGTGTATTTTTATTCGAATGGTATTCAATGACATGTCGGCTAAGGAAGAGTTTTTGACAATGATTCCTCTAAAAGGAAAGACCCGTGGCGAAGATATATATGACCGTTTCTTCAATTTTGTAACAAACTGCAAGCTACCAATATATAAACTAGTGTGCATTACAACCGATGGAGCATCAGCAATGACTGGAAACGAAAATGGTTTTGTGGCATTGTGTCGAGCTAATGATGATTTCCCTTCATTTTTCTCCTTCCATTGCTTTATACATCAACAAGCTTTGTGTTCAAAAGTTCTAAACATGGAGGAGATTATGGGTATTGCAATAAAAATTGTGAATTCTATCCGTGCACGTAGCTTGCAACGACGGCTCTTTAAATTGCAGTTGGAAGATAGTGAGTCAGCTGAACACACTGATTTAATTCTTTACACGGACGTCAGGTGGTTGAGTCGCGGAAAATTCCTAGAAAGGTTTCAAGAATTATTGCCCGAAATAACAGCTTCTCTGGACGAAAGAGGTGATGACACTCAGATGCTGAAAAACGGAAAATGGCTGACTGATTTGGCATTTTTGACAGACATCACAATGCATTTAAACACCATTAATTTGGAGCTTCAAGGTAAAGGAAAAACTATTATTGAGATGATTAGCGCAATAAACGCATTCAAAAGTAAATTACAACTTATGATAGATCAACTGAAAAGAAAGGATTTGAAAAATTTTCCGTCTTTGAAAACAAGGATTCCTCAGTTGAATTATGATATTTATGAGGCAGAATTATCAAATATTTTGGGCCAATTCGAAATACATTTTTATGATTTCAGTAAATATGAGTTATCCTTTTTCGTGTAAAAACATTTAGGAATTAGCTACTGAAATAGCAAGTCAGTTTAACATGGATTCATGTTCTGTTGAAAATGAGTTAGTGCAGATTATATTAGATATACATCTCAAAGCCACAGCATCTGATACAAAATTCTGGTGTTTTATATCTGAAGATAAATATCCGAATCTAAGGCAAATCGCCCTTCAACTGACGGCAATGTTTGGGTCAACTTACTTGTGCGAGTTTGCATTTTCTGAAATGAAGATAATTAAGTCAAAATATCGCAATCGACTAACTGACGAACATATGTCATCATGCTTGCGATTAGCAGTCGGTAATTACGTAGCATCTTATGAAAAGTATGCTGAGGACATGCAGTGCCACGTTTCAACATCCAGAGTCACTCTTTAGTTAAGTTTAGACACTAGAACTCGTTTGTTTTGTAAGAACCAATAAACTCGCAATTTTGAATAATTATGAGTTTTTGCATTGACATTTTAGAGCAGACCTACACTTACCTTGACTAAAAAAAAAATGCATATTGTGCGGAAAATTAATATCTATGCCACGATACACCCTACCTAGACGACAATCCTGCATCACACTTACTTGCAGCCTCTCAGAGTCGATCGATCGTAGTCTAATAATATTGAGGTAGATCGCGAGCATTTCAAGTTTGAGCACTCCTGGTTTACGTTATTTGATTTAATTCACGACATGACTAGAACTATAATAACTGAAGACTCTGAGTCGCCATTGTAGATTACCATTGTAAAAACCATACTCATTGGAGGGTGGATTAAAAAGTCTTATAAAAAAAAGAACGTACGGAACACTAATTGCGCAAGTTAGACTTGCCCTTGCGTTTTTTTTTTTAATTTGTTTAAAAATTAAAATAAATTTATCAAAGCATAGTAAAATTATTTTTTGTTTAAAAAATAATTATGTTCGGGTTCTTAGACTTAATTTAAGATTAAATATTTAATTGTGAGGAAACCTGTACAGACTTTTTTAAACTTTAATGATGCTTATATAAACATTAAAATATATATATGCTGTTAAATTTAAGATCCACGAGTTTATACAATCTCTCATGAAAGAAAACTAACAAAGATAAGGAATATGTTAAAAATTGTCGATTTTTCAAAATCGCTTTGGAACTTAAAAACTCAAAAAAAAATCATAGTATGGTATCTTTTATTTCAGTAAATCTATATGTAATAAAAAAACATTTTGTACAGTACATTAGGGGAAAAATGACACTCAACTTTTCAGAGATCAAAAGTCATATTAATCCAAAAGGAGCAATATTGGCCGAAAAACTTTTTGTAACCCCACTGCCTGAAAAAAAATTGTATTTCTCATAAGAATTTAAATTCTAGGGATCAACATATAATGTTGCTGTAGTAGAATATGGACCAAACCTTAATTATACCTGGACATCAGAAGAAAGATTAGCAAAAAATGTTGAAAACTAATAAAAGAGACAGTAAACAGAACAAATCAGGTAAAAGTTGCTGAATGATTTTATAGATAGTGAAACCAATACGTTTATTAATATTGTCGTAAGCTTTTAGGACACCATCTACTTTGCAAAAAAAAAAATTTGTTTCTCAACATAATCTCCATTGAGATCAATACATTTGGTTCAGCGAGATTCCAGTTTTTTTTATTCCCTAAGAAAAAAATGTATTTCGATCCGTGCATAAGGAGTTACATACACCTGGGGGTTGCAAAAAGTGTGTATATTTAAAAAATATATATATATTTTAAAGGTTATTAAGTGAGTAACACAAAAAAATTGAGATTATAAATTATTATTGTACTTTAAATTATAAGACAATTTTTTTTTAAATATGTTATAAATGGTAATATTATTTTCTGTAGGGTTAAATGGACCAATGATGAAAACTATGGTACCTCCTTGTCTGCAGGGTAACGTCACAAAAAATAATCCAATCTGCAAAAATAAAAATTAATCTTTAAACGTAGTAGTTAAAAATTTTCGATGTTTTTTTTTCAAAATTCAAACTTTTGTATGCAATTTTCTACCAAAAAATTTGTCTTTAATTACACAGGCCAACAAAAAAAATATTTGTAAAAACTTTTTAAACCAATACATCTAAGTGTTATGTATTTTTGGGTGCTGAAACCGTACCTGGTATCAGTTTTTTTTGTATCACCCACAGTTCTCTCACAATTTGACCTTGATTAAATTTCGAAACAAGGAAAATTTGATACATAAAAAATAACAACTTAAACCGTACTTTCCTTTGATTAGGCTACAATTTTGATCTCTTGTTTTATAATGGTAAATAGACGTTCCAGATCCCAATAAATGTTTTTCTTTCAGCCTAGAACCAAGCAATTCTGCTATTACCTTAGTGAAACCCAAATCTCGCACTAAATCGTTTAACTCACCTTGTCTAAACAACCGTGGTTTTAAATTTTCTAGAGAACATTGAAACTCATCATCATCCGGTCGACTTTCATTCAATTTGGAACTGGACTGTAAAACGTAATCAATAGACTGCAGAGGCTCAGAGACAGGTAGTCCCGGTCCATGTCCTACCGGCCGATTACCTGAAGTAAAGTTAAGATAGACAATTACTTTCTTATTTTTGAAGTTATATCCAGAAACATCAACGCTGCAAAAATAACAATCATTTGAATGATTTTCTTACTCTCTCCATACCATGAGTACTGCAAATCTAAAAGCTTTCTTTTCTTTCTTATACCATTTCCTAAGATCCCCAACACAAACATAACATACTTTGTGAGGAGCCTAACATTTTTCCTGATTACCGATTTTTACACCAAAATATGCAAAGTATACTTTTTTTACAAAGCCAGTAATGTTTCTTTGATGTTTTTTAACTACAAACTCACCACATATATAACAAAAAGTGTTGGAAGAATTTTTACAACCACGATTAGCCATACTTTGAATGCAAATTAAAGCACATGGGTTAAACACTTTCAATGGGAGGTTATATTAACTGGAAGAAAACAAACAGCTGTGACATTTATCGGAACTGCTAACGTAATAACATTTGATTTTACTGCCAACCTTATAAAATTTTGATTTTATTGCCAACCTAATAACATTCGAATGATAAAAAAAAACTTTTCACATTTTGAATATTAAAATGTGAAAAATTGTTGGGTGATACGATTTTTTATTATTATTATTTTCCGACTCAGCACACCAAAAAACATAGGAATCAGGTAAAATTATTAAAAAAGTTTTGTCATCGTTGACCTGTGTGATTCTTCGGTTTTTGTGGATTTGAAAGACGTTGGTCCAGGTGGCACAGACAATTCAGCACTCAGCACTATGAGGAACTGGTCTTTAGCAGAGAGAATGTCTGGACATTTAACGATGTGTTTCGATTTGTGAGTTATAGCCTTTATAGGAAATGAGTTAAAGTAACAATCACTTATGCGACCTTTAAATTCCATCTAAGTAATTTGTATAGATCCAGATCTTTTAGCCCATACAAGTAAAAAGTTTTAAAACACGTTATGCAGCAGTCATGTAGGATCCAAGATTTGTCCTGATGACGAACAGGAAAATCGAATAGTTAATATAGCATTTTTTAATTAGATGTAAAATTTCGCGGTTGATTTTGAAAAGTTAGTTTTCTTGATGCGTTCAAAAATACCATTTGGGTGATTTCAGCAATTACACTACATAACTGCAGAAATATAGAATAAGATATATTACAATTTTTCCGGCAAGAGTCATTCAGTAATAAAATCTTACCGTAGTAAACGCAAGTACTCGTGTTTTCTCTCAAACTAAATATGCGACATTCACAAAGAGAAATGGAGGTGACAAAATAAGAACTATTTCATGTGACCAAATCAGTAATGCCCAATATAATCGGACTGTGTTTTTTAGCTTTGAAAATCTGCATCTGGACTTTATTTTATCTCTTCTTTAAAATAAGCTTATAAGGAATGGAATGAGCCCACTGACAATGGAAATTATCATGAGACTAAGATGCTGTTTTCAAAAGTACCACTAAAACGTACCTGAACTCATAAAAGTTTGTCTTTTAGAATATCTCTCAGTATAAAATAGACCATAAATGACTTAATATCGGTATATAAAATAAAATGAAAAACTATTCCTGTCATATAACATGTCTATAAATCCTAAACCTTGCTGAAATAGCAGATCGTATCTTGTTTTATAAAGTTACAGTTTGTTAAATAAATATAAATTAAACACTGTAAAAAACGTCTTTAAGGTGAAGGTTATAACATCCAATTAAATGTTAATTATATACTTGCAAACTTGTTGCCACTGCCACTCCGTTTAAAAGGATTGCAGATTTATTTTCCTGCTTTTAAAAACAAGGTCAGCATTATCTCTTTTAAATCTATTTAATTTCATTAGATTAAATGCTTTAGGTAATGTTTTCTTGTTTCCAATGGTAATAGTGTTTTATTAAAAAAAATTGTTGGGTCATTTATCACTTTCTAAACTACTTTTTAAATGGAAAATAGTATTTTCCGCACTGTTTTTTAGTGCGATTTGAGCGCTGTGCTAAGATTACAACAGCCTATAAAAACAAAGTATGAATTGAATTAGTAATCAATGTATAGTAGTAATAAAGTATTTTGCTCATATTTAATATCTCTCTTGTATCTCATGAGATCGTCTAGAAACTTGTTTAGTCTTTCTGCTTCTGCAATATATCATTTTCCTTCCTCGTCACGTCAATAACTATTTACGACCGACGCGAAAAAGAATTATTTTCAGCATGCGACTACAATTAAGTCCACGATACTCATACATGTATACAAATTTTCAAAAGTGCAGTAAAAAATGCGTTTGAAATTGCACGGTCTAGTCTTAGCAATATTATGATTTTATCCTCTCTAGGGTATCACCTATCAGGGTATTATCCTAAATTTTGGACCTCGAAAAACGTGTGCTCTTTTATTAATAAACAATTTAGTTATTGTGTTTTTTGAGGTTAAAATGCGAATAACTGCGGTTAGATAAGTCGAGTTGAGACAAATAGAAACTAAAAAAATTTCCAACAATCGTCGTTAAGTCAAGTAAGTCGCTCAAGTACGTACATAACCTACAAAATTGAAAAAACCGTTTTTTTTTTCATCTTATTGTATATGTCGAATAAGTGAAACTTCCACAAAACCTGCCTTATGTTATAACAAAAATATTCTGAAATTCTGGTACAAAAATATTGAACCCGGTGGGCACAATTGGATTTGTTATTTGAATTGCCCGCCATTTTGGAGTCTTTTTATCCGTTTTTTTTTTATATTTGTTTATTACTCGAATAACAACAAATACGGTTGAAATGACTCCAAAAAAATTTTTTTAATGGCATCGGAAAGCTGACGTCGAGACCTAAATTTTGAAAAAAGGATCCATTTTGAACCAAATGGCGGGCAATTCAAATTTTAAATAATAATCAATTATGCCCACTGGGTTCAATATTCATGTACCAAAATGTCAGAGTATTCTTCTATAATATATATAAAATGCAACGTTTCTCTGACTGTCCGTTAGTGCGCTTATCGCTAGAGAACCACTCATCCGATTTACGTGCTTTTTTTTTTAAAACATACATATGTTCTCTGGTCAGTTTAGAGGATATATTTTATTATGTTAGGTAATATAAGGAATACGCATTGACGACAACAGTGAATCAAGTCGAAAGACAATTTGCCGCTAGCGCGTTCTCTTGCCTAAACCATTAAATATGTAACAATATCATGTATCAAAGAATATAGTATATAAAATGCAACGTCTCTCTGTCTGTCTGTGCGTTAGTGAGCTTATCACTCGAGAACCACTTATCCGATTTACGTGTTTTTTTTTTTAATTCCTACATATGTTCTCTGTTCAGGTTATATAACAATAATAATCTATATAATATATAAAACGCAACGTCTTTCTGTTTGTCTGTCCACGCGAGCGGAGCTGCAGGCACGACTAGTGCTATAATAAAAGGCATATTCTCTGAAAGTTTCAAGTTCATCGGTTCACTTAGTCGACCTGTACGATAAAATTAAAAAAAAAGCAGTTTTTTTGCCTGGTTTTTCAATTTCGTAGGTTACGTACGCACTTCAACGATTTAAAACCAACGAGGATATGTTTCATTACGAAGAGTTTAGTTTTTTTTTTTGTCCCGATCCGACTTATATAATCGGAGTTATTCACATTTTAAACTCAAAAAACGTGCTTGGAAAACTTAAATTCTTTATAAACAAAACATCACATGTTTTCGAGGTCCCAAACTCAGGATAATACTCCTGGTGATACCCTAGAGGGGATAAAATCATAATATTGCTGTATCTAAACTATGCCTGTCTCATCATGATTCTGACCTTTTTCTACTACACTAAAAACCCTAGATTGTAGCCGGTGTATCTTATCCGGCTCTTAAAACTACCAAAGTAGAGTATCTTTTCAAACACTTTTGAGAGACTAGTAAATCTATTCAACAAATATACATATTTTGTGCAAGAACCAGCACGAATTCACTCTTGGAAAATTTACCGAAATAACGAGAAATAAGAGGAAATTCAACAAACTTCCAGAAACAAAAATCCTCCTATGACTTACTAACTTTTAATCTAGTTACGAGTAGTATAGCGTGAATATTTAAGTAGTTCAGGGTTTAGTAATGGCATCGCTGACGTATATTATGTCAATGCTCTTAAATAAATAGACATGATTAGCAGATGGCTTAACTGTCTACAGCATTTTGGCCTCCTAAGAACTCGTAGTTCACCTACCTCAATTCTAGGGTTATGGAAGGCCGATATCCTTTAAAAAGAACAGCAGTTATCTACGTTTACTAACGATTAGTGGGCATCACAGGTAAGCTTGTCTTGTTCATAGGATTGTCGGGCAGGATGTAATTAACTCTTGAAATCCCATCTGCACCTGGATCAGCGTTGATTCCAATGCGAATTTAATGCCCATTTAAGTAGCAGTGTCCTGTGTGGATCTCTGTGACCATCTTCAGTTGTTTCCTATTTAATTTTAACAGCGAACTGGTATTCCTAGAATTAAATCCCTGGTGCCTCGTTTCAAATTCTCACAAACTTGTCATTTAGCAGCATCATCTATATTGCTCGGGATTTCCAAAAAGGGACTTGGGTATGTGTGGCCGGCCCGGATGATTATTTTGTACATTGTCAACTTGTTGCGTGTTTACAATTTACTGGAGTTGTTAAGGACTAGGTAGAGCTTACCTAAGAGCTGGTTGACCTTCATGATAGTGGCCGCAACCTGGTCCTTCCATTCTAGCCGCTTGTCATAGAGAGATGTTCTGTGTCTCAGTATCTTCAAACTTCTTACAACGCAATTTCCTCACGAAGTTCGGCGATCCATATAGCTAAACGAACTTTAGAAGCTACTGCTCAAAAAATATCACTTGAAGCTCATCCAAACTACCTTCTAATGTCGTTCAGCCAAGAATTCTGTCGTCTTCCAATCGATCGTTTGCCCTTTATTTTGCCTTCAGTAATTAGACGTAGCAATTCATATTTTGGGCCCCTCATTATGTATTTGAAGTATTGAATTTTTCTTATTTTTATGGTTGTTAGTAATTCCTTCATTTTGTTCATTCTTTCCAATACTTCTGTGTTTTTTATTTTCTGTATCCAGAACATGTGCAGGTGGCGTCTATAAATATACATTTCAAAAGATTCCAGTCATTTTTCTTAGCCAGGGTCAAGGATCTAGCACTTATATCCATACAATAACATGAAGAATATATATCCTCTCACTTTTCTCATTCGGAGTTAGAGATTTGTGCTATGGAAAAATTTATTCATTTTAATGTATGTTACTCGGTCCTGTTCAATTCGGGAATGTTTCCTTAGTTGGGTCCTACTTGTCATTTACATTGGCTCCCAAAGATTTAAATGTTAAGACTACTTTACGGTGTTCTCCGTGATTTCGAGGGATTCTGGTGATAGATTTTTCTTTGTTATTACCATCCACTTGGTTTTTTTATATTCATAGTTAATCCAAATCTTTCGCTGGCTGTTACGACTCGGTTGATCAGTTGCTACAGATCTTTGTTATTATTTGCTAATAGAACAGTATCATCAGATACCGTATGTTGTTCAGTGTACTCTCATTAGCTGTTATTCCTTCAATGGATTTATAGATGACCTCATTAAACACAACATGAATGAATCCCTGTTTTACACTTTAGGTTATTTTTATGCTTTCGGACTTTTTCGGCCCAATTTTAACTTTCACTGATTGATTCCATTTTTATTAACATTTAAATCTCTTTTGTCTATACAGTAGAACCCCGATTAACCGAGTCGCGCTTATTCGAGCTCCGGAATAATCGAACCAATCTAAGAACCTGATTATCCGAGGAACGTGCGTCTATGCTGCGTATTAATCGAGCCTCTAAAATATGTATGTACATATTTCCATTTAAAATCCTCGGGGCCTTCGGGGAATCACCCTGGCCCGTGTGAGGGGTTCCCCTATTTATGTTTTTTGGATTTTTTCAGCATGTAAATTTGCGTGAATGCAGTGCGTTATAGCGTTTACTACTGAGAAGTACGAGTATACTCACATAATTTATTTGGTTGGAGTTCTGGTAGTTAAGTGTAATTAATACGAACTGCTTTGTTTGAATTTTTGTTTGTTGTATTATAATGGAGCAAAACAAGCGTAAAAGAATCGTCGTTCCTATTGAAGAAAAATTAAAAGCCATCAGAAGAATTGAAGCAGGAGACAGGAGAGTTGTTGCACGAGATTATGGCGACTATGAAAAGGTTAACGAAGCTTTATTCATGTGGTTTAACCAACAGAGATCAAAAGGTGTGTCTCTGTCAGGTCCAATTTTACAACAGAAAGCAATAATGATTAGTAGGCAATTCCCAGAGATAGATCAGTTTACCGCCAATTCTGGACGGCTTGACCGCTGGAAAAAACGGTACGGTGTACGACAACTGACGGTATGTGGTGGAAATCATTCTGCGGATGTGTCATCAACTGAGAAGTTTAAGCAGAACTTTAAAAAGCAAATCGAAGATTGTGGATACACATGGAATCAAATTTACAACTGTGACGAAACTGGTCTGAATTATAAAATGCTTCTATCAAAAACATTGGCATCTCGAAAGGAAAAATCAGCTCCAGGGCACAAACGAAGTAAGGAAACATTAACTATAATGGTATGTTGTGACAATGTGACAAGAGAAGATGTTGTTGAATGGATTACAGCAGATGATTTAGAAGAAGAAATGAGTACTGAAGAAATAACGAATGCCTTTCAGGAAACCGAAAAATCAGATGACGATGACGATGACGAAGCGGCAGTGGATGAACAGTCTCCCACTAAGATCTCTCGTAAAGAAGGTTTTGCTTCTTTGGAAAAAGCTTTGAGGTATATCGAACAACAACCAGAGGCAACCCCAGCGGATTTGCTTCTTCTTAATAGATGGAGAAACATTACAGCGAGAAAAAGAAGATGCAATATGAAACACAAGCGCCTAGATACCTATTTCACAGTTTTATAATGTATGTACCTATTTATATGTTAAAAACGTTAATACATCGATTTAAAGTATTGGTGTTTATTTTTTGAATGAATAAAAAACAAATCCGGATTATCCGAGTTTTCAGTTATCCAAGGAGGGTGCCCCCCCACGTTACTTCGGATAACCGGGGTTCTACTGATTTGTTGTTTCTAGAATCTTCAAACAGAGATTGAATAAAATTTGTCCTGATTTTATGAAAGTTTTTTTGAGAGTTTGTCAGAATCAGGTTGTTTTGTTATTTTTTGCAGCTAAAAGAGGACTACGATATATAATACTAGCCCTGTATGATTTTTAAATAATGGAACTGCCTGAATCATTATTAATAATTATTTCCTCTTAATGTATGAACAATATAATTAGAGTTCTTTAGCGAACTAATCTACTCATTAAAATAATTTAATTTAATTTATCATCAACTGACAATTATTTTAATTTATATATTTAAATTTATTTCAACATACAATGAAAAAAGGTTATCGCCAAAAAGCCTTGATCTGAAAAATTACTCCAAGTTTATGCAATGATGCACAATATTTTTTTACTATTGTTTTTGTTTGTCAAACGTGACTCAGACACATAAAACTTTTGTTTTTGTTTGTAATATAGTTAATTAGTTACAATTGTTTCGCTTGTATGGCATGACCCCTGATATGACATATACATACTTTATCTATTTGTTGTCTTACTCATTTTTACTATTGGATTAAGTTTTTATTGTCACTTCGTATTCAAAATATAATTGTTCAGGGGTGGCTTAAAATAAATGATCTCAAGGAAGAAATTATTAATAAATTCCTAATTTTATACAAACTGTGTACGAAATAATGTTATTTTCAATATATCACGCAATTTTTGGTTCAAAATGCTGGCACATCCATGAGTAAGAGCTTTGTACTTTTCATGGTTAATTTATTTATGAGTAGGTTTGAAACCGAGGTCAGTCAGCAATATGAATAATTTTCTAGGGTATAAATAATTGGTCCAGTGTAAGTTGGACTTGTGCAATTAGTGTTCCGTATGTCGTCTCTCTGTCTGTCTGTCTGTCCGTTACTGCGCTTATCACTAGAGAACCACTTATCCGATTAACGTACTTTTTTTTTTAAACATACATATGTTCTCTGGCCAGGTTGTAGTAAAATAGTGAATGAACTCGGAAAAAAGTTTGCCGCTAGCGCGTTCCCTTGCAAAACACAGCCTAAACCATTAAATATGGAACAATATTATGTAGCAGAGAATATCTATAATCTATAATATATAAAATGCAATGTCTCTCTGTCTGTCTATCTGTCCATTAGTGCGTTTATCAAGCGAGAACCACTTATACGATTTACCTGTCTTTTTTTAAATTCATACATATATTCTTTGGCCAGGTTATATAATAATAATAGTAATATATCCTATAATATATATAAAATGCAACGTCTCTCTGTCTGTCTGTCTGTCCGTTAGTGCGCTTATCCCTCGAGAACCACTTATCCGATTTACATGATTTTTTAAATTCATTCATGTTCTCTGACCAAGTTATAGATATATATTTTATTACATCTATAATATATATAAAATGCAACGCATCTCTGTCTGTCCGTTAACGCGATTAATACTGAATAACCACTTATCCGATTTTCGTACTTTTTTTTAAAACATACATATGTTCTCCCGCCAGGTTATAGGCTATATTTTATTACGATAGATAACATAAGGAATGAGCAGTGACGATAATAGAGAATGAAGTCGGAAAAAGTTTGTCGTTAGCGCGTTCTCTTGCAATATACAGTCTAAACCATTAAATATGGAACAATATTATGTAGTAGAGAATACCACTTATCCGATTTACGTGTTTTTATAAATTTATACATATGTTCTATACAATTCGATATAAGCCTAGCTAATGGGAGATAAGGTGAGACAATGGGAGATAAGCAGAAATAAGTCTAGATAATGGGAGTTATGGTGAGATAATGGGAGATAACGAGAAATAATGGAAGATAAGGAGAAATATTGCGAGATAAGTTGAGATAAGCCTCGATAATGGGAGATAATTCGAGATAAGTATAAATAATGGGAGATAAGGAGAAATAATGGGAGATAAGCAGAGATAAGTCTAGATAATGGGAATTATGGTGAGATAATTTGAGATAAGGAGAAATAATGGAAGATAAGGAGAAATATTGCGAGATAAGTCGAGATAAGCCTAGATAATGGGAAATAAGGTGAGATAATGGGAGATAAGGAGAAATAATGGGAGATAAGGGGAAATAATGGGAGATTAGAAGAGATAAGCCTACATAATGGAAATTATGTAGAGATAACGGGAGATAAGGAGAAATATTGGGAGATAAGGGGAAATAATGGGAGATATTTTATTACGTTGGGTAACATAAGGAATAAGCAATGACAATAGTAGTGAATCAAGTCCACGCGAGCCGAGCCGCGGGCCCGGCTAGTTTAAAATTTAAAAAAAAAAAATTTTCACTTCCGATTTCACCCCCCCAAGACTAACATCTCAAGTTAACTTTCAAAACTACACGCTTTGATTAGGCCATCAGTTCCTATATTATTACCAAATTTCAACTTTCTATGTCAAATAGTTTCGGAGAAAATCGGATTTGACAGACAAGCAGGCAGACAGACGCACAGAGAGATACCGAAGTGATCTTATAAGTGTTCCGTACGCAACACTAAAAAATTACCGTTCTTGAATATTTTAGTTATTAGAAATAATCGTAAATTAGAACGTCACATCTATAGAAAAGTCATCATTATAACTGAAGAGAAGAGTGAGTACGATATTGCGTTTTGAGCGACCTTGACTTACTTTTTTGAGTGACTTTGGCGTATTTTTTTGAGTTTCGATTCATTCTCGAAGCGACATTCCGATGACTGTGTACCTGATTGCATACCATATTTGTAAACTTACTTATGATATATTTTATGCCAGTTGAGTTATAAGAGGCACGCGAAACCATTTCTTCAGGAAAAGGTTTTTGATGCATTTTTGGCAAGAAATTTAGCTCTATCAAAATAATTGTCGCCGCGGGGGATTTCATCAGATCAAATATTCAGCTAAAGAATTATCCCTTTATACTCAACTCATGACAATAAAGTCGAGTTTTCCTGATTTTTCGTCGACTAAAACAAAGCGACTCAGTGACTACTTCTGAACCTTTTTTGAAGGCCTTAAACTATTGAGAAACTTGTTTTTTTTTGCAGACGTAACTCATTAAAGACTTTCTGTGGTATTTTTCATGATTCCGCAAAAAAAATTCCACCAAACACCCCAAATTTAATGTACATTGAGGGCACAATTTTACTAGTCTATCGCCGTTATCATTGTCTCCTATTTCGGTTAATCGTCTCACAATTGCGTCAATTGTTCTTTCAGTTCTAATATTTAAATCTCCTGCTATTATTATATCTTGATGAGGGGTTGTATTCTGGTGAGGGCCTAAAATATAATGCAGAAAAATTCGTCTTCAGTCTATGTCCAGTGTTATCTGTATACTGTTCCACTCGAGACATTCAGACAGAAATTTGAGACAGTATCATTGATGATTTAGATATCCTGAAACGTGACGAAATTCAAGGCACTCGGAGAATGATTTTTTTTACGAAAAAATATCATCTCTTTAACGAGGGAACTATTATGTTGGACAAAGTTTTCCTTTGGAAAATTGAATGTTGCCCTCCCATTTGCCGAACTTGTCGTAAAACAACCCATCAGCAGAGCTACAATTTTTACAATCGTAATCATTTTATTTCAAATGCGTCATGCCTATTTATTATTATCATTAATAATAATAAATTTGCAAAAAAATTTAGGTGTGTGTAATCCATGGACTTTGCTATAAAACAACGTGACTTAACACACGAATTCGATGATAGGCAGGAAACTCTACCATGATTTTTAACTTATTAATATGTATACGTCATGTGAATCGTTTGATTTTGACAAATTAATATACTAATGAATTTTTTATGAATTCGGCCTTTTGATGTTGTAATTTTATTTCATTTTACCTATGCAAATTTATGATAGAATAATAAGACCCTAATAATTACGCTGTAAATTGTAGAAATGCGATTGTTTTAATACTAACTTCTTGCTTATTTAAAATTCTTATTACCTACTTTATTTTCGAAGTCATGTGGAAAAAAACAACAGTGCTGGATTGAAATCAAAAGGCCCACAAAGTAAATGATCGAGACACGAGATTTTAATAAATAAGGCCTACCTAAAACTCATCTTTTAGTGTTCCGTATGGAACATTTATAAGATCGCTTCGATGTCTGTCTGTCCCACCCGTTTTTGTTCGAGACTATTTGACATAGAAAGTTGAAATTTGGCACTAATATAGGAATTGATGGCCCCATGAGAGCCGTATAGTTTTGAAAGTGAAATTTTGACTTGAAAGGTTAGTTTTGTAGGGTGAAATCGGATCATCGAATGGGGTGTCAAATAAGAGCTTGTGAAAACCCGAGCTCAAATATATGTATGTCTTTTTTTAAAAAAAAATTACCAAAAATCGCTGCCCCCTTATCTCGAAAAGTACTGATCAAAAAATTTTGAAAAAATTCTGGAATATTCGCCACAGGGTGTAGATTGAACAAAAATTATTACGAGTACAATGCTTTTAATAATTTATCTGGTATATAGAAAAAAAAAATCAAGGTCATCAGTTTTCAACAAAGATCGGAGACAAATTTTGTTAAAAAGTCATTTGGAGTGTGTTTCGTGAAGTTATTGATCATTTTGAACAGCTTCGTAACAAAATTTTTTATTTTAAATGCAATCAACGTACGGAACACTAATTGCTCAAGTTCAACTTGCACTTGACCGGTTATTTTAATTTAATTTTTCAACTTTGAATGTTTTGTATATTGTTTAATTTTAATTATTAAGTTACATGAAACCATATGCATGTCTACTTGTTCTGTTTGGTCGAGAATGTTCTAGTCTCTGGCTCTGATGATCATCTAAGCAAATCGAAGTATGTAGCCTGCAATTTTAATAAATGGTTTTCAAAAACGGAAAAGATAAGACCTATTTTTTCACCTAAATTAATGCTAAACGATTTTTTTATGAGCATAGCACACGTGCTGCCGGTAAATTCCTAAAGCGCTACAGGGGCGACGCGTGTGTGGAAAAAGCGATTCCGGTTTTTATCATTCATCTCCCTGCCTGAGTAGGGACATTACCTTTTTTTCATATCCTGAGGATATCGATGGTGATGTCGTAATACGTCAACGTTGTCCAAGTGCCGAAACACAGTTTTGTATTTCACGGCACCATTTAGACAACGCGGTAGTGCTGCCACGGACGTTATTGCATTTCTGCAAATAGCTATTACTTATGTACGGAGCCAGGCCATATATACCTAAATAAAAGTATACCAACCTGCCGAGATTGGAACCCGAGACCTTCTGGACTACAAGCAAATACTACGCCACAGAGCCACGGGCCGCCACGTTGGTGTTGAATCGCTCTAAATTGTACTCAGTGGGAAACAAGGTTCTGGGCAAATCATTTCGAAGAGGGTCTCCTTATAAAACTCTACTTGAAAAGGGTTGTACGCGGAGTGACAAGCTGAACTTCATTCGGATGTGAAGTATAAGCGCGACATGTATTCCTAGCATGCACTACTTTGGGAGGAATTAAGTATGTTACATCCACCGAACACTTTCCACAAGTATACTTGTAGAATAGACACAAATCGCCAACCGTTCTTCGATGTTCCAAGGAATCAAGGTTGCTGATCAGTTCTAGATCTCCAATCAGGCGAGCAGCTCCCCTCTCAATAGAATCCAATAAATGCAGTGTATGTTTGGTAGCAGAGCTCCAAAGATGGGAGCAGTATTCCACCGTTGCGCTGTGGTCTAATAATTTCATTTTTCGTTAAATTATCTACAGGTCTTAATTTTCAACCGATTTGGATAATTTTTTTTTAAATACTCCTAACTACCAGGTGTACAAGTATATAATGCGGATTTTTTTTCTAAAAAAACATGTTAAATTCGGAAGAATGATAAAAAGTGTTTTATTCAAAGTATACTCCATCGCTTGTTATACATTCTTCCCATCTTTCGGGCAATTGTGAATACCACGCCAGTAAAAATCTTCCCCGTTTGCTGCGAATCATTCATCGAGCCATTTTTTCACATCTTCGTACGAACCAAAGCGTTGCTCAGCAAGTGCGTGACCCATCGATGCAAACAAGTGGTAATTTTTAAGAAGCCAAGTCTGGTGAGTAAGCCTCATGGGGTAGAACTTCCCAGCTGAGTGCATCCAACGTGTCGCGAACTGGTTTTGAGGTATGTGATGGAACATTGTCATGAGGAAAAATGACATTGTGTTGCCTCTTTCGGTATTCTGGCCTTTTTTCTAGCAGCGAACGGTTCAAATCAGTCAATTGTTGTTGGTAACGTTTAGTATTAACCGTTTCCCCAGGTTTTAACAGCTCATAATAGACCACGCCACTCTGGTCCCACCAAACACAGAGCATCGTCTTTCTGCCAAAGTGATTCGGTGTTGCGGTCGATGTGGATGGTGCGCCTGGGTCTACCCATGATTTTTTGCGCTTGGGATTCTCAAGATAAATCCACTTTTTATCCGCTGTAACTATACGATGCAAAAACGACTTCCTTTTGGACCGAGCGAGCAAAATGTCATACGCGAATCATCTTCGTCCAACAATGCTTGCAATTCTTCATCTTCGTATTTTTTTGGCGGTTTTCCACGTTCCTTGTCTACAACATCGAAGTCACCACTTTTGAAACGCCGAAACCATCGTTCACACGTATCTTGCGATGGAAATGTTCACCATAAGCTTCTCGAAGCAATCGGTATAATTTAACAGCAGTTTTCTTCAAATGAAAACAAAAAATTAGTTCTGGATTGTTGTAGCTTCTACTTGATGGAAATTCATTATAAATATATAATAAAAGACTGTTTTTAGTCAATTTCCACTGGTTTATTTAAATTGCGATGACGCGTTTCGCTGTCGATGCAGCTTCTTCAGATCTACATTTTACACTGTCAAGTTAGGTTTAATATTCACAGTTTTATATAATTTCTTAATTATAATATTATACCTAATTAAATTACATTAATAGTATTGGAAAATCCACACAGATTTGGAGTTAAGAGAATAAATTCAATAATGGTGAATTGCTTAAATCTACCTGGTCGTTGAGTAAAGTACCTGTAGTCCTTAATCGATTTATTTGCATAGTCTCTAAAAGGTTTAGTTTTAAACCTTTTTGTTGGATGTGTAAAATTTTGAAATTCTTGTTAAATGTGTGATTTTCTGTTAATAGATGATTAGCATATGTTGAATTAGTTTTTCTATGGATGAAACTTTTTTCGTGTTCTGTAATTCTTTGTCTAAATGTACGTCCAGTTTGTCTGATGTATATTTTAGGACATGACCCACATGTTAATTGATAAACCCCTGATTTGTTGTCTTTATTGATTTGTGGTTTGTAGTTTTTAAGGTATTTCCCTATAGTATTGTTAGTCTTGTACGCTATGTTGATATTTTTTTTGATTTAAAAATTTCCCCAGTTTTTCCGTTGGTTTGCCGAAATAGATTAAGCATTTAAAAGTGGTATTTCTGTCCTTAAAACGTGGGTATATTTCTGAGATAGCCTTGTTTCTAAGTTTTTTCTTAACGATACTATTGATTAAAGTAACCGAATAACCGTTGTTAACGGCTACTTGTTTTATGTAGTTTAATTCTTTAGTAAAATTTTCTTCTGATAAGGGGATGTTAGTTAGTCTATGTATAAAAACTATGATAAGCGGCAAGTTTATGATGGTTAGGGTGATGAGAACTATTGTGAATTGTGGTATCTGTATGACAAGGTTTGTGATATATTGCAAATTCATGTTTTTTTTTTTTTTTTTTTGTTTTTTTTTCCTGGCTTTACTGCTGTTAACAATCAGTAAAGCCAGGAAAAAACATGAATTTGCAATATATCACAAACCTTGTCATACAGATACCACAATTCACAATAGTTCTCATCACCCTAACCATCATAAATTTGCCGCTTATCATAGTTTTATACATAGACTAACTAACATCCCCTTATCAAAAGAAAATTTTACTAAAGAATTAAACTACATAAAACAAGTAGCCGTTAACAACGGTTATTCGGTTACTTTAATCAATAGTATCGTTAAGAAAAAACTTAGAAACAAGGCTATCTCAGAAATATACCCACGTTTTAAGGACAGAAATACCACTTTTAAATGCTTAACCTATTTCGGCAAACCAACGGAAAAACTGGGGAAATTTTTAAATCAAAAAAATATCAACATAGCGTACAAGACTAACAATACTATAAGGAAATACCTTAAAAACTACAAACCACAAATCAATAAAGACAACAAATCAGGGGTTTATCAATTAACATGTGGGTCATGTCCTAAAACATACATCGGACAAACTGGACGTACATTTAAACAAAGAATTACAGAACACGAAAAAAGTTTCATCCATAGAAAATCTAATTCAACATATGCTAATCATCTATTAACAGAAAATCACACATTTAACAAGAGTTTCAAAATTTTACACATCCAACAAAAAGGTTTAAAACTAAATCTTTTAGAGACTATGCAAATAAATCGATTAAGGACTACAGGTACTTTACTCAACGACCAGGTAGATTTAAGCAATTCACCATTATTGAATTTATTCTCTTAACTCCAAATTTGTGTTGATTTTCCAATACTATCAATGTAATTTAATTAGGTGTAATATTATAATTAAGAAATTATATAAAACTGTGAATATTAAACCTAACTTGACAGTGTAAAATGTAGATCTGAAGAAGCTGCATCGACAGCGAAACGCGTCATCGCAATTTAAATAAACCAGTGGAAATTGACTAAAAAATTAATGCTGTCCGCGAATGCTCTTTGTTCGGTATAAATTTCGACATATTGAACACAACACTATGCATACACTTTTCCAATTTATTACTCGTGCGCGTCTGACACAATAAAATGGCGCAGTGTCAAATCTTTATAGCACAAACTTCGTTGGTGCACCATCTGTTGTCTGAAATCCGCATTTGTACACCTGGTAAATTTCTAAAAAAACTCTCGAGGTTGATTTTTAAATTATGGCCAATTTTTGGTTATTTTTCTACTACTTTTGAACAATTTTAACTAATTATTTTGAAGTTTGCAATATTTGAATGAACAATCCAAAGCAATTTATGTTTCTCGATCCACATAATCCGAAATTTGTTGTTTTAAGACCTAAAGGTCGCAAGGTGAATCAACAAAGCCATTTTTCAAACATCAATTGCTTTGATTCCAATATTGTAAATCTGGTTAAAATTATGATAAATGTTCAAAATATGTTCATAAAATTGCCGAAAAATGGCTATGGTAGGTCTTGAAATAACAAATTTCAGATTTTGTAGATCGAGAAACGTAAAGTACTTTGGTTTGTTCATTCGAATATTACAAATTTCGAAAAAACTATAAAAATTATCCAAAAATGGTAGAAAAATAACTGGATATAATTTAAATATCGGCTTCGAGATTTTTCTTGGAAATTTAGTTACGAATATTTTAAATAAAAAGTTATCCAAATCGGTTGGAAATTAAGACCTGTAGATAATTTTGAAGGAAAAATTAAATTCCTGGACCACGGTGCGTTGGTTGAACGAAATGATATTCTCAGCTTTAGGAACGCTCTCCTTGCTATGTTTGTTCAGCGCACCGTGAAACATTCTATGAAAATTCATGTTTAGGAATGTCTCTCAAAAAAAGATTTTGGGAGACATTTCATATTTACATTTGAAAGCTGAAAAATTCTTCATATTTACAAGAATGCATTAGCACCGACTGTCAAACGATTTGTCAATAAAAATGAGGAGCAATTTGGAAATCTTTGCTTCAAGAATACGTGGAAAATCTCGTCGACAGTATGCTACAAAAATGCCAGGCGATCATCGACGCTGATGGGGACAGGACGAACATTAACACTTTAGTGGTAGTCGTTTACAGTCGGATGATGTAAATAACTTTTGAATAACTAACTAACTGAAGAATGGACGACATATTCCTACTTGACCCACTATTATTATAGTACGTATACAGGTAATAATGCGCCAACGATAAATTTTATAATTATTGCTTACCGTGTATCCTTGATAGTAGCATTAATTTGACTTCTGACATAAGGACATTATTTAAGACTTATACACAATAGAATTTTAATTTAGAGCGTATTACGAAACGTAATCACAAACTATTCTATATTATGTATAAATTTTTGTAACCTTCTAATGATTAATTGCTCTCCAAAATGTCTTGATGCATATTCACATCGAAAAAAAATCTAGGAAATATAGTTTTATTTATTATATGAATAGACATGATCTCATTACACTCATTAAACACATCTATCCATCACTTGAAAGATCACGTTTCGTATTACATATACATAATTATTTTTCATAAACGCAACATTATATTTTAATAGTACATTATAGTTCTAATAGAATAATAATAGACTATGTACGTATAGTTTTGTAATCATCATTGGCGGAACGACAAATGTCATGTGAATCGGGACAACAATCATAACTGAAAATCAATCTTTTAGGCTTCAAAGTGGTTCTATATAATTATAATACAATCCTCATCATCGTCAATCAGCGCTCTGCCTCTACTGCTCGTTATAGGCCTCGCTTATAGAATTCCATCTCTGTTTAACCTGCGCAATCTGCAACTAGTTGTTAGCGGTCCTTTTAATATTATCTGAGCAACGTGTCAGTGGTCTCCCTCTGCTGGGCTTTTTCTGCCCTTGGTCTCCATTTCCATATTTGGCTCGTCTATCTCATGACTCTGTTCTGCCCATTTCCATTTTAAAGTGGTTACGCGCGTGAGGACATCTCAGACTCCACTCTACGCAGATGTTCGTTACATATTCTCTTCTCTCCATGCGCTTTTGCGCAATCCTAAATTTATGTGTAGATTCCATAGTAAATGCATTCGTCCCAGTTCTATAGGGGAAGTCTGGAAAAACGCACTGGTTGAATATTTTCCTCTTCAGGTTAATTGGAATGTCGGTCTTAAATGTATCCTTTAGAGTTCCATACGCTGCCCAAGCTAAACCGATTCTATTTCTAATTTCGGATGTTGGGTTTCGGTCGAGCATGAGGTCGATTTCGTGGCCTAGATATTGTGTATTTAAACGATTTTTTCGTCAAAGATTTTAGGGTTAGTAACCCCAACCCTAAAAATATCACATAATTAGCAGTGGTTTATCAAATTATAAAAAATCACTACATCCGCAGATAAACCGGATAAAGAAGCTTCATGGTTTTATGGTCAATTACGGGATATATTAAATATATATATATATATATATATATATATATATATATATCTATATCAATCGGTTTTATAACGTCTTCGGTCTTCCGATGCCCAATTTCCACTCCTCCCGGTTTCTCCATCCCTCCTCCTCCAGATCTCTCTCTAGTACTTCCTTGTTGATTCCTGCTCTCCAGTTTTGGCGTGGTCTTCCTCGCTTTCTTTTTCCATGAGGGTTCCAATTTAAAATCTTTTTAGGCAGTCGGTCTTGTGACATTCTCTGTACATGTCCGTACCATACCAACTGTTGGGTTCTGATTTCGTCCACTATATCGTGCTTTATTTCTAAAGCTCGCCTTATCGTGTCATTTGGTATGCGGTCTTTTCTGGATTTTCTGGCTGCTCGTCTCCAGAAATCCATTTCTGTAGCTTTTAGTATTTTTTCTGTTCTTTCCTTTAATGGCCACACCTGGGAGCTGTAAGTTATTATACTTTTCACTATTGAGTTGTAAATTCTCTTCTTATTTTCAATGGTTATGTTTTTGTCCCATAGTATACTATTAAGCATTGCAATCGCTTTTCTTCCTTGGATATTCCTTTCGAATATTACTTCTTCCAGTTTCCGTCCCTAGATATTCTCGTTCCCAAATACCTATAACTGGCACAGTGTTTGATGGTGTGTCCTGTGGCCAGTTTCAAGTCCTGCTGTTGTCCTCCGACGCACATGTACTTGGTCTTTTTAATATTGACTTCTAGGCCCCATTTTTCATATTCATCCATAAGTTTTCGTGTCATGTATTCCATATCATCGATGTCCTGAGCGACTACTACCTGGTCATCTGCGAATGATAGCGTGTACAATATAGTATCGTCATCCAGTGGTAATCCCATACTGCTGCATTTCCTTTTCCAGTTCTTCAGTGCACTCTCCAAATAGATTTTAAATAGCGTTGGGGATATACAGCAGCCCTGTTTGAGACCCTTTGTGACCGGGAACCCTGTTGTTATACCATATTTGGTTTTCACACTACTTCTTGCGTCTTGGTATAAAGATTTTACGACTTTAATTATTTCGGTGCTTACATTACTCTGTTGTAGTGTTTCCCACAATCTCATTAGGGGCACGCTGTCGTAGGCCTTTTTTAGATCAACAAACAAGACATGGACTTCCTGATCAAATGCGATTTTCTTTTCTAGGATTTGTGTCAGTGAGAAGAGATGGTCTATTGTGGATCTTCCTGCTCTAAAGCCTGCCTGTTCTTCAGCTTCTACGTCCGCGTATTCCGTTTCTATTCTATTTTTAAGTATTTTTCCGTATATTCTGCTAAAAGATCCTGTAACCGTTATTCCCCTATAGTTATCGCAATTATTTTTGTCTCCTTTCTTATGAATTGTTGATATGTATGATATTTTCCATTTATATTAAAACAATCAATAAATATGAAATTACTCAGGCCAACGATGAAAAAACTTTTTTAATAATTTTACCTGATTCCCATATTTTTTGGTGTGTTGAGTCCGAAAATAATGATAAAAAAGTCGTATCACCCACAAATTTTTCACATTTTAATATTCAAAATGTAAAAAGTTTATTTTTCATCATTCGAATGTTATTAGGTTGGCAATAAAATCAGAATTTTATAAGATTGGCAGTGAAATCAAATGTTATTAGGTTGGCAGTTCCGATAAATATCACAGCTGTTTGTTTTCTTCCAGTTAATATAATCTCGCATTGCAATGTTTAACCCATGTGCTTTAATTCACACTCAAAGTATGGCTAATCGTGATTGTAAAAACTCTTCCAGCACTTTTTGTTATATATGTGGTGAGTTTGCAGTTAAAAAACATCAAAGAAACATTACTGACTTTGAAAAAAAGTATACTTTTATACATATTTTAGTGTAGAAATCGGTAATCAAGAAAAATGTTGGGCACCTCACAAAATATATTATGTTTGTGTCGAAGATCTTAGGAAATGGTATAAGAAAGAAAAGAAAGCTTTTAGATTTGCAGTATCCATGGTATGGAAAGAGCAAGAAAATCATTCAAATGATTGTTACATTCGCAGCGTTGATGTTTCTGGATATAACTTCAAAAATAAGAAAGTAATTGTCTATCCTAACTGGACCTGGACTTCCTGTCCCTGAGCCACCTCAGTCTATTGATTATATTTTACAGTCCAGTCCCGAATTTAACGAAAGTCGACCGGATGATGATGAGTTTCAATACTACTCAGTATATATCACCACCTCACCAAACACTTTATTTTTGCACTCCCAATTGCACTAATTATTTCCAATATAACCATCAATTTTATGTTCAGAAAGAAGGAACAGCTATGGGTAATTGCTTATCATCCTCCATAGCCAATTTATTCATGAGTAAGTTTGAAACCGAAGCCAGTCAAGAATTCGAATATTTCCCAAGGGTATGGTATAGGTATGTGGATGATATTTTCACGATATTTGATACAAAGAAAGTAAATATTGATGATTTTGTTTTTAAATTAAATATCCGGTATGATTCCACTAAATTCACTTTGAGAGCAAAGGACAATTGCCTTTTCTAGATATTTTAATTATTAAAAATAATAATAGATTAGAATTTGATATCTATAGGAATGACACAGTGACAGATATATATATTCCTAATCATTCATTTCATTGCAAACAACACAAATTAGCCTCAATACATTTTTTAGTTCATCGTTTGGTCACTTTCCCTCTGAATAGAGTAGACTTTGATAAAGAAAGGAATCGTATTAGAAATATAACTAGAGTTAATGGTTGTAATGATGACTTAGTAAATAAGCTAATAAATAGACAATATTCAGAATTCCACCTTTTTTACACGCGAAGAAAATAAACCAAGTATGTCTCCATACCATATAATCCGAAATATAGTAAGGGACCCAATAAGATATTTATTAAGGTAGGCCTCACCTTAGTCTATAAGTCATCAGACAATCTGAGAAATATCTTAGGAAATCCCAAAGATAAGATTCATAATTGTGAGAAAAGTGGAATTTATGAAATTAGTTGTAATGATTGTGACAAAAAGTTTGTTGGGCAAACTAAAAGGTCAATTAAAACACGATTTAAAGAACATTTAGCACACTTAAAATACAGTAGAACAGAAAAGTCTAGCATTGCCGAACATGCCCTTGAAGCTGATCATATTGTAACATTAGTTAATCTAAGATTAATAAAAAATGTATCTGATAGGAGATTGTTGAACGCATACGAAAGTATAGAAATTATAAAATGTAAAAGTAGTTTAAATAAAGACAGAGGGCCTATTCCTTATAGTCCCCTCTACTGGTGGGGAACTGATGGCCTTGCCTGTGCAATTAGTTCCGCCTGAGTAATTCAAGGGTTAGGCTAAGTATAAATACGGTAGATTTGTAGTTTAGCTTTAGTCAATCATCGCTCCTGATGAAGCTAACATGGTTAGCGAAACGCGCGAAAGAGTGCAAAAATAAAGTGTTTGGTGTAGTGGTGATATATACTGAGTAGTATCATTGTGCCAAAGATTCCACATTCCCAATTTAGATGAGTTTCAATGTTCTCTAGAAAATTTAAAACCACAGTTGTTTACACAAGCTGAGTTAAATGATTTAGTGAGAGATTTGGGTTTGACTAAGGCAAAAGCAGAATTGCTTGATTCTAGGCTGAAAGAAAAACATTTATTGGAATCTGGAACATCTATTTACCATTATAGAACAAGAGATCAACAGTTTGCTCAGTTTTTCGAGCAGTGATACAAAAAAACTGATACCAGATGCGGTTTCAGCACTCAAAAATACATAACACTTAGATGTATTGGTTTAAAAAGTTTTTACAAATATTTTTTTTGTTGGCTTGTGTTATTATAATAAATGATTATTTCAAAGCCAACATCAAAAATATATTTTATAGCTTGCCACCCCAAAAGAGATTACAATGAGCAAGTCATGTACAACTAAAAAAATAGAAACTTAGTTGGAAAATAAAATTAAATCCCTATCTACCCAAAATTCCAGTAATTTACGTTTGGAAAACCATCTGTAGGCTAGCGTCATCTTAAGTTAATGTTTATATTAAATCCGTCGATTAGCAAGCCAACGTGAAATATTTGGAACCCCGAGAAATCGTAGCCGTTCGAAACCGGCATTAAACTGTAGGACCTCTTTTTCTGTGAAATATTTAAAAAGGCACCAACCACAGGCAAAGGCGAAATATTTGCCTACGTCCGTATTGGATATGGCACTTCCAGAAGAGGATGTCTGATATTATAGAAACGTCAAAACTGACCAGAACATTTCCAGGGTTTACAGTTTTCAACCTTTAAATTAAATGTTCCTTATTTCTGATTAGAGGGCTAATTTTATTCGTAACTGTTTTTAATTAGATATATACGACACGGGCATGAATCAAGTCAAATTCAGAATTTATTTTAAAAATTTACGTTTGCCAGGGAGATACTAGACAAATAACACAGGCTGACAAAATTTGGCCAAATCTTTTACCCAGAAACTAGAAATATACTTTTGCGAAGATTTTTGACGCGCTGAGTTCGAATCAGAGGTCAGAATTTCTCTGAAGGCTCCGGTTTTCGAGATCTTCTAATCCAAAAGTGCGAAAATTGCGGTTGTTAATTTATGGCGAAGGGTGTTTCAAATTAGACTTATTTTAAGTTTAATAAACAAATAGAAAAATTAATGCGTCGAAGAATTGTATTTATTCGATGCCTTTCATTTTTCAAAAATCGAGAAATAAGTGTAACTACTTAAATTCAATATACGATTTCTCAAAGACAAAAAAAAGATATCAAGACAAATTCAAATGCGTTTTGAAGAGGAAGGGTAGCTTTTTCGGATCCCATTAATGGTTTTATAAAAAAAATACCTTTCGATGTAACATAACCTCAAATATTTCGAAAAAACCGTGATTTTCGAACTTCTAGGTTACAATATCTCGAAAACCGGAGCCATCAGAGAAATTCTGACCTCGAATTCGAATTTAGCTCATCAAATACCTTCGGAAAAGTAAATTCTGGTTTCTGGATAAAAAGTTTTTGGACCTGTATAATTTTACTCTTTCAAATTATCCATAAATATTGCAAGTTAGCGTAAGCAGTGTAGTTATTGCATTATTGGCGACTCGAGTGTGAAAATTGGTACATATTATTAACTATATAAGTTACCTATTTCTTGTTACGCCACTGTTTCTAATTATCGGTACTGTAGCCAGGCAGGCTGGTAAATGTTGGCAATCAACTGACGTTCGATGCTCGTATGTTCCCGGTAAACCATCAAGGTTGTTTTTAATAAGTGATATGACAAGCATAGATGTAATTAGGCAGCGGTGGTGAACACTGGCCTGCCTGGTCAAGTGTCTTGGATCGCCGCCCAAAATTAAAATAAATTTTGATTTGAAGTGGGCACGTGAAGATTCATGCCAGTAATTATGCGTATATTGATATTTTAGAAAAAATAATTCCGTTACGATTTTCCTCGTTAGTACGTAGATATAAAATGATGTTTTTTACGTAGATATAAAATGATCAGGGACTTCACAAAACATACTCCAAATGAGTTTTCAACAAAGTTTTTTTCCGATCTTCACTGAAAACTGATGACTAAGGAAACCCAAATATGCAAGTGAATAACTTTAAAATATGCGCATAAATGTGCAAATAATTTTCTCAAAATATGCACATACATGTTGTAAATATACAGTAAAAAAATCGAATGCAAATGTAAATTTATTGTTTCACATTACATGATGCGAGTACTATACAAATGTAGCAATAAAAAACCCATTTTAAATTTTCAACATACAGGGCGAATGAACTAAATCTAAATATAATATTATACAAAGTAAAAAATAAATATAAATAATAATGTATTTTATTACTTTACTTAAAGATGAATATATAATAATAATAATAATGTAGGTACATATTATAAAAATTTATATACGTAGTAAACAGCATAATAAAATATACATTTTAAATTTGATACATACAGGGCGATGCAACTAAGTAAGCGGAAATATGTAAATATTGCAAAAGACAGGGTCGCCGTTAGTTATAAAAACAATAAACTACTAAATGTTTCTCAAAATTCTCCATTAAAAAGTCTTCTATCGTATAAAAATTTATAAATTGAGAAAGTCCTTTCCCCATCGACTGATGTAATAGGGGCGTTTTTAAAATTATTTAATACCATAGGATCTAAATCAATGGAATCAGTAAAATCCCCCTTTAAAACATTAGCTATTTGGCTGACAAATTGAAACCCACTATTTTTTTTCCATAACATTCTGAAATTTTTGAAAAATTTTGCTCCCAATTTTCCCTGCGGCATAAAATACGACTCACAAGATAAAAAGCACAAATCGACGTAACCACTTTAAAAGCACAACCAAAAACGAAATCTAATAAATTAATAATACAAGTATGCTCTGATGGCCGTTTGGGGTTTACTGATTGGTTTTTACTGACTATAAAATAATAAAATTTATTTGGGAAAAACCACCGGCGCGGCGGCGGCGACCTACACATTGACCCTTATTCCGAAAAATGAATGAAAACGCCTGCCAAAAACCTACATAATTATAAATTCCTTCAATTATGCACATATATGCTATTTTTAAAGCATTTATGCAAATATTTAGAAAAATGCATGTAGTATGCAAAATACGAGTATGCAACATATACGCTTTGCATATTTGGGTGTCCTTACTGATGACCTTGAAATTTTTGGTTTTTTTTATATACCAGATGAATTATTAAAGAAAATTCACTTGTGATAATTTTCGTTCAATCTATACCCTGAGGAGTGTATTTTAGTTTTTCGAAATTTTTTTATCAGTACTTTTCGAAATAAAGGGGGTGGGGGAAAGCTATTTTCCGCAATTTTTTAAAAATAATGCTAAGAAAAGTATGCAAGTATTACATTACACTAGTGTTTTTACAAACTTTCATTTGACACCCCACTCGATGACCTAGTAAAAAAAACTTTTTTTTCACTTCCTATTTCACGCCCAAAACTAACCCCTTAAGTTAAAATTTAACTTTCAAAACTACACGGCTCTGATGAGACCATCAATTCTGTCAAATAGTAGTTGCAATTTCCCACAAAACAATTAGGTCGAGGTTTAATTACTTTATTGATTTTCTGATTCTTTTTGTCAAAAAAAGTTTCTTGGAACAACTTTAAAACTATCATGCTTCTCTATTCTTCCGTATTTAATTTTAGTTTCACTATGTCCCTATTCAATCTTGAGACTGCTACTAATGTTTGAAAAGTTCGTATCAATTTAAAGATCAGCCTTTACTTCGTCACCTCCACGTGAAATGTTTCTGATGTTTGAAGTTATTTCAATCTGGTTCACATAAATAAAAAATCAATAAACGCCGAGAAAGCGGCACTAGTATCCTTTTTCTTTTTACTCTCCTTAAAGGAAGTACTATAGTCTTACAAAAATCACCCTCCGAGATTTTGTAGTTCTTCAGAATTACTAGATTATGAAAAACATAGTTTCCAATTTCTGACGCTCCTCCCTCAAGCAGGAATTTGGCACAATAACTCTCGAACGAAATGAGACTTAGATTTCAAAGTTGATAGATATGTAACATTTGAAGCAGAAAAGAGAGCTATAAATTTTGAGGAATATCGTTTTAGATGAAGACAGTGAAGGGCGTGGGAGTATAAATTTTGCATCAAAATCATTCTTAAAAGGACCACGTACACTTTAAATGGAAATTGGGTTTCGGTGAAATGATTACAAATTTTGCACAGAGGTAGATCTTGTACTTCTGGGGCAAAACCCGTGAAAATGCTTCCTACGCTGGCTATTCACCGAATCAACCCTAATTAAGCCCAAGCGAATTCATTCGACCATTTACTGACAATCGTAAAAAAAAACGATGTTCCGTTGTTCAAAATAGGATAATAATCTAACCTAATAAGTAAAATTGGATGCTCTTTTAGATTACGCTTTTTTTGGTACAACCTCTACAAACCCCGAAAAAGGGGGTCGTAAGGGGATGAAATATTAAAATTCATGTATAAGATCTTATACCTTTATGTGTAAGGCTCTTTTTGTCAAAACAGGGTGCCATGGAGTTTTCCGGTGAGCCGAGTTCAATTTTTTAGACATTAAGGGTCTTATTCGCGCCTCACCACCCCTCCAAAGGGTTGTAATAAGGGTCGTGAAGGGGTTAAATTATAAAATTCATATATAAGCATTTTTTAATCAGACATGTATCCTTGAAGATTTCGGGTACGCCGAATTTGATTTTTCAGGTATTAGAGCCTTTTCATCCCTCCGAGAGGGGTGAAAAAGAGGGTCATAAGGGAATAAAATATTAAAAGTCATCAATTATAATAAATTATCTTATCCACTATTAGCATTAACGAGGATAAACGACGAGGACGCTGCGGATACTTATCCCATTTTTTTTTGGTTTTTTCATCTTTTTATAATTTTTTTTGGGTTTTCTCATTTTTAATTTTTTTTTACGTTTTGTAACTTTATATTTTTTTAAAACTTTTTGGTTTTTTATTATTTTTTTTACTTTTTTATTTTTTCAAAATAGCATCAATTAATTATTTCAGGTATTTCACCTCCTGGGTGATATCTATGACCAGCATCTGAAACATTATTTAGAAGTTTCACAGATGGATATTTAATGCTCTTTTCATAACTGGCATATCTAAAAAATTAACAAAGCATTGCAATGTGGCTACATGATCCTAAAATGCTTGAACCAGATTTACTATTAGTAACCTAATATTGAGGTCCTAGGATTTTCATTATCTCCTTCGTCGATTATATATGTCTAGCCGTGCCCGCGGCTCCGCTCGCGTGGACTTGATTTACCTTTATCGTCACTGCTTATTCGTTATGTTTATATTATTATATAGCAAGAGGGGCCTTAGAGGCCCATGGCTTGGTTGCATACTCCTCTCCATTTCTTTTTGTCACCTGTTAGCTTTTCCCAGTGCGGGATTCCCATCAACTCCAGATCTTGCTTTACTGCCTGAATCCATATAGATAGAGGTCCTCTTCTTCCAACGACTCCTCTTATTAGGGCTTGCTTTGCCTGTCTTTCTTACTTCATCCTTGCCACGTATCCCAACCATCTTAATCGCTGGCTTCTTATGATTTGGCTTATAAGGGGTTTTGTATGTAGGTATTTTAATTCGTTGATTGTTCTTCTTCTCCACAGCCCCTCTTCTTTCCTTCCTTCATAGATTCTTCTCAAAGTTTTCCTTTCCCACACCTCCAATGTCTCCTTTTCTCTTGCATTCAGTTTCCACGTTTCGCATCCATGTCACCGTGGGTCTGACAACTGTCGCATATATGTTTTCTTTTGCTTTTCTTGATACATTCTTTGATTTCAATATTGGATTCATTGCTCCCAAACATATCTGTCCTTTCGCTATTCTTTTTTGTATCTCCGTCCTTTCTTGCCCACTCTCTGTTATTGTTGCTCCCAGATAATTAAATTTGTCTACTTTTTCAAACATATATCTTTTCCCTAAGTTGTTTATTATATCTAAACGTTTGTTGTTTTGTTATCCTTCTTCTTTGTAATTTCCATGTATTTTGTTTTTTCCTCATTTATCTTTAGTCCTCTCATCCTTCCCCTTTCTTCTATCCTACTTATGGCCTTTTTGAGTTTTTCTTTTGCTCTAGCAATCACTGCTACATCATCCGCATAGGCTAAGCATTGGCAGCTTTGTTGGTATATCGTTCCATTTGTTTTTTATTTCTGACTTCCCGATAATCTTCTCTAGTACCAAATTAAATAGACACGTCGACACGGGATCCCTCTGTCTTAATCCTCTCTTCACCTTAAACTTGTCTGATACTTTGCCCTCAACCAAACACTCTATTTTTCTGTGTCATTCAGGGTCATTCTCATCATGCGAATCAACTTACCTGGAATTTTTAGTTCTTCCATTATCTTTTAGAGTCTTTCTCCATTTACAGAGTCATATGCTTCTCTGAAATCCACAAAGACCAAGTGTAGTGTCAAACTTTGTTCTAAGGTATTATCTTGGATTTGCTCAATCGAAAATATGTGGTTTGTAACCGAACTATTTATCCTCAATCCACAATGGTACTCTCCCAGAATAGACTCGGCTTTCTCTTCTAGTCTGTTTTTGATAGTCACCACTACTATCTTGTACACGACATCCAGTAAGGCTGTTGGTATATAATTAGCACATATAGCTTTTTTTCCTTTTTTGTATATTGGACAAATGAGCGACTCTCTCCAGCTCACTGGCATGTTTCCTGCTTCCCATATTTCTTGCACCAACCGGCATATTTCATTTTCCAGATCTACTCCTCCAGCTTTTATCATTTCTACTGTTATACAATTTCCACCCGGGGCATTATTGTTTTTTGGGTTCTGAGTATTTCTCTTATATTTTCCCTCCTGCCCTTCAGTTAATTTTGCTTCCTATTTTTCATTCAACTCCTCATTTTTATCTCCATTTAATGTTTCTTTAAAGTATTCCGCCCATCTATTCAGTCTTTCTGCCAAGCTTACTACTAAACTTCCATCTTTTTTCCTACATATTAGCATTTTGTCTCTGTTTATGCTCTTTGTATTTTATAAAAAAAAAAAACATGTAAATCGGATAAGTGGTTCTTGAGTGCTAAGCGCACTAATGGCCAGACAGAGAGACAGAGAGACGTTACGTTTTGTACATATTATAGATTTTTTTTGATATATATTAAATTAAGAATTAAAAAAAAAACGTAAATCGGATGAGTGGTTCTCGAATGATAAGCACACTAACGGACAAACAGAGAGACAGACAGAGAGACGTTGCGTTTTATATATATTATATAGATTATTATTATATAACCTGGCCAGAGAACATATGTATAAATTTAAAAAATCACGTAAATCGGATAAGTGGTTCTCGGGGGATAAGCGCACTAACGAACAAACAGACAGACAGAGAGACGTTGCATTTTATATATATTATAGATTACACAGGGCAACAAAAAAATATTTTTGTTTTGGTGCCTGGGATTTTAGAGCTGATTTGAACTATATTTGGGACGCTAAATCTATACATGCAATCCGTTTTTCTCTATCAGCTCTACTTTTTTAGATACATCAACTTATCTACCAATGTGGTTTTTATTCAGTACATTCATTTATGAGAGTTCTAAAATTATTATATATTCATTATAGTAGGTACAATGGTTTTATTGTCAGTCTGTAATTGAGTAAATTCCAGGTAAATCTATAAATAGTGGAACCATTGGTACCTGAACTGACCCTTTTAATCACCTAACTCGGGTAAGTCTCGTCAGTTTGTGCGTTCTTACTAATGAGAGTAGATCGAATTCGGCGTGTTATTTTATGTTAAGAAAAGAGTGTCTTTGTGTTATTGAACAGAATTAAAATGAGTTCAGGTTCCAGTTCAAGAAGAAGTTGTGTAAATCAACCTGATGTGTTTTGCTATATATGCGGAGAATACATGTTTCAACAAAACAGACAAACTATTACTGACTTTGTAAAGCGAGCGTATCTTGGATACTTTGGAGTTAAGCTTGGTGATCAGGACAAAACGTGGGCCCCGCATCTCGTATGTAAAACTTGTACAGAGCATTTACGGCAGTGGACTACCGGGAAAAGAAAATGTCTAAAATTCGGCGTACCAATGGTTTGGAGAGAACCAAAAAAACCACTTCAATGATTGTTATTTCTGTTTAGTAAATACTAATGGAATCAATTGAAATAACCGCAGTAAGTGGACTTATCCCAATTTAGACTCGGCAATACGCCCTATCCCGCACTCAGATGAAATACCGATTCCAACATTTCATCAGCTACTACATATCTCTGATGACGAATATTTTCCCTCTGATCGCTCTTCTGATGCTAATAAAAGTTCTGATGCTAATGAAACTAACAGTGACTATAAGGGGACGTCATCAGTTCCTCAACGCTTCAATCAAAATTAATTAAATGATCTCACCAGGGATCTCGATTTATCGAAAAAAGCTTCTGAAGTACTGGCTTCTAGGTTGAACGACAAAAATTTACTGGAACAAGGAACCAAAATTACCTTTTACCGTACAAGAGAAAAAGATCTGCTACCATTCTTTTCTCAAGAAGACAATCTTGTATTTTGTCACGAAATTAGGGGACTCATGAAAGAAATGGGACTTTCTGAATATATTCCAGATGATTGGCGCCTATTTATTGACAGTTCGAAGCGAAGTTTAAAATGTGTCCTTCTACATAATGGGAAT
Organism: Pachyrhynchus sulphureomaculatus; assembly: GCA_019049505.1. Lineage (NCBI taxonomy): Eukaryota > Metazoa > Arthropoda > Insecta > Coleoptera > Curculionidae > Pachyrhynchus > Pachyrhynchus sulphureomaculatus. The sequence continues at coordinate 249,786,281 of CM032446.1, read as the reverse complement.
AAATATGGTTCAATACCACTAGCTTACTCAACGAAACTGAAAGAAGAATATAATACCATAGCTTTGGTCTTGCAGAAGATAAAGTATTACGAACATCAATGGACGATTTGTGTAGACTTAAAAATGGTAAACTTTCTTCTTGGGCAGCAAAGTGGTTACACGAAATATCCGTGTTTCTTGTGCCTCTGGGATAGTAGGGACAAAACACACCACTGGGTTAGAAAAGATTGGCCTCAGAGAGGAAACATGGACGTTGGAGAAAAGAATGTCATTAACGACGCTTTGGTTGGCCCGTTACATATAAAGTTGGGCTTAATGAAGCAATTTGTAAAGGCTCTTGATAAGAATGGGTCTTGTTTTGCATATATAGGGGTAAAAATGCATCAGTTGAGCACAGAAAAACTCAAAGCAGGGATATTTGACGGCCCACAAATAAGACAATTAATTAAGGATCCTGCCTTCATAAATTCAATGAATCAAGTTGAACGAGAAGCTTGGACATCATTTGTTGCAGTTGTAGAAAATTTTCTAGGCAAACATAAAGCTCAAAACTATGTTGAAATGGTTAACAAGATGCTTAATAGTTTCAAATCCTTATGGTGCAATATGAGTATTAAAATACACTATTTACACAGCCACTTAGACCGTTTTCCAGAAAATTTAGGAGACATGAGTGAGGAACAAGGTGAAAGATTTCACCAAGATATTAAAGTTATGGAGGACCGCTACCAAGGAAGATGGGACATGCACATGATGGCAGATTACTGCTGGAGTTTAAAAAGGGACTGTTTAAAAAAACATTCAAGAATGTCGCGGAAAAGAAGCTTTCCAAGTGTTGAGTGACTATTTCATTTCTTCAATGTTTTTTTTTTTGTTTGTAAGTACGACATAATATTGTATTTTGTATAACTAAAATAAAAATTTCGTGTCTACTTTTGCTTACTACACTTACGGATTTGAGTTACAATAATGTAACTTATATTTCTCTAAAATTGCATATCTTAAAAATTTGAGCTCCTAGGAACAAATGAATACGTTATTTGAATTCAGGACATCAAATTGATATAGAATCAGCTCAAAGAACCTCGACACCAAAACAGCTGTTCCCCTGTGTTATAGATATTCACTGCTGATTTAATGTATTATTTCTGAATCTAGAGTACATGTGAGTTCTTATAAATCCTGGTTCTATAATTAGTTGAAATACGGCATCACCGTAGTCCGTTAAATTATCTTACGCATGAAGGAGCAAGTTTTAAGTGATCAGTTCCTATACTTAGATCACGTAATTCTTTTAAATCTAACCTAGGAAAATCAGGTAACATATTTTCATCTATATCTACCCATCTTCCATGCTTTGATCTCAAACCTTCTGGTTCAACTCTAGCCTGTACAACATTTGGTTCACCTGATTTTTCTAACAGCTCATAGGCTAATTCGGCAGTAACTTGTACATTAATTTTAATATTTCACCCCTTTACAATCCCGTTTTTTGAGGTTTGTAGGGGTTGTAGGAAAAAACTGACCGAACTCTGAAAAAACCTCCAATTTTACTTATTAGGTGAGATTAGTATCCTATTTTGAGCATCGGAACATAGTTTTTTTCGATTGTCAGCAAATAATCGACTGGAGTCCAAGCGAATCCAGTCGAGTCCAAGCGGGGGTAGGAATCAATTTCGCGAATTGTGCCCATTGAGACTTTTGTTCAGGAGCACAAGATCTACCTCTGTGCAAAGTTTGGAGTCATTTCACCGAAACCCAATTTCCATTTGAAGTGTGCGTGGTCCTTTTACCCAGTTTTGGTTTAAATGTTGAACAGACTTGAAGGGCGCTTATTTATATTTATGGAGTTAGTAAGATGGCAGGTGTGAGTTGCTTCATATATATCACGATGCATGTTCTTCTCAAGGTTTTTGAAGTCGAGGAATCTGAAAATTGTCTCATTTTTTTTTAACTCTTGGCCCTTTCTGATTAACATCTTATCATAAAGAATCTATTATTTAAAATAGTGACTTGTAATGCTTCAGTTATTTATTACTATGAAAAAGACGAATTCAATATTTATTTTAGAACTACTTGTTCGCAATGGAAGACTGGGTAAATAATTTCACTAATTTTGTTTCTGCAGAGTTTCTTAAGTCATCGTATTTATTTTTGGTTTGTACATGGTGGTTCAAAAGTCAGTCAAAGATTTAAACAGTTTATAACTTCATTATCGTACATGGATTTTATAGATTTTTGGCTGAAAATAGGATACTTAGAAGTCTATTTACCCTGAATATGAAATACTGCAATTTTTGAAGTGTTGTTAATTTTTCTTTTTCCAAAAATGGGTTCTTAAATCTAGGACTGCGGCCTTTTAATATCTACAGGTCAACTTACAAAGCTTGTTTATGCACCTGTTGTTAAAATAGTTTCATACAATTAAAAAAGAAAGAAACCTTTTAGTCAAGAGACCGAGACGGCCAATTAATTTCGGATAACCGCGAAATTAATATGCCATCGAAAAAACATATCTTTGTGAAACAAGATACTTAGGATCATGATTCATATAGAAATCCGTCCCGCCTTTAGCGTTCGCTTTTGTTTCTTAAAGAAACGCTCTTCGTAGGTATATACCCTCTACGTCTTCAACCTAGCTACACCGCTGCGTATATACAAGGAAGATCTAATCCGAATATACAGTCCCTGGCCAAATTATTAGACGCACTGTATTTTTTTTAGTAATTTTATGTTTCTTAAGAGTTTTTATGCAATAATGGTATATTTAAACTACAATATTATTGATTTTTATTTAAAAGAATTGTTGTAGACTACATATTTGTATTTATTTTTAACATATGGCAACACTGTGTTGACAAAGTGATACATGAACGTAAATAAGTACAAACCTGTATCAGTCGCGATCGGAATCGAGTCAGGTACGGACGTGTTTCTGTGGCTTTATGGACTGTGATTGTTTGTTTAACAGTTTTATACTACTCAGTTATTAGTTTATTTTGTATGCAGTATTTTAAAAAAGTAATTGGACTATTTTCATTATGGGTAGAAAAGGCGATCTTTCACCACGTAAAAAAAGCTGAAGTGAAGGCCCTTGTGATTGCGAAAACATTTACAAACCGAGAAATATCACGAAGATTGGAGGTTTCTGAAGCTAGTGTACGACGCATAAAAAAGAAAATTGAGTCAGGGAAGGAATTAAGCCCGGAAAGAAAGAAAAGATGCGGTAGAAAACCAATTTTCACTCCACGGTCAGAGAGATGTTTGAAGAAAATTTGTGTAGAAAACAGATTTGCTACCACAAAGGTAATAAAATCACAACTCCAGGATGCTAGCGTAAATGCTTCTGAGCGCACTGTTCGAAGTAAATTGAAAGAATTAGATTTTAAGGCCTGTTGCCCCGCCAGGAAGCCCAAGTTAACAGCTGCAATGAAAGCAAAGCGCCTGAAGTGGGCCAAACAATGGCAAGACAAAGATGTGGACTTCTGGAGATCGGTAAGATACAGCAATTTAATCAATAATTGATACATTATTATCATTTTCAGTTAAATAAAGCAAATAAATATGGAAGTTTTTATATTTTTCCTATTTTTGACAGGTCTGCTTCAGTGACGAAAGCACATTCGAAATTTTGCAGAATAAAGCTCAATATGTGCGTCGTCGTCATGGAGAAAAGTTTCATCCGCCGGGTTTAAACCGCATTGAAAATGTGTGGGAGCTGATGAAAAGAGAAGTGGCTAAAGATGTGATTACCAACAAAACCCAGCTCCTAGAAAAGATTATTCATGTGTGGAATCATCATCCTCAAATGCAGGAGACAGTACAAACTTGCATTGATAGCATGCCGCGCAGAATTAAAGCTTTGATAGCGGCTAAAGGTGGCTCAACTAAATATTGACTTTTACTAACATTAATTTCACTTTTCTTTAAAACTTAATAAACTTATGCTTTTCTAAATTAATGCTGTTTTATTTATGTCAAATAAATAGGTAATTGATTGGATAATATAAAAATAAAAAACAAATCAATTTAAAATAATAAAACGGTACAATATCACTCGGTAATTAATATTTTACATGAAATCTTGCAGTGCGTCTAATAATTTGGCCAGGGACTGTAGGAAAGCTGGAATCAATTAACTCTACAGATATATATATATATATATATATATATATATATATATATATATATATATATATATATATATATATGTATATATATATATATATATATATATATATATATATATATATATATATATATATATATATTACTCTTTTTCTCATTTATATTAACGATCTGAAGGAGAGGACCAGGAATCCAGTGTACAGTTTTGCAGATGACAGTACGCTTATCTCTTCATTCCTTTAAACGCTCGAACATCGGCTGTTCATAGAAGTATCCACAGATAGAAGAATGCGGTTCAACTTAACAAAGACCTGGAAAAAATTGTATCCTGGAGAACCTGACATAATTATGCCGGAATACTCCATTCCTCTAGCATCGTCGCTCAATTCGCTGGGAGCAAATATATCTTGTCATAAATATGTTCTATACATAGCAATGAGATCTTCATAAAAGCCGGGAAACTATTGGAACTGAAAAGCTTGACACTCCAAAATAATTCTTAATTCAGCACAAAGTTAAAATTTGACCAAGGGTGAAATATTGCTCCCATGTTTTGAGTTCTGCTCTCAAATATACACTACATTTGTTGGTTTCTATTCAGAGCTGTTCACCTGATTGGAGATCCAGATCTCACCAACAACCTTAATTCCTCGAAACATCGATGAACGGTTGGTGATTTAACTCTATTCTACAAGTATTTTTATAGAAAGTAGTTGATGAATGTAGCCCGCTTAATTCGCCCAGAGCGATCTATGCTAGAAATACGCACTGTATATATATATATATATATATATATATATATATATATATATATATATATATATATATATATAAAAAGAAGGAGCCAATTGTTGAAGATGCAATCGAAAGTCGCCAATTAAAAGTCAATTTGTTTTACTTGTCCAGCTTTCGAAACTGATATATTTGTTTCTTTATCAAGACATCTAGAATAATGTGTAACTTATAAGTATGTAGTAATTAATTATATAAGGATAGTACTTACAAACTTAAGACTAAATTATAGTAAGAAACACGTACATCGGTAACAACAGTAAGAACCAATACAGAGGACAATTAAAATACATATGGTCGAAAAAACCACTAGTCTGTATCAAAACTGAAAAACTATGGGCATCATTGTCATTAATGCTGTTATAAAATTTGTTGGAAAAATCGGAAAATTCCCAGAGGCAAACAGGTGGGGCCCGCGTGTTGGATTTTTGGCGGCAAAACCTCTTGATCTGTCATGTTTGTGTGACATTTTGGTTTAAAAACGAAATATCACTAGAGTCGGTAGTGGGTACCACCTGCTTGTCGTGTGATAACTTCCGCCAAATTGAAGTGACTAGATTACAATGAAAAGAGGGAAAACAGGAAGGACACCATTTTCACACTAGCGTAGAGGTTAGAATTATTAGCAAGATGTTTGTGGTAAATGGAAAAAATTATTTATTCAGTCCATAGCAATATTGGTAGTATTCACGTCGTTGGAGAGTTTCAAAATGTATCAGTAAATCACACTTAAGTCCTCCGTCTCTGACCTCTTGTTCATGTTTACAGCATTGTTGTTGATATAGACAGATGTGTTTCTACGGTCTTTGTGGATGACATACTCTGCAATGGAGCAAGAAGTTACACCTCTCCTGCAATCGCTTTTATGTGAAATTATGCGGCCTCTGAGGTTCCTGGAAGTTTGACCGATATATGACAAGTTACAATTAAGGCAGGGGATGTTTTAGACCACATTAGTTTTGAGGTCGGGCTCAGCCGGAGTTTTTAATTTTGTGTACCGGGACTTGAGTATATTTTGAATTTTTTTAGTAAATCAAGACATATGAAAATGTTTATAAGTTTAGGGTGTAGAACATATCATCCACAAAGACCATAGGATGGACTTTGGTAACACATCTATCTTATTCAACGAATCAAATTATACAAAGAGAAAATTCTTGGAGATGGTGGCTGTAAACAACAATCCTGTAAACATGAACAACAGGTCAGACACGGAGAACTGAAGTCTGATTACACACATGAATACTACCAATATTACCTTGGACTCTGAATAAATATTTTCTTTCAATTTACCACATACATCTTGCTGATAATTCTAACCTTTACAGTAGTGTGAAAATGGTGTCCCTCCTGTTTTCCCTCTATTCATTGTAATTTAATCACTTCATTATCACTGTCTTTATTGGATTCTAAGTTAGGCCAGGCCTCTTTCTTATAATTTTTGAAAGCATATAAAAATAATTTCTATAACTAAATGTAAACTTATTCTATCTTAACCTAAGTTCTTACAAGAGGAATCCTATGCTAACTTAACCTAGGAAATGTGTTTGTTATATACATGAAGTTTCTTAAAGCTAGGACTTAGAACTAAGACTAAAACTACCTTAGACTAAGACTTACGCTAACTTAAACTAGGATGTAACAAGACTTAAATTAGGACTAATTTAAACTTAACCTAGGATGACATTCTTCTTGTCACGGTGGGCGAGGGGGTCGTCGTCTTCGTTAATCACTTCCATTTTGTGGGAGTTACCACACGACAAGCAGGTGGTACCCACTACCGACTCTAGTGATATTTCGTTTCTAAATCAAAATGTCCTTCTTCCTACTAGTCAGTCGCGACTAGCTTCTTTTTTTTTTCCCTTCCCCTTCTTATACATATATATATATATATATATATATATATATATATATATATATATATATATATATATATATATATATGTGTGTATATATATATATATATATATATATACATATATATATATATATATATATATATATATATATATATATATATATATATATATATATATATATATATATGTGTGTATATATATATATATATATATATATATATATATATATATATATATATGTATATATAGAATAAAGAAAGAAAGCAAAAGATTGCCGTATCTACCAAAATTCTTAAAAATAAAATCTTAGTTGGGGACCTCGGCAAAAGGGGCGTGATAAGAGATCACACAGTTTTCATTAATCCAATAAATTTCTTTTCCACTCAACCTTCTTCAAATTTAAAGACTCTTTCTACTCTCAAATATTTGAATGCCCCATGGGCAGTAGTCTCAGTCCTGTTCTTGCTTCAATTGTCATGTCGTATGTTTTAAAAAACTGCACTCAAAGATTATCCTTCAGACTTCCCTTCTTATATCAATACGTAGACGATTTAATTCTATCTATACTAGCTGTTGGCAAAGAAGAAGTCCTTCATGTTTTCAATTCCTTCGACCCACGTTTACAATTCATTATGGAAGAAGAAACCAACAATGCTGTTCCATTTCTGGACACAAGAGTTGTTAGAGACTCCCATAACATCATGAAACTTGATTGGTATAGAAAACCTACTTCTTCTGGGAGATATATCCATGCAAACTCTGGCCATGATTGGAAGGTGAAAGTCAACGTCATCAAAGGCCTATATAGAAGACTGAAGACAATAGTCCATCCTGATTTCTTACACCAGTCACAAGAAACACTTACAAACCTTTTCATAGATAATGGATACCATCGTAAACTCTTACTAAGAACCAAAGATGAAGTCAACAAGCTTACTCATATCCACCAAATTCCTCCAGAATCCCCTCCCTTCCACCTACCGCAAATCTCTCCTCCTCCTCAAACTCCCCCAGTCATTATAAATTGGTCGTTGCTTTCTTTATCGTTCATTCCTGGCCTTACCAACAAATTAGTCCATATTTTGCGAGTCATTCCTAACATTAAAATTGCCAAATATTATTTCTTTAAAAATAGACGTGTTTTCAGCAAGCTGAAGGCCCCGTTGCCAGTTCTTTCCATGTCAGACTTAGTGTACTCAATTTCCTGCCTCAATTTTCCATCAATATATATTGGCCAGACTTCTCAATCCTTGAATCGTCGTATTGCACTCCATAAAAGTGATACTAGATGCCATCCACACAGATGTGCTTTGGCGACCTATTCTGTTGACAATGGTCATTCCTTTAATTTCAGGAAACTCAAAATACTTCATTTCTCTAAAAATCTTTCCAAGAGAGAATTCCTTGAAATGTGTTGCATCCAGGAGAATCACCTTAGTATCAACAAAAGAACTGACCTAGATGGTCTCAGTAACATATATAGTTTCCTCCTCTCTTGTGATAAATCAACACCACACGATAATTCCCTGTCTTCAAGTGTGTTATGATCCATCTGAACTGAAATAGTAGTCATCTCTCTCTTAGCTGTGTCACTTCCAGGGTTTTCTTTCCTCCTTCCTCTCTTTGTTTACGGGTCTCCTTGATCCTGGGTTCCACAGATTTCTTCCACTTGTTCTGGGCCATTTTGTGCACTTATTTATTACTGCCCTCCTTCCATTGACAGTGTCTAGCGTCACCCCATCATTACCTCCTGGTTTTTTCAATCTTCATATATTTCTGCAAACAATCTCTTTCTCCAGTCATATATCAACTCTAAATTAACAAATTAATAATTAATATAATAGACGATCTTCCTCTTTGTTACTCCCATTATTCTCTCTCTCTCTCTCTCACACACCCTTTACCTAAAATTAGGTTATGATGTGTCCTATCCTTGGTTCTATACCGGTTCTTGGTCGCTCAATTGGCTACCTCTTTCTTGCTTTAAAGGTCCATACATGCACTTCCTAATTTTGATCGGTTTCTTTCCGGATGTCGACCCTTTTCTGGTTAATTGAGTTTTCTTAATAAGCCCTTTATCTCTGTCGGTCAGCTGTCTCCTGTTGTCTTTGTCATTTGTTTTCCCGTATAGCGGTGGCCACTGGTGGTTGTCTCAGGTGAAGTAATTAACAATGTTTTCAACATCCAAGGTTCTCAATCACATTCTTGTTTTAAATCTGTTTTTTGTAATTTTATCTACTGTGTTATAGTGTGTATTTTTATGGATTAACCAACGTTTTTATGTATAAGCTACCTACGGCCATTCAGGCTAACTCAACTTCACACTACTCATGTGAGTTTTTGACTTTATTATTATTAATATCTTATTTTTGCTCTACACTAATTTTATTAATTATAACAACTTAATTACAACATCATTAAATTTAAATTTGTCCCAAGCACTATCAGTGAATATGCTTTGTTCTCCTTTTCAGTTCTTGCCCTGAAGAAGGTCCCAATCTAGGACCGAAATTTTGGCTTAATGAAAACTGTATGTATATATATATATATATATATATATATATATATATATATATATATATATATATATATATATATATATATGAGCATTTCCATAGATTGTTAATATGTTAGAGGTTCAAAAAAGAATTTTTTTTTTTGAAAATGACACTCATTAAGCTCGATTTAAATCGTTCCTTTTACCTCCAGAAACAAGAATTTTAAAAGAAACTTTTTTTTGTATGCAAATTTTTTCAAAAAAATGGGAGAACTCGCTAAATTGCCTCAAAAAGCGTCAAAAATCAATATATAATGTACTGTATTATAAGTTTATCCATGCGATTTATTGAAATTATTCATGGTGAGTCCTGATAACGTTTTCCTCTTTTATATAATGGCCATTTTTACCCATTTCTGGCCAATTTTATATCTTTTAGTCGAATTAACGTCCATGTACACTTTTCTTATCTTTTTTGACCCGCTGACCTCGAATTTTTATGTACCCTGTTGATATTAGGTTATCGTCTCCAAAATTATATATATATATATATATATATATATATATATATATATATATATATATATATATATATATATATATATATATATATATATATATATATATATATATATATATATATATATATATATATATATATATATATATATATATATATATATATATACATACATACATACATATATATATATATATATATATATATATATATATATATATATATATATATATATATATATATATATATACATACATACATACATACATATATATATATATATATATATATATATATATATATATATATATATATATATATATATATATATATATATAATTATAAAAGATATTACTTAAAAATTTAAAATTTGTATTGTTTTATAATTATAAACTAAAATATACATTGGCTGTAAGACCTTTAAATACACCATTTTTAATTTACAGGCATTTCTGACCAAAAAGTGGCTAAAATCTTACCATAACCTGCAAACGATATCTTAATATCAATAAAATTTCCGTCTGTCATTCTTTTGGAACGATAATTCTCGAACGAAACAATATATCCATTTAAAACTTGTCTTATAGATATTATCGAATGAAGCTTATAGTTTTTGAATGGTATCGCTTCTGGCCAAGGATTTGAAAAGGGGTCGGGGTTGATAAACTTTATATGTTTTAATAGTACAACATGGTAACTGTTCCTGACTTTTTGTTGAAATAATAAATAAAATTAGTAGGAATCAGTCAATTCCGATGTTTCGTCGAAATCACGTAAAATCAAAAATGCGTCGGTTCGAGGCAGTCTTTCTTTCCTCCCATCCAAAGTGGTCTAAAATGACACATTCCGCTTCTGCAAAATATATTAAAAAGTCGGTATCGTTGGTGAAGAAGTGGGTGAATCATTTTAACGAGACGAAAAATGTCGACGACTTGCCAAAACATGGCTCTGTAGGCAAAGTCACTCCGAAAGTCAAAAAACGATTTATATCTTTGTTTTCACGGGACCCAAAATTGACAGTGTATCAAGGAGAGGCAAAATTGAGATAATCTGCTTTGAATGTGTCCCATAAGATCATTGCACAATATCTTCGTGCTCATGTGTCAAATTCCGAAGCACGTTGAAGAATCCCTTGATGGGTGAAAATCGCGTCCCGAAGCAGCTCATTTGGGCCCACGATAAGATACTAGAATTTCCTTCATAATCGCTGAACGCCAACCCTATTGAAAACGTTTGGTCCCTTGTAAAGAGAAAGCTCAGAGAAAAGACTCTGAGGGCTTTGACTCAGTTGTCACACGAGATTCAAAAAGTTTGCAGGGTATGCAAGAGAATATCATCGAGAGCATGCAAATACGCCGTTGTTAGCACCTCAGAAAATACGTTGATGGTAAAAAATTTTCTCGAACCCCATTTTCTCAAGAATACGAGCGGTCACGTTCTTATCTGATCGATTGTACATCCAATCCTTATTCAGGCAGATAGATGACCGATAAAAATAAATGAAAAACGGTATCTGGAGTAAGGAATACTTCACTATGTACATAGATTTTTATTATAGAGAAGTATTTATAAAAAACCAAATAAATAAACAGCGTATTGAAATCATATGCAAAATGACGATTAAGAAGAAAAAAAATCTTTACCCTTTGTTAGGTCCATCCATCAATGCAGTAAACTTTATAAAAAGCAATAACTAAATTGAAATTGAAAATTCCCTCAGAGCTTACCGGTCATCCGGGCCTGTTTGTACTCCATCATTCTCCTCCCTGCCTGCTTACGTACACACACGTATGCATGCACAAAAGGCCTTCGGGCATCCGGAAATTGACCCGAGATATTCCGTGCAAACAACGGCTATATTGATGGATAATACATTTTCTCAACGAACAAATATTTGCTTATTTTGAAGGAAAAACTTGTTATTATTTTGTAAATATTGATGAAAATAACATGGACTCTTAGGTACTAGGTGGAAAAAGGCCGAGTATGTGTCTTTGAATCGATAAAATAAGCTAATCTTAATCGTGTATGAAAAATTTGCTCTATGATTTATTACTGATTTCAATCAATATAAACAACTTAAATTAGACAAAGTCACTGGTTTTTGATTACTCTCACATCCGCCAAACCATTTGGGGACGTTTTTTACCGTATCACGCCTTCTCAGCTAAGCTAGGATCGACGGAGAAAGACAACAAAACTTAAAAGTGAAAGCAAAGTAAATTATGGTATCTTACTTATTCTTTACGCTAGTATTGTTATTACTTTAAAGGGTGACATATACCTGGGCGCTGCAAAAAGTATGTATACCAGGTGTACAAGTATGAAATGCAGATTTCAGACAACAGATGGTGTACTAATGCAGTTTCTGCTATAAAGATTTGACACTGCGCCATTTTGTTGTGTCATCAACAAATGTTAGACGCGCACGAGTGATAAATTGGAAAAGTGTGTGCATAGTGTTGTGTTGTTGCGTTCAATATGTCGAAATTTATACCGAACAAAGACCATTCGCGGACAGCATTAATTTTTTATTTTTATTTGAAGAAAACTGCTGTTGAATCATACCGATTACTTCGAGAAGCTAATGGTGAACATGCTCCATCGCAAGATACGTGTTAACGATGGTTTGGGCGTTTCAAAAATGGTGACTTTGATGTTGCAGACAAGGAACGTGGAAAACCGCCAAAAAAATACGAAGATGTGGAGTTACAAGCATTGTTAGACGAAGATGATTCGCAAACACAAAAACAACTCGCCGAACAATTGGGCGTTAGGCTACGAGAGATGGGAAAGATTCAGAAGACCGGTAGATGGGTACCATATGATTGAACGACAGGCAAATGGAAAAGCGCAAAAACACGTGTGACATTTTGCTCGCTCGGTACAAAAGGAAGTCGTTTTTGCATCGTATAGCTACAGAGGATGAAAAGTGGATTTATTTTGAGAATCCCAAGAGCAAAAAATCATGGGTAGACCCAGGCGCACCATCCACATAGCCCGTAAGACCGAATCGCTTTGGCAGAAAGACGATGCTCTGTGTTTGGTGGGACCAGAGGGGTGTGGTCTATTATGAGCTATTAAAACCTGGGGAAACTGTTAATACTGAACGTTACCAACAACAATTGACTGATTTGAACCGTTCGATGCTTGAAAAAAAGGCCAGAATACCGAAAGAGGCAACACAAAGTCATTTTTTATAATCATACAGCAAAACCAGTTCGCGACACGTTGGAAGCACTCAGCTGGGAAGTTCTACCCCATGCGGTTTACTCACCAGACTTGGCTCCTTCCGATTACCACTTGTTTACATCGATGGGTCACGTACTTGCTGAGCAGCGCTTTGGTCCGTACGAAGATGTGAAAAAAGTGGCTCGATGAATGGTTTGCAGCAAAAGGGGAAGATTTTTAATGGCGTGGTATTCACAAATTGCCCGAAAGATGGAAAAATGTATAACAAGCGATGGAGCATACTTTGAATAAAGCACTTTTTATTATTCTTCCGAATTTAACAATTTAACATTTTCTTTAGAAAAAAAATCCACATTTTATACTTGTACACCTGGTATTTAAAAAAAATATTTTAAAGGTTATTAAGTGAATAATACTTAAGAATGGCGATTATATATTTTTTATGTACTTTGAATTATAACATTTTTTTTTTTTTTTTAAATGTGTCTTAATATTAACGTTTCAAAAATAAAAATTTTTTAATGGGGTTAAATGGACCATTGATGAAAATTATGGCGCCTCCTTGTCTGCAGAATAAAAAAACAATTCGACATTTTGTACAAAAAGTAATTATTAAGAATTAAAAAAAATAATATAGCAGACATTGCATTGAGACAGGGCTGTCCCAATCTGACGCCAGGTCACAATTATTGCTATAACTTTGTAATGTAAATTTTCTTAAAAAAAAATTTTTTGAGTATTTTTTAGAAATATGGAGAATAAAAATCCGTAAAAAAAGACAAAAACGAATTTTCAAAAATTCGAGGTGTACGTAACCGCTTAAGTTTTGTTCTCTTTCTGCGTCGATCCTAGCTCGACTTAGGAGCCGTATTACGATAAGACGTGACCCCAAATGGATGTACGGATGAGAGAAGAGTCAAAAATTGTTAAAAAATGAACTTTTTTCAATTTTAAGTGGTTTATATTAATTAGCAACATGCTGAACAATTCCTCTATCGCTCTGTAGCCTTAAACAGCCCCTAACAGAAGACACATACACCTTCAAAGTTAGGCTTACATCAGCCTGAGGTGTCAATTGTTATATTATACTTATTCTCTGAGCTACTATTGCGATAAGTACTTTCTCTTTCGACTCTAGTACGGCTGGGGAGCTGTGATACGGCGAAACACTCCTCGAGATGGATTGGCTGATGAGAGAACATTCAAAAATCGCTGAAAAATGGACTTCATTCAATTTTAGTTCAAATTATATTGATTTTTATATACTTGAAGTAAAACCCTAGAAAGCGCTGCCAAGCGATAATTGTTAGCAATTGTACCAACTTGCTGAGCAATTCGTTTATAGATCTGTGGCGTTAAAGAACCCCCGACAGAGGGCGGCCTTCAAAACTAGGCTTACATCAGCCAGAGGTGGAAATTTGTTGTATTTTATTTATTCTTTGGGCTAGTACTGCGATAAATAGTTAAGTTTTTTTTTCTTTCACAAACAAAAGTTCTAAAATAAGACCATTATAGGTCTTAGATAATGACCTTGGAAACACAAGCTGCAGTGCACTTCAGTATATAAACAAAACGATGGTAATTTAGATTATCTTCAAAAAAGCCTAATAAGCCGTGATATATAGAGTAATGCTCTAATTCTCAATTCTATGTTCTTCACAGTTTTTCATCTTAATTTCACTTGTGCTCTTATAAGCTGGAAATTAGATTAATCAGATGATTTTGGACTCTAATATTTTGTAATATAACCAAAAACACTATCAAAGGCCTTTTCGAAATCTACGAAACAAGGTATTACACGGTCGTATCCTCTCTTGATTTTTCAACCATGCTGTGGATATTAAGAATTTCTTCCCTGCATCTCCTATTTTTTTGACAAAACGCCCTGGTTCTGGGGGTATTTCTGAATTAATGAAGTTAGAAAGGCAGGACTAAATTATGTACATCAGGATGATCAAAGATATACTTCTATATATAATAAAAGACTGTTTTTAGTCAATTTCCACTGGTTTATTTAAATTGCGATGACACGTTTCGCTGTAGATGCAGCTTCTTCAGATCTACATTTTACACTGTCAAGTTGGGTTTAATATTCACAGTTTTATATAATTTCTTAGTTATAATATTACACCTAATTAAATTACACTGATAGTATTGGGAAATCCACACAGATTTGCAGTTAGGAAAATAAATTCAATAATGGTAAATTGCTTAGATCTACCTGGTCGTTGAGTAAAGTACCTGTAGTCCTTAATCGATTTATTTGCATTGTCTCTAAAAGGTTTAGTTTTAAGCCTTTTTGTTGGCTGTGTAAAATTTTGAAATTCTTGTTAAATGTGTGATTTTCTGTTAAAAGATGATTAGCATATGTTGAATTGGATTTTCTATGGATGAAACTTTTTTCGTGTTCTGTAATTCTTTGTATAAATGTACATCCAGTTTGTCCGATGTATGTTTTAGGACATGACCCACATGTTAATTGATAAACCCCTGATTTATTGTCTTTATTGATTTGTGGTTTGTAGTTTTTAAGATCTTTCCCTATAGTATTGTTAGTCTTGTAAGCTATGTTGATATTTTTTTGATTTAAAAATTTCCCCAGTTTTTCCGTTGGTTGGCCGAAATAGGTTAAGCATTTGCGATTGAATACTTAATATTTTTTACCACTTTAGTAGTTATATCATCAGATCCAGCTGTTTGTTTATTCTTTATTTAAGAAATAATTTGGAGAACCTCAATCTCAGTAACGGATTCCATAACCATGGCATTTGATGTTACTGGCGAAACGGTACAATCTTTCACGTTAGCTGATCCATATTTATTTCGTAGTTTGTTTTCAGAGATAGTACTAAAATAATTTACAAATGTGTTTGCAACCACGATAGGTTCAGAAGTAAGTTCAGAATCTACGAGAAGCGAAATAGAACTTTGTGTGTTGTTTTTATTTAAAGCATTATTAACTATAGACCAAATGGTTTATTCAGAGTCAATTGTTTTACCTTTTTCACGATAATCAATCAACAAAACATCTTTGTAATTCCAAAAAACTGTTGCCATAACCTTCCCTGCTGATGGAGCCGTCATTGCCATCTCTGATGCATTTCCACCGGCTTCAATCCATTGTTTTGACTGTTATTCTCACTCTGATGTATGGTGGTGCAAACACGCTTGAGAAATACGCATTCGAATGCGTTTTTGGTCAATTCTCAGCAAGTGCGGCACCCCTCTTGAACCAAGCTTTTTCATATGTGATTCTTCATGTCTCTAATTCGTTCTTTTGAGATGTCTGTGGCGTCAGCTATTTCATGCACTCTCACTCGTCGAACATCTAACACCAGATCATGGAGTTCTTGAATGACTTGTGGTGTTATGACAGTTTTTCGATGACCTTCGCGTGGATCATCTTTGAGGCTTGTATGACCAGATTTAAAAAGAGCAGTCCATTTTTTCACAGTGGAAAGTAAAGGTGATACATTTCTGTGGAAGTTAAACTATCCGAAACGAAGAATTTATACACATACTCAATTTTTTCCATTTTAAAAAATCAATGACACGTCAATATTAAACAGCTGCTAATATTCGAATGAATTGACAAATCGAAATAAAATTTTACATGTGTTTATATAAAGGATGGAACTTTCCAATACAGTTATGTATTCACAGTTGAAAACTTTTCAGACAGCTTAGATAGTATCTAGAAAGGGCAGTATTCTCTCTAGATGTCCTGATCAGCCTTAAGTAAAGAATAAATATTTTTTTGTTTATATAATTTTGAAACATCCGCTAAATAGAAGCATCTTTACAAATACTTTTTCCTTCGTCTATTCAAGATAATTCCTGTAAGCATACCGAACCAAGCATAACTGTTTTCAATCAATTTTAATATTGTATTGAAAGAGAAAACGATATCAACCTAATTCCCCATCGCCACCTAAAGAGTAATTTCTGTTGATTGAAAAACGTATCCCGTGTCGTTAAATTATATAACCATCTGGTGCTCTTCTGCTACTTTTTTTTCAGAAATTTAAAGGTCTCTCGTATTCGTATTCAACCCGGACCGTGTATGGAAGAATTATCGGTTCCGAGAAAATATGGCCGGCAGTGTCGCGCATCTGCATGCCCCTTAATAGGCCTTACTGGATTTATTAGGCCATAAAAGTAATTCTTTTACCCATACACTGGGACTTAATTCAGGGTTCCTTAGATTTAAAATCCTACGCAATATCCGCATCCATTCATTTTACGGGGACGTGCTCACCTCTATAAACCCGAAGGATAAGTTAAGGTAATAGGAAAATAAAAAATAAATTGTCCCTGTTTAGAAAACGGTGGTTATTGAATATAAAAGGCAATTTATGGGTCGTTCGGTAAAGCTTAGTCGTGATGGTAATTGATTTTTTTTAGTGTTTTTTACTGTTTATAGTAGCCCGCACCCGAGGTTTCGTTCATAGTGATATGTAGAGAGCACAAAGGACGTAATGATTCATTAGGTAAGAAATGAAGTCAAAGGCTTATTAAATAGACAGAAATTAAATTTTAAAATTTGGTTAGTTCTGTCCCAAATAAGTAGGCAAAAAATTATTGATTCAGTTTTCTCACACTCAAGAATAATTTAACAAAGGTTACAATACGAGGGTAGCCTCTTAAGTTTTTCAAACGACCACTAGATGGCGCTATTGAGATGTGACATTACCATTGTTATAAAGTTTGATCCTTGTTATTGCTAAAACAGTGGCAGCTCAGAAATTGACTGAGTTGTTTGTTTACAGTGAGAATTTTAAAAAACAATTTTGTAAACAAATGGAAATTTCACGTGAAGGTTTTCATCGAACAATTTTTTACGATTTAAGCAAAGGCTTAACTTAACGACAATGCCTCGAATCGCTTCGTTCAACTTCTGGTAATGAATCACCATCAGAAAAAACTGTCTACAATTGGTTTGCAGCATTTCGTCATGGTCGAGCTTCCGTCAGCGATGAGTTTCATGAAGGTCGACCAAAATCGGTTGCTGCTCCAAAAAACATCTATGCTGTGCGCAACATGATGAAAAGGAGCGGCATGTGACTTACCGTGAGATAAATGCATTCTTAGGCATATCGAAGACTGCAGTATAATCGATTTTGCATGAACATTTAGCTATGAAAAAGATCTGTTCCCGATAGATTTCGCATAATTGACCGAAACTCAAAAACAAGCTCGTGTGAATTGGTTTAAGAAAATGCTCAAAAAATTCGACCGAGGACAACTAAAATCCGTATACAACATTCATAGGATTGAATAATAGTTAATGCTGAATGGTATACTATAAGCTGTTTGCAGAAGTCATTGATAAAATCAGGAAAAATAGCAGAAAACATCGCATCTCTTCATCATGACAACGCCAGCTCTCATACAGTACGTCAAACAAATGACCATTTGACAAAGAAAAACATCGAATTAATGTCTCGTTGCCCGTATTCACCTGATTTAATGCCTAATGAGTTCTTTTTGTTCCTGAATGTCAAAAAAAAAAATGCGTGGACAGCGATTTTTATCGCCTCAAGAAACTGTTGATTCCTTCCAACCAACTTCAGACTGGAAAAAATGTTTCGAGAATTAGTCCGAACGCATACAAAAGTGTTAAAGGCGAATATTTTGAGAAACAATAAACCGATTTACACCAAAATTTTTTTTCTTTCGTTGTTTTTGTAAATTTAAAAATTCGATTAGTTCTGTCCCAAATAAGTAGGCAAAAAATTATTGATTTAGCTTTCTCACACTCAAGAATAATTTTACAAACGTTTACAATACGAGGGTAGCCTCTTAAGTTTTTACAGACGACCTCTAGATGGCGCTATTGAGATGTAACATTACCATTGTTATAAAATTTGACCTTTGTTATTGCAAAAACAGTGGCAGCTCAGAAATTGACCTAGTAGTTTGTTTACAGTGAGCATTTTTAAAAAACAGTTTTGTGTTCACGTGAAGGTTTTCGTTGAACAATTTTTTACGATTTAAGCAAAGGCTTAACTTAACGACAATGCCTCGAATCGCTTCGTTCAACTGGTAATGAATCACCATCAGAAAAGACTGTTTACAATTGGTTTGCAGCATTTCGTCATGGTCGAGCTTCCGTCAGCGATGAATTTCGTGAAGGTTGACCAAAATCGGTTGCTGCTGCTCCAAAAAACATCTATGCTGTACGCAACATGATGGAAGAGGAGCGATATGTGATTTACCGTGAGATAGATGCATTCGTAGGCATATCGAAGACTGCACTATAATCGATTTTGCATGAACATTTAGCTATGAAAAAGATCTGTTCCCGATAGATTTCGCATAATTTGACCGAACTCAAAAACAAGCTCGTGTGAATTGGTTTAAGGAAATGCTAAAAAAATTCGACCGAGGACAAGCAAAATCCTTATACAACATCGTAACACGATACGAAACTTGGATATATTCGTGTCGCAACCATTGCTTCATAGGACTGAAGAATAGTTAATGCGGAATGGTATACTACAAGTTGTTTGCCAGAAGTCATTGATGAAATCAGGAAAAATAGCAGAAAACAACGCATCTCTTCATCATGACAACGCCAGCTCTCATACAGCACGTCAAACAAATGACCATTTGACAAAGAAAAACATCGAATTAATGTCTCGTTGCCTGTATTCACCTGATTTAATGCCTAATGAGTTCTTTTTGTTCCTGAATGTCAAAAAAAAAATGCGTGGACAGCGATTTTTATCGCCTCAAGAAGCTGTTGAATCCTTCCAACCAGCTTCACACTAGAAAAAATGTTTCGAGAATTAGTCCGAACGCATGCAAAAGTGTATAAATCTTAAAGGCGAATATTTTGAGAAACAATAAGACGATTTACACCAAAATTTTTTTTCTTTCATTGTTTTTGTAAATTTAAAAATTCGGTTAGTTCTGTCCCAAATAAGTAGGCAAAAAATTATTGATTTAGCTTTCTCACACTCAAGAATAATTTAACAAACGTTACAATACGAGGGTAGCCTCTTAAGTTTTAGAAACGACCACTAGATGGCGCTATTGAGATGTGACATTACCATTGTTATAGAATTTGACCTTTGTTATTGCAAAAACAGTGGCAGCTCAGAAATTGATCGAGTAGTTTGTTTACAGTGAGCATTTTAAAAAAACAGTTTTATGTTCACGTGAAGGTTTTCATTGAACAATTTTTTACGATTTAAGCAAAGGCTTAACTTAACGACAATGCCTCGAATCGCTTCGTTCAACTTTTGGTAATGAATCACGATCAGAAAAGACTATTTGCAATTGGTTTGCAGCATTTCGTCATGGTCGAGCTTCCGTCAGTGATGAATTTCGGTTGCTGCGCCAAAAAACACCTATGCTGGGCGCAACATAATGGAAGAGGAGCGGCATGTGACTTACCGTGAGATAGATGCATCCTTAGGCATATTGAACACTGCAGTATAATCGATTTTGCATGAACATTTAGCTATGAAAAAGATTTGTTCCTGATAGATTTCGCATAATTTGACCGACACTCAAAAACAAGCTCGTGTGAATTGGTTTAAGGAAATGCTCAAAAAATTCGACCCAGGACAAGCAAAATCCGTATACAACATCGTAACACGATACGAAACTTGGATGTATTCGTGTCGCAACCTTTGCTTCATATGATGATTATTGCCGAATGGTATACTACAAGTTGTTGGCTAGAAGTCATTGATGAAATCAGGAAAAAATAGCAGAAAACATCGTATCTCTTCATCATGACAACGCCAGCTTTAACATAGCACCTTAAACAAATGTCTTTGTTTATTATTAGCCCCTTTTAAAATGTCGTAAAAGTCGATTTAATTTAAAATTTTCTAAAATTAGAAAAGATAATATCATTAGTAACACAACAGGTGTGAGAAGTACCAACAGTAACAATTTTTGTGGTTATTATAAAATCCTCTATCAAGATTGATTAATATGCTAACATAACTGAACGTTTAAGGATTGCTCCTCTTTGTTGCATTATATAACACTCATGATGAGACCTCAAGATAGCTGAAACTAGTTTACAGATATAACACTAGTTGAAATTCGCCAACAATAAAGCCTCATTAATGGTCCGAAAGCATGTTTTTATTGTCAATTTTAGTTTAAATAACAGGATTAACCTAGAGTAATTAAAATAGCAGCAGCAATTAAAAGTAATTAAAAAGTACTTTATAATTTGTAGTTACGACGTACAATACATTAATATCATGTAAATGGGTACATGTAATGATTCTTTGATTAATTTTTAATTGCTTGTCTATTATTTTGATTTAATTTATGATCTGTGTTTTGTTGTCAGCCCTTATCTGATTGAAGTGTTAAATGCAATCTGTCGAGAGCGATTAAAATAATTAAGATTAAAGGAAATGTTTATACATATAATAAAAATCACTACTTCTATGGGGTGTTATTTAAGCGGGTCACTACCGAGAAAAATGAAAAAAATACGTTTTTCGTTTTTTTTTTTTTTTTTTTTCCATTTTTATAATCTACAATCATTTCTGCACAAAACAATCCAACCCCCACAATTATACGATGAGTATAAGTGCCTGAAATTTTTATATAAAGTGCTTCGCACTACGCACCTTTCAATATACCACCCCATTCCACCCATTATGAAGTTATTATTATTTTCACTATTATTATTATTATCCCACTTTTTATTAACAATGCTTAGGAATAATTATGTAACACTATTTACTATATACAAATAAAAAACTTTATTTTTACAAAAATATTTTGAAATACTATTTACTATATACAAATAAAAAACTTTATTTTTACAATAATATTTTGAAAAGTAATAATAAGATTTTATTATTTTGTTATACTTTTTTTTAACTAAAATGAACCCGCTTCATATGACGGGCCTTCTTTTTTTTTCTAACTTCTTAAATTTTTCTTCTAAACTTTTTCTTGCTCTTGAAATTTTTTGCCTCTCGCATTTCGATGCTTGTTGTAAGTCTTTCTCGGCTTTCACTATTCTCAGTTCATCTTCCTTCATCAGCCCAGCAATTGTAAATTTTCCAGGGTCAATGAAAAGTTTTTCAAATACTCGGCAGCGGGAAATATTACCTTCATTGAAGCAGCATAGTGCATCATATGCACCTAATTCTAGTGTGCTTTTCTCTACAAAAATATTTTTTGGGCATCTAACCCACAATTCATTATTATAGCTTTCGTTTGTGTTTTGTGTCTTACCGTGAACACATTTTTCTAACAGGGCTGGATTCGCCAGGTCCCTGAAGACAGGTTTCAAAATTTCCATTACTACTTTTGGTAGATGAAAATGCTTTGAGTGCTCATATAATTTTTTTTCTGCCTGGGCCTTGAGGAACTTACACCAGTCCAAGCTGCATAAATTGTGTGCCGGATTCTGGTCGTTTGAGCCGAGATGAAAAAATTCTGCCCATACTGCTTTTTTTTTCATCTCAGCCAAGCTGCCAAGGTTTCTTCGTATGGCTAAGCCATAAAACTTTTGAATGTCGTTTATTGCCACATCCGTGAGTCTGCCCTTTCCTCCTATCGGCTTTCCATCTTGCAGTTTTTTGGACGTGTAGGAAGTTTTTAGCTTTCTGAGTCTAGATCCCATCGTTTTTTGTACATGTCCTATACATTCTAACTTCTGAACTAAGAGACTATCTCCGTAAGAGTTTTGTTCTACAACCTTCAAGAAACCCTTTGAGTCTCCATCACCTAAGTAGTGAGAATATCTCATATTGTATTTATCCATTGACCTCAGAAAAATTTGCTCTGCACCAGCTGCTTCCATAGCCCCACTGGTACCACTATGATTGGCTATGCAATTTTCATTATGTGTATTCTGAAATTTTAGTGGACAACGACAGTGTTTGGAGAGTACCACCATATCCACTATTTTGCCTGAGTCAGTACTCGCAGCAGAGACCACGCCATTCAAAGAAGTATGGCCCCTTTTTTGCCAACTGCCATCTAGTGAGATGGCCAAATCCCTGTTGCCACTATTTGAAATACAGGCTTCCTCTACGGCAGCCACCATTATATCTTTTCCAACTACTTCAAGAGCTGAACGAATAACATTTTGGTGCAAGAAGTGCTTGCTTTGTGGGGGAGGAATGTTCATCATAGCACAAAGAAGTTTAGCTCCAGCAAATCCTTTACCAGTACACCTAAGTGCATAAGTAAATCTAATATTTATTGTATCTAATTTCACAGATTTACCTTCGAGTTCATAATCCAGTTTCTTGGAGTTCCTTAGTTTATTTAGGACTTGACAATTCTGACAAACAATCTTTATAGTGGATGCCAAACCGTTTCTCAAACAAACACTTAGGGTGATTTCACCACCACATTTTTTGCAGTCCACTGTTGAGTTCAGTGCTTTACTCAGCTCTCCAACATCCACCAAATCATACGCATGATTACCTAGTTTTTTTTGAAAAAGAAGAAGGTGTACGATTTTCAGATGAGGTTGATGGTGTTGATTCAACAGATGGTAAGGACATGACCAATTTACGAGCAACAGAAATATGTGTCCCACTAAAAGGTTTATTCCTTTTCTTGCTCTTGAAGCTAGTCTTTGGCTTAGTCATTTTTCTTCACAAAACAATAATAAAAAACTATAATAAAATAAAAATATAATAAAATTTAAAACAGCAATAGTAACAGAAAACAGGAAAAAAATTTGTAACTATGTAAACAAAAACAATCTCTCACGTAAAATATAACCAAACAAAACAAAACTAAAAAAATTTGGAAAAAAACATATTTTGTTGTAAACAATCAGTGTTGCCAAACTTGTTTTTGCAAAAAAAAAGGAAGAAAAACACTCTAGAAATAAATTTAAAAAAGTTGATTATAACAAAAAAAGCAGTCAAAACTACAACTTTTTAGTTTTTCGGCTCTCCTGAAAAATTGACTTTTTTGTACATTTGTCCCATTATCTTCAAAACTATAAAAGTTATTGAGCTATTTTTTTTTTTAAATATCCATGGCAACACTGTCTACAGTTCGGACTAAGGAAATGTCAAACGAAACAGCTGGTAATTTACCGCGTCAATTCAAACATACAAATAAAATTCATGAACTTTCAAAATTTCTAGAAAATGTAATTTAAATTATTTCTTTAAACCCTTAGTCCCATTAAATTATATAATAATAAATAATAAGTGTGCAAAGTTTCGTTGAAATAGGATGAACGGTTGCTGAGAAAATGGGTTTTACTTTTCAATGTAAATTGACCTCGGTAGTGACCCCCTTAAATTGACACTTTTTTTTCACTTACTACTTACGTTAGTTGCTGGATGGACAGGTTTTTAGTATACAGACCAGAAAGATCTACACAAGCCAACGATGAAAAAACTTTTTTAATAATTTTACCTGATTCCTATATGTTTTGGTGCGCTGTGAGTCCGAAAATAATAATAAAAAAGTCGTATCACCCACCAATTTTTCACATTTTAATATTCAAAATGTGAAAAGTTTATTTTTTTGTCATTTGAATGTTATTAGGTTGGCAATAAAATCAGAATTTTATAAGGCTGGCAGTAAAATCAAATGTTATTAGGTTGGCAGTTCCGATAAATGTCACAGCTGGTGTATTCTTTCAGTTAATATAACCTCGCATTGCAGTGTTTAACCCATGCGCTTTAATTCACACTCAAAGTATGGCTAATCGTGGCTGTAAAAACTCTCCCAACATCTTTTGTTATATGTGCGGTGAGTTTGTAGTTAAAAAACATCAAAGAAACATTACTGACTTTGTAAAAAAAGTATACTTTGCATATTATATATATATAACAAGGATTTTCTACAGCTGACGCTGTCTTCCTTCTCTCAGCCTTTGATTCCATCCGTTTCTATCTTCCCAGTCTCCATCTGTTAGATCCCTGTCCTCCATAGCCTCGTCCACATCGTTTCTCCACGATCGTCTAGGTCTTCCTCTTTTTCTTCTCCCTATTGGACTCCGGTCCGTTATTTTCTTTATCCACCTATTATCTTCCCTTCATCTTATGTGTCCATACCATTTTAATCAATTTTCTTCAATGGTGTTTATTGCGTTCTCTTCGATGTTCATTCTGCTTCTTATTTGTTTATTAGTTATTCTCTCCATACGTGTCACTCTACAACATCTTCTCCAATACTCCATTTCTACCGCTTTAATTGTAGATTTATTTCTTTTGTTAATCGTCCATGTTTCTGACCCGTATGTCATTATGCTTTGTATTATTGATTTGTATATGCGTGTTTTGTTTCTCTTTGTAATGTGCTTGTCCCACAGGATCGAATTTAATTGTCTTATGCATGTTCGCGTTTGTCCTAATCTAGCTTTAATCTTTTCTTCTGATGTTGCGTTTTTTGAAATGATGGATCCTAGATATTTAAATCTATCGGTTCCTTTGATTATTGTTTCGTTATCAACTTCTAGATTCTCCACGTTTCCCTCCTTTGTTGTTAGATATTCCGTTTTAGTTTATTGCTAATCCTGCTTTAGTGTATTCTTCTTTCAGTTTTCTTACCATATAACTGAGGTCTTCCTCATCCTGCGCTATGATTACTTGGTCGTCTGCGAAACTTAGAGTATATTGGGACTCCCATTCCACTACATTTTTGCTTCCATTTTGTTAATGTTTGTTCGAGGTATATTTTGAATAGTGTTGGGGATGTAGAGCATCCTTGTAATAGGCCTTTTGATGTTTGGAGTCTCTTCCCTATTTTATGTCCTACTTTAATGTTCACTGTGTTGTTTTAGTAGAGAGCTTTTACTGCGTATATTAGTTCTTTGTCAATGCCTATTTCTTTCATTGCGTTCCATAATCTTTGTCTTGGTACTGAGTCATACGCCTTTCTTATGTCTGTGAAGGTTAGATGAACTTCTCTATTCTTTGCCAGTTTTTTTTCCATTGTTTGTTTTATAGTGTATATGTGGTCTATACATGATTTTCCGGCAGTAAAGCCTGCTTGGTCTTCTCCAATTTTTCCTTTTATATTTTCCTCCATGATATTTTTAATAATTTTTCCATACAAACGTCCCATATTCGATATTATGCTTAGGCCTCTATAGTTTGTGCATTTTCTGCGGTCTTCCTTTTTAAATATAAATACTATATAAGCTTCTGACCATTCCTCTGGTATTTTTTCTCCATTTATCGCTCTGTGGAACACGTTTCTCAGCATTCGATGTAATTTATTAGACCCGACTTTGCATATTATTGATGACGTTTTACGGTCCAGTCCCGAATTTAATAAAAGTCGACTGGATGATGATGAGTTTCAATGTTCTCTAGACAATTTAAAACCACAGTTGTTTACACAAGCTGAGTTAAATGATTTAGTGAGAGATTTGGATTTGACTAAGTAAAAAGCAGAATTGCTTGGTTCTAGCTGAAAGAAAAACACTTATTGGAATCTGAAGCATCTATTTACCATTATTTATTTTTTTTATGGGTCTAGCACGCATGCTGCAGGGAAGTCCCTAAAGCGCTCCAGGAGCGGCATGTGTGCGGAAAAAGCGATTCACGTTGTTCTTGAACCGCTGTAAATTGTACTTGGTGGGAAATACAACGCTGGGCAAATTATTCCAAAGGGATGACATTCTCCATATAAAAGACTGCTTGAAAAGCGTTGTACGCGGAGTAACAAGCTGAACCACATACGGATGCGAAGCACCAACGCGACGTGTATTTCTAACATGCACCGCTTTGGGAGGAATTAAGCGGGCTACATCCTTCGAACACTTTCCATGAAAATACTTGTAGAACAGACTCAAGTCGCCAACCGTTCTTTGATGTTCCAGCGAATCAAGGCCGCCGGTCAATTCTGGGTCCCCAATCAGACGGACCGCTCTTCTCTGAACAGAATCCAACAAATGCAGTGCATAGAACAAGAGATCAACAGTTTGCTCAGTTTTTCAAGCAGGAAGAGGATTTGGTTTACTGCCATGATATTGGTAGTCTAATGAACAAATTTGACATTGAGTACAAGAAGAAAGCTTGGAGGCTTTTTATAGACTCATCAAAAACCAGTTTAATAGGTGTTCTGTTACACAACGGAAATACTTATGCTTCACTTCCTGTTGCTCATTCAGTCCATATGAAGGAAACTTACGAAAATCTTAACATAATTTTACAGAAAATTAACTATCTAGCTCACGATTGGATGCTATGTGGAGATTTAGAAGTGGTCTCTATGATCCTTGATCAACAAAAGGGATTTACAAAGTTTCCATGTTTTATATGTGAGTGGGACAGAAGAGCAATGGATCAACATTGGCCCAAAAAACAATGGCCCACAAGAAAAACTGTAGCACCTGGCGAAAAGAACATTTTGCATAAAACTTTTGTAGACCTAAAAAAGATTCTTCTACCACCACTACACATCAACTTAGGCTTAATGAAACAATTTGTGAAAGCCTTGCCTAAAGATGGTGATTGCTCTAAATATTTGTGTAAAAGATTTTCTCATTTATCAAAAGCCAAACTGAAAGAAGGGGTTTTCGTTGGGCCTGATATTCCTAAAATGATGTTCGATTCCAACTTCGAAGCAAGGATGATTACAAAGGAAAAGGAGGCTTGGATATCATTTAAAGAAGACGTTATTGGGCAATATGAAAGACCCTAACTATGAACTTATCGTAGCTAATATAATCTGGGTTGTCTGACGAGCCTTACAGTCCACTTCTTGCACAACCATCTTGACTTTTTTCCTAAAAACTTAGGCGATGTGAGTGAAGAGCAGGGGGAACGGGTCCATCAGGACATGGACATGGAGAAACGGTACCAGGGACGGTAGAATATCAACATGATGGGTAATTACTGTTGGTCACTTCATAGAGAACAACCAAATGCATCACATCGGAGAAAAAGCCATACAAGAAACTTCACAGAGAAAAGAGAAAGGAAATACAAAAAAATAAGCACTGAAGTGAAATATGTTATCGTGAGTAAAAATTGTAGCCCAATCAAATAAAAGTACGGTTTAAGTTTTTATTTTTTATAATCAAATTTTCCCTATTTTAAAATTTACACTTAGATGTATTGGTTTAAAAAGTTTTTACAAATATTCTAATATATTATATATATATATATATATATATATATATATATATATATATATATATATATATATATATATATATATATATATATATATATATATATATATATATATATATATATATATATATATATATATATATATATATATATATATATATCTATATATAGATATATATATATATATATATATATATATATATATATATATATATATATATATATATATATATATATATATATATATATATATATATATATATATATATATATATATACTAGCAGGGCCCGCGGCTCCGCTCGCTTGGACTTGGTTCACTACTATCGTCACTGCTTATTCCTTATGTTACCTAACGTAATAAAATATCTCCCATTATTTCCCCTTATCTCCCATTATTTCTCCTTATCTCCCATTATCTCACCTTATTTCCCATTATCTAGGCTTATCTCGACTTATCTCGCAATATTTTTCCTTATCTCCCATTATTTCTCCTTATCTCCCATTATCTCACTTTATTTCCCATTATCTAGGCTTATCTTGACTTATCTCGCAATATTTTTCCTTATCTCCCATTATTTCTCCTTATCTCCCATTATCTCACTTTATTTCCCATTATCTAGGCTTATCTTGACTTATCTCGCAATATTTGTCCTTATCTCCCATTATTTCTCCTTATCTCCCGTTATACTTATTTCCCATTATCTCACCTTATCATCCATTATCGAGGCTTATCTCGACTCATTTCCCATTATTTCTCCTTATCTCCCATTATCTCACCTTATCTCCCATTATCTAGGCTTATATGGAATTACACTCCTGGACAAAATTAACCCAACAATATATTAAATCATACAAATCTCAATAATGAATTAATTTTAATAATTTTTATGAACATTGGTTACACTAAAAGTTAGAAAAAACTTATTCGGATACTTTAAAAGTGAATTAGCTACCAAATTTCTCTATAAGATTCGAATTAAATTATTCTTAAGACCTAATAACAAAATCGTTGAAATTATGTAATAATGAAAAAAATAAACTGGGCCACTAGTAGCAAAATTAATGGTGTAACTGGAACACCAGTAGCGTGTGTTGCCTCCTCTACTTCGGATGACATCGTTTATGCACCTAGGCATGCTTCTAATTAAATTTTGGATAAAATCTTGAGGAATTTGCTCCCATTCTATGATAACTGCATTTTCGAGTTCCGTCAGGTTTCTAGGTGCAGGTATATGACGTTTCACATTTTACTTAAGGTGATCCTATACATGTTCTATCGGATTCAGCTCCGGGCTCTTTGGTGGCCATTGCATAATCGGTATATCAACTTGATTAAGATAATCGAGTACCTCCCTAGCCACGTGAGGTCGAGCGTTTTCTTGCATAAACAGGAAATTGGGCCCCACAAAATGACCGAAAGGCATCACATGTTCTATTACAATATTCTCAAGATTGTAGTCAGCATTCATAGATCTCGTACAGACAGGAACTAACTCTGTGCGAGCATCAAAGCAGATGCCATCCCAGAACATAACAGAGCCACCGCCAAATGGAATCCTTGCAGAGATATTGCAAGGAGCAAACCTCTCTCCTGATTTTCGCCATACTCGCTCACGACCATCTGGATGTTTTAGACTAACCCTAGTTTCATCTGTGAAGAAAACTTGTTTCCAGTCATCCACAGATCAGTTTTCGTGATTTCGAGCAAAATGTAACCTGGCACCTCTGTTCTTTCTAGTAAGCAAGGGTACAGTGGCTAATCTCATACTGTTTAATTCAGCTTCATTTAACCGTCTTCTTACTGTTTTAGAAGAAATTGTGACATTGCGAACAGCTTCGAGTTCGTTTCTTATTATAGAACTAGTGACAGTCCTGTTTCTTAAAGCATATTGTCTTACAAAACGTTCATCTAGGTGGCCCTTGCCCTAGCCTTCTAGAATAGGTTCCTACTTCATTCAAGCGTCTTACCATACGACTTATTGTGGAACGATGTTTGCCTAACAAATTGGCAACATAACTCTGACAATATCCCCCGTCCAATAAAACTGAGGCTCGCACTACCTCGTGTTCAGTTAAATTCCTTGTTCGATTCATTTTTCTAGTTCTTCGGGGTCAAAAATAAAACAGTCTACCACAAAAAAGTATTACTTTGAAAAAGGGAACAATTTATAAGCTTACTTTTAAAGAAAATCTATCGCATTTTTACAGAAAATTGTTTATCTTCTAAAAAAATTCTTTAAAACTGTAAATCTAAACGAATTGTTTTGATTTCTGTCATGAACAACGAAACAAAATATGCATAGCCTACTATTCAAATACTCGATAAACTTTAAAACTGACATAAGAAAAAGATAAATTAATTTTCACATTGTTGCGTTAATTTTGTCCAGGAGTGTATATAGAACATACGTATAAATTTATAAAAACACGTAAATCGGATAAGTGGTTCTCGAGTGATAAGCGCACTAACGGACAGACAGATAGACAGAGAGACGTTACATTTTATATATTATATTCTTTGCTACATGATATTGTTCCATATTTAATGTTTTAAGCAGTGTATTGCAAGAGAACGCGCTAGCGGCAAACTTTTCCTCTCCGACTTGATTCACTATTATCGTCACTGCATATTCCTTATGTCACCTAACGTAATAAAATATATCCTATAATATTATAGATATTCTTTGCTCCATGATATTGTTCCATATTTAATGGTTTAGCATGTTTAAAAAAAAAAACACGTAAATCGGATAAGTGGTTCATGAGAGATAAGCGCACTAACGGACAGACAGAGAGACGTTGCATTTTATATATATTATAGATATTCTTTGCTCCATGATATTGTTCCATATTTAATGGTTTAGCATGTTTAAAAAAAAAAACACGTAAATCGGATAAGTGGTTCTCCAGTGATAGGCGCCCAAACGGACAGACAGAGAGACGCTGCATTTTATATATATTATAGATATCCTTTGCTACATGATATTGTTCCATATTTAGTGGTTTAGGCAGTGTATTGCAAGAGAACGCGCTAGCGGCAAACTTTTTTCCGATTTCATTCCCTATTATCGTCACTGCTCATTCCTTATGCTACCTATCGCAATAAAATATTGCCTATAATCTGGCCGTAGAACATATATACGTTTTAAAAAAAAAAAGTACGAAAATCGGATAAGTAGTTCTCCAGTGATAAGCCCACTAACGGACAGACAGACAGACAGACATACAGAGATACGTTGCGTTTTATATATATTATAGAAAATATATATCTATAACCTGGTCAGAGAACATATGTATGAATTTAAAAAATCACGTAAATCGGATAAGTGGTTCTCGAGGGATAAGCGCCTTAATGGACAGACAAACAGACAGAGAGACGTTGCATTTTATATATATTATAGATATAGAATATTAATATTATTAATATATAACCTGGCCAAAGAATATATGTATGAATTTAAAAAAAGACAGGTAAATAGGATAAATGGTTCTCGCGTGATAAACGCACTAATGGACAGACAGACAGAGAGACAGAGGGACATTGCATTTTATATATATTATAGATTCTAGATTATAGATATTCTCTGCTACATAATATTGTTCCATATTTAATAGTTTAGGCAGTGTATTGCAAACGAACGAGCTAGCTGCAAACTTTTTTCCGACTTCATTCACTATTTTACGTCACTGCTCATTCCTTATGCTACCTATCGTAATAAAATATAGCCTATAACCTGGCTAGAGAACATATATATATACATATATATATATATATATATATATATATATATATATATATATATATATATATATATATATATATATATGTAATTCATGAGCCAATAGTTAGTTTGTGTTACTCATTTTTAAAATAAACACTCTCAGTTACGTGCAACCGTGTAAGTAATTAGGTACCCTTGTTTACAGTATATATTTCGAAACCTAATTAAATAGTGTAATTCCTATTAAAATTAAACTAAGACAGCTGGAGATATTCCAGAAATTGCAAAAAGACGAACAACGCAATTTAACATTAATCTTCAGTTTTTTTTTATGCTGATTCTTCATTTGTTTACATATTAAAACAAACGTACAACTGCAATTATCTGTATTATGATTGCGAAATTATTTAATATTTCTAACCTCATTGTTATCAAATTAATTGTTTACACATTTACGCTCGACAAGAAAAAAATGTTATATTACTCAACATTTTGAAACATCTGTAACGTTTCTTTGTTTTAAAATTAAAACGTGACACATTTCATGGAAGGTCAAAAGGATAATGATAAAAACTAAAAAAAAGATTACAAATAAATAAATCGTACTGCTTTTTGCACGTTACTATTTCCTTATTTGATAGCGAACAACGTAAACAAAATTTTAATATTTTTGATAACAGGATTTTTTTAAATTTAGTTATCTTTATGCTTGTCATAATACGCTGTTCTTTTGTTTCGATGATTATACCAGAAGAAAATTGTAAATGATATGTGTGCTTTGTTCTTAATAGCCTAGGAGATTCACCCGAGAAGAAATCATTATTTATGGATTAGACTGTATCAAATTGGAGCGCCTTTTTGACGTATTATCTACGATTATATGAGAGATCTACAAGGATCCCTTCTTTTTTAGATTGGAGTATTAGATGCACCCGAAGAAGTATCTGGTTGGTGTTTATCTCATCGTAACCGAAGGCCATAATTGAATCGTGAATTTTAGAAAGGGCGCATCTCAAAATATCGTAATTTTTTTTTTACGTCCAAATGTTGGCTAAAGTGTAGCTTTATATGTTACTAGCCGGGCCCGCGGCTCCGCTCGCGTGGACTTGATTCACTACTATCGTCACTGCTTATTATGTTACCCAACGTAATAAAATATCCCCCATTATTTCTCCTTATCTCCCAATATTTCTCCTTATTTCCCATTATCTCTACATAATTTCCATTATCTAGGCTTATCTCTGCTCATCTCCCATTATTTCTCCTTATCTCCCATTATTTCTCCTTATCTCCCATTATCTCACCTTATTTCCCATTATCTAGGCTTATCTCGACTTATCTCCCATTATTTCTCCTTATCTCCCATTATCTCACCATAACTCTCATTATCTAGACTTATCTCTGCTTATCTCCCATTATCTCTCCTTATCTCCCATTATCTAGGCTTATATCGAATTATATAGAACATATGTATAAATTTATAAAAACACGTAAATAGAATAAGCGGTTCTCGAGTGATAAGCGCACTAACGGACAGACAGACAGACAGACAGAGAAACGTTGCATTTTATATATATTGTATTCTTTGCTATATGATATTGTTCCATATTTAATGCTTTAGGGAGTATATTGCAAGAGAACGCGCTAGCGGCAAACTTATCTCCGACATAATTCACTATTATCGTCACTGCTTATTCCTTATGCCACCTAATAAAATATATCCTATAACCTGGCCAGAGAACATACATATGATTAAAAAAAAGCACGTAAATCGGATAAGTAGTTCTCCAGTGATAAGCACACTAATGGACGGACAGATAGACAGACAGACAGACGGCCAGAGAGTCATTGCATTTTATATATATATTATAGATATTCTCTGCTACATAATATTGTTCCATATTTAATGGTTTGGACTGTGTATTGCAAGAGAACGCGCTAGCGGCAAACTTTGTCCGACTTCATTTACTATTATTGTCACTGCTCATTCCTTATGCTACCTGTCGTAATAAAATATAGCCTATTACCTGGGCGGAGAACATATGTATGTTTTTAAAAAAAAAAGTACGAAAATCGGATAAGTGGTTCTCCAGTGATAAGCGCACTAACGGACAGACAGACAGACAGAATACGTTGCATTTTATATATATTATAGATGTAATAAAATATATACCTATAACCTGGTCAGAGAACATATGTATGGATGTAAAAAATCACGTAAATCGGATAAGTGGTTCTCGAGAGATAAGCGCATTAACGGACAGACAGACAGACAGACAAACATTGCATTTTATATATATTATAGATATAGATTATTATTATATAACCTGGCCAAAGAATATATGCATGAATTTAAAAAAAGACAGGTAAATCGGATAAGTGGTTCCCGCGTGATAAACGCACTAATGGACAGACAGACAGACAGAGAGACATTACATTTTATATATATTATAGATTATACATTACAGATATTCTTTGCTACATAATATTGTTCCATATTTAATGGCTTAGGCTGTGTATTGCAAAGGCACGCGCTAGCGGCAAACTTATTTCCGACATCATTCACTATTTTACGTCACTGCTCATTCCTTATGCTACCTATCGTAATAAAATATACCCTATAACCTGGCCAGAGAACATATGTATGTTTTAAAAAAAAAAGTACGTAAATCGGATAAGTGGTTTTTCAGTGATAGGCGCACTAACGGACAGACAGACAGACAGACAGAGAGACGTTGCATTTTATATATATTATAGAAGAGCTTAAAGGACACAAGTCCTTATGAAAAATGTAAAGCTAGGTAGAGAAACAAATCTCTTTAATTTTAGAAAGGGAACAAGTCCCGGAGTTGTGCCTTTTCTAAAATAAACATTTACTGGCAACCCTGATGCTGTTTATGACAAACAGCTGGAAGAACAGAGGTTACATTGTGGTTACAAAATCTTGTTCTTTCTTGTGTGTAAACGTTTATTTATATTAGCTAATTTATATTAGTATATTTTTTAATATAGAAGAAAATAATAGTAGAAAAAGAAAAGGAGTAGTTAATAAAGACAAGTATAAGTGGAATGTAATAAAAAAATACTCGGCTAGAAGGGAAAAAATTATACAAACAGTTTTGGAAACCAAGTGAACGAACGTAAATCTGGTCCAGATTATCGGTAAGCACAAGTTACTTTTCTTTTTTATTCTGTTGCTCATTGAAATTATTATTGTAGTTATTCACATTATTATTATTTGTTTGATTACAGATGCCTCAACCAATGTACAAATAAGTTCACTGAAGAAGAAAAGATGGCACTGATTGAAGGGATAAATGCTATGACGTCCAAAGATGCTCAAGATTTTTTTATCAAGGTTGTATTAAAAAAAGGGATATTACAAGACGCAGACCAAAAACAAGGATGAAAAATGTTTCGAAAAAGTATGTAACTTTGAGTTTACTGTAAATGACATAAAGATTTATAAACGTGCTTTTATATCATTACATTCAAAGTCGACTAAGAAAGTTAGGCGATTATGTCAACTGCTAGTAGCATGTAAATCTAAGGATCTCAGAGGTAAAAACCAAATAAAGAGAAATTAGAAGCCTATCGACGAAATCTCTGCGTTAGACCAGCATATTTTAAGCTTCTCAACAAACTCATTATTCCAATAGGGAGAAACAGTATTTGAGTGCAGACTTGA
Source organism: Pachyrhynchus sulphureomaculatus (assembly GCA_019049505.1). Classification (NCBI taxonomy): domain Eukaryota; kingdom Metazoa; phylum Arthropoda; class Insecta; order Coleoptera; family Curculionidae; genus Pachyrhynchus; species Pachyrhynchus sulphureomaculatus. Next base: position 249,750,829 of record CM032446.1, on the reverse strand, counting down.
ACGTACGCATCATGTTCGGCCTTTTCAAGGAGAAGTTTCCATTGTCTAAAATAACTTACCCCTACTATGCGAAGTATTTTAGAGAAAATTTTAATATTTCGTTTGGCAAGCCTCAAAAAGACGTGTGTTCAATATGTGAGGAACTTAAAACAAAAATTAAGAGCAACTCACTCTGCGATGGTTCCAAAAATGTTGCTGAAGCTGAACTCGTTGTCCACAAACGAAGAGCTGAGAAGTTTTATAAAAAAAATGGAGACTGTTAAAGTGTTGGCAAAGGCAAGGAAAGACGTAGCTGGAATTACAATGGATTTATGCAAAATTTGCCCTTACCGAATGTCATTGTACAGGAAGCGTTTTTACTTTAGACAGTTATGGGTAAATATTTTTAATATTCACAGCTTAGGAGATGATACGTCAGTGTTTTATGAGTACCACGAAGGGCTGGCACATAAGGGGCCCAAAGAAGTGTGTTCTATGATAGTGGATTATATAGAAAAGTACGTCAGCGATCATGTGATTGAGTTGTATATTTTTTCAGACTCATGTGCGGAACAAAACCGCAACCATACTTTTATTAGGTTGCTATGCGCCTTGACAAACAGATTAAAAAAAATCCATTACTGCTTACCTGTGAGAGGGCACTCATTTATGCCCAATGATAGGAAATTTGGGGTAGTGAAGAAAAAAGTGATGCGTCTTGACAGGGTTTATTTACCCAAACAATACGTGAAGTTAATAACAAATTCTTTTTCATACGGGGGGAAAACGGTCGTACAAAGAATTTCTAGTGAAGATGTTTTAGATTTTAAAGCTTGGTGGCCATCGTTTTACAAAAAAAAATGTAATTTCAGAGGGTACTAAAGATGCAAATGTTCCACGCTACAGCAAACTACATTTTGGGATATCGTCTTACAGACATTTCGCTTTTTCCAAAGATTCCCCAGGGATTGTAAAATGCCGTAGTTTTATTGACGGTTTGAATGAGCATATTTTTAACTTAAATAAAAAAAGTGCAAATTTGGTGACATTTCCTCTAGAAAGAGCCTATGATTCGGGTAAGGTGCCAATTAATTTTAAAAATATTGAGAATATAAAGAAACTTATTAGCTATATTCCTGAAGAACATCTGCCTTTTTATAGGGATATTATAAACTGGCCAACAACAGAAGCAGAGAGAGACAATGACGAGTAAGGACTGGATTCGTAATACATAAAAATCCAACTAATTTTTTAATTTTACTTGTAAAAGAACTAATATTTTTATTTTACTTGTAATCGCCCATACTCTTTACCATTTATTTTAGGAAGGGCACAACTACAATTTTTTTAAAAATTCGCCTGAAAAAATTAAATAAAAATTTTCAATTTGCAAATCGTTATTTCCTTTTTAAATATATTATAATTACATATCGTTTAACCATCTACAGAGAAAAAGTCAATAATTAAAGAAAGAAAAGTTTTTCTCAATTTTTCACAAAAATTATTTTGGCGGTTGTCCCTTTCTAAAATTAGCGATTCAATTGTTTTCCATGTATAAGGCAGGCTATATCTCTATAAATATTTCTAAAGTACGTGGACTGTCTGAAAAGTTCTCAGCCTAACAATTAAAGAAAAAATTTTTGAGGTGAAAGATGTTTTTATTTTTCAATATAATCTCCTGAAACTTCATCCACGGTTGCAATAGATTTGTCATGTTTTTTTTTATGGGTCTAGCACACGTGCTACAGGGAAGTCCCTAAAGCGCTGCAGGAGCGACACGTGGCGGCGAAAGCGATTCACGTTGTTCTTAAATCACTGTAAATTGTACTCGGTGGGAAACACAGTCCTGGGCAAATTATTCCAAAGGGATGATGTTCTCCATATAAATGACTGCTTGAAAAGCGTTGTCCGAGGAGTAACAAGCTGAACCTCATACGGATGCGAAGTATTAGCGTGACGTGTACTTCTAACATGCACTGCTCTGGGAGGAATTAAACGGGCCACATCCTTCGAACACTTTCCATGAAAATACTTGTAGAATAGGCTCAAGTCACCAACCGTTCTTCGATGTTCCAGCGAATCAAGGCCACCTGTCAGTTCCGGGTCTCCAATCAGACGAACAGCTCTTCTCTGAACAGAATCCAACAAATGCAGTGTATGTTTGGGAGCGGAGCCCCAAACATGGGAGCAGTATTCCATAGTTGGTCTAATTTGAGCTTTGTAAAGAATTAACAGTTATTGTGAAGTGTAAAGCTTTCTGGTTCGAAATAATATTCCCAACTTCTGAGAAGCTCTCCTTGCTATGCCTGCAACATGTTCATGCCAGACCATATTTGCTCCAAAATTAACGCCCAACAAATTGAGTGAAGATGTTAGGTATCTAGCTTCATCAAAATACGTTTTATGATACGCTGCCTGAAGACAATATCGGGCATCCTTGACTGCACTATGGGAATATTAGGTGGGTGTTTTTCCCTGGAAATCGACAGTAGAATGTGAAGCAAAGAGTTCAGCCAACAAGTTCGCTTTCTCAACAGGTGTCGTTGCAATAGAATTATCTGGTCGTGGTAGGAGTATGGTGGATTTGGTGAAATTTTGACTAACTGCCTTAGCGACTGACCAAAAGGACCTGGAATTGTTGGGACAAGCGAGAAGTTTGTTTCTAATCCGTTGATTGTGTGCCTCCTTGGTTTCGTCGATAACGTCTTTGCATCTGTTCCTGGCACGAATAAAGGTGTTACGATTTATGGTGTTAGGATTTTCACGCCAATGTCGGTATGCAAGATGTTTAGAAGCAACAGCTTCTTTGCATTTTCGGTCAAACCAAGGCTTGCCGTTGGAAGGGCATTTCTTCGAAAAAGGGATGTAAGCCTCCATATCGGTCAAAATAACATCGGAAACCTCCTTGGCGCAGTCAGATGGGTCATCGGATCGAAAACAAACGTCTAACCAAGGGAAAGTTCGAAAATTTTCCATGAGATCTTCCCATTTAGCAGATTTGTAGTGCCAAATCTTGCGCGGTTTAGGCGCCTCTCTGTCACTGATTGGTAGGATACTCGATGTCGATAATAGTTTGTGGTCGGAAGAACCTAATGGCGGATTTACGCTGACCGTGTAAATCTCCGGATTGGTGGTTAAAAACAGATCAAGAAGACTGGCGAACTCCCAGTCTCAATCAGGGATCCGTGTTGGTTCGTCAATAAGCTGAGTTAAGCCACAACTGATTGAAAATGATTCGGCTTCACGGCCTTGTTCATCGGTAGTATTTGAATATTTAAGCCAGTTGATGTTGTGGACATTAAAGTCGCCCAGGATGGCAATTTCGGCATTTGGATAGTTAATTTGTAAATGATTGATGGTGTCTGCAAGAGAAGCGAAAAGTGCTCTAAAGTTAGTATCGCTTGGTGGTCGATACAGGATACAGATGAACCTTGTGGTTGGTTGAGTCGTTATTTTTAACCACATAACATCGAAGTTTGGGGGCTCCAAAGCACCTTCTCGTTGGCAAGAGAGGTCGCATGTGATGTAAAACGCTTTCCAGTCAGAAATTTTTTCAGGTTTGGAAATAGATAATATTCAGAGGAAGCCAAATCTGGTGAATACGCTGGATGTTCAAGCAATTCATACTTTAATTCTTTGAATTTTACTATCGTCAAAATACTTGTGTGAAGAGTGCATTGCCTTAATGAAAAATGACTCTTTCCTTCTTTAAAGTAGGTGTTTTCTCACGAATTTTTGCATCTAACAATACAATTCGGAGTTACAAAAATTTTCAAAGTTAATTGTTTTCCCTTTCTATAGATAATCAATCAACAAAACACATCAAAAAAACTTTTGCCATAACCTTCCTTGCTGATGGAACCGTCTTTGCCTTCTTTGGTGCACTTCCACCAGCTTCGATCCATTGTTTCGACTGTTCTTTTCACTCAGACATATAGTGGTTGATCCAAGTATAATGAACAGTTATGAACCAACGCTTGAAATCCATTTTATTTTGCTTAAAACGATCCAAAACACGCTTGAGAAATACGCATTCGATGTATTTTTTATCAATTTCCCGCAAATGCGGCACCTATTTTGTACAAGGCCTCATATGTAATTTTTCATACAAAATCTTTCCAGTTCGTTCTTGTGAGATGCCTAGCTATTTCACGTATTTTTATCCGTCGATCATCTAACACCATATTATGGACTTGTTGAATGATTTGTGGTATTGTAGCAATTTTTGGACGACCTTCACGTGGATCATTTTCGAGGCTTGTACGACCATATTTAAAAAGAGCAGTCCATTTTTTCATGGTGGAAAATGAAGATGATGCATCCTTGTATACTTTTAACAATTTTGGATGAATTTCTGTTGGTCTTAAACCATTTAAAACAAAGAATTTAGTCACTGCACGATATTCGATTTTTTTCATTTTAAAAAAATCATTGGCACGTCAATATTAAACGGCTGCTACAACTCAAATGAATTGACAGATCGAAATGAAATTTTATTTGTGTTTATATAAAGGATGGAACTGTTTTTATGGTTTCACAGTTTCTAACTCCATCTATGTGTCAGACCGAGAACTGTTCATCATATTTATGGCGCCAAAATATGTTCAAGTTGATTTAAAAACTCTAACCTGACATACTGTTGCGAACAGGCAGAAATTGCACATTCTGCATTATCAATTTTTCTGCAGGTCACAGAGATATCTGGTTCCATTCTATATCTCTCAAACAGGTACTTCTGAAAACAGTCATGCCCCCAGAAAGAACATGGCTAATTGATTAATCCACCTCTCCGAAGGGAACGTCCAACCAAGTCTAGATATTGTGAATGAACTCCATTGTCCAGTATTTATAAGTTTCCACGTTCTATTCTTTTTGCCATGTGGTGAGAAGAAAAGATCGTTTCACGTTTCAAAGTTCCAATGGGCATCGATTATTCAGTTTCATGTTTCGTGGTTCCAATGGACATTCATTATCTAGTTTCTCTCATATATATCGTTTCTTAAACATAGAGAATTTTGTAAGCAACTTTAGCTTATGAAGGATTTGTTTCCTTTGGTGAATTCTAGCCTCGTCAAATTGGTTCATATGTAGTGAAAATTGTAGAAATGGTGGATTTTTAGACAATCTTATAATTTTTTCGGTAGTACTGTATATGTAGAGTGAAAAACACTCCTCCTGTTGGATTTTTGTGGCTGTTTTGACTAAAAGTTTGGTTTTTGAAGCAGATTATGAGCCTCTAATACTGACAATAAAACATCCGTTTCCTTGTTTTGTTGTTATTTCTTTATGATGATATAGATTGGTCAGATATAGATGATAAATTATAATAAAACTGTGGAATAGAAGCTAAAAAATTTAGTCTGTCTGCTGGACTATTTAAATTTACTTCCAGACAGATTTGCAAACAAATTTATATAGCTTTAAATATGATTATGGAGTGTAAAGGTAAATAACACTTTTTTGCAAAAACAAAAATTTATTTCTCAACATAATCTCTACTGAGCCCAGTATATTTAGTCCAGCGATATTCGAATTTTTTTATTCCCTCAGAAAAAAAAATGTATTTTGAATTATGCACAATATTCGTTTACAGCACACATAACTTCACTGGAAACCAAATCTGGGGGATAGGGTCGGTAGGGAACTATTCCGAAGCCTGCTCGTATACTATTGCCGTTGTAATAGGCAACGTGCAAGCAAGCGCATTATCCTGGTAAATGAGCACTTCGATTGCCCACTAATTTTGGTTGTTTCTGCTTTAGCTCACTAGGCAAACGGCCCAATAACGTTGCGTAATAAGAGCCAGTTACTGTTTACCCTTTTTCAAATAATCAATCATGATGATATCCTGTGAGTCCCAAAAAACAGATGCCACTACTTTTCGCACCGATAAAACTGTTTTCAGTTTTTTCGGTGCATTTTCATTTTCACTGATCCACTGTTTTAACTACCATTTTGCCTTTGGAGTGTAATGGTGAATATACGTTTCATATGCAGTCCAAAAGTCCTTCGAATTACACTGCAACTTTTTTAAATATGATTTTGAAATGTCTTTCCTCGTGCGTTTGTGGTCTTCACATTTCAGGAGATAGCGGAAAACCAACCGATGCATTTATTCATCAAATGAACTACGGAATATCAGATATATATCGACATACGTATCTTTCCCTACCAAGGATATATTCTTGTAATAAACAGTGTTTAGTTTGACAAAAATATGTTCAGTTTTCTTTCCTCTCTAGGACATATAACGAACAATATTTTTACTAATCAAATAATTTATATAATAAAATAATATCTCCTAGCTCCGAAACTATAACTAATGAACATAAAAAACTACTAAGGGGGAAAATATATGTGTCACTCTTACTGCGCATTTGATGTTTGGCTTCGCGCCAAAAATGCAAGATGCAAGTGTACGGCCACTGAGGTAAAAAAGAAGAAACGAAGAAACTGCGTTGTATCCAGGAATGGAATGAAAATAAACAAACGCCTAATCATTCATATTAGTTTCTTATGGAACTATATTTAAAACGCAATAAATTTTATAACAATTTTATTAAAATTTTTGGAGATTATATATATTATGACGAAGCCTTCTAGTCACAATATTCTTGCATACCAGATGGCGCAGAAAATAATAAATACTCGTGGAGCCATCCCTATCTTTAAGGAATTTGTAAACTCATTATCATCACCAAAAAAGAACTCTTTCACATAATGGGACGTATCTCAATAAAAATGCGCTATTTTTAAGAAAGATTTATTTTCTATATTCATGGGGGGCGGGGGAACATGTATGCTTGGTCTGCCTCCGTCTCGACAACCTCCGATGGTTTATTCCAGATAGTTAAGATTCGTAATATAAAAGATTTCTTGAAACAGTTAACTAACCTGAACTAAACATTGGAGTCTCAAATCGAAGAAAATTAGTCCGACTTTCATTTCTAGCATAGTAAGTCATCAATCTTTGTTCGAAGTTTAAAAGGTTCTAGAGATAATAATTTAGCTTTAATAAAATATCTTAATTCATAGAAGGGACCAAAATATGCCAAATGACTGAATGATGGCCAAAGAATAATTTCAAGTCCTTAATGATAAGAAAAATTTCACAAACTAGATTTGATTGATTTAATAATGAAAAAGTATTTTTCGAAATATACGATGGTAGCCTTTAAAGTTTTGACAAACAGCCATTAGATGGTGCTATTAGATGTGACATTACCATCGTTGTAAAATTTGACGTTTGTTATTATTCAAACAGTGCCAGCGCAGAAATTGGCCGAGTAGTTTGTTTACAGTGAGTGTTTAAAAAAAACAGTTTTTCTTCGTCCCGAGAAGTTTCGCTTACAGAAATAAGAACGAAAGGTTTTTTGCTTCTGTTTTTTAGTACAAGGATGGGATACTTTTTACAGATCACTTAGAACATAGCAAAACAGTGATTGTAAAATATTATTCTTCATCGTTAACTTCTTCTTCGTAAGCGACCCTTTCGCCTTTACCTGTGGTAGGTGTCTTTTTAAGTATTCCACAGACAAATGGAACCTACAGTTTAATGCCGGTTTCGAATGACCGAAATGAGAGGGCTTTACTAGGCATGGTACTACGAGTGGTTTGCCATTGCCTTCCCAAGAGAGGCGATCGTCTCATTGTCAAGATTATTTTGTTATTTTCCAAGCCAAGATTCGTACCCATGTTTCGGGCGTGGTTATGGCCGTCTCTTTATTCATTGTTAACTAAAGTCCCTCAAACAATTGTGGATAAACTCTGGGGATATGTGTCTAAAGGCATTGAACTAGTTGATCATCCCCTATACTCCCCTGATTTAGCTCTTTTCCAGTGTTATCGATTTCCACAACTAAAAAAAAACATTTGATACAAATTTCATTCAAATGAAAAATAAATATTTTTGGCAGTCTGATTTACATCCTAAGATTTTGTTGAAAGGTTTAGAGTTAATTTATAATTGTTGCACTAAGTTGAAAGCCGATTACGTTGAATAAATAATTTTCGTCTTTGAGATTTGTGTTTCTTTCTATGCTAAGTTAGAGCTTCTTCAATAAGAAGAAATTCAATCCTCATTAGTACTCATATAGCTTATGACATTTTTTCCTTTGGAAATTTAGTTATAGCCACAAAATTGACAACGTACTTTTATGAATAAACGAAAAATCACTTTCAAAAATAGAGCTGTGTGTACTTAACATTATTTCTTTTTTTTAAAATTTTTAATATTGTCCAATTTATTTTCTATAATTTCACTTAGTTCTACTGACGGTAATATATTTTACCATTAAAAAATATATTTTATGGAAATTGCTTGCTTTATTTTATTTAACCCTTTGAGGACAAGTGGTTACCACTGATAACCACCTTTTAAAAATTATATTGTAGCTTTCCTACCGGTTTCTCCAGTAGTACTTTTGAGTGCCTTAATTCCTAGTGGTTAGTGCTAGAAACCACATCCTGCAGGATAATCCAGGATATTTTTTTACGTGAAATGAACTTTTACTTTGTTTTTGATGTTGGTTGAATACATTTTTTCAAAAAAAATTCTTCATGTCTTTTATTTTTTTTTCTCCGGCCTCAAAGGGTTAAACTGCAAAACGAATTTAATTATTTAAATGTAAATAAACTAGATTTTAATCAATGCGAAGAGGAAACTGATTTAATATACATTTTTCGAAACAAAACAACTTATAGTCAAATAGAGCAAGTTTCAGAATTCAACTATTTAGGAACGGTCATCTCGGCATACGGACATCTGAGAGGCATTGTTGACACAACTACATGAAATAACAGTTCGCTGAACCCGACATAGTTATGTCGGGGCACTCTATTCCTCTAACATCGTCACTCAATTTGTTGGGCGTTAATTTGGGAGCAAATATGTTCTGGCATGAACATGTTGCAGGCATAGCAAGGAGAGCTTCGCAAAAGTTGGGCATATTATTTCGAACCAGAAAGCTTTACACTCCACAACAACTGTTAATTCTTTACAATATGGAATGGAATACTGCTTCCATGTTTGGGAGCTCCCAAACATACACTGAATTTGTTGGATTCTATTCAGACAAGACCTGTTCGTCTGATTGGAGACCCGGAACTGACCGGCGGCCTTGAATCGCTGGAACATCGAAGAACGGTTGGCGACTTGAGCCTATTCTACAAGTATTTTCATGAAAAGTGTTCGAAGGATGTGGCTCATTTAATTCCTCCCAGAGCGGTGCATGTTAGAAGTACACGTTACGCTAATGCTTCACATCCGTATGAGGTTCAGCTTGTTACTCCTCGTACAACGCTTTTCAAGCAGTCTTTTATATGGAGAACATTATCTCTTTGGAATAATTTGCCCAGGTCTGTGTTTCCCACCGAGTACAATTTACATCGATTCAAGAACAACGTGAATCGCTTTTTTCGCACACGTGTCGCTCCTGTAGCGCTTGAGGGACTTCTTCCCTGCAGCACGTGTGCCAGACCCATAAAAAAAAAAAACAGTTGTATGTCCAAGGAAACCAAAGTGAGAATCTACAAGGCTCGCGGAAGGCCAGTGCTGACATATCCCGCAGAAACGATAACCGAATCAAATCTGACAAAAAAAATTTGCTGGACCAACCGAGATGAGAGTCTTGAGAGCGATAGCAAGCCTTAAAAGCTGTCGACAAGGAGAAGAAACCAACCAATATGACTATATGCCTCATGAAAAACCTTTTCATTTAGTATCCAGTTTGATAAGTTTAAAAATTTGAGGTTTACAATATTGGATTTTTGGCCTATAGAAAATATTATTTATGACATTATAACGATTTATTGACATTTAGTAGTGATATTCTTTTTTCTATAAGCCAAGTGCTGCAGGGAACTCCCTAAAGGGCTACAAGGGTGACACGTGTGAGAAAAACGCGATTCATGTTGATCTTGAATCGTTGTAAATTGTATTCGGTGGGAAACACAGTCCTGGGCAAATCATTACAAAGGAATGAGGTTCTCCATATAAAAGACTACTTAAAAAGAGTTGTAAGAGGAGTAACAAGCTGAACCTCATATGGATGTGAAGTATTAGTGCGACGTGTATTTCTAGCATGCACCTCTTTAGGAGAAATTAAGCGGGCTGCATCCATCGAACGATCGTTAATGTAAGTGAGAAAGAGAGTAGGAGACAGTATAGAGCCTTGGGGCACACCGGCGTTGATAGTAAAGGTGTTATAGCATAGCTTAGCCAACAATTCATCATGCCAAACACGGTCGAATACCTTGGACATATCAAGAGTAACTGCTCGAAATTTTCCACAGTGTTCAATTGTGTTGTTCCAAACATGTATTATATAAGTTCAACTTGTTTTCTATGTTAATCGTGTTTTCCAGAACATCCTGTATATCCCCATATTTGAAAATCAAGTAAAAATATTTGATATTTGATTCAACAAATTAAAAAAAAAAATTCGTTCCATAAATTCTTATTTTCATTTTAACCTATCTTGGAACTGTAGAAAAGTTATCAATCAGCATCTTCTAAAATATTTAAGATTCAATATGGTTTTCGTAAGCAAAGATTAACAGGAGATCTTCTAACTTACGTCACGCATGTTCCATCCATGTCTTTTGACTGTGTTCGGCATGACGGGTTGTAGGTTAAGCTACGCTCTTGTGGTTTATCTGAACGGTTTTGTTTATGGCTTCCTTGTTTTCTCAAAAAGCATTCTTTACGAGAGGAAATTCACGGATTTCTTTTTCCTTTAAACTAACGATCTGCTGGAAAAGACAAGAAATCTAATATGCAGCTTTGTAGTGTGCATTTTTCATTTACTTTGAATGCGCAAACATCGATACTCATACAAATATCCATAGACAGCAGTAACTCATTGATCTTAACAAAGGCGCTATCTTGGGGTGACAGTAACCAACAACAGTAATTAACCAATATATATATATATATATATATATATATATATATATATATATATATATATATATATATATATATATATATATATATACACATATATATTATATATATATATATATATATATATATATATATATATATATATATATATATATATATATATATATATATACATATATATATATATATATATATATATATATATATATATATATATATATATATATACATATATATATACATATATATATATATATATATATATATATATATATATATATATATATATATATATATATATATATATTAGCCGTGCCCGCGGCTCCGCTCGCAGGGACTTGATTTACTACTGTCATCACTGCTTATTCCTTATGTTACTTAACGTAATAAAATATCTGCCATTATTTCCCCTTATCTCCCATTATCTCTACATAATTTCCATTATCTAGGCTTATCTCTGCTCATCTTCCATTATTTCTCCTTATCTCCCATTATTTCTCCTTATCTCCCATTATCTCACCTTATCTCCCATTATCTAGGCTTATCTAGACTTATCTCGCAATATTTCTCCTCATCTCCCATTATTTCTCTTTATGTCCTATTATCTCACCATAACTCCCATTATCTAGACTTATCTCTGCTTGCCTCCCATTAATTCTCCTTATCTTCCATTATTTATACTTATCTCCTATTATTTCACTTTATCTCCCATTATCTAGGCTTATATCGAATTATATAAAACATATGTATAAATTTATAAAAACACGTAAATCGGATAAGTGGTTCTCAAGTGATAAGCGCACTAACGGACAGCCAGACAGATAGAGAGACGTTACATTTTATATATTATATTCTTTGCAACATGATATTGTTCCATATTTAATGGTTTAGGCAGAGTATTGCAAGAGAACGCGCTAACGGTAACCTTTTTTCCGACTTGATTTACTATTATTGTCACTGCTTATTCTTTATGTTACCTAACGCAATAAAATATTACTCAGTATATATCACCACTACACCAAACACTTTATTTTTGCACTCGACGCGCGTTTCGCTAACCATGTTAGCTTCATCAGGAGCGATGATTGACTGATTAAGCTAACATGGTTAGCGAAACGCGCGTCGAGTGCAAAAATAAAGTGTTTGGTGTAGTGATGATATATTCTGGGTAGTATCATTGTGCCAAAGATTCCACATTCCCAACTAAGCAATAAAATATATCCTATAACTTGGCCAGAGAACGTATGTATGTTTAAAAAAAAAAACACGTAACGCACTAACGGGTAGACAGACAGAGAGACGTTGCATTTTATATATATTATAGATAGATAACCTGACCAGAGAACATATGTATATTTTAAAAAAAAGTACGTAAATAGGATAAGTGGTTCTCCAGTGATAAGTGCATCAACAGACAGAGATACGTTGCATTTTATATATATTATAGATGTAATAAAATGTTTATCTATAATCTGGTCAGAGAACATATGTATGAATTTTAAAAAATTACATAAATCGGATACGTGGTTTTCGAGGGATAAGCGCACTAACGGACAGACAGACAGACAAAGAGACGTTGCATTTTATACATATTATAGATATAGATTATTATTATTATATAACCTGGCCGAAGAATATATGTATGAATTTAAAAAAAGACACGTAAATCGGATAAATGGTTCTCGCGTTATAAACGCACTAATGGACAGACAGCCAGACAGAGAGCTATTGTATTTTATATATATTATAGATTATAGAATATAGATATTCTCTGCTATATAATATTGTTCCATATTTAATGGTTTAGGCTGTGTATTACAAGGGAACCCCTAGCGGCAAACTTTTTTCCGACTTCATTCACTATTATCGTCATTGCTCATTCCTGATGCTACCTATCGTAATAAAATATAGCCTATAACCTGGCCAGAGAACACATATGTTTTAAAAAAAAAAGTATGTAAATCGAATAAGTGGTTCTCCAGTAATAAGCGCACTAACGGACTGACAGACAGACAGACAGAGAGACGTTGTATTTTTATATATATTATATATATATATATATATATATATATATATATATATATATATATATATTTATATATATATATATATATATATATATATATATATATATATATATATATATATATATATATAAGTGATAGTTTAAAGGCTGGGATAGCTCCTAATATATTGAAGAGAGAGCAATAAAAGATCTAAGTAGCTCTAAGGAACTGTAGTTTTATTCGAACTTTCTAGCTATCGTCCATGTATGTGGACTTCTTCAGGAAATCTGAAATGTGCAAACATTCTGGAGTAGAAAGATGTAATTTAGGGAAAATAAACGTACTTACAGAATATTTACAGCATTGCTCTTCCCGGAGAAAGTTTATTAGACAATTCTCGTTTCCAAGACAAGCAATAAGACATGACCACAAAACAGGTTAAAAAGTGAAAAATTTACAAAACTTACTAAGCCTCAATTTGAGGTGTCATATATTAAAATAATTAAAAGTTAACTACTCTAAAATTAATATAATACAATATAATTGAACTGAAAAGACACCACAAAGAACGCAAGAAAAACGTGGTACAGGAAAATCATTTTTGTTTCCAGCCAATATTTATCAATAGGTTGACATTTGTTTAGTGATATTTCTGGGGATTTTTATAAAATTTGTTATTAAAAGACATGGTTGCCAATTGATATCTTGGTATTGGTTGAAACTATCAAAAAGACTTGCGTTACATAAAAGTGACTGTAAACACAAACTAAATGCCACCAGCCTGAGTTTACATCTTAACACTAAAGACTATAAAGTCCGGTACAATGACTGTTTTGTCCTAGATACGGAAAATAATTAGTTTAAACGCAGTTTCTTTTTTTCTTTTTTTTTTATGGGTCTAGCACACGTGCTGCAGGGAAGTCCCTAAAGCACTCCAGGAGCGGCACGAGTGCGGAAAAAGCGATTCACGTTGTTCTTGAATCGCTGTAAATTGTACTTGGTGGGAAACACAGCGCTGGGCAAATTATTCCAAAGGGATGACGTTTTCCATATAAAAGATTGCTTGAAAAGCGTTGTACGAGGAGTAACAAGCTGAACCTCATACGGATGCGAAGCACCAGCGCGACGTGTATTTCTAACATGCACCGCTTTGGGAGGAATTAAGCGGGCTACATCCTTCGAACACTTTCCATGAAAATACTTGTAGAACAGACTCAAGTCGCCAACCGTTCTTCGATGTTCCAGCGAATCAAGGCCGCCGGTCAATTCCGGGTCCCCAATCAGACGGACCGCTCTTCTCTGAACAGAATCCAACAAATGCAGTGTATGTTTGGGAGCGGAGCCCCAAACGTGGGAGCAGTATTCCATAGTTGGTCGAATTTGGGCTTTGTAAAGAATTAACAGTTGCTGTGGGGTGTAAAGCTTTCTAGTTCTAAATAATATTCCCAACTTCTGAGAAGCTCTCCTTGCTATGCCTGCAACATGTTCATGACAAGACATATTTGCTCCCAAACTAACGCCCAACAAATTGAGCGACGATGCTAGGGGAATGGAGTGCCCCGACATAACTATGTCGGGTTCAGCAACGTTAACTTTTTTAGAAAAAAACTGCCGCTTGGGTTTTTGTAGCGTTAAATTCCACTTGGTTACTGTCACCCCAAGATAGAATTTCTTCCAGGTCTTTGTTAAGTTGAACGACCTCCTGCTGTCTGCGGATATTCGCCTGAGCAGCCGATGTCCGAGCGTTCAAGGTGAATGAAGAGACAAGCGTACTGTCATCTGCAAAGCTATAGACTGGATTCCCGGTCTTTTCCAGCAGATCGTTAATGTAAATGAGAAAGAGAGTAGGAGACAGTATGGAGCCCTGGGGCACACCGGCGTTGATAGTGAGGGTGTTAGAAAGAAATCCGTCGACCGCCACTAGTAAAGAACGCTCTCTGAGGAAACATGAGAGCCACAAACAGAACCTTTCAGACATACCATAAGAGCGTAACTTAGCCAACAGTCCATCGTGCCAAACACGGTCGAATGCCTTGGATATGTCAACAGCAACCACTCGAGATTCTCCAAAATGTTCAATTGCGTTGTTCCAAACATGTGTTACATAAGTCAGAAGATCTCCTGTTGATCTATGTTTACGAAAACCATATTGGTGATCGCTAATAATATTGAATCGTTCAAGATATTTTAGAAGATGCTCATTGATAACCTTTTCCATGACTTTCAATATTATTGAAAGCAGTGCGACTGGTCGGTAGTTATTTGGCAAGGTCTTCTTATCTTTTTTAGGTATCGGCTGAACCGTGGCACATTACCAGCAGGACGGAAATATTCCCTTTCTGTAGGATAGGTTAAAAAGTCTACAGAAAACTGGTGTTAGTTCCCTTGCACAGTTTTTGAGAACTATGGCAGGTATTCCGTCAGCGCCAGAAGCCTTCTTGGTGTCTAGCTTCATTAAAATACGCTTTATGATGCGCTGTCTGAAGACAACATCGGGCATCCTTGACTGCAATATGGGAATAGTAGGTGGTGTTTTTCCTTGGAAATCGACAGTGGCATGTGAAGCAAAGAGTTCAGCCAATAAGTTCGCTCTCTCAACAGGTGTGGTTACAATGGAATTATCTAACCGTGTGAGTGGTGGTATGGTGGATTTGGTAAAATTTTGACTAACTGCCTTAGCGACTGCCCAAAAGGACCTGGAATTGTTGGGACAAGCGAGAAGTTTGTTTCTAATTCGTTGATTGTGTGCCTCCTTGGTTTCGTCGATAATTCCCTTGCATCTGTTCCGGGCATGAACAAAGATGTTAGAGATGTATTATGTAAAAAACTGTAATAACTGTATTAACCATAAAAAAGATCTTGAAGGATTGAGTTCCATTTACACTTATTTACTTTCGCAAAGTTACACAAAAACCACACATAGAGTGACGCAAAGGGAAAATAGAGAATAAGTATCTTTTAACAAATAACTTAAATTCTGGACCAACTAAGGTTCAACCAATACCAATATATCAATTGGCAACCATGTCTTTTAATAACAAATTTTATAAAAATCCCCGGAAATATCACTAAACAAATGTCAACCTATTGATAAATATTGGCGGGAAACAAAAATGATCTTCCTGTACCACGTTTTTCTTGCGTTCTTTGTGGTGTCTTCAAAGTTCAATTATATTGTATTATATTAATTTTAGAATAGTTAACTTTTAATTATTTTAATATATGACACCTGAAATTGAGGCTTAGTAAGTTTTGTAAATTTTTCACTTTTTAACCTGTTTTGTGGTCATGTCTTACTGCTTGTCTTGGGAACGAGAATTGTATAATAAACCTTCTCCGGGAAGAGAAATGCTGTAAATATTCTGTAAGTACGTTTATTTTCCCTAAATTACATCTTTCTACTCCAGAATGTTTGCACATTTCAGATTTGCTGAAGAAGTCCACATACATGGACGATAGCTAGAAAGTTCGAATAAAAATACAGTTCCTTAGAGCTACTTAGATTTTTTATTGCTCTCTCTCCAATATACTAGGAGCTATCCCAGCCTTTAAACTATCACGTAGTGTTACCAGTGCTCCGTTACTGTCCTCCTTATATATATATATATATATATATATATATATATATATATATATATATATATATATATATATATATATATATATATATAATTTTACAAGATTGGATTTTTGGCCTATAGAAAATATTATTTATGACATTATAACGATTTATTGACATTTAGTACTACTTAGTATATATCACCATTACACCAAACACTTTATTTTTACACTCGACCCGCGTTTCGCTAACCATGTTAGCTTCATCAGGAGCGATGATTGACTGAATCAATCAATCATCGCTCGTGATGAAGCTAACATGGTTAGAGAAACACGCGTCGAGTGCAAAAATAAAGTGTTTGGTTTAGTGGTGATATATACTGAGTAGTGTCATTGTGCCAAAAATTCCACATTCCCAACTTAGTTGACATTTAGTAGTTTAAAGTGTATGTGATATTCTTTTTTTTATAAGTCGAGTACACGTGCTTCAGGGAAATCCCTAAAGAACTACAGTTATGACACGTGTGAGAAAAACGCGATTCACGTTGATCTTGAATCGTTGTAAAGTGTATTCGGTGGGAAACACAGTCCTGGGCAAATTACTTCAAAGGAATGAGGTTCTCCATATAAAAGACTGCTTGAAAAGGGTTGTAAGAGGAGTAACAAGCTGAACCTCATATGGATGTGAAGTATTAGCGCGACGTGTATTTCTAGCATGAACCCGTCTAAGAGTAGTTAAGTGGGCTACATCCATCAAACGATCGTTAATGTAAATGAGAAAGAGAGTAGGAGACAGTATAGAGCCCTGGGGCACATCGGTGTTGATAATGAAGATGTTAGAAAAAAACCCATCGGTTACCACTCGTAAAGAGCGCCCTTTGGAGAAACATGTGAGCCACAAACAGAACTTTTCAGATATACCAGAAGAGCGTAGCTTAGCCCACAATCCGTCGTGCCAAACACGATCAAATGCCTAGGATATATCAAGAGCATCCGCTCGAGATTTTCCACAGTATTCAATCGTATTATTCCAAACATGTGTTACATAACTTATTTCCTATCTTAATCGTGTTTTTCCTGAACATTCTGTATATCCTTATATTTGAAAATCACGTAAAAATACATTCATTTCTTGGATATTTGAGTTAACAAATTAAAAAAAAAATTCGTTCCATAAATTCTTATTTTTCATTTTAACCTATCCTACAGAAAGAGAATATTTCCTTCTACTGTAAACGTGTTATAGCTTAGCTGATATCCAAAAAACGCACGAAGACCTCACCAAACAACTGTTGAGCAGTGCGCTGCTTTTGATAATATTGAAAGTTGTATAAAAATCCTAAAATATTTAGGATTCAATATTATTAGCGCTCATCAATATGGCTTTCGTAAGCAAAGATCTTCTAACTTACGTCACGCATATTCCATCCAAGTCTCTTGACTGTGTTCGGCATGACGGATTGTAGACTAAGCTACGCTCACAAGAAAGCCATAAACAAAATCCGA
The DNA here is from genome assembly GCA_019049505.1 of Pachyrhynchus sulphureomaculatus. Taxonomy (NCBI): domain Eukaryota; kingdom Metazoa; phylum Arthropoda; class Insecta; order Coleoptera; family Curculionidae; genus Pachyrhynchus; species Pachyrhynchus sulphureomaculatus. The sequence continues at coordinate 249,732,874 of CM032446.1, read as the reverse complement.
ACGATTTTGTTTATGGCTTTCTTGTTTTCTCAGAGAACATTCTTTACGAGTGGAAATTCACTGATTTCTCTTTCTTTTAAATTAACGGTCTGCTGAAAAAAACAAGGAATCCAATATACAGCTTTGCAATACACCTAATTTATCATTTACTTTTAATGTGCAAACATCGGTACTCATCCAAATATCCGTAGACAGCAGTAACTCGTTGAATTTAACAAAGGTGCTATCTTGGGCTGACAGTAACCAATAACAACAATAAATAACAAATATCATAATAATTTAGTCATCTTGGCCCCATATCTATGTCAGATCGAGAACTTTTAGGACTGAAATTTTGTTTCATTTATTTGGTTTTGACGAGAATATAGCAGAAATAAGGTTGGCAGGAGTCGCCCGTGGACGTTTTCTCTGAAATCGGCTCTTTATTTCTGCTATATTCTCGTCAAAACAAAATAAATGAAACAAGATTTGAGCTGCCACCAGTCACGTCCAAGCTAAGAATAACTGGTCAAGTGCAAGTTGAACTTGCACAATTAGTGTTCCGTACGTTGATTGCTTTTAAAATAAAAAATTTTGTTACGGTGGTATAAAATGATTACTGACTTCACAAAACATACCCCAAATGAGTTCTCAACAAAGTTTGTTTCCAATCTTTACTGAAAATTGATGACCTTGAAATTTTTGTTTTCTTTTTATATACCAGATAAATTACTAAAGGTAATGCACTCGTGATAATTTTCGTTCAATCTACACCTCCTGGAGAATATTACAGAATTTTTTCAAAATTTTTGATCAGTACTTTTTGAGATGAGGCGGATGGACAGCGATTTTTCGCGATTTTTTAAAAGTAATACAAAGAAAAGTGCGAGCAAGTATTACATTATATATATATATATATATATATATATATATATATATATATATATATATATATATATATATATATATTTTACTCGTGTTTTCACAAGCTTTCATTTGACACCACACTCGATTACCTAGTAAAAAAATTTTTTTTTCACTTCCGATTATCCGATCCCAAAATTAACTCCTGAGGTTAAAATTTTACTTTCAAAACTACATGGCTCTAATGAGGCCATCAATTCTTATATTATTACCAAATTTCAACTTTCTGTGACAAATAGTTTCCGAGAAAATCGGCTGTGACAGACGGACAGACAGGCAGACACCGAAGTAATCTTATAAGTGTTCCGTATGGAACACTAAAAGGGGCCCCTCGGGCTCCCTAGCCAACATCGACTCCTGCCAATCATTGAACTACTGTTCACGCCAAAAATGGCATATTCGAATTGGGCTTTATTGGATAATGGACCAGTAGCGACGGCCCAAAATATCTAAAAGGTGAACAGTTTCTGTGCCAGATAAACCTGTCAAAGGAGAAAGTTGCTACTGCTCACGCCACTTTTTTCCCAGTAGTTCTTAGTCTATAATTGTTGAATAAAGTTGAAAATACGTATCATAATACTACGAGGTGTTACGTGCAAATAATACTAGATATAATCTTTCTTGCTTCGTTTATTAAATATACTAAATCTACAAATGTAAAAGCACTCTAGCTATTATCCTTTGATATACTTCAGGTCTGGTATTATAATTATTATGAATCATTAAGTAAATTGTACATAAAATAACAATAACCTTCAACAAATCCACAACGTCCAAACAAACAAAATAATCTGTCGTAAAATACGTAACATGTTCAGTTTACTTACGCAAAAATATCTAACTTCCCTCGAAAACATCTCAAATAGATTTTAATAAAAGCATACTTTCGCCGATCTCAATATCCATTTTAGACATGTTTATAATATGCATTTTCCCTTGGTAAACTTGAAAAGTTTTCTATGCACGTATACCAACAAATGACAAAAATATTGAAAGTTATAATACAGCCGGCACGTTCAAAATTCATGCATTTTGTAAAATCAATTTCCTCCCGTTTTACTTTAAATTTACCAAGATTTCAAAATACGATATTCCCATAAAATACTTAAAAACTATTTAAAGTTGGTTTGTATGAGGGTAAACAAGAAAATTAAAATATTTTCCGTATAAGGTATCAAAATTAAACAAAATTTATATTTCAACTATCTCCAATGCGTTTCGTTGTATTCTGACTCATCAGCTTTGCTAGAATCGACAGAGGCGAGAATAGAATACAAAGTAACTACCGCCATACTAAGCAACAGGACAGTAAAATACACCAATTAGTTTCTCTGGTTAATGTAAACCCAATATGGAAAGAAAATCTGCTCTTTGCCAGGGATCGTTCAAGCCAGAGACCGGCAAACAATTTTTGGCAAGTCGCAAATCACACTATGTCAACAATCAGCGCGAGGCAGCCCATTTTCTAAAAGCTTATGAATCTACTTTCAAAAAATGAAAATTTGGTTACATAATTAACATAAAAAAAGATCCAGTTATAGTGACCATCGAACAATTAGTCTCATGAGCTACGTTTTAAAAATATTTTTGATAGTGATGTATGGCAGGATATATAATAAACTCGAAGAAAGTCAGTCTGGTTTTCGACACGGATTAGGGACTAGAGTGGCACTATTTGACATCCATGTGTTGATCTAAAGATGTCGCGATGTCAACCAAAATATGTTCCTCTTTTCAATTGATGTCACGAAAAACTTCTAAAGAATTTAAAAACTGGTAGAGACGTACGTATCCAAAGCATCCAATTCAGGGCAAAAAAAAGTCAGTCAGCATCTCATGGTAATGCACATCACTCACAGAAACGGTCATAGCAGCTTCATTTTCGAAAAAATACGGTCCAATGACACCGCCAGCCCAAAAACCACACCAAACCGCCACTCGCTGTGGATGGAGAGGTTGTTCAACAATTTCTCTTGGGTTTTTGGAGCCCCAGCTGTGACAGTTTTGTTTATTTATGTATCCAGACAGATGAAAATGGGCCTCGTCACTCACAATGATTTTCTTGAAAACACTGGGGTAATTTCCTTGCATTTATGGTAACACCCAATTAGCAAACGTACGGCGTTGTCCATGGTCTGTCGATTTTAATTCTTGTGTCAGCTGGAATATGTAAGCCTTTAGGCCGAGATCTTTGTGCAAAATACGATGCAGGCTGGCTGCGGATACGCCCAGTTGCTGTGAGCGTCTTCGAACTGACATACGCGGGTCTTCTGCGAAGTTCCAGCTATATTTTCAGTTGATCTAGCTGGGCGAGCACGGGCTAGTTTCTTTATATCCGAATCTTGACTGAGACGTTCAAATTTATCGATAAAATTCACAATTGCTGGGCGAGCAGGCTTCATTTCGACCGAAAGTAGTACCAACTTTGCGAACTACCTTCGCGAAATCTTCACCATTTTTGTAGTGAATAACAACTACAGTGCGCTGTTCAACTGTATATCATTCCACTTTCGTTAACCGTATAGTTTTTACTACTCAAATGTCAAAGAATGACAGGTACAAATCTGGAACATGAAAAATAGCGCGCAATTTAAAATGAAACCTTTTGTTGAAACACTCTTATATATATATATATATATATATATATATATATATATATATATATATATATATATTTATATATATATATATATATATATATATATATATATATATATATATATATATATATATATATAGCACACGTGCTACAGGGTAGTTCCTAAAGCGCTCCAGGAGCGGCATGTGTGCGGAAAAAGCGATTCACGTTGTTCTTGAATCGCTGTAAATTATATATATATATATATATATATATATATATATATATATATATATATATATATATATATATATATATATATATATATATATATATATATATATATATATATATATATATATATACATATATATATATATATATATATATATATATATATATATATATATATATATATATTATATATATATATATATATATATATATATATATATATATATATATATATATATATATATATATATCTATAATATATATAAAATGCAACGTCTCTTTGTCTGTCTGTCCGTTAGTGCGCTTATCACTGGAGAACCACTTATCCGATTTACGTAATTTTTTTTTAAAACATACATATGTTCTCTGGCCAGGTTATAGGCTATATTTTATTACGATAGGTAGCATAAGAAATGAGCAGTGACGATAATAGTGAATGAAGTCGGAAAAAAGTTTGCGCGCGTTACCTTGCAATACACAGCCTAAACCATTAAATATGGAACAATATTATGTAGCAGGGAATATCTATAATCTATAATATATATAAAATGCAATGTCTCTCTGTCTGTCTGTCTGTCCATTAGTGCGTTTATCAGGCGAGAACCACTTATCCGATTTACGTGTCTTTTTTTAAATTCATACATATATTCTTTGGCCAGGTTATATAGTAATAATAATAATCTTTATCTATAATATATGTAAAATACAACGTAACTCTGTCTGTCTGTCTGTCCGTTAGTGCGCTTATCCCTTGAGAACCACTTATCCGATTTAAGTGATTTTTTAAATTCATACATATGTTCTCTGACTAGGTTATATAATAATAATAATAATCTGTATAATATATATAAAACGCAATGTCTCTCTCTCTGTCTGTCTGTTAGTATGCTTATCATTCCAGAACCACTCATCCGATTTACGTGATTTTTTTTAATTCTTAATTTAATACATGTCAAATAAAATCTATAATATATAAAACTTAACGTCTCTCTGTCTGTCTGTCTATCCATTACTGCGCTTAGCACTCAAGAACCAATTATCCGATTTACATGTTTTTTTTTTATAAAATACAAAGGGAATAAACAGAGACAAAATGCTAATATGTAGGAAAAAAGACGGAAGTTTAGCAGTAAGCTTCGCCGAAAGACTGAATAGATGGGGGGGAATACTTTAAAGATATGAATGATAAAAATGAGTTGAATGAGAAATAGGAAGCAAAATTAACTGAAGGGCAGGAGGGGACAAATAAACCCTGCAAAGAAGAAATAAGAGAAATACCCAGAACCCAAAAAAAAATAAAACCCCGGGTGGAAATTGTAGAACTGATAAAAACTGGAGGCGTAGATCTGGAAAATGAAATATGCCGGTTGGTGCAAGAAATATGGGAAACAGGCGCCAGTGAGCTGGAGAGAGTCGCTCATTTGTCCAATATACAAAAAAGGAGAAAAAACTATATGTGCTAATTATAGACCAATAGCCTTACTGGATGTCGTATACAAGATAGTAGTGTTGACTATCAAAAGCAGACTAGCAGAGAAAGCCCAGTCTATCCTGAGAGAGTACCAGTGTGGATTCAGGAAAAATAGATCGATTACAGGCCAGATATTTTCGATTAAGCAAATCTTAGATAATAGCTTAGAACAAAATTTGGCACTACACTTGGTCTTTGTGGATTTCAGAGAAGTATATGACTCTGTAAATAGAGAAGGACTCTACAAGATAATGGAAGAACTGAATGACACAGAAAATAGAGTGTTGGTTGAGAGCAAAGTATCAGACAAGTTTAAGGTGAAAAGAGGATTAAGACTGGGGGAACCAGTGTCGACATGTCTATTTAATTGAATTTAATAATAATCCGGGAGTCAGAAATAAAAACAAATGGAACGATATACCAACAAACCTGCCAATGCTTGGCCTATGCGGATGATGTAGCACTGATTGCAAGAGCAAAAGAGAACCTCAAAAAAGCCATAAGTAGGATAGAAGAAAGGGGAAGGATGAGAGGACTAAAGATAAATGAGGAAAAAACAAAATACATGGAAATTACAAAGAAGAAGGATAATAAAAACAACAAAAGTTTAGATATAATAAACAACTTAGGAAAAAAATATATGTTTGAAAAAGTAGACAAATTTAATTATCTGGGAGTCACAATAACAGAGAGTGGACAAAAAAGGACGGAGATACAAGAAAGAATAGCGAAAGGACAAAGATGTTTGGGGACAATGAATCCAATATTGAAATCAAAGAATGTATCAAGAAAAGCAAAAGAAAGAATATATACGACAGTTGTCAGGCCCACGGTGACATATGGATGCGAAACGAGGAAACCGAATGCAAGAGAAAAGGAGACGTTGGAGGTGTGGGAAAGGAAAGCTTTGAGAAGAATCTACAAAGGAAGGAAACAAGAAGGACTGTGGAGAAGAAGAACAAACTACGAATTTAAATGCCTATATACGAAACCCCTTATAAGCCAAATCATAATAAGCCAGCGATTGAGATGGTTGGGACACGTGGCAAGGATGAAGGAAGAAAGACAGGCAAAGCAAGCCCTAATAAGAGGAGTGGTTGGAAGAAGAGGCAAGGGCAGACCTCGATCTACATGGATTCGGGCAGTAAAGCAAGATCTGGAGTTGATGGGAATCCCGCACTGGGAAAAGCTAACAGGAGACAAGTATGCAACCAAGCCATGGGCCTCTAAGGCGCCTTGAGCTATATAATAATATAAACATAACGAATAAGCAGTGACAATAAAGGTGCATCAAGTCAACGCGAGCTAAGCCGCTGGCACGGCTAATATATATATATATATATATATATATATATATATATATATATATATATATATATATATATATATATATATACCGGGCGTCACAGTATTCCGTCTACATAGAGTTATTGTGGATTTCTGGGAAGAAAATCTGACCACTTACCCAACTTATATTAGTTCAAAAAGTCGTAATTTTTGAGATACAGGGTGTCAAAGTTATACTTTTATGTTAGTTTTTTCTTAAGTAGCTTTCTTGATAATTGTATTATTTGTCCAAGATTAGATGCTAAGGAGATGAGAAATCGAAATCAGCTCACAGTTTTGTTGTAAATTGTAGTCGGCACCATTTATTGCACTGTGTATAATTTTAAATTGTCATAACTTTTTTATACCACTCTGTATGATATTTTTAATTGAACATTCGTGTTCTTCGCCTTCTCCTGTCTAAAAAAGCTCTCTTGGTAAATGTTGCTCCGAGTAACGGATTCTAAGATAGTGGGATGTTTGTTTCCATTTTTTAATTCTATTGTAAAATTCGCCAATGCGTTCCTTCTTATGTATATCTTATTATTGTTATTAGTCTTATATATATCTCATTATTGTTATTAGCCTGTTTACCTTTAAGCATGCTGCAAATTTCACAGACTATTCTTTTGGACCTGTCCTAAATCTGGAAGAAGTGTGAAGGGACGCATTTGCGAATTTGACAATGGAATTAAAGAATGGAAACGAACATCCCATTATCTCAGAAACTGTTACTTGGAGCAACACTTACCAACAGAGCCTTTTTAGATAGTTGGAGAAGGAAAATACGAATATTTAATTAAAAATATCATACAGAGTGGTACAAAAAAGTTATGAAAATTTGAAAGTATACACAGTGCAATAAGTGGCGCCACCTACAGTTTACAACAAAACTGAGTTGATTTCGATTTCTCATCTCAGAAAGCCCCTTAGCACTGAATCTTGTACAAATAGTACAATTATTAATAAAGCCATTTAGAAAAAACTAAAATAAAAGTATAAATTTTGCACCCTCTATCTGAAAGATTACGAATTTTTGGACTAAGGTAAGTTGAGTTAAATGGTCATATCTTCATCCCAGAAATCCACAGTAACTCTATGTACAAGGAATACTGAGACACCCTGTATATAAATATAGGTATATGAAGCGAAAATATTGGATTCTGAATAAGTGATTTTTTGAGACATTTTGTAGCTTTAAAATAGAAATACAAGTTAATGTAATCAGTAATAAAAATATATAACAACTTGAAAGCAGATAAATTCATGCCTTTTCGATATTCCATAAAAAAATTCATAGCCAATAAAACAGTGGTTTAAAGTAAACTAAAACCTAAATCGAATCACATCAAAAACCAATAAAATTCTGTTTTGAATTGCCTTTATCTACGTTCATATAAAATAATTCATTTCGCGGTTCGAATACAGTATACAGAATAATTTCTATATAATATATATTTTAATAGCCGAGTTTTATTACCCAAAACGGTATACGTTCTCAAAATGTAATCACCAAAAAGGTTTTAATTGCTTTGAAAAGTACATATTTCAGTATTGTATAACAAATAACTGCAAGCGTACATTTAAAATAAGTCTCGTAAAAGGTAGATCAAATAAAGCTGTTTAATATATATGAAGCAACTGAATCGCACGTCAGAATTGCTCCATTTCGGTGAAAATTTACATTATTAGGAAAATTGCAGAACACATTGTCTATCAAGGTTCTGTCTCTAGCAGAATTAGTATTTTTTATCATTCGTATAAGCCCAGTGCTATTCAAATAGGTAGATAGACTATCATTAACATATTCAGAAAAACTTGTATTAACATCTCCCACAATAATTATCTTAGATCTTTGCTGTACAGGGTGAGTCAACGATAGAGAAAAGTTCATTACCTCATTTGTTTCGAGAATGTCGAAAAAATGTTAAATACTTTTAGGGAATATTAAGGCGAACAGTTTAAAATTATTTTCGAGTATACAGGGTATTTCAAAAAGGTGTGGCCGATATAACATAAGTTCTTTTAAATGAAACATCCTATTTTCTACTTTATTTTTAAATTCTACGTCAAATTTTATGACTTTTTTATTAATAATGTTATATACCTAAACCTAGTACTTTTTCTAATATTTCAATTTATTTAAAAAAATACTAGTTGTCAGTTTTGTAAAAAATTGCCAATAGCGCCATTGTTTCTAAGTGGAATACTCATAATTGGTACGAGCATTCTATAGCGTTGAAAAAAAAGATATGTGTAAAGAAATTTGAGTTAGATGCCTCAGGGTGTACAAAATTAATTTATGCATTTCGACTATTTTAAATTGAAAATCTCAATTTTTTTAAATGGCACACCCTGTATACTATTATTTCTTCTGATAGATTTTACAAAACCCTCCAACTTTTATTAAGTATATCATATACCTATTTCTAATAGTTTTCGATTTATTTTGAATTTTTCAATTTCTGTCCTTGTTTTTAATTCACTTACGCTATTGTGAAAAGATAAACAAATAGTTAATAATAATTTTAATATAGTTTAACTTATCTAATGATTAATTATTATGACGTAATAAATGTTCAAAAATATGCCCGTCTCCTTGAATACACATGTTTAGTCGTTTTACTATATTTTCCTTCACTTTCCTTAGCATAAAGGGCCTTATTGTCCTGCACGAATCCCGTATCCTATTTTCCATATTTACTGGTGTTGTAGGGGGATTCACATAAACACGATCTTTAACAAAAAGAATTCTAAACGTGTTAAGTCACATGATCGAGGGGGCCACCGAATGAATCCATCCCTACCGATCCATTTTTGTGGGTAAGGATAGCTTAAAAATTCCCGAACTCCCCGGTGGTAAGGAGCAGAAACTTCGTCTTGTTGAATCCATATTTGTTCCCTGTCAAAGTTATCAACTTCTTCAAGAAATTGGAGTAATTCATTTTGCAAAAAATTTAGATATCTAGGCCCGTTAAGCGGTTTGCGGAAAAAATATGGACCAACTCTGTAGCATCTAACTCAAATTTCTTTACATATATCTTTTTCTTCATCTTTATAGAACGCTCGTACCAATTATGAGTATTCCACCTTCAGAAACAATGGCGCTACAGGCAATTTTTTAGAAAACTGTATTTTTTTTTAAATTGAAATATTAGATGTATGTATGTATGTTTAGGTGTAGCGCATCGATAGCTAATATCATTTAGCGCCAGATTATGTTGATATTATAATTTAGAGTAAAGATCCGATTCCTTTAAAAAACCTATTAGACATTTTATGTTATTTGTATTTGGTGCAACTATTTGATGTAGGGGTCTCAGTAAATTATGTTTTGTTCTTTGGGGAGATAATCATGCGAAAGGATATGTTTTATCAAGAGGGCTGTATTACATTATTGACATAATGGAGGGGGTTCCCCTTTTAATAGATAAGAATGGGTTAGATTCGTATGACCTATGGATATTCTTCTCCATAAGATATTCTCTTTTCGTGTCAAACTTGAAAGGTGAAAAGGTGGATATACCGAAGGCTTTACTTCCCATAATTTGTTTTCCTCTTGCAAGTCCCAAGTTAGTTGAAATAAATTTTTGATGATATCCTTGAAATGATTTATCAAGTCTTTGGTGTTAAGATTGGATTTAAGATTTTTCCAGAAGTGATTGTCAATTTGGCATTATTATCCGCCAGATCATTTCCCCTTATGTTAATATGGCTAGGAGTCCACAACAATAATATGTTGTTCTTCCGGATATCACTTATATGTAAAAGGTCTATTATGTTTAACACTAATGGGATGAGTGTTTTTGAAGAATTTATGGATTTCAGAGAGCTGAGAGAATCTGTTATGATGAGAATACTACTATTTACATTTGATCTTAAAGCTGTTTTAATAGCTTCTCTAATAGCTAATAATTCGGCTGTATACACTGATGAAATGTTGTTTAGTTTATATTTGTGAATAATGTTTGGTGCAACCACTGCTGCACCGACTCCCAAATCTGATTTAGATCCGTCTGTCTAATATTGAATGTGATTTTGATATTTATCATGAATCAGTTGGAGGAACGATGATTTTATTCGAGAAGAGGAAGTTGATTCCTTATTATATTTGGTCAAGCTAATATCTATCTCGGGAGTAGGAGCTGTCCAAGGGGGAACTGTTGGGAATTTAGATGAGTCCGGAGACAAGAAATTTAATTCATGGTAGATAAAAGGCTCTTTATTCTGGATTGTATGGAATTTGGGTTGAAAGTTTTTAGATGTAACTGATGAAGTTTGAGAGCTTGTTTAATATGGGGTCTGAATAAAGAGGTGGAATAAAATCTCATTAAGGATTTTTGTCTTTGTAAGAAGAGGGGAGGCATAGAAGCTATGCATTGTAAACTTGGAATTGGGGAGGTTCTATAAGCCCCTGTCAATAGGCGTAAGGCCTGATTCTGGATAGTTTCTAGAGATCTTTTTATTGTAGGACTAGCTGCGTCATAAATAAAGTCCCCATAGCTTAGTTTAGATAAAATGATCGATCTGTATAACTTGATTAGAGAGGGGAAGTTTGCTCTCCATGAGGTGTTTGATTATAATTTCATTATGTTCAAATCTCTCGATGTTTTTATTTTAAGATATTCAATGTGTTTTTTCCAATTCAGTCTGTTATCAAATATAAGTCCCAACATAGTGATGTTATTTTTCATTGGAATGGGGGTATTGGATAAAGATAGGGTGTTAGTTTTAGAACAACCTCTTTTCCTACAGAAATGAATTACAGAATATTCAGACGGAGAGAAGGTAAAACCTGATTGCACTGACCAATCTGAAATCCTATTTAGTGCCGATTGCAAAGTATTGGTAATTGAGATATTATTCGATGAGGAGTTGTAGATGATAATATCATCTGCAAAGAGCTTTAAAGATGTATTTCTCGGTATATGTTCTTCAATTGTCTGTATTGCCAAGAGGAAAAGGGTAGGGCTCAGGATTGAGCCTTGTGGGACTCCAAGTTCAAACTTAAATTCATTAGATAATTTGTTGTTTAACTTTACTCTAAAAGAGCGGGGTAGATGATCATGGAGTTTCAATTTTTTTAGTTGGTTTAGGATGAATTGCGTATTTGTGGTATCAAAAGCATTTTGTATATCCAGTGAGATAGCTGAAAGGTGGGCATTTTTGTGTATTGATTGGTTGATATCAGAGTCTAGAAGAGCTAAGTATTCTAATGCGGATCGATGTTTCCTGAAACCAAATTGGTTGGGACTGAGAAGATTTTTTGATTCCAAGATCCACTCTAGGCGACTTTTTACCATTCTCTCCATTATTTTACAGAGTTGGCTTGTTAGTGAAATTGGCCTGTAACTACTTGGTTGGTTTCTCTCGTTTACCCGATTTATGAATTGGAATAATAGTCGATTTTAGCCATAAAGATGGAAAGGAATCTGAGATCCATAGATGGTTAATGTAGTCCAGTATTGTTTTTTTTTATAATTTGGTGGTAAATGTTTAAGGAATTGAGTACATAAGTCGTCAGGACCGGGAGCGGTCATTTTTTGCTTTTTGTAAGGAAAGATAAAATTCTTTTTGTGTGAAGGGGAAGTTGTAGTTTTGTAGCTCTAAAGAATCGAAGTCGTTTAGGTGTAGCTGAGTAGATGTTGATGAGTGAGTTATATGAGCTGTTTTGTTTTGAAAGAAAGTTGCGAAATTATTGCTGATAGTTTCTGGATTTGAATGCCATAAGTTATCTATTAGATATATCTATTAGATATTAGAAAAACTACTAGGTTTAAGTATAAAATACTATTAATAAAAAAGTTATAAAATTTTACGCAGAACTTAAAAATAAATTAGAAAATAGGATGTTCCCTTTAAAAAAAAAAAACATATTTTATATCAGCCAGACTTTTTTGAAGTACCCTGTATACTCAAAAATAATTTTAAACTGTGCACCTCAACATTCCCTAAAACTATTGTATTTAACATTTTTTCGTCGATCCCGAAACAAATGAGATAATGAACTTTACTCTATCTTTGACACCCTGTACATGTGTGTCTATACTTTTATCTATAAAGTGAATAACATATACAAGTAGGAGACATATATCAAATAAAGTTTGTTTCCGATTTTTGCTTATATGTACCAGACAAATTATTCAAGGTAATGCACTCGTGACAATTTTCATTCAATCTACATCTTATGGAGAATATTCCAGAATTTTTTCGATTAGTAGTACTTTTAGAGATAGGGTGGGTGGACAACCGTTTTTGGCAATTTTTTAAAAATAATGTAAAGAAAAGTTTGGGCAAGTATTACATCATATTTATTTTTGAACTCGTGTTTTCACAAGCTTTTATTTGACACTCCTCTCGATGACCCTGAAAAAAAAGTCTACTTCACCACCCAAAACTAACCTCTCAAGTCAGAATTTAACTTTCAAAACTGAACGCCAATTAATTCCTATATTTGTGACAAATTTCATCTTTCTATGTCAAATAGTTTTGGATAAATCGGCTGTGACAGACAGACATCGAAGGGATTCCATAAGTGTTCTGTTTTTTTGATACTGAACACCAGAAACAGTCCCCCTAAACTTGAACGTGATAGTGCAAAAGTTTATCGAAGTACTTTCTTAACTTTGCCTTGAAAAAGATGATTAACAAATCACACGGTTTAATTAATGTTAATATTATAATAACAAAAAACATCCAATTATGTTTTATCTAACAAATTAATAAAAATTATTTAATTTCGTAATAAAATGCATTTGCCTCCTCGCCTGAGCCCCCAGATCATTGCATTAAGTTCAGGCTTGTGGCGACAGACTTTCTACAGCTGCACACGATAAAATGTTATCAAAAATTTTATAATATAACACAGGCAGTATTACGTTACTTATCAACAAATTGCGCAGTTGGGGTCTGTCAATGACCCTAGATTTTTAAGATCTGAATACACTGCTCAAACAAGTTGTTATACATATAATACATTTTAAATAAAATTTATGGAGTTTACGATCGCTTCTAGGTGAAACATCTTAATATTTACACTTCTATAATATATATATATATATATATATATATATATATATATATATATATATATATATATATATATATATATAAAATGCAACGTCTCTCTGTCTGTCTGTCCGTTTGTGCGTTTATCACTTATCCGATTTACGTACCTTTTTTTTTAAACATACATATGTTCTCTGGCCAGGTTATAGGCTATATTTTATTACGATAGGTAGCATAAGGAATGAGCAGTGACGTAAAATAGTGAATGAAGTCTAAAAAAAGTTTGCCGCTAACGCGTTCCCTTGCAGTACACAGCCTAAACTATTAAATAAGGAACAATATTATGTAGCAGAGAATATCTATAATTTGTAATCTGTAATATATATTAAATGCAATGTCTCTCTGTCTGTCTGTCTGTCCATTAGTGTGTTTATCACGCGAGAATCACTCATCCGATTTACGTGATTTTTTAAATTCATACATATGTTCTCTGACCAGGTTATAGATATATGTTTTATTATATCTATAATATATATAAAATGCAACATATCTCTGTCTGTCTGTCTCTCCGTTAGTGCGCTTATCACTGGAGAACCACTTATCCGATTTACGTACTTTTTTTTTTAAAAACATACATATGTTCTCTGGCCAGGTTATAGGCTATGTTTTATTACGATAGGTAGCATAAGGAATGAGCAGTGACGATAATAGTGAATGCAGTCGGAAAAAAGTTTGCCGCTAGCGCGTTCCCTTGCAATATACAGCCTAACCCATTAAATATGGAACAATATTATGTAGCAGAGAATATCTATAATCTATAATATATATAAAATGCAATGTCTCTCTGTCTGTCTGTCTGTCCATTAGTGCGTTTATCACGCGAGAACCACTTACACGAATTACGTGTCTTTTTTTAAATTCATACATATATTCTTTGGCCAGGTCATATAATAATAATCTATATCTATTATATATAAAATGCAACGTCTCTCTGCCCGTCTGTCTGTCTGTCTGTCCGTCCGTCAGTGCGCTTATCACTGGAGAACCACTTATCCAATTTACGTGATTTTTTTTTAAACATACATATGTTCTCTGGCCATGAGGAATAAGCAGCAATGATAATAGTGAATCAAATCAGAGAAAAGTTTGCCGCTAGCGCGTTCTCTTACAATACACTGCCTAAACCACTAAATATGGAACGATATCATGTAGCAAAGGATATCTATAATATCTGTAAAACGCAACATTTCTCTGTCTGTTTGTCCGTTTGTGCGCTTATCACTGGAGAACCACTTATCCTATTTTCGTGCTTTTTTTTTAAACATGCTCTACCATTAAATATGGAACAATATCATGGACCAAAGAATATCTATAATATATATAAAATGCAACGTCTCTCTGTCTGTCCGTTAGTGCGCTTATCACTGGAGAACCACTTATCCGATTTACGTGCTTTTTTTTTTAACATACGTATGTTCTCTGGCCAGGTTATAGGATATATTTCATTACGTTAGGTGACATAAGAAATAAGCAGTGACGATAATAGTGAAACAAGTCGGAGAAAAGTTTGCCGCTAGCGCGTTCTCTTCCAATACACTGCCTAAAGCATTAAATGTGGAACAATATCATGTAGCAAAGAATATAATATATATAAAAAACAAAGTCTCTCTGTCTGTCTGTCTGTCCGTTAGTGCGCTTATCACTCGAGAACCACTTACCGATTTACGTGTTTTTATAAATTTATACATATGTTCTATATAATTCGATATAAGCCTAGATAATGGGAGATAAGGTGAGATAATGGGAGATAAGCAGAGATAAGTTTGGATAATGGGAGTTATGATGAGATAATGGGAGATAAGGAGAAATAATGGGAGATAAGGAGAAATATTGCGAGATAAGTCGGTATAAGCCTAGATAATGGGAAATAAGGTGAGATAATGGTAGATAAGGAGACATAATGGGAGATAAGAAGAAATAATGGGAGACGAGCAGAGATAAGCCTAGATAATGCAAATTATGTAGAGATAATGAGAGATAAGGAGAAATATTGGGAGATAAGGGGAAATAATGGTAGATATTTTATTACGTTGGGTAACATAAGGAATAAGCAGTGACAATAGTAGTGAATCAAGTGCAAGCGAGCGGAGCCACGGGCCCGGCTAGTTTGAAATAAAATACAGTGTAATTATTTCACTAAATCTATTCATATCCTGACACGTGTTTCGGTTTCGCGACAATTTTCGAAGAGGGTTAAAATAAGACTAAACTTTTTTAAGAGATATTACATTTAGATGTTTAATTTGTACTAAATTTAAATTAAGAGGTAATAGAACTAGGTTAATTGCAGGTAGTCTATCTTAACACGGCGTCTAATAAGGGGGTATTTTCAAATTCTATTTGAATGTTCGTTATTTTTATACTATTTTTAACGGCTTTTTTTATGCTAAGAATTTTTAAATAATAAAGTTTTCCTTTTCGAGCACTGTATAGCAACTTTACCCTCTTGTTAGTAAAAAGGTCATTATTGTGTATGCAGGGTTCAGCAAAGCCAGTCAATTTTTGTTTATTTAAAAGGGCGCCTGTGTTCTTTTAATATTTGTTGTAGACTCTGTCCCGCTTGTCCCACATAGATAGCGTCACAGTCATCATAATTAACTTCATATATACCCGATTTTCCATATTTGTTGGATCTTTTTTTGTTATTAACTAGATATCGGGCTATATTATTTTTATTAGCACTTGTACAGTTTTATTTCTAACTTATTAAGGCTACTATTGATTTTGTTTCAAATACCACAGATATAGTTGATAGCAAACCATTTTGTACTATCGTGTTATACGACTGATGCGTAAAATTGTTTAAGTATATTTTTTATGTTATTTTGTTCCATACAAAGTTTAGATAATGTTTATTTCCAATATAACAATCAATTTTATGTTCAGAAAGAAGGAACAGCTATGGATAATTGCTTATCACCTTTCATAGCCAATTTATTCATGAGTAAGTTTGAAATCGAAGCCAGTCAAGCATTCGAATATTTCCCAAGGGTATGGTATAGGTATGTGGATGATATTTTCGCGATTTTTGATACAAAGAAAGCAAATATTGATGATTTTGTTTCTAAATTAAATAGCCGGTATGATTCCATTAAATTCACTTACGAAGTTTAGAACAAAGGACAATTGCCTTTTCTAGATATTTTAATTATTAAAAATAATAATAGATTAGAGTTTGATATCTATAGGAAGGACACAGTAACAGATAGATATATTCCTAATGATTCATTTCATTGCAAACAACATAAATTAGCCTCATTACATTTTTCAGTTCATCGTTTGGTCACTTTCCCTCTGAATAGAGTAAACTTTAATAAAGAAAGGAATCGTATTAGAAATATAACTAGAGTTAATGGTTATAACGTTGACTTAGTAAATAAGCTAATAAATAGACATAAGTTTAGGTTTAATATTCAGAATTCCACCTTTTTACAAGCGAAGAAAATAACACCAAGTATGTCTCCATACCATATAATCCGAAATATAGCAAGGGACACAATAAGGTATTTAATAAGGTAGGCCTCACCTTAGTCTATAAGTCATCAGACAATCTGAGGAATATCTTAGGAAATCCCAAAGATAAGATTCCTAATTGTGAGAAAAGTGGAATTTATGAAATTAGTTTTAATGATTGTGACAAACAGTATGTTGGGCAAACTAAAAGGTTAATTAAACTTAGTACACTTAAAATACAATAGAACAGAAAAGTCTAGCATTGCCGAACATGCCCTTGAAGCTGATCATACTGTAACATTAGATAATCTAAGATTAATAAAAAATGTATCTGATAGAAGATAGGGTAGATTTGTAGTTTAGCTTTAACCAATCATCGCTCTTGATAACGCTAACATGGTTAGCGAAACGCGCGTCGAGTGCAAAAATAATATATCACCACTACACGAAAAGTGTTTCGTGTAGTAGTGATATATACTGAGTAGTTTTCTGGGATACAAAAGAAATTTTGTTTATTGATTACCTTCAGACGGGTTAAACAATCATAAGAGAGTATTATTACAACCTTTTGGAATAGTTAGATGAGAAAATTCGTCAGAAAAGGACCGATTTGCAGAAGAAAAAAATCATCTTTCATCATGATAATGCACCTCTGTGAGCAGGTGTTTCTGCAAAGGCAAAATTGGTCTGATTAAAGTACGAATTTACGAATTCTTGGAACATCCAACCTATTCGCCAGATCTGGCTCCGCCTCACTGCTGTCTGTTCTCAAAAGATTTCTACGTGAAAAGCGTTTTTCATCAAATGATGTGGTGATCGTATCTGTAGATGGGTATTTTGAAGGTCTTCCGAAAAACCACTTCAAAGATGGGGTAAATGAATTGGAAAATCGCTGGAAAAAATGTATTGAGTTTAAGGCAGATTATATCGAAGAACAAATGTATTTCGGGTCATTAATTCATCTTGTTTCATTTTCGTTTTCAAAACTTATTGACTGACCAGTATTTTTCTTTATACGGTCATATTGATTAAAACGGAACAAAATTATAACTATTTAATCCAAGCTTTTATCAGGAAAATATGTAAAAGTAAAAGCACAACGACAAGAGAATTAAAAGAGAGTTTCTTGATGCTGGTGAGATTTGAACCTACGATCTCACTGCACTTTACCAACTAAACCACAGTGCCAGCGTACCTTGACTTGCTAGTCGGAGATCTGTTTCGTTGATAATATGATATTAAAATTTAATACAAATTTTATTTTCAGTCTATCGATACTTTAACTATTTCCTGTCTAAGTCTT
This sequence comes from Pachyrhynchus sulphureomaculatus, assembly GCA_019049505.1. Lineage (NCBI taxonomy): Eukaryota > Metazoa > Arthropoda > Insecta > Coleoptera > Curculionidae > Pachyrhynchus > Pachyrhynchus sulphureomaculatus. The sequence continues at coordinate 249,714,538 of CM032446.1, read as the reverse complement.
GCTATACGAAAGTATGAAAATCATAAAATGCAAAAGTAGTTTTAAATAAAGACAGAGGGCCTATTCCTTATAGTCCCCTCTACTGGTTACTTGACCGGAACTGATGGCCTTGCCTATGTCATTAGTTCCGCTTGAGTAATTCAAGGGTTAGGCTAAGTATAAATAGGGTAGATTTGTAATTTAGCTTTAGTCAATCATCGCTCCTGATGAAGCTAACATGGTTAGCGAAACGCCCGTCGAGTGCAAAAATAAAGTGTTTGGTGTAGTGGTGATATATACTGAGTAGTATCATTGTGCCAAAGATTCTACATTCCCAACTTAGTACTATTCGTAAGGTTTATAATTGGTTACATCCGCCTGAGTAGGGATTTTACCCTTTTTGTATATCCTGAGGATATTGGCGTGGATATCGTAATACCCGTCAACGTTGTCCAAGTGCCGAAACATACGTTTCTGTATTTTACAGCACCTTTTAGACAACGCGGTAGTGCTGCCACGGATATTATTACATTTCTGCAAACAACTCCTACCTATGTAAGTGTCCAGGCCAAATATACTCAAATGAATTAATAAATAAAGTATAACGATCTGCGGGGATCGAAATCCGATACCTTGTATACCGCAAGCAAGTTACTACGCCACGGAGGCCCGAGTCGCCAGTAATGACACTAAATGAGTTTTCAACAAAGTTTGTTTCTTATCTTTGTTGAAAACTGATGACCTTAATTTTTTATATATATAGCATATAACTTATCAAAAATAACGCAGTGGTGATCATTTTCATTCAATCTACACTTTATGGAGAATATTCCGAAATTTTCTTAAAATTTTTTGATTTTCGAGATAATTATAACATTGATTTTTGGCGGTTTTTTAAAAATATTATGAAGAAAAATTTACGCGAGTTTTTCACAAGCTTTCATTCACTCGACGAACTCGTAAATTTTTTTTCGCTTTCGATTTCACCCCCAAAACTAACCCCTTAAGTCAAAATTTAACTTTCAAAACTGATTGGGCCATAAATTCCTCTACTTGTGTCAACTTCAACTTTCTATATCAAATAGTTTCGGAAAAAATCAGGGGCGACAGACGGACAGATAGATGGACAGACAGACACTAAGGTGATCCCATAAGTGTTCCGTATGGAACACTAAAAAGAATCATCTAATCGGTACAAATTCGGTAGAAATTTAAGTTTTTTCAGGATTTATTCAGAAACAACATAATCAATTTCAATATATGGAACCACCTCGTATGTGCACTTTCTGGAATAAAAAAATAATCATCCAAATCGGTACATATTTGCCGAGTTATGTGGGAACATTAAAAAAAACACATACGCATCGAATTGAAAACCTCCTTTTACTCCTTCTCTTTGAAGTCGGTTAATTAAGGAATTATCCTATTATACAACATTATTAAAATTATATTTTTTTGCGATCGTCTGTGAAAGCTAGAACATATTCCTCTACTTCAACAACCCTACACATCTCTTTCCGTATGCGTTTCACTACAAACAATAAAACTTGAAAGTTCATTACTTTAATCAAAAATCAAGAATATTTTTTACAATATTTTTGAAAGGGTACGAAATTTATTGACGCGCATCTCTTTCACGTTGTTTACTTGAGACAATATTGCTCAAGAACTGTATGTTCCATTTCTACTTCAAATTTTATACAAGTACAAAATTTACAATGGATGTCTCGTCGCGTATAGGAGTTATCATGTCGACAGACTACAAGACAGAAAAGCAGATAGAAATGGGAAACTATGCTGATCCAGGGATTCTGAAAGGTGAAAAAATGCAAAACTCTCGAAATGAAAGTAATATTGGATATTTAAAGACGCCAACCGTTTTCATCCCCTTCCCTTGAAGCAACTCAAAACCTTTTATTTCTAATATTATATTTTTATCAAATTTTTTTTTTTTTTTTTTTTTATTGGTCTAGCACACGTGCTGCAGGGAAGTCCCTAAAGCCCTCCAGGAGCGGCACGAGTGCGGAAAAAGCGATTAACGTTGTTCTTGAATCGCTGTAAATTGTACTCGGTGGGAAACACAGCGCTGGGCAAATTATTCCAAAGGGATGACGTTCTCCATATAAAAGATTGCTTGAAAAGCATCGTACGCGGAGTAACAAGCTGAACCTCATACGGATGCGAAGCACCAGCGTGACGTGTATTTCTAACATGCACCGCTTTGGGAGGAATTAAGCGGGCTACATCCTTCGAACACTTTCCATGAAAATACTTGTAGAACAGACTCAAGTCGCCAACCGTTCTTCGATGTTCCAGCGAATCAAGGCCGCCGGTCAATTCCGGGTCCCCAATCAGACGGACCGCTCTTCTCTGAACAGAATCCAACAAATGCAGTGTATATTTGGGATCGGAGCCCCAAACGTGGGAGCAGTATTCCATAGTTGGTCGAATTTGGGCTTTGAAAAGAATTAACAGTTGCTGTGGGGTATAAAGCTTTCTGGTTCTAAATAATATTCCCAATTTTTCAGAAGCTCTCCTTGCTATGCCTGCAACATGTTCATGCCAAGACATATTTGCTCCCAAACTAACGCCCAACAAATTGAGCGACGATGCTAGAGGAATGGAGTGCCCCGACATAACTATGTCGGGTTCAGCAACGTTAACTTTTTTAGAAAAAACTGCCGCTTGGGTTTTTGTAGCGTTAAATTCCACTTGGTTACTGTCACCCTAAGATAGAATTTCTTCCAGGTCTTTGTTAAGTTGAACGACCTCCTGCTGTCTGCGGATATTCGCCTGAGTAGCCGATGTCCGAGCGTTCAAGGTGAATGAAGAGACAAGCGCACTGTCATCTGCAAAGCTATAGATTGGATTCCCGGTCTTTTCCAGCAGATCGTTAATGTAAATGAGAAAGAGAGTAGGAGACAGTATGGAGCCCTGGGGCACACCGGCGTTGATAGTGAGGGTGTTAGAAAGAAATCCGTCGAACCGCCACTCGTAAAGAACGCTCTCTGAGGAAATATGAGAGCCACAAACAGAACCTTTCAGACATACCATAAGAGCGCAACTTAGCCAACAGTCCATCGTGCCAAACACGGTCGAATGCCTTGGATATGTCAAGAGCAACCGCTCGAGATTCTCCAATGTGTTCAATTGCGTTGTTCCAAACATGTGTTACATAAGTCAGAAGATCTCCTGTTGATCTATGTTTACGAAAACCATATTGGTGATCGCTAATAATATTGAATCGTTCAAGATATTTTAGAAGATGCTCATTGATAACCTTTTCCATGACTTTCGATATCATTGAAAGCAGTGCAACTGGTCGGTAGTTATTTGGCAAGGTCTTCTTACCTTTTTTAGGTATCGGCTGAACCGTGGCACATTTCCAGCAGGACGGAAATATTCCCTTTCTGTAGGATAGGTTAAAAAGTCTACAGAAAACTGGTGTTAGTTCCCTTGCACAGTTTTTGAGAACTATGGCAGGTATTCCGTCAGCGCCAGAAGCCTTCTTGGTGTCTAGCTTCATTAAAATACGCTTTATGATGCGCTGTCTGAAGACAACATCGGGCATCCTTGACTGCAATATGGGAATAGTAGGTGGGGTTTTTCCTTGGAAATCGACAGTAGAATGTGAAGCAAAGAGTTCAGCCAACAAGTTCGCTCTCTCAACAGGTGTGGTTGCAATGGAATTATCTGGCCGTGTGAGTGGTGGTATGGTGGATTTGGTAAAGTTTTGACTAACTGCCTTAGCGACTGCCCAAAAGGACCTGGAATTGTTGGGACAAGCGAGAAGTTTGTTTCTAATTCGTTGATTGTGTGCCTCCTTGGTTTCATCCTGCATCTGTTCCGGGCATGAACAAAGATATTTCGATTTAAGGTGTTAGGATTTTCACGCCATTGTCGGTAGGCAATATGTTTAGAAGCAACAGCTTCTTTGCATTTTCGGTCGAACCAAGGTTTGCCGTTGGAGGAGCATTTCTTCGAAAAAGGGATGTAAGCTTCCATACCAGCCAAAATAACATTGGAGACCTCCCTGGCGCAGTCAGATGGGTTATCGGATCGAAAACAAACGTCCATCCAAGGGAAATTTCGAAAGTATTCCATGAGATCTTCCCATTTAGCAGATTTGTAGTGCCAAATCTTGCGCGGCCTAGGCCTAATATATTAGACATTTCGTTCGAGAGTTACCATTTCAACATACCGATTGACGGACGGGAAGACGAAATAATGTTTCCATGGTCAATGAAACAAGAAATACAAAAAATCTCGGAACGTAATTTTAAATGCATTTTTTTTCCATTAGCAAACGAAGCATATAGTAAAACAAGTAACGTTGCAATAAAATATAACATTTTGTATCTCTAACTCTATGAAAGCCTAAAGTTTAAAAGCTTTCCTGTTTCCTTATTGAGGGCTGTCAGAACCGCTGTCCAACAGAAGAACTGTTACTAACAAGTACAGCTAGGTGTGTAGGCATCGATCGTTAGAGTCCTCACCAGGTACTGATATTCTGTACAGCTACTAAAAATGAACAAAGTCCGTATTTCAGCAGGGACCAATGTTCTTTCAGCCGAGCTAGGGTCGACAAACGACTAAAATTTAACAGCACCCTTCCTCGGAGACTGTTTAAGACTACAAACCGACAAAGGAATAACACAGGGGAACAGCTGTTTTGGTGTCGAGGTTTTTTGAGCTGATTCTATATCAATTTGAAGTCCTGAATTCAAATAACGTATTCATTTGTACCTAGGAGGAGATATACAATTTTAGAGAAATATAAGTTACATTATTGTAACTCAAATCCGTAAGTGTAGTAAACAAAAGTAGATACGAAATTTTTATTTTAGTTATACAAAATACAATATTATGTCGTACTTACAAACAAAAAAAAAACATTGAAGAAATGAAATAGTCGCTCAACACTTGGAAAGCTTCTTTTCCGCGACATTCTTGAATGTTTTTTTTAAACAGTCCCTTTTTAAACTCCAGCAGTAATCTGCCATCATGTGCATGTCCCATCTTCCTTGGTAGCGGTCCTCCATAACTTTAATATCTTGGTGAAATCTTTCACCTTGTTCCTCACTCATGTCTCCTAAATTTTCTGGAAAACGGTCTAAGTGGCTGTGTAAATAGTGTATTTTAATACTCATATTGCACCCTAAGGATTTGAAACTATTAAGCATCTTGTTAACTATTTCAACATAGTTTTGAGCTTTATGTTTGCCTAGAAAATTTTCTACAACTGCAACAAATGATGTCCAAGCTTCTCGTTCAACTTGATTCATTGAATTTATGAAGGCAGGATCCTTAATTAATTGTCTTATTTGTGGGCCGTCAAATATCCCTGCTTTGAGTTTTTCTGTGCTCAACTGATGCATTTTTACCCCTATATATGCAAAACAAGACCCATTCTTATCAAGAGCCTTTACAAATTGCTTCATTAAGCCCAACTTTATATGTAACGGAGGAAGTATGATTTTTTCTCTTTCAACCAAAGCGTCGTTAATGACATTCTTTTCCCCAACGTCCATGTTTTTCTCTCTGAGGCCAATCTTTTCTAACCCAGTGGTGTGTTTTGTCCCTACTATCCCAGAGGCACAAGAAACACGGATATTTTCGTGTAACCACTTTGCTGCCCAAGAAGAAAGTTTACCATTTTTAAGTCTACACAAATCATCCATTGATGTTCGTAATACTTTATCTTCTGCAAGACCAAAGCTATGGTATTATATTCTTCTTTCAGTTTCATTGAGTAAGCTAGTGGTATTGAACCATATTTATTCCCATTATGTAGAAGGACACATTTTAAACTTCGCTTTGAACTGTCAATAAATAGGCGCCAATCATCTGGAATATATTCAGAAAGTCCCATTTCTTTCATGAGTCCCCTAATTTCGTGACAAAATACAAGATTGTCTTCTTGAGAAAAGAATGGTAGCAGATCTTTTTCTCTTGTACGGTAAAAGGTAATTTTGGTTCCTTGTTCCAGTAAATATTTGTCGTTCAACCTAGAAGCCAGTACTTCAGAAGCTTTTTTCGATAAATCGAGATCCCTGGTGAGATCATTTAATTCATTTTGATTGAAGCGTTGAGGAACTGATGACGTCCCCTCATAGTCACTGTCAGTTTCATTAGCATCAGAATTTTTATTAGCATCAGAAGAGCGTTCAGAGGGAAAATATTCGTCATCAGAGATATGTGGTAGCTGATGAAATGTTGGAATCGGTATTTCATCTGAGTGCGGGATAGGGCGTATTGCCGAGTCTAAATTGGGATAAGTCCACTTACTGCGGTTATTTCGATTGATTCCATTAGCATTTACTAAACAGAAATAACAATCATTGAAGCGGTTTTTTTGGTTCTCTCCAAACCATTGGTACGCCGAATTTTAGACATTTTCTTTTCCCGTTAGTCCACTGCCGTAAATGCTCTGTATAAGTTTTACATACGAGATGCGGGGCCCACGTTTTGTCCTGATCACCAAGCTTAACTCCAAAGTATCCAAGATACGCTCGCTTTACAAAGTCAGTAATAGTTTGTCTGTTTTGTTGAAACATGTATTCTCCGCATATATAGCAAAACACATCAGGTTGATTTACACAACTTCTTCTTGAACTGGAACCTGAACTCATTTTAATTCTGTTCAATAACACAAAAACACTCTTTTCTTAACATAAAATAACACGCCGAATTCGATCTACTCTCATTAGTAAGAACGCACAAACTGACGAGACTTACCCGAGTTAGGTGATTAAAAGGGTCAGTTCAGGTACCTGATAGGCAATGGTTCCACTATTTATAGATTTACCTGGAATTTACTCAATTACAGACTGACCATAAAACCATTGTACCTACATTAATGAATATATAATAATTTTAGAACTCTCATAATTGAATATACTGAATAAAAACCACATTGGTAAATAAGTTGATGTATCTAAAAAAGTAGAGCTGATAGAGAAAAAACGGATTGCATGTATAGATTTAGCTTCTCAAATATAGTTAAAATCAGTTAGGCAGCTCGCTCGTTACAGTTGTAACCTAACAACCCATTACTGTAAGTACTTCGAGTTTTGTTCTCTCGTTTGTCTATTCCAGCTGTCAGTAGTCACTGCTGAAATCTGGACTTTTGTTCATTCTCATTAGCTGCAACGATTTTTAAGAGAAGTGATTTTAAGTAAAAAAATACTTATTTTGAGCAGTGTATTAATAGTTTAAAGTATTGTTATTATTACTAATTTGTAATGTTTATTTATGACATGACTTTTAAAAAGTTTTACCATAACACGAAATTCATCAAAAGGAACCTTGAGCTGTCGAAAGTCTGTGGTTATGGTGATAATGATATTAGATTAAATTTTTTTTTTAAGTTATATTTTTTTACGTTTGAAAAATACAAACAAGAATTGTACTGTGTGTGTCACTTGAGCCAAAAAAGAGGGTCAACCTCGGAATGAGAGATAATAAGCTGTAAACTTGTATAAACCTTTATTTTGGCATTCTAAAAATTGTCCCAAAAGTCTCATAAAATCTTGTGTCCGCGTCTTAAGATATTCAAGGTCAAAGGTTACAAAAATCGTTTTTTTCGCAAATATCTCGCTTCCTATGGTTTCAATGATATTTGCATTTATTATAAAAATTGTAGATCATAAAATTCTCTACAAATTTTGTTTTAAATATTTTTTTATACGCTTAACCGTTTTTGAGATAGAGCGCGGAGAGCGCGCAGCGCTCAGCCGTACATAGCATAATGCAAGGTCAGCCATGAGTCCCGGTAAATAATACGTCTTATAAAGTTAATTAATCATTAAAAAATCCATAATTATGAATAATTTGCCTTATTTATTAATTAGTTCATTATATTTAATACTATTTTTCATTTATCAAATATATTCGTTTAATAATACTTACCTACTTCCTGTAATTAAAAAATTGTTAAGTGAAATACTTTAAGTATATTTTAATTTTATTCTAATATATCTTATTTATATTTTATTCAGATTTTATTACGATTATACCTGGGAATCGGACCCCTATAATACTACCTTTTCTATTTATAGTCAGTTGTTCCATTGTATAGTTGAGACCGATTTCTTTTTCAAGGGACCACTTTCTACTAACCAAGTTTATTCGTTAGTTTTGAATTATATCTTTGCAACGACGGACGTACAATTTTAAGAGTTATGGCTGATTTGTGTTTTATATGTGACTAGCAGTGCCCGCGGCTCCGCTCGCGTGGACTTGATTCACTACTATCGTCACTGCTTATTCCTTATGTTACCTAACGTACGTGTAATAAAATATCTGCCATTATTTCCCCTTATCTCCTATTATTTCTCCTTATCTCCCATTATTTATCCTTATCTCCCATTATCTCACCATAACTCCCATTATCTAGACTTTTCTCTGCTTACCTCCCATTATTTCTCCATATCTCCCATTATTTATACTTATATTTCATTATCTCACTTTATCTCCCATTATCTAGGCTTATATCGAATTAAATAGAACATATGTAAATATAAAAACAGGTAAATCGGATAAGTGGTTTTCAAGTGATAAGCGCACTAACGGGCAGACAGACAGACAAAGAGACGTTGCATTTTATATATTATATTCTTTGAACATGATATTGTTCCATATTTAATGCTTTAGGCAGTGTATTGCAAGAGAACGCGCTAACGGTAACCTTTTTTTCCGACTTGGGTCACTATTATCGTCACTGCTTATTCTTTATGTTACCTAGCGCAATAAAATATATCCTATAACCTGGCCAGAGAACATATGTATGTTTTAAAAAAAGAACACGTAACGCACTAACGGACAGACAGACAGCCAGAGAGACGTTGCATTTTATAGGTATTATAGATAGATAACCTGGCCAGAGAACATATGTATGTTTTAAAAAAAGCACGTAAATCGGATAAGTGGTGCTCTAGTGATAAGCGCACTAACGAACAAACAGACAGACAGGCAGAGAGACAGGCAGACAGACAGACAGAGAGACGTTGTATTTTATATATATTATAGATAGAAGATTATAGATAACCTGGCCAGAGAACAAATGTATGAATTAAAAAAAAAATACGTAAATCGGATCAGTGGTTCTCGCGTGAACGCACGAATGGACAGACAGACAAACAGAGAGACATTGCATTTTATATATATTCTAGATATTCTCTGCTACATAATATTGTTCCATATTTAATGGTTTTGGCTGTGTATTGCAAGAGAACGCGCTAGCAACAAACTTTTTTCCGACTTCATTCACTATTATCGTCACTGCTCATTCCTTATGCTACCTATCGTAATAAAATATAGTCTTTAACTTGGCCAGAGAACATATGTATGTTTTTTAAAAAAAAGTACGTAAGTCGGATAAGTGGTTCTCCAGTGATAAGCGCATTAACGGACGGACAGACAGACAGAGATACGTTGCATTTTATATATATTATAGATGTAATAAAATATATATCTATAACCTGGTAAGAGAACATATGTATGAATTTAAAAAATTACGTAAATCGGATAAGTGGTTCTCCAGTGATAAGCGCACTAACGGACAGACAGACAGACAGACAGAGAGACGTTGCATTTTATATATATTATAGATATAAATTATTATTATTATTATATAACCTGGCCAAAGAATATATGTATAAATTTAAAAAAAAGACACGTAAAATCGGATAAGTGATTCTCTCGTGATAAACGCACTAATAGACAGACAGACAGACAGAGAGACATTACATTTTGTATGTATTATAGATTATAGATTATACATATTCTCTGCTACATAATATTGTTCCATATTTAATGGTTTAGGCTGTGTATTGCAATGGAACGCGCTAGCGGCAAACTTTTTTCCGACTCCATTCACTATTATCGTCACTGCTCAGTCCTTATGCTACCTATCGTAATAAAATATAGCCTATAACCTGGCCAGAGAACATATGTATGTTTAAAAAAAAAAGTAAGTAAATCGGATAAGGGGTTCTCCAGTGATAAGCGCACTAACGGACAGACAGACAGACAGACAGGGAGATGTTGCATTTTATATATATTATAGATAAGTCACTTTCAGAAGGTGATTCTGTTAATGTAGTGCGCGGCTTACAAACTTTAAAAACTGCAAGTATTGAAAGAAATGACGGTCACATAAACTATTTAAATAGCTTAACCTCTGTGAATGTGCATGTCGAGTGTCGAAAGGTGTACATCAGTAAACATTCTATTGTAGCATCGAAACGACGCCTAGAAGAAGATGAACCTTTCAAAAAACTATGCTTATTTTGTGGCCAAGCAGCTGATGAAGCAGCAAAGACGAAAAAAAAAAGAGAAGCACAGACGCACGATTAGTAAAGTAAGTACTCTTGAATTTAAAAACAATGTCATCAAAAAAGCAGAAGAACGAAGCGATTCCTTAGGAGAATTAGTGAAAAATCGTATACTTTATGAGTATGACTTGATCGCTGCTGAAGCAAAGTACCATACCATTTGCTATACTAATTTCTTAAGTCGAGTACCATCTACTGATAAGAAGCCTCGCGAAGACAATCAAGTCACACAAGCAATGAAAGAGATTTTTTGTTATATAGAAAATCATGAAGATTCACAATTTACATTGAAAGAGCTTAAAGATGTCCTTACGGAGTATGTACCAGATGATAAGACTATCATTAAAAGACTTCAACAAAAATATTTAACTGACATAATAATTACGAGAATGGTAGGGTCACTCACTATCATATCTTTTCCTGATACACAAGCTAATATATTATCTAGTATATAATGTATGATACATAATTACTGAATAAAGATATAATTAAAATGTATTTACTCTATTCCTTTTCTACTTAAAATCTAATTTAGATATATTAGAATATAATTAAGATATACATAAAGTATTCTACTTAACAGCTTTTTAATTACACGAAGTAGGTAAGTATTATTAAACGAATATACAGTGTCACCTCGAAAAATCCAGATCTCCATTAAACCGGATTCTTTAATAATCCGAACAAACATTTCTATTGCATTCTATACTTTATAATCCGGATTTGATAGTACTAGGTAATCCGGACCTGCATTTTTAGACATCTACTTAATTTAAACTACATGGGAAAACTGAAATCGATAGTGAGGGGATTCCCCTAACTTCCAGTCTAATATATCTGGGACTCACACAAATTGTAGGTACCTTTGATTTGCTTACAATGCATCGCGTATCGCGTCTAAAGGTTAAGGACTTTATAGTTGTTTGTTTATTGTCACATGTACAACATACCTATGTTCTATTTTACTTTATGTGGTTCATATAAGTATGTAAACGGTTTTTTTTTACGTATATGTACCTACACATTAAAATGCCTTCTAAAAGAAAACATATTACACTAACAATAAAACAAAAGTCGGATATATTAGAAAGACTAGTTCTTGGTAAAAGCGGAAAAGTGTTGGCAAATGAATACGGAGTAGGAACATCCACAATTTCAGATATAAAAAAGAAGCAAGGGAAAATCAAAAGGTATGTATACATGATTTATTTTAAAGATAATTTTGGACACTCACTATGGACGTGTAACTTCTTTTAGATTTATTTCCAAATGTGATTCCGGTCCTGGCGTCAGAAAAACCTTACGAAAAGACGAATATTCAGAAATGGAAACTCGTTTGTATACATGGTCTTGTACGCAACGATCAAGGCACGTCCCAATTTCCTACGAAATTTTATCAAGCAAAGCAAAACAGTTTTACACTGAAACCTACGGAAATGATAATTTTAGAGCTAGCAGAGTCTGGATTTCTAACTTCAGAAAAAGAAATGGTCTGCGTGCTTTAAAAGTTTATGGCGAAAAACTATCCAATGATGAAAGTGCCGTCGATCCTTTCCTAACTTTATTCGCAGATAAGAAAAAAGAATTAAACCTTAGGCCTACTCAAATATACAATGCAGATGAATCAGCTCTGTATTGAAAAATGTTGCCTGAAAAGACGCTGGTTCGTTCTCAGGAAAAGACCGCACCAGATCGAAAAATAAAAAAAGGACGCGTTACCTTTCTAGCATGTTGCAATGCTGATGGATCGCAAAAATTAAAGTTTTTAGTGATAGGAAAGGCAAAAAAAATCCGAGGGCTTTTAAAAATGCGAACATACCTGTTGGATGACTGCAGCAATTTTCTTAGACTGATTTTATCATTCTTTTATTCGTCAAGTCAAAAGTCATTTAAGAAGTCTCAACTTACCTGAAAGAGCCCTGCTAATCGTTGATAACGCTTTGAGCCATGGACTATAGAAGAGCTGACTAGTGAGGATGGACAGTTTACAACATTATTTCTTCCACCAAATTGTACTACACTTTTGCAGCCTATTAACCAGAATGCAATCAGACTGACAAAATTATTTTATCGGAAAAGTCTTTTAGCCCATATTTTATCAAATAATGAAGAGAAGCTTGTTAGGTTATTAAAAAGCATTAACCTAAAAGGTGCTGTATATCTACTATGCAATTCATGGGAAAAAGTCTCCCCTGTAGTCTTGAAAAAGTGCTGGCAGAAAATTATGGCTTATGTGGCAGATACCAACCCAGACACTGAATATGACGCTGAAGATCTGATTCCTCTGAGTGAATTGCGGCACAATTTGCTTTCCACGAATGTATTTTTTTGGTTTTTTGGTTAATTCGTAAATATTTAACAGATGTTTCAGATATGCTGAATGTTCTCACTGAGCAGAATCTCACGAACGTGGAAATATGTAATTGGCTTGAAAATGATGAAGATTTGTTACCACTGGAAGACATAGATGATACAGATGAACAACACGAGAGTGATAATGAAGGTTCAGAGTTAAATACTAATACCAACCAGACTGTTAAGAACATTGTGAAAAATGATGAGGCGGTTAAAAGTTTCAAAGTGTTCATGAGATGGGCAGAAAGAAAATGATATCCCTCTAAGTGATGTTCTTGTACTTCAAAGATTAAAAGAAATTGATTTTATGATGAACAAGAGAAGGGTCAAGCAAACAAAAATTACAATTTTTTTTTTACAAAATAAGATAAAACTTGATAAGATATGCTTCTATTTTAAATATTATTCTATGTATGTACTATTTTTTAGTTGTTTCGTGTTAAATGATTCGTTTTTTAATATAAATAATGTCCTGCTTCAATAATTCTAATTATTTACTAATTCGCGGTTTTAATTAGTCCGGATTATCGAGATCGCAATGTATTTGGTAAATGAAAAATATTATTAAATATAATGTATTAATTAATAAATAATGCAAATTATTCATAATTATGGGTTTTTTAGTGATTAATTAACTTTATACGACGTATTATTTACCGGGACTCACCCTTGACCTTGCATTATGCTATGTATGGCTGAGCGCTGCGCTCTATCTCAAAAACGTATAAAAAAATGTTTAGAACAAAATTTGTAGAAAATTTTATGCTCTATAATTCTCATAATAAATACAAATATCATTGAAATCATAGGAAGCGAGATATTTGCGAAAAACCGATTTTTTGTGATCTTTGACCTTGAATATATTAAGACGCGGACACGAGGTTTTATGAGACTTTTAAGACAACTTTTAGAATGCCAAAATAAAGGTTTATACAAGTTTACAGCTTATTATCTTTCATTCAGAGGTGAAACCCCTAATATGCCTGGACTAGAAATTAAAAAGAATATAATAAAGCAAATCTATTATATTCTTTTTAATTTCTAGTCTAGCTATATATCTCATAAGTTGGTATTTGAAAAACATAGATGTAGGTGATTTTTTTTTAATTATAACTTTTGGTGGTTTTTTTATTTAACTTAGTAGTATCTTTTGTAAAGTATTTTATTTTAGTTTTCTTTTACTTCAGGGAATTAACATTTACCAGGAAAATATAACTAAAGCTATAGTCAGAATGAAACGTTGTTTGTAATTAATTTTCCACTTACAAATTAACAAAGATATACAAAATTGACACTGCATATTTTATTAAAAAAATTTTGATAGTATTAGGTGTTTTGAATAATGAAATAACCTCATAAAAAATTATAACAAACAACAAACAATTTTTGCAATATCAAATTATATTTTTTCCATTAGGATCGTTAAATTTGAACGATCAGTTGAGATATAAAGAAAAAACAAATTATTTTAAGACTTTTGTGAGTTCTTAACTAAAGCTTCTACAGGCTATTTTAGGTGTCCAATAATAGTTCGCCAAAAATTTAGGTAGTATCGCTTCTTCATGCTAAAATTTAAAATTTTTCTCCATAATCGTCGCTAACAGCACCAGGATTTTGAAGGAAAAATTTCAGGTGCAAATCCAGGAATTGTAATTCTAACCACATGTTACATCCCAAAGTTTTACATGCTACGAGGCTGGTTTGAAAAGTCCGTGCAAAAATAAAAACTACTTATGTGTTTGGGGTAAACCTTTTTTATTTTTCGACATAGTCTCCTTTTAGGCTTATACACTTCGTCCAACGATGTTCTAGTTTATTGATCCCTTCCGAATAATAGGATTTGTCCAAGTCTGCAAAATATCCATTAGTGTCTGCAATCACCTCCTCGTTTGAATAAAATCTTTGTCCCGCCAGCCATTTCTTCAAAATGGGGAACAAATAGTAGTCCGAGGGAGCCAAGTCTGGAGAATAGGGGGGATGTGAAACGAGTTGGAATCGTATTTCCATTAATTTTGCGACCACAACTGCTGAGGTGTGTGCTGGTGCGTTGTCGTGATGGATAAAAACTTTCGTGTGGGCCAATCGCGGGCGTTTTTCTTGCAGCTCAGTTTTTCAAACGGTCCAATAACGATGAATAATATTCACCTGTAATAGTTTTTACCCTTTTCCAGATAGTCGATGAAGATTATCTCTTGCGAATCCCAAAAGACAGTCGCCATAACCTTTCCGGCCAAAGGAACGGTCTTCGCCTTTTTTGGTGCAGATTCCCCCTTGGTAACCCATTGTTTAGATTTTTGTTTGGTCTCAGGAGTATAGTAATGTATCCATGTTTCATCCACAGTGACGAAACGGCGCTTAAAGTCTTCCAGATTCTTCTGGAACAGCTGCAAACCATCCTTGCAACACTTCACACGATTCCGTTTTTGGTCAAGCGTGAGCAATCGCGGCACCCAACTTGCGGATAGCTTTTCTCATGTACAAATGTTTATGCAAAATATTATGTACCCGTTCAGTCGAGATGCCCACAGCACTAGCAATTTCACGCACCTTAACTCTTCTGTCATCCATCACCATATCATGGATTTGATCAATGATTTCTGGAGTCGTAACCTCCACAGGTCGTCCAGAATGTTCAGCGTCACTTGTGCCCATATGGCCAGTCCGAAAATTTTGAAACCACTTATAAACTGTTCTAATCGAAGGTGCAGAGTCACCATAATGTTTATCAAGCTTCTCTTTAGTCTCCTGAGGCATTTTGCCTTTCATAAAGTAATGTTTAATCACCACACGAAATTCTTTTTCGTCCATTTCTTGAAAATCACTCGACTTCCTTGATTCACACGAATGCCAAACACAAAGAAATAGACCAATATGGCTGGAACTTGGTGTGCGTTCATTCAAGAGGTGCTACTAACTAAACATGACCTCGATACGCGCCGGTGGTGCCATCTCTCGGACTTTGCACGGACTTTTCAAACCAGCCTCGTATAATGTTAACCGTAAAATTACTGCTTTGTGATCCCTAATTTCTCGAAAACTAGAGAGAATAACAAAAGATTTCAGTTTTTCAAGATACTATTATATTGGCCTCTTGGTTGGGCCCAGCATTAAGGCACCCGGTCTGGAAGTTTATCCTTTGGATAGTGTTTCCTGGATTGGATTCTTTTTACGAGGGCTGCCTTTTATAAGTTTTTAGAAACGACCACTAGATGGTGCTATGGAGATGTGACATCACCATTGTAAAATTTGACATATGTCATTGTTAAAACAGTGACAGCTTAGAAATTGGCCTAGTAGTTTGTTTACGGTGAGCGTTTAAAAAAAAAAACAGTTTTTACGATTCGTCGTTCAACTTTTAGTAATGAGTCATAATCAGAAAGGACTGTTTGTAGAATTTCGTTATGGTCGTGCTTCGTTAACGATGAATTTCATGAAGGTCGCCCAAAATCGGTTGTTCCAAGAAACAACGATGCTGTGCGCAATATGATTCTTAGGCATATCCAAGACTTCAGTACATTCGATTTTCCATAAATATTTAGCTGTGAAAAAGATCTGTTCCCGCTGTGGCAATTGGTGTAAGAAAATGTTAAAAAAATTCGACAGAGGACATGCAAAATCGGTATACAACATCGTAACAGGAGACGAATCTTGGATTTATTTGTACGAGCCGAAAACTAAGCAACA
>CM032446.1:249426207-249698083 GCA_019049505.1 Pachyrhynchus sulphureomaculatus | reverse complement strand
GGTGACAGTAACCAAGTGGAATTTAACGCTACAAAAACCCAGGCGGCAGTTTTTTCTAAAAAAGTTAACGTTGCTGAACCCGACATAGTTATGTCGGGGCACTCCATTCCCCTAACATCGTCACTCAAATTGTTGGACGTAAATTTGGGAGCAAATATGTCCTGGTATGACATGTTGCAGGTATAGCTTCTCAGAAGTTGGGAATATTATTTCGAACCAGGAAGCTTTACACTTCACAACAACTGTTAATTCTTTACAAAGCTCAAATTCGACCAACTATGGAATACTGCTCCCATGTTTGGGGCTCCGGTCCCAAACATACACTGCATTTGTTGGATTCTACTCAGAGAAGAGCTGTTCGTCTGATTGGAGACCCAGAACTGACAGGTGGCCTTGATTCGCAGGAACATCGAAGAACGGTTGGCGACTTGAGTCTGTTCTACAAGTATTTTCATGGAAAGTGTTCAAAGGATGTGGCCCGCTTAATTCCTCCCAGAGCGGTGCATGTTAGAAGTACACGTCACACTAATACTTCACATCCGTATGAGGTTCAGCTTGTTACTCCTCGTACAACGCTTTTCAAGCAGTCATTTATATAGAGAACATCATCGCTTTGAAATAATTTGCCCAGGACTGTGTTTCCCACCGAGTACAATTTACAGCGATTTAAGAAAAACGTGAATCGCTTTCTCCGCACACGTGTCGCTCCTGTAGCGCTTTAGGGACTTCCCTGTAGCACGTGTGCTAGACCCATCCATAAAAAAAAGGAGAAGTTTCCATTGTCTAAAACAACTTACCCCTACTATGTAAAGTATTTTAGAGAAAATTTTAATATTCAATTTGGCAGGGCTCAAAAGACGTGTGTTCAATATGTGAGGAACTTAAAACAAAAATTAACAGCAACTCACTCTGCAATGGTTCCAAAAAGGCTGCTGAAGCTAAACTTGTTGTCCACAAACGAAGAGCTGAGAAGTTTTATAAAAAAATGGAGGCTGTTAAACTGTTGGCAAAGGCAAGGAAAGCACGTAGCTGGAATTACAATGGATTTTATGCAAAATTTGCCCTTACGGAATATCCCCCCTGTACAGGAAGTGTTTTACTTCAGACAGTTATGGGTAAATATTTTTAATATTCACAGCTTAGGAGATGATACGTCAAGTGTTTTATGAGTACCACGAAGGGCTGGCACATAAAGGGCCCAATGAGGTGTGTTCTATGGCAGTGGCTTATATAGAAAGGTACGTCAGCGATCATATTTTTTCAGACTCATGTGCGGAACAAAACCGCAACCATACTTTTATTAGGTTGCTATGCGCCTTGACAAACAGATTCAAAAAAATCCATTACTGCTTACCTGTGAGAGGGCACTCATTTATGCCCAATGATAGGAATTTTGGGGTAGTGAAGAAAAAAATGAAGCGTCTTGTCAGGGTTTATTTACTCAAACAATACGTGAAGTTAATAGCGAATTCTTTTTCATACGGGAAAACGGTCGTACAAAGTATTTCTAGTGAAGATGTTTTAGATTTTAAAGCTTGGTGGTTTTACAAAAAAAGAATGTAATTTCAGAGGATACTAAAGATGCAAATGTTCCACGCAACAGCAAACTACATTTTGGGATATCGTATTACAGAAATTTCACTTTTTCTAAAGATTCCCAGGGATTGTAAAATGCTGTAGTTTTATTGATGGTTTCAATGAGCATATCTTTAACTTAAATAAACGAAATGCAAATTTGGTGACATTTCCTCTGGAATGGCCTATGATTCGGGTAAGGTGCCAATTCATTTTAAAAATATTGAGGATATAAAGAAACGGGCGCATGTAATTTCCACACCACTAATCCGTTTATGACCTAGACATATTTAAGGGATTGTAATTGCAGAAGTAAATTCCACACCGAGTACTTTCAGGTAGAGGATGAGGGTTGATAAATGGTTGGTGGTACGCACCGGCCTGTTCAATTAAATCATTACTAAACCCTTCTACATAACAGTTTAGTACATATTATTAATTTGGTTGTGCGTATATTTTTTAAAGTGTTGCTAATAGGGAAGCAAAGTTAATAAAAAGTAATCGAGGAAAGGACATGTTATGTGTGAATTACTTTCGACAAAAGGTGCTAAAATGTGGAGAAACATTTTGGAGATGTTCAAAAAAAGAATGCAAATCAAAAGTCTTCACCATTGGGCCCCGAGAATTTAGTTACCAGAAGTGAAGGACTCCATACACACGAAGCCGACACCAAGAAGCTGAATCGGCAAATATTAGTAATTTCTGCAAAAGAAAAGCCGGAGAGCATATGAGTGAAAGGCCATCTAAAATTATCCGACAAGAACTACAAAACACGCTGCCTGAAACAGTAACCGAAAAAGATGTCGAATATATTAGAAAAAAACATTTATAACCATCGACGAAAATTTTTGCCAGGACGTAATCCAAGAAGTGCTGAGGAGGTGCATAGTGTTTTAGAGACATTTGAAATTAAAAGTAGCAAGGGTGAGAATTTTCTATATATCAATGAACTCGAAAGTGGCATTTATTGTTTTTTTTCTTACACTACAAATGTCAATATGTTGTGTAAAACATCCAATATATATATGGACGGCAACTTTTCATACTGCACTAAATATTTACACAGTTATTTACAGTGCATGGTTTTGCAAACGGTCATTACATTCCATTATTATTTTGCTTATTGCGTGATAAGAGAGCTGAAACATACAAAAACCTCTCACATTATTAAAATGTGAGATTTATTCAACAGATACACTGTATTTCAATCCAGAGAAAATTACTATTGACTTCGAAAAATCTATTCATAAGGCAGTATCTGAAGTTTGGCCAAATGCTAAAGTGTTAGAATGTAGATTTCATTTACACCAATCTTGGTTTCGCAAGATACAGAATCTAGGTCTAGCTAAAGAATATTGCGACAAAAATTCTGAAATTGATCGTTGGTTAAAGTATTGTTTCGGCTTGTCCTATTTAGCACCGAAGAATTAGGTGACAGTTTTGCATACGATTTATATTCTATAAAAACCTGAGGATGAACGTTTAAATAAATTTTGTGATTACCTACTAGAAACGTATATAGAGGAAGCCGATTTTCCAGTTGAAAATATGGGCAGAATCGAGTCCATCTTTAACTCGAACGACTAACTGTTGTGAGTCCTTCCATTCCCATCTAAATAATTCTTTTTATTCTACACACATCCTTCTCTGTATACTTTTATCGATAGGCTGAAAGAATTTCAGATTAAAACGTATATATAAAAAATACAAAGTGTCGACGAGTCTAAAATAAGTAATAATCATAATAATCAAAAATTAAAACATTTAAAAAAAACTTTATGAACAAAGACTATTAGGAAATATTAATCGTTTCCCATTTTTTTAAATGTGTCTCCTATTTTTCTCAACCTGTTTTGTAAATATATATAAATAGATATGTATAGGTTTGTAGCATTATCTAGTATATGTAAGGAAATTTGTCCAATTGTATTTTATGTATTTAGCAAAAACTTCATGTTTTATCAATATTATTCTACTATGAAATAAAAACATATATTTTTGCAAATATCTAAAATTTTCAATAAAAACTGATTTAAAAGAAATCCGTCCAATTTTATTTAGATGAATAAAGCATAATTATATTTGCTTGGTGTGGAAATTACCTGTAAGATTTAAGCAGCCTTATAAGGTTGGTGTGGAATTTACCTGTATTAAGGGCGCAGGTAGTCTTGGTGTGAAATTTACTAACGCCGAAAGAAACTTATTCGCTATATCCCTGAAGAACATCTGCCTTTTTATAGGGATGTTATAAACTGGCCAACAACAGAAGCAGAGAGAGACAATGACGAGTAAGGACTGGATTCTTAATACACAAAAATCCAACTAATTTTTTAATTTTACTTGTAAGAGAACTAATATTTTTATTTTACTTCCAACATTTTTTTTTTAAAATATACTATTAGTTTTATTACATTTTAGATGGTTTAAAAATGAATTTTAATGTCTGAAACATACCCTTTACCGTTTATTTTAGAAAGGGCACAAACTACAATTTTGTTGAAAATTCGCCTGAAAAAATGAAATAAAAATTTTCGATTTATAAATCGTTATTTCCTTTTTAAATATGATATAATTACATATCGTTTAATCATCTACGGTCAAAAAGTCAATAAATAAAGAAAAAAAAGTTTTTCTCAATTTCCCACAAAAATTATTTTGGCGGTTGTCCCTTTCTAAAATTAGCGATTCAATTGTTTTCCATGTATAAGGCAGGTTATATCTCTATAAATATTTCTAAAGTACGTGGACTGTCTGAAAAGTTCTCAGCCTAACAATTAAAGAAAAATTTTTTGATGTGAAAGATGTTTTATTTTTCAATATAATCTCCTGAAACTTCATCCATGGTTGCAATAGATTTGTCATGTCATGTAAAACGCCTTATCCAGTCAGGAATTTTTTCAGGTTTGGAAACAGATAATATTTAGAGGAAGCCAAATCTGGTGAATACGCTGGATGTTCAAGCAATTCATACTTTAATTCGTTGAATTTTACCATCGTCAAACCACTTGTGTGAACACGTACATTGTTTTGATGAAAAATGACTCTTTTCTTCTTTAAAGCAGGTGTTTTCTCACGAATTTTTAGCATCTAACAATACAATTCGGAGTTACAATAATATTCGGAGTTAATTGTTTTCCCTTTCTGTAGATAATCAGTCAACAAAACACAACAAAAAAAAAAAACTTTTGCCATAACCTTCCTTGGTGATGGAACCATCTTTGCCTTCTTTGGTGCACTTCCACGAGCTTCAATCCATTGGTTCGACTGTTTCTTTTCACTCAGACATATAGTGGTGGATCCAAGTTTAATCAACAGTTATGAACCAACGCTTGAAATCCATTTTATTTTGCTTAAAACGATTCAAACACGCTTAAGAAATATGCATTCGATGTATTTTTGATCAATTGTCCGCAAATGCCGCACCTATTTTGTACAAGGCCTCATATGTAATTTTTCATACAAAATATTTCCAGTTTGTGCTTGTGAGATGCCTAGCTATTTCACGTACTTTCATCCGTCGATCATCTAACACCATATTATGGACTTGTTGAATGATTTGTGGTATTGTAGCAATTTTTTACGACCTTCACGTGGATCATTTTTCGAGGCTTGTACGACCATATTTAAAAAGAGCAGCCCATTTTTTCACAGTGGAAAATGAAGATGATGCGTCCTTATATACTTTTAAGAATTTTGGATGAATTTCTGTTGGTCTTAAACCATTTAAAAAAAAGAATTTAGTCACTGCACGATATTCGATTTTTTTCATTTTAAAAAAAATCAATGGCACGTCAATATTAAACGGCTGCTACAACTCAAATGAATTGACAGATCGAAATGAAATTTTATTTGTGTTTATATAAAAGGATGGAACTGTTTTTATGGTTTCACAGTTTCTAACTCCATCTATGTATCAGACCGAGAACTTTTTAGACTGCCTAGGTATTTATAAACTTTCACTTATAAATTTTTTTAAGTAGTTGGGGAAATACATCCCTTCGTTGTTATTGGTGGATAATGTAAGATTCATATTTACTAAAATTCCTTCTTTTCTTCTGCCTATTCGTACATAATCTTCTGTAATGGTTCAATCTCTCTTCTATATATATTGTTTCAGAATTTTCTTCTGATAACAGTAGTCTGTTCATCATATTTATGGCGTCAAAATATGTTCAAGTTGATTTAAAAAACTCTAACCCGACATACTGTTTCGAACAGGCAGAAATTCCACATTCCGCATTATCAATTTTTCTGCAGGTCACAGAGATATCTGTTTTCATCCTATATCTCTCAAAGAGGTACTTCTGAAAACAGTCATGCCCCCAGAGAGAACATGACTAATTGATTAATCCACCTCTCCGACTGGAACGTCCAACCAAGTCTAGTTATTGTGAATGAACTCCATTGTCCAGTATTTATAAGTTTCCACGTTCTATTCTTTTTGCCATGTGATGAGAAGGGAAGATCGTTTCATGTTTCAAAGTTCCAATGGGCATCGATTATTTAGTTTTATGTTTCCTGGTTCCAATGGACATTCTATTGTGATTGAACTCCATTGTCCAGTATTTATAAATTTCCACGTTCTATTCTTTTTGCCATGTGGTGAGAAGAGAAGATCGTTTCATGTTTCAAAGTTCCAATGGGCATCGATTATTCAGTTTCATGTTTCCTGGTTCCAATGGACATTCTATTGCGAATGAACTCCATTGTCCAGTATTTAAAAGTTTCCACGTTCTATTCTTTTTGCCATGTGGTGAGAAGAGAAGATCGTTTCTTGTTTCAAAGTTCCAATGGGCATCGATTATTCAGTTTCATGTTTCCTGGTTCCAATGGACATTCTATTGCGAATGAACTCCATTGTCCAGTATTTAAAAGTTTCCACGTTCTATTCTTTTTGCTATGTGGTGAGAAAAGAAGATCGTTTCATGTTTCAAAGTTTCAATGGACATTCATTATCCAGTTTTTCTCATATATATTGTTTCATAAACAGAGATTTTTCTAAGCAACTTTAGCTTATGAAGGATTTGTTTCCTTTGGTGAATTCTAGCCTTGTCAAATTTGTTTATATGCAGTGAAAATTGTAGAAATGGTGGATTTTTAGACAATCTTATAATTTTTTCAGTAGTACTGTATATGTAAAGTGAAAAACGCTCCACCTGCTGGTGGATTTTTGTGGCTGTTTTGACTAAAAATTTGGTTTTTGAGGCAGATTATGAGCCTCTAATAATGACAATAAAACATCCGTTTCCTTCTAAAGTATTTATTATTTTTATATGATGATATAGATTGGTCATATATAGATGATAAATTATAATAAAAACTGTGGAATAGAAGCTAAAAAATTTAGTCTGTCTACTGGACCATTTAAATTTACTTCCAGAGAGATTGGCAAACAAATTTATATAGCTTCAAATACGATGATGGAGTGTAAATAACACTTTTTTGCAAAAACAAAAATCTATTTCTCAACATAATCTCTACTGAGCTCAGTATATTTAGTCCGGCGAGATTCGAATTTTTTTATTCTCTTGGGAAAACAAAATATGTTTGGAACTATGCACAATATTCTTTTACAGCACACATAACTTCTTCATTCGACGAAAATTTCATCCCTTAAGCCAATTCTTGGAGTTAAAAAACAACCAAAAATCACTGGAGACCAAATCTGGGGGATAGGGTTGGTAGGGAATTATTCCGAAGCCTGCTCGTATACTATTGCCATTGTAATAGCCAACGTGTAAGCAGGCCCATTGTCCTGGTGAAGGAGCACTTCTATTACCGCTAATTTTGGTTGTTTCTGCTTTAGCTCACTAGGCAAACGGCCCAATAACGTTGCATAATAAAAGCCACTTACTGTTTACCGTTTTTCAAACAATCAATCATGATGATATCCTGTGAGTCCCAAAAAACAGATGCCACTACTTTTCGCGCCGATAAAACTGTTTTCAGTTTTTTCGGTGCACTTTCATTTTCACTGATACACTGTTTTAACACTCATTTTGCCTTTGGAGTATAATGGTGAATATAAGTTTCATATGCAGTCCAAAAGTCCTTCGAATTACACTGCAACTTTTTTAAATATGATTTTGAAATGTCTTTCCTCGTGCGTTTGTGGTCTTCACATTTCGGAAAACCAACCGATGCATTTATTCATCAAATGAACTACGAAATATGAGATATATATCGACATACGTATCTTTCCCTACCAAGAATAATAATGCCGAAAAATTTATCTTTAATATGTCTTCTCCTTGAGGATAAACACTGTTGCGGAATTTAAATTAAAACTAAACAAAAATTCACTATGTAAAAATAAGTGGAGCACTTATATTTTGAAAACTAATAAAATAATATCTCCTAGCTCCTAAACTATAACTAATGAACATAAAAAACTACTAAGGGGGAAAATATATGTGTCACTCTTACTGCGCATTTGATGTTTGGCTTCGCGCCAAAAATGCAAGATGTAAGTGTACGGACACTGAGGTAAAAAAGAAGAAACGAAGAAACTGCGTTATATCCAGGAATGGAATGAAAATAAACAAACGCCTAGTCATTCATATTAGTTCTTTATGGAACTATATTTAAAACGCAGTTAATTTTATAACAATCTTATTAAAATTTTTGGGGAGATTATATATGTTATGACGAAGCCTTCTAGTCACAATATTCTTGCATACCAGATGACGCAGAAAATAATAAATACTCGTGGAACCTTTTCTTTCTTTAAGAAATTTGTAAACTCATCATCATCACAAAAATGAACCCTTTCACATAAAAGGACGTATCTCAATAAAAATGAGCTGTTTCTAAGAAAGAAGATAAATATCTTCTACATCCATGGGGGCGGGGGAACACGTATGCTTGGTCTGCCTCCCTCTCGGCAACCTCCGATGGTTTATTCCAAAGAGATAAGCTTCCTAATATAAAAGACTTCTTTAAAGGGTTAACTAACGTGAACTAAACATTGGAGTGTCAAATCAGAGAAAATTAGTCCGACTTTCATTTCTAGCATAAGTAAGTCATCAATCTTTGTTCGAAGTTTAAAAGGTTCTAGAGATAATAACTTAGCTTTAATCAAATATCTTCATTCATAGAAGGGACCAAAATACGCCAAATGACTGAATGATGGCCAACGAATAATTTCAAGTCCCTTTTAATGATAAGAAAAATTTCACAAACTAGATTTGATTGATTTAATAATTTTGGATAGTTGTAGCTTCTACTTGATAGAAATTCATTATAAATATATAATAAAAGACTGTTTTAGTCAATTTCCACTGGTTTATTTAAATTGCGATGACGCGTTTGGCTGTCGATGCAGCTTCTTCAGATCTACATTTTACACTGTCAAGATAGGTTTAATGTTCACAATTTTATATAATTTCTTAATTATAATTTTACACCTAATTTAAATTACATTGATAGTATTGGAAAACCCATACAGATTTGGAATTAGGAGAATAAATTCAATAATGGTAAATTGCTTAAATCTACCTGATCATTGAGTAAAGTACCTTTAGTCCTTAATCTATTTATTTGCATTGCCTCTAAAAGGTTTAGTTTTTAAACCTTTTTGTTGGATGTGTAAAATTTTGAAATTCTTGTTAAATGTGTGATTTTCTGTTTCTGTATACAGAGAGAAAAATCCAGTATAGCATTAGAGACTCATATAACATGTAACTCAAGGTAATCTACACAGAATTATTATTTAAACTAAATTTTATAGAATTTATGGTCTTAGATTCAAATACACGTGAAAAAGTAAAAGCAATAATACATAAAAAATATTTGACACAGTACGATAAACTACTGTACCTCATTCAACAAAAACGTATAACAACACAAAATAATAAAGAAAAAAAAATTTTTACTGATCATCAATCCTTTAATCGATTTATTAACATTTCCAACACACCTTTTTCGGACAGGGAAAAATCTTCTAACAAAAGGTTTCAAACACAATATTCAAACTAACCTAAATATCAAAGAATCGGAGACATTAGGTATTGATACTGAGATTGCCTTGAAAAATAGTCCTAACAACATATTATCAAAATTTCAAACAGCCGAAATTATTAAAAAAGAATTCATATCTAACAATAACAACTTCAACCAAGACTTAAGGACAATAAAAACCATTCAGAGTAAAGCAAAACAAAATGATGTAATCTTTACCAAAGCAAATAAAGATAATACAGTAATAGCAATAGACAAAATCGACTATATTAATAAAACGTTAGATTTTTTCAAAACAGGAAAGTACGAAATTTTAAATAAAGATCCAACAAATATTTTTCAAAAAGAAATAAAATAACAAATTGAACAGGCTAAAAGTATCATTCACGATAAAGATAAATTTAAATTGATAAATATGAATCCCTAATCCTGCTTTAGTGTATTCTTCTTTCAGTTTTCTTACCATATAACTGAGGTCTTCCTCATCTTGCGCTATGATTACTTGGTCTCTGCGAAACTTAGAGTACATAAATTATCTTCTCGTATTGGGACTCCCATTCTACTACATTTTTGCTTCCATTTTTTTAATGTTTGTTCGAGGTATATTTTGAATAGTGTTGGGGATGTAGAGCATCCTTGTAATAGGCCTTTTGATGTTTGGAGTCTCTTCCCTATTTTATGTCCTATTTTTTAATTGATTTAATCAAATATCATACCAAATTTAAACCTTAATATATTATCAAAAATTCGAATTCGTGAATAAAGTTAAGAATATAATAATACCAGATAATTCTAAATTAGTCTCTTTCGATATCAAAAACTTATTTCCAAGTGTTCCCCCAGACGAAACAATAATTTTAATAGAGAACCTATTAACAAAAAAACAAAGTAAATGAAGTTATAAAAATGGACATTATTAATTTATTAAGAAATTGCCTAAGACAAAATTATTTTTTATTTAACAATACATTCTACAATAGTAAGGAAGGGTTAATTATGCGGAGTCCATTAAGTCCATTACTTGCCGAAATTTTCATGGGCAGTATTGAAACAATAATATTTAACAACCATAATAACAATAATAATTGTCTATACTGGTATCGATACGTAGACGATATAATTGTATGCTTTACAGGTACGGACAGACAATTAACTCACTTTTTACAGTATATTAATTCTTTACATAGAAGTATCAGTTTTACAATGGAAGAAGAAACCGAAGGGAAAATCAACTTCCTAGACTTAACAATCAGTAAAACCATGAAAAAACATGAATTTGTAATATATCACAAACCTTGTCATACAGATATCACAATTCACAATAGTTCTCATCGCCCTAACCATCATAAACTCGCAGCTTATCATAGTTTTATACATAGACTAAGTAATATCCCCTTATCTGAGGAAAATTTTACTAAAGAATTAAACTACATAAAACAAGTAGCCGTTAACAACGGTTATTCGGTTACTTTAATCAATAATATCGTTAGCAAAAAACTTAGAAACAAGGCAATCTCAGAAATATACCCACGTTTTAAGGACAGAAGTACCACATTTAAACGCTTAACCTATATCGGCAAACCAACGGAAAAACAATGGGGAAATTTTTAAATCAAAAAAGTATCAACACAGCTAACAATACTATAGGGAAAACTACAAACCACAAATCAATAAAGACAATAAATCCGGGGCTTATCAATTAACATGTGGGTCATGTCCTAAAACATACATTGGACAAACTGGACGTACATTTATACAAAGAATTACAGAACACCAAAAAAGTTTCATCCATAGAAAATCCAATTCAACATATGCTAATCATCTTTTAACAGAAAATCACACGTTTTAACAAGAATTTCAAAATTTTACACACCCAACAAAAAGGTTTAAAACTAAACCTTTTAGAGACAATGCAAATAAATCGATTAAGGACTACAGGTACTTTACTCAATGACCAGGTAGATTTAAGCAATTCACCATTATTGAATTTATTCTCCTAATTCCAAATCTGTGTGGGTTTTCCAATACTATCAATGTAATTTAATTAGGTGTAATATTATAATTAAGAAATTATATAAAATGGTGAACATTAAACCTAACTTGACAGTGTAAAATGTAGATCTGAAGAAGCTGCATCGACAGCGAAACGCGTCATCGCAATTTAAATAAACCAGTGTTAATTGACTAAAAACAGTCTTTTATTATATATTGATTTATTAATGAAAAAGTATCTTTCGAAATATACGATGGTAGCCTTTTAAGTTTTCACAAACGGCCATTAGATGGTGCTGTTTAGATATGACATTACCATTGTTGTAAAATTTGACGTTTAATATTCAAACAGTGCCAGCGCAGAAATTGGACGAGTAGTTTGTTTACAGTGAGCGTTTAAAAAACAGTTTTTCTTCGTTCCTAGAAGTTTCGCTTACAGAAATCAGAAGGCAAGGTTTTTGCTTCTGTTTTTTAGTACAAGGATGGGATACTTCTTACAGATCATTTAGAACACAGCAAAACAGTGACTGTAAAATATTATTCTTCATTGTTAACTTCTTCTTCTTAAGCGAAACTTTCGCCTTTACCTAAGTGTCTTTTTAAGTATTCCACAGACAAATGGAACCTACAATTTAATGCCGGTTTCGAATAGCCAAAATGAAAGGACTTTACTAGGCATGGTACTACGAGTGGTTTGCCATTGCCTTCCCAGGAGAGGCGACCGTCCCATTGTCAAGATTATTTTGTTATTCCCTAAGCCGAGATTCGTACCCGTGTCTCGGGCGTCGCTATGGCCATCTCTTTATTCATTGTTAACTAAAGTCCCCCAAACAATTGTGGATAAACTTCGAGGAAATGTGTCTAAAGGCATTGAACTATTTGATCATCCCCTATACTCCCCTGATTTAGCTCTTTTCCCGTGTTATTGATTTCCAAAACTAAAAAAAAAAACCGTTTGATATAAATTTTATTCAAATTAAAAATAAATGTTTTTAGAAGTCTGATTTACAACCTGTTGAAAGGTCTAGAGTTAATTCATAATTCTTGCACTAGGTTGAAAGCCGATTAGGTTAAAAAAATAATTTTCCTCTTTGAGATTTGTGTTGTTTTCTATGCCAAGTTAGAACTTCTTCAACAAGAAGAAATTCAATCCTCATTAGTACTGTATCATATAGCTTATGACATTTGTTCCTTTGGAAACTTAGTTATAGCCATAAGAACGATAACGTACTTTTATGAATGATCGAAAACTAACTTTCAAAAATAGAGCTGTGTGTACTTACCATTATTTCCTTTTTTTTTAAATTTTTAATATTGTCCAATTTATTTTCTATACTTTCACTTAGTTCTATTGACGGTAATATATTTAACCATTAAAAATATATTTTATGGAAATTGCCTGCTTTATTTTAAACTGCAAAACGAATTTAATTATTTAAATGTAAATAAACTAGATTTTAATCAATGCGAATGTAGAGTTGATTAAATATATATTTTTTTAGAAACAAAACAACCTATAGACAAATAGAGCAATTTTTAGAATTCAACTCTTTAGGAACGGTCATCTCGGCATACGGAGATCTGAGAGGCATTGTTGACACAAGTTAACAAAACAGCCAGAATAGCGGGGGCTCTGAGAACCCCTACATGAAATAACAGTTGTATGTCCAAGGAAACCAAAGTGAGAATCTACAAGGCTTGCGTAAGGCCATTGTTGATATATCCCGCAGAAACGATAGCTGATTCAAACCTGACAAAAAGAATTTGCTGGAACAACGAGATGAGAGTCTTGAGAGCGCTAACAAGCCTTAAAAGCTGCCGACAAGGAGAAGAAACCAACCAATATGAAAAACCTTTTCTTTTAGTATCCAACTTGATAAGTTCAAAAATTTGAGGTTTACAATATTAGATTTTTGGCCTACGGAAAATACTATTTATGACATTATAACGATTTACTGACATTTAGTAGTTTAGACTGTATGTGATATTCTTTTTTTTATAGGCCGAGTACACGTGTTGCAGGGAAAACTCTAAAGCGCTATAGGAGTGACACGTGTACGGAAAACGCGATTCACGTTGTAAATTGTATTCCGTGGGAAACACTGTCCTGGGCAAATCATTCCAAAGGAATGAGGTTCTCCATATAAAAAACTGCTTGAATAGGGTTGTAAGAGGAGTAATAAGCTGAACCTCATATGGATGTGAAGTATTAGCGTAACGTGTGTTTCTATACGCATCGAACGATCGTTAATATAAATGAGAAAGAGAGTAGGAGACAGTATAGAGGCCTGGGGCACACGGCTTTGATAATGAAGGTATTAGAGCGTAGCTTAGCCAACAATCCGTCGTGCCAAACACGGTCGAATACCTTGAATATATCAAGAGCAACCGCTCGAGATTTTCCACGGTATTCAATTGTGTGGTTCCAAACATGTGTTACATAAGTTCAACCTGTTTCCTATGTTAATCGTGTTTTTCCTGAACATTCTATATATCCTTATATTTGAAGATCACCTAAAAATACAATCATTTCTTGGAAATTTGGCTAAACAAATTAAAAAAAAAATATATTCGTTTCATAAATTCTTATTTTTCATTTTAACCTATCCTACAAAAAGAGAATACTTCCTTCCTACTGCAAATGTGCTATAGCCTAGCCGATATCTGAAAAAGGCAAGAAGACCTCACCAAACAACTGTTAACCACTTGCACCACTTTCGATAATATTGAGAACTGTAGAAAAGTTATCAATCAGCATCTTCTAAAACATTTAGGATTCAATATGGCTCTCGTAAGTAAAGATTAACAGGAGATCTTCTAACTTACGTCACGTATATTCCAACCAAGTCTTTTGACTGTATTCGGCATGACGGGTTGTAGGCAAAGCTACGCTCTTGTGGTTTATCGGAATGGTTTTGTTTATGGCTTTCTTGTTTTCTCAAAGAGCATTCTTTACGGGAGGAAATTTACGGATTTCTTTTTCCTTTAAACTAACGATCTGCTGGAAAAGACAAGAAATCTAATATACAACTTCGCAGTGTGAGTTTTTCATTTACTCTCAATGCGCAAACATCGATACTCATACAAATATCCATAGACAGCAGTAAGTCATTGATCTTAACAAGTGATATTTTAAAGGCTGCGATAGCTCCTAATATATTGAAGAGAGAGCAATAAAAGATCTAAGTAGCTCTAAGGAACTGTATTTTTATTCGAATTTTCTAGCTACCGTCCATGTATGTGGACATCTTCAGGAAATCCGAAATGTGCAAACATTCTGGAGTAGAAAGATGTAATTTAAGGAAAATAAACGTACTTATAGAATATTTACGGCATTGCTTTTTCAAGAGAAAGTTTATTACACAATTCTCCTTTCCAAGACAAGCAATAAGACATGACCACAAAACAGGTTAAAATGTGAAAAATTTACAAAACTTACTAAGCCTCAATTTGAGGTGTCATATATTAAAATAATTAAAAGTTAACTACTCTAAAATTAATATAATACAATAAACGTGATACAGGAAGATCGTTTTTGTTTCCCGCCAATATTTATCAATAGGTTGACATTTGTTTAGTGATATTTCTGGGGATTTTTATAAAATTTGTTATTAAAAGACACGGTTGCCAATTGATATCTTGGTATTGGTTGAACCTTAGATGGTCCAGAATTTAAGTTATTTGTTAAAAGATGTTTATTCTCTATTTTTCTTTTGCGTCACTCTATTTGTGGTTTTTGTGTAACTTCGCGAAAGTAAATAAGTGTAAATGGAACTCAATCCTTCAAGATCTTTTTTATGGTTAAGACAGTTATTACAGTTTTTTATATAACACATCTCTAAGAAACTGCATTTAAACCAATTATTTTCGGTATCTAGGACAAAACAGTCATTGTACCGGACTTTATGGTCTTTAGTGTTAATATGTAAACTCAGGCTGGTGGCATTTGGTTTGTGTTTACAGTCACTTTTATGTAACGCAAGTCTTTTTGATAGTTTCAACCAATACCAAGATATCAATTGGCAACCAGGCCTTCTAATAACAAATTTTATAAAAAAATCCGCAGAAATATCACTAAACAAATGTCAACCTATTGATAAATATTGGCTGGAAACAAAAATGATCTTCCTGTACCACGTTTTTCTTGCGTTCTTTGTGGTGTCTTTCCAGTTCAATTATCTTGTATTATATTAATTTCAGAGTAGTTAACTTTTAATTATTTTAATATATGACACCTCAAATTAAGGCTTAGTAAGTTTTGTAAAATTTTCACTTTTTACCCTGTTTTGTGGTCATGTCTTGCTGCTTGTCTTGGAAACGAAATTGTATAATAAACTTTCTCCGGGAAGGAAAATGCTGTAAATATTCTGTAAGTACGTTTATTTTCCCTAAATTACATCTTTCTGCTCCAGAATATTTGCACATTTCAGATTTCCTGAAGAAGTTCACATACATGGACGGTAGCTAGAAAGTTCGAATAAAAATACAGTACCTTAGAGCTACTTAGATCTTTTATTGCTCTCTCTCCAATATATTAGGAGCTATCCCAGCCTTTAAACTATCACGTAATGTTACCAGTGCTCCGTTACTGTCCTCTTTATATATATATATATATATAGCTAGAAAGTTCGAATAAAAAATACAGTACCTTAGAGCTACTTAGATCTTTTATTGCTCTCTCTCCAATATATTAGGAGCTATCCCAGCCTTTAAACTATCACGTAATGTTACCAGTGCTCCGTTACTGTCCTCTTTATATATATATATATATATATATATATATATATATATATATATATATATATATATATATATATATATATATATATGTATATATTATTTATGACATTATAACGATTTATTGACATTTAGTACTACTCAGTGTACGTCACCACTACACCAAACACTTTATTTTTACACTAGAGGCGCGTTTCGCTAACCATGTTAGCTTCATCAGGAGCGACGATTGACTGAATCAATCATCGCTCCTGATGAAGCTAACCTAGTTAGCGAAACGCGCGTCGAGTGCAAAAATAAAGTGTTTGGTTTAGTGGTAATATATACTGAGTAGTGTCATTGTGCCAAAGATTCCACATTCCCAACTTAGTTGGCATTTAGTAGTTGAGAGTGTATGTAATATTCTTTTTTTATAAGCCGAGTACACGTGCTGCAAGGAAATCCCTAAAGCGCTACAGGAGTGACACGTGTGAGAAAAACGCGATTCACGTTGATCTTGAATCGTTGCAAATTGTATTCAGTGGGAAACACAGTCCTGGGCAAATTATGCCAAAGGAATGAGGTTCTCCATATAAAAGACTACTTGGAAAGAGTTGTAAGAGGAGTAACAAGCTGAACCTCATATGGATGTGAAGTATTAGCGCGACGTGTATTTCCAGCATGCACCCCTTTAGGAGGAATTAAGCGGGCTACATCCATAGAATGATCATTAATGTAAATGAGGAAAGACAGTTGGAAACAGTATAAAGCCTTGGGGCACACCGGCGTTGATAGTAAAGGTGTTAGAGCGTAGCTTAGCCAACAATTCATCTTGCCAAACACGGTCGAATACCTTGGATATATCAAGAGCAACCACTCGAGATTTTTCACAGTGTTCAATTGTGTTGTTCGAAACAAGTATTATATAAGTTCAACTTGTTTCCTATGTTTATCGTGTTTTTCCTGAACATTCTGTATATCTTCATATTTGAAAATCACGTAAAAAAACATTCATTTCTTGGATATTTGACTCGACAAATTAAAAAAAAAAATTCGTTCCATAAATTCTTATTTTTCATTTTAACCTCTCTTGCCGAAAGAGAATATTTCCTTCCTACTGCAAATGTGCTATAGTTTAACCGATATCTAAAAAAAGGCAAGAAGACCTCACCAAACAACTGTTAACCAGTAGCACCACTTTCGATAATATTGAGAACTGTAGATAAATTATCAACCAGCATCTTCTAAAATATTTAGGATTCAATATGGCTTTTGTAAGCAAAGATTAACAGGACATCTTCTAACTTACGTCACGCATGTTCCATCCAAGTCGTTTGACTGTGTTCGACATGACGGGTTGTAGGCTAAGCTACGCTCTTGTGGTCTATCTGAACGGTCTGTTTATGGCTTTCTTGTTTTCTCAAAGAGCATTCTTTACGAGAGGAAATTTACGGATTACTTTTTCCTTTAAACTAACGATCTGCTGGAAAAGACAAGAAATCTAATATACAGCTTTGCAGTGTGAATTTTTCATTTACTTTCAATGCGCAAACATCGATACTCATACAAATATCCATAGACAGCAGTAAGTCATTGATCTTAACAAAGGCGCTATCGTGGGGTGACAGTAACCAATAACAGCAATTAACAAATATATATATATATATATATATATATATATATATATATATATATATATATATATATAATAATTTAGTACGAATTTCATTTTTTTTTTTGTGGGTCTAGCACACGTGCTACAGGGAAGTCCCTAAAGCGCTACAGGAGCGGCATGTGTGCGGAGAAAGCGATTAACGTTGTTCTTGAATCGCTGTAAATTGTACTCGGTGGAAAACACAGCCCTGGGCAAATTATTCCAAAGGGATGATGTTCTCCAAATAAAATACTGCTTGAAAAGCGTTGTACGAGGAGTAACAAGCTGAACCTCATACGGATGTGAAGTATTAGCGCGACGTGTACTTCTAACATGCACCGCTCTAGAAGGAATTAAGCGGGCCACATCCTTCGAACACTTTCCATGAAAATACTTGTAGAATAGGCTCAAGTTGCCAACTGTTCTTCGATGTTCCAATGGATCAAGGCCGCCGGTGAGTTCCAGGTCTCCAATCAGACGAACAGCTCTTCTCTGAATAGAATCCAACAAATGCAGTGTATGTTTGGGAGCTCCAAACATGGAAGCAGTATTTCATAGTTGGTCGAATTTGAGCTTTGTAAAGAATTAACAGTTGTTGTGGAGTGTAAAGCTTTCTGGTTCGAAATAATATTCCCAACTTTTGAGAAGCTCTCCTTGCTATGCCTGCAACATGTTCATGCCAGGACATATTTGCTCCCAAATGAACGCCCAACAAATTGAGTGACGATGTTAGAGGAATGGAGTGCCTCGACATAACTATGTCGGGATCAGCAACGTTAACTCTTTTAGAATTTCTTCCAGGTCTTTGTGAAGTTGAATGACTTCCTGCTGTCTGCGGATATTCGTCTGAGTAGCCGATGCCCGAGCATTCAAAGTGAATAAAGAGATCAGTGTACTGTCATCTGCAAAGCTGTAGATTGGATTCTCGGTCTTTTCCAGCAGATCGTTAATATAAATGAGAAAGAGAGTAGGAGACAGTATGGAGCCTTGGGGTACACCGGCGTTGATAGTAAAGGTGTTAGAGCATAGCTTAGCCAACAATTCATCATGCCAAACACGGTCGAATACCTTGGACACCTTGAAGGTGTTAGAAAGAAATCCGTCCACTGCCACTCGTAAAGAACGCTCTCTGAGGAAACATGAGAGCCACAAACAGGACTTTTCAGACATACCATAAGAACGTAGCTTAGCCAACAGCCCATCGTGCCAAACACGGTCGAATGTCTTGGGTATGTCAAGAGATTCTCCAAAGTGTTCAATTGCGTTGTTCCAAACATGTGTTACATAAGTCAGAAAATCTCCTGGTGATCTATTTTCACGAAAGCCATATTGGTGATCGTTAATAATGTTGAATCCTTCAAGATATTTTAGAAGATGCTGATTGATAGCCTTTTTCATGACTTTCGATATTATTGGAATGGAGTTATTTGGCAAGGTCTTCTTGACTTTTTTAGGTATCGGCTGAACTGTGGCACATTTCCAGCAGGAAGGAAATATTCCCTTTCTGTACGATAGGTTGAAAAGTCTACAGAAAACTAGTGTTAGTTCCCTCGCACAGTTTTTGAGAACTATGACAGGTATTCCGTCAGCGCCAGAAGCCTTTTGGATGTCTAGCTTCATCAAAATACGCTGCCTGAAGACAATATCGGGCATCCTTGACTGCACTATAGGAATAGTAGGTGGTGTTTTTCGTTGAAAATCATAATGGTTCTAAGTTGAAAATACGTATTATAACACTGTGAGGTTATACGTGTAAATAATACTCGATATAATCTTTCTTGCTTCCTTTATTAAATATACTAAATCTACAAATGTAAAAGCACTCTAGGTATTATCCTTTGATATACTTCAAGTCTGGTATTATAATTATTATAAAACATTAAGTAAATTGAACATAAAATAACAATAACCTTCAACAAATCCACCACATCTAAACAAACAAAATAATCTATCGTAAAATACGTAATACATTCAGTTTACTTACGCAAAAATATCAAACTTCCCTCGAAAATATCTCAAATAGATTTTAATAAAAGCGTACTTTCGCCGATCTCAATATCCATTTTGGACATGTTTATAATATGCATTTTCCCTTGGTAAACTTGAAAAGTTTTCTATGCACGTATACCAACAAATGACAAAAATATTGAAAGTTATAATACAGCCGGCACGTTCAAAATTCATGCATTTTGTAAAATCAATTTCCTCCCGTTTTACTTTAAATTTACCAAGATTCCAGAATACGATATTCCCATAAAATACTTAAAAAACTATTTAAAGTTGGTTTGTATGAGGGTAAACAAGAAAATTAAAAAATTTTCCGTATAAGGTATCAAAATTAAACAAAATTTATATTTCAACTATCTCCAATGCGTTTCGTTGTATTCTGACTCATCAGCTTTGCTAGAATCGACAGAGGCGAGAATAGAATACAAAGTAACTACCGCCATACTAAGGCAACAGGACAGTAAAATACACCAATTAGTTTCTCTGGTTAATGTAAACCCAATATGGAAAGAAAATCTGCTCTTTGCCAGGGATCGTTCAAGCCAGAGACCGGCAAACAATTTTTGGCAAGTCGCAAATCACACTATGTCAGCAATCAGCGCGAGGCAGCCCATTTTCTAAAAGCTTATGAATCTACTTTCAAAAAATGAAAATTTGGTTACATAATTAACATAAAAAAAAGATCCAGTTATAGTGACCATCGAACAATTAGTCTCATGAGCTACGTTTTAAAAATATTTTTGATAGTGATGTATGGCAGGATATATAATAAACTCGAAGAAAGTCAGTCTAGTTTTCGACACGGATTAGGGACTAGAGTGGCACTATTTGACATCCATGTGTTGATCTAAAGATGTCGCGATGTCAACCAAAATATGTTCCTCTTTTCAATTGATGTCACGAAAAACTTCTAAAGAATTTAAAAACTGGTAGAGACGTACGTATCCAAAGCATCCAATTCAGGGCAAAAAAAAGTCAGTCAGCATCTTACGGTAATGCACATCACTCACAGAAACGGTCACACCAGCTTCATTTTCGAAAAAATACGGTCCAATGACACCGCCAGCCCAAAAACCACACCAAACCGCCACTCGTTGTGGATGGAGAGGTTGTTCAACAATTTCTCTTGGGTTTTTGGAGCCCCAGCTGTGACAGTTTTGTTTATTTATGTATCCAGACAGATGAAAATGGGCCTCGTCACTCACAATGATTTTCTTGAAAACACTGGGGTAATTTCCTTGCATTTATGGTAACACCCAATTAGCAAACGTACGGCGTTGTCCATGGTCTGTCGATTTTTAATTCTTGTGTTAGCTGGAATATGTAAGCCTTTAGACCGAGATCTTTGTGCAAAATACGATGCAGGCTGGCTGCGGATACGCCCAGTTTGCTGTGAGCGTCTTCGAACTGACATACGCGGGTCTTCTGCGAAGTTCCAGCTATATTTTCAGTTGATCTAGCTGGGCGAGCACGGGCTAGTTTCTTTATATCCGAATCTTGACTGAGACGTTCAAATTTATCGATAAAATTCACAATTGCTGGGCGAGCAGGCTTCATTTCGACCGAAAGTAGTACCAACTTTGCGAACTACCTTCGCGAAATCTTCACCATTTTTGTAGTGAATAACAACTACAGTGCGCTGTTCAACTGTATATCATTCCACTTTCGTTAACCGTATAGTTTTTACTACTCAAATGTCAAAGAATGACAGCTACAAATCTGGAACATGAAAAATAGCGCGCAATTTAAAATGAAACCTTTTGTTGAAACACTCTTTATATATATATATATATATATATATATATATATATATATATATAGCACACGTGCTAGTAGTTCCTAAAGCGCTCCAGGAGCGGCATGTGTGCGGAAAAAAAAAAGCGATTCACGTTGTTCTTGAATCGCTGTAAATTATATATATATATATATATATATATATATATATATATATATATATATATATATATATATATATACATATATATATATATATAATATATATATATATATATATATATATATATATATATATATATTTATATATATATATATATATATATATATATATATATATATGTATATATATATATATATATATATATATATATATATATATATATATATATATATATATACATATATATATATATATATATATATATATATATATATATATATATATATATATATATATATATATATATATATACATATATATATATATATATATATATATATATATATATATATATATATATATATATATATATCTATAATATATATAAAAATGCAACGTCTCTTTGTCTGTCTGTCTGTCTGTCTGTCTGTCTGTCCGTTAGTGCGCTTATCACTGGAGAACCACTTATCCGATTTACGTATTTTTTTTTTAAAACATACATATGTTCTCTGGCCAGGTTATAGGCTATATTTTATTACGATAGGTAGCATAAGGAATGAGCAGTGACGATAATAGTGAATGAAGTCGGAAAAAAGTTTGCGCGCGTTACCTTGCAATACACAGCCTAAACCATTAAATATGGAACAATATTATGTAGCAGGGAATATCTATAATCTATAATATATATAAAATGCAATGTCTCTCTGTCTGTCTGTCTGTCCATTAGTGCGTTTATCAGGCGAGAACCACTTATCCGATTTACGTGTCTTTTTTTAAATTCATACATATATTCTTTGGCCAGGTTATATAGTAATAATAATAATCTTTATCTATAATATATGTAAAATACAACGTAACTCTGTCTGTCTGTCTGTTATTAATAATAATAATCTGTATAATATATATAAAACGCAATGTATCTCTCTCTGTCTGTCTGTTAGTATGCTTATCATTCCAGAACCACTCATCCGATTTACGTGATTTTTTTTCAATTCTTAATTTAATACATGTCAAATAAAATCTATAATATATATAAAACTTAACGTCTCTCTGTCTGTCTGTCTATCCATTACTGCGCTTAGCACTCAAGAACCAATTATCCGATTTACATGTTTTTTTTTATAAAATACAAAGGGAATAAACAGAGACAAAATGCTAATATGTAGGAAAAAAGACGGAAGTTTAGCAGTAAGCTTCGCCGAAAGACTGAATAGATGGGGGGAATACTTTAAAGATATGAATGATAAAAATGAGTTGAATGAGAAATAGGAAGCAAAATTAACTGAAGGGCAGGAGGGGACAAATAAAACCCTGCAAAGAAGAAATAAGAGAAATACCCAGAACCCAAAAAAAAATAAAACCCCTGGTGGAAATTGTAGAACTGATAAAACTGGAGGAGTAGATCTGGAAAATGAAATATGCCGGTTGGTGCAAGAAATATGGGAAACAGGCGCCAGTGAGCTGGGAGAGAGTCGCTCATTTGTCCAATATACAAAAAAGGAGAAAAAAACTATATGTGCTAATTATAGACCAATAGCCTTACTGGATGTCGTATACAAGATAGTAGTGTTGACTATCAAAAGCAGACTAGCAGAGAAAGCCCAGTCTATCCTGAGAGAGTACCAGTGTGGATTCAGGAAAAATAGATCGATTACAGGCCAGATATTTTCGATTAAGCAAATCTAAGATAATAGCTTAGAACAAAATTTGGCACTACACTTGGTCTTTGTGGATTTCAGAGAAGTATATGACTCTGTAAATAGAGAAGGACCCTACAAGATAATGGAAGAACTGAATGATACAGAAAATAGACTGTTGGTTGAGAGCAAAGTATCAGACAAGTTTAAGGTGAAAAGAGGATTAAGACTGGGGGAACCAGTGTCTACATGTCTATTTAATTGAATTTAATAATAATCCGGGAGTCAGAAATAAAAACAAATGGAACGATATACCAACAAACCTGCCAATGCTTGGCCTATGCGGATGATGTAGCACTGATTGCAAGAGCAAAAGAGAACCTCAAAAAGCCATAAGTAGGATAGAAGAAAGGGAAG
The DNA here is from genome assembly GCA_019049505.1 of Pachyrhynchus sulphureomaculatus. Taxonomy (NCBI): domain Eukaryota; kingdom Metazoa; phylum Arthropoda; class Insecta; order Coleoptera; family Curculionidae; genus Pachyrhynchus; species Pachyrhynchus sulphureomaculatus. Next base: position 249,674,229 of record CM032446.1, on the reverse strand, counting down.
GATGAGAGGACTAAAGATAAATGAGGAAAAAACAAAATACATGGAAATTACAAAGAAGAAGGATAATAAAAACAACAAAAGTTTAGATATAATAAACAACTTAGGAAAAAAATATATGTTTGAAAAAGTAGACAAATTTAATTATCTGGGAGTCACAATAACAGAGAGTGGACAAAAAAGGACGGAGATACAAGAAAGAATAGCGAAAGGACAAAGATGTTTGGGGACAATGAATCCAATATTGAAATCAAAGAATGTATCAAGAAAAGCAAAAGAAAGAATATATACGACAGTTGTCAGGCCCACGGTGACATATGGATGCGAAACGAGGAAAAACCGAATGCAAGAGAAAGGAGACGTTGGAGGTGTGGGAAAGGAAAGCTTTGAGAAGAATCTACGAAGGAAGGAAAGAAGAGGGACTGTGGAGAAGAAGAACAAACTACGAATTTAAATGCCTATATACGAAACCCCTTATAAGCCAAATCATAATAAGCCAGCGATTGAGATGGTTGGGACACGTGGCAAGGATGAAGGAAGAAAGGCAGGCAAAGCAAGCCCTAATAAGAGGAGTGGTTGGAAGAAGAGGCAAGGGTAGACCTCGATCTACATGGATTCGGGCAGTAAAGCAAGATCTGGAGTTGATGGGAATCCCGCACTGGGAAAAGCTAACAGGAGACAAGTATGCAACCAAGCCATGGGCCTCTAAGGCGCCTTGAGCTATATAATAATATAAACATAACGAATAAGCAGTGACAATAAAGGTGAATCAAGTCAACGCGAGCTAAGCCGCTGGCACGGCTAATATATATATATATATATATATATATATATATATATATATATATATATATATATATATATATATATATACCGGGTGTCACAGTATTCCGTCTACATAGAGTTATTGTGGATTTCTGGGAAGAAAATCTGACCACTTACCCAACTTATATTAGTTCAAAAAGTCGTAATTTTTGAGATACAGGGTGTCAAAGTTATACTTTTATGTTAGTTTTTCTTAAGTAGCTTTCTTGATAATTGTATTATTTGTACAAGATTAGATGCTAAGGAGTTTTCTGAGATGAGAAATCGAAATCAGCTCACGGTTTTGTTGTAAATTGTAGTGGGCACCATTTATTGCACTGTGTATAATTTTAAATTGTCATAACTTTTTTATACCACTCTGTATGATATTTTTAATTGAACATTCGTGTTCTTCGCCTTCTCCTGTCTAAAAAAGCTCTCTTGGTAAATGTTGCTCCGAGTAACGGATTCTAAGATAGTGGGATGTTTGTTTCCATTTTTTAATTCTATTGTAAAATTCGCCAATGCGTTCCTTCTTATGTATATCTTATTATTGTTATTAGTCTTATATATATCTCATTATTGTTATTAGCCTGTTTACCTTTAAGCATGCTGCAAATTTCACAGACTATTCTTTTGGACCTGTCCTAAATCTGGAAGAAGTGTGAAGGGACGCATTTGCGAATTTGACAATGGAATTAAAGAATGGAAACGAACATCCCATTATCTCAGAAACTGTTACTTGGAGCAACACTTACCAACAGAGCCTTTTTAGATAGTTGGAGAAGGAAAATACGAATATTTAATTAAAAATATCATACAGAGTGGTACAAAAAAGTTATGAAAATTTGAAAGTATACACAGTGCAATAAGTGGCGCCACCTACAGTTTACAACAAAACTGAGTTGATTTCGATTTCTCATCTCAGAAAGCCCCTTAGCACTGAATCTTGTACAAATAGTACAATTATTAATAAAGCCATTTAGAAAAAACTAAAATAAAAAGTATAAATTTTGCACCCTCTATCTGAAAGATTACGAATTTTTTGGACTAAGGTAAGTTGAGTTAAATGGTCATATCTTCATCCAGAAATCCACAGTAACTCTATGTACAAGGAATACTGAGACACCCTGTATATAAATATAGGTATATGAAGCGAAAATATTGGATTCTGAATAAGTGATTTTTTGAGACATTTTGTAGCTTTAAAATAGAAATACAAGTTAATGTAATCAGTAATAAAAATATATAACAACTTGAAAGCAGATAAATTCATGCCTTTTCGATATTCCATAAAAAATTCATAGCCAATAAAACAGTGGTTTAAAGTAAACTAAAACCTAAATCGAATCACATCAAAAACCAATAAAATTCTGTTTTGAATTGCCTTTATCTACGTTCATATAAAATAATTCATTTCGCGGTTCGAATACAGTATACAGAATAATTTCTATATAATATATATTTTAATAGCCGAGTTTTATTACCCAAAACGGTATACGTTCTCAAAATGTAATCACCAAAAAGGTTTTAATTGCTTTGAAAAGTACATATTTCAGTATTGTATAACAAATAACTGCAAGCGTACATTTAAAATAAGTCTCGTAAAAGGTAGATCAAATAAAGCTGTTTAATATATATGAAGCAACTGAATCGCACGTCAGAATTGCTCCATTTCGGTGAAAATTTACATTATTAGGAAAATTGCAGAACACATTGTCTATCAAGGTTCTGTCTCTAGCAGAATTAGTATTTTTTATCATTCGTATAAGCCCAGTGCTATTCAAATAGGTAGATAGACTATCATTAACATATTCAGAAAAACTTGTATTAACATCTCCCACAATAATTATCTTAGATCTTTGCTGTACAGGGTGAGTCAACGATAGAGAAAAGTTCATTACCTCATTTGTTTCGAGAATGTCGAAAAAATGTTAAATACTTTTAGGGAATATTAAGGCGAACAGTTTAAAATTATTTTCGAGTATACAGGGTATTTCAAAAAGGTGTGGCCGATATAACATAAGTTCTTTTAAATGAAACATCCTATTTTCTAATTTATTTTTAAATTCTACGTCAAATTTTATGACTTTTTTATTAATAATGTTATATACCTAAACCTAGTACTTTTTCTAATATTTCAATTTATTTAAAAAAATACTAGTTGTCAGTTTTGTAAAAAATTGCCAATAGCGCCATTGTTTCTAAGTGGAATACTCATAATTGGTACGAGCATTCTATAGCGTTGAAAAAAAAGATATGTGTAAAGAAATTTGAGTTAGATGCCTCAGGGTGTACAAAATTAATTTATGCATTTCGACTATTTTAAATTGAAAATCTCAATTTTTTTAAATGGCACACCCTGTATACTATTATTTCTTCTGATAGATTTTACAAAACCCTCCAACTTTTATTAAGTATATCATATACCTATTTCTAATAGTTTTCGATTTATTTTGAATTTTTCAATTTCTGTCCTTGTTTTTAATTCACTTACGCTATTGTGAAAAGATAAACAAATAGTTAATAATAATTTTAATATAGTTTAACTTATCTAATGATTAATTATTATGACGTAATGAATGTTCAAAAATATGCCCGTCTCCTTGAATACACATGTTTAGTCGTTTTACTATATTTTCCTTCACTTTCCTTAGCATAAAGGGCCTTATTGTCCTGCACGAATCCCGTATCCTATTTTCCATATTTACTGGTGTTGTAGGGGGATTCACATAAACACGATCTTTAACAAAAAGAATTCTAAAACGTGTTAAGTCACATGATCGAGGGGGCCACCGAATGAATCCATCCCTACCGATCCATTTTTTGTGGGTAAGGATAGCTTAAAAATTCCCGAACTCCCCGGTGGTAAGGAGCAGAAACTTCGTCTTGTTGAATCCATATTTGTTCCCTGTCAAAGTTATCAACTTCTTCAAGAAATTGGAGTAATTCATTTTGCAAAAAATTTAGATATCTAGGCCCGTTTAAGCGGTTTGCGGAAAAAATATGGACCAACTCTGTAGCATCTAACTCAAATTTCTTTACATATATCTTTTTCTTCATCTTTATAGAACGCTCGTACCAATTATGAGTATTCCACCTTCAGAAACAATGGCGCTACAGGCAATTTTTTAGAAAACTGTATTTTTTTTTTAAATTGAAATATTAGATGTATGTATGTATGTTTAGGTGTAGCGCATCGATAGCTAATATCATTTAGCGCCAGATTATGTTGATATTATAATTTAGAGTAAAGATCCGATTCCTTTAAAAAACCTATTAGACATTTTATGTTATTTGTATTTGGTGCAACTATTTGATGTAGGGGTCTCAGTAAATTATGTTTTGTTCTTTGGGGGAGATAATCATGCGAAAGGATATGTTTTATCAAGAGGGCTGTATTACATTATTGACATAATGGAGGGGGTTCCCCTTTTAATAGATAAGAATGGGTTAGATTCGTATGACCTATGGATATTCTTCTCCATAAGATATTCTCTTTTCGTGTCAAACTTGAAAGGTGAAAAGGTGGATATACCGAAGGCTTTACTTCCCATAATTTGTTTTCCTCTTGCAAGTCCCAAGTTAGTTGAAATAAATTTTTGATGATATCCTTGAAATGATTTATCAAGTCTTTTGGTGTTAAGATTGGATTTAAGATTTTTCCAGAAGTGATTGTCAATTTGGCATTATTATCCGCCAGATCATTTCCCCTTATGTTAATATGGCTAGGAGTCCACAACAATAATATGTTGTTCTTCCGGATATCACTTATATGTAAAAGGTCTATTATGTTTAACACTAATGGGATGAGTGTTTTTGAAGAATTTATGGATTTCAGAGAGCTGAGAGAATCTGTTATGATGAGAATACTACTATTTACATTTGATCTTAAAGCTGTTTTAATAGCTTCTCTAATAGCTAATAATTCGGCTGTATACACTGATGAAATGTTGTTTAGTTTATATTTGTGAATAATGTTTGGTGCAACCACTGCTGCACCGACTCCCAAATCTGATTTAGATCCGTCTGTCTAATATTGAATGTGATTTTGATATTTATCATGAATCAGTTGGAGGAACGATGATTTTATTCGAGAAGAGGAAGTTGATTCCTTATTATATTTGGTCAAGCTAATATCTATCTCGGGAGTAGGAGCTGTCCAAGGGGGAACTGTTGGGAATTTAGATGAGTCCGGAGACAAGAAATTTAATTCATGGGTAGATAAAAGGCTCTTTATTCTGGATTGTATGGAATTTGGGTTGAAAGTTTTTAGATGTAACTGATGAAGTTTGAGAGCTTGTTTAATATGGGGTCTGAATAAAGAGGTGGAATAAAATCTCATTAAGGATTTTTGTCTTTGTAAGAAGAGGGGAGGCATAGAAGCTATGCATTGTAAACTTGGAATTGGGGAGGTTCTATAAGCTCCTGTCAATAGGCGTAAGGCCTGATTCTGGATAGTTTCTAGAGATCTTTTTATTGTAGGACTAGGTGCGTCATAAATAAAGTCCCCATAGCTTAGTTTAGATAAAATGATCGATCTGTATAACTTGATTAGAGAGGGGAAGTTTGCTCTCCATGAGGTGTTTGATTATAATTTCATTATGTTCAAATCTCTCGATGTTTTTATTTTAAGATATTCAATGTGTTTTTTCCAATTCAGTCTGTTATCAAATATAAGTCCCAACATAGTGATGTTATTTTTCATTGGAATGGGGGTATTGGATAAAGATAGGGTGTTAGTTTTAGAACAACCTCTTTTCCTACAGAAATGAATTACAGAATATTCAGACGGAGAGAAGGTAAAAACCTGATTGCACTGACCAATCTGAAATCCTATTTAGTGCCGATTGCAAAGTATTGGTAATTGAGATATTATTCGATGAGGAGTTGTAGATGATAATATCATCTGCAAAGAGCTTTAAAGATGTATTTCTCGGTATATGTTCTTCAATTGTCTGTATTGCCAAGAGGAAAAGGGTAGGGCTCAGGATTGAGCCTTGTGGGACTCCAAGTTCAAACTTAAATTCATTAGATAATTTGTTGTTTAACTTTACTCTAAAAGAGCGGGGTAGATGATCATGGAGTTTCAATTTTTTTAGTTGGTTTAGGATGAATTGCGTATTTGTGGTATCAAAAGCATTTTGTATATCCAGTGAGATAGCTGAAAGGTGGGCATTTTTGTGTATTGATTGGTTGATATCAGAGTCTAGAAGAGCTAAGTATTCTAATGCGGATCGATGTTTCCTGAAACCAAATTGGTTGGGACTGAGAAGATTTTTTGATTCCAAGATCCACTCTAGGCGACTTTTTACCATTCTCTCCATTATTTTACAGAGTTGGCTTGTTAGTGAAATTGGCCTGTAACTACTTGGTTGGTTTCTCGGTTTACCCGATTTATGAATTGGAATAATAGTCGATTTTAGCCATAAAGATGGAAAGGAATCTGAGATCCATAGATGGTTAATGTAGTCCAGTATTGTTTTTTTTATAATTTGGTGGTAAATGTTTAAGGAATTGAGTACATAAGTCGTCAGGACCGGGAGCGGTCATTTTTGCTTTTTGTAAGGAAAGATAAAATTCTTTTTGTGTGAAGGGGAAGTTGTAGTTTTGTAGCTCTAAAGAATCGAAGTCGTTTAGGTGTAGCTGAGTAGATGTTGATGAGTGAGTTATATGAGCTGTTTTGTTTTGAAAGAAAGTTGCGAAATTATTGCTGATAGTTTCTGGATTTGAATGCCATAAGTTATCTATTAGATATATCTATTAGATATTAGAAAAACTACTAGGTTTAAGTATAAAATACTATTAATAAAAAAGTTATAAAATTTTAGGCAGAACTTAAAAATAAATTAGAAAATAGGATGTTCCATTTAAAAAAAAAAACATATTTTATATCAGCCAGACTTTTTTGAAGTACCCTGTATACTCAAAAATAATTTTAAACTGTGCACCTCAACATTCCCTAAAACTATTGTATTTAACATTTTTTCGTCGATCCCGAAACAAATGAGATAATGAACTTTACTCTATCTTTGACACCCTGTACATGTGTGTCTATACTTTTATCTATAAAGTGAATAACATATACAAGTAGGAGACATATATCAAATAAAGTTTGTTTCCGATTTTTGCTTATATGTACCAGACAAATTATTCAAGGTAATGCACTCGTGACAATTTTCATTCAATCTACATCTTATGGAGAATATTCCAGAATTTTTTCGATTAGTAGTACTTTTAGAGATAGGGTGGGTGGACAGCCGTTTTTGGCAATTTTTTAAAAATAATGTAAAGAAAAGTTTGGGCAAGTATTACATCATATTTATTTTTGAACTCGTGTTTTCACAAGCTTTTATTTGACACTCCTCTCGATGACCCTGAAAAAAAAGTCTACTTCACCACCCAAAACTAACCTCTCAAGTCAGAATTTAACTTTCAAAACTGAACGCCAATTAATTCCTATATTTGTGACAAATTTCATCTTTCTATGTCAAATAGTTTCGGATAAATCGGCTGTGACAGACAGACATCGAAGGGATTCCATAAGTGTTCTGTTTTTTTTGATACTGAACACCAGAAACAGTCCCCCTAAACTTGAACGTGATAGTGCAAAAGTTTATCGAAGTACTTTCTTAACTTTGCCTTGAAAAAGATGATTAACAAATCACACAGTTTAATTAATGTTAATATTATAATAACAAAAAACATCCAATTATGTTTTATCTAACAAATTAATAAAAATTATTTAATTTCGTAATAAAATGCATTTGCCTCCTCGCCTGAGCCCCCAGATCATTGCATTAAGTTCAGGCTTGTGGCGACAGACTTTCTACAGCTGCACACGATAAAATGTTATCAAAAATTTTATAATATAACACAGGCAGTATTACGTTACTTATCAACAAATTGCGCAGTTGGGGTCTGTCAATGACCCTAGATTTTTAAGATCTGAATACACTGCTCAAACAAGTTGTTATACATATAATACATTTTAAATAAAATTTATGGAGTTTACGATCGGTTCTAGGTGAAACATCTTAATATTTACACTTCTATAATATATATATATATATATATATATATATATATATATATATATATATATATATATATATATATATATATATATAAAAAATGCAACGTCTCTCTGTCTGTCTGTCCGTTTGTGCGTTTATCACTTATCCGATTTACGTACCTTTTTTTTTAAACATACATATGTTCTCTGGCCAGGTTATAGGCTATATTTTATTACGATAGGTAGCATAAGGAATGAGCAGTGACGTAAAATAGTGAATGAAGTCTAAAAAAAGTTTGCCGCTAACGCGTTCCCTTGCAGTACACAGCCTAAACTATTAAATAAGGAACAATATTATGTAGCAGAGAATATCTATAATCTGTAATCTGTAATATATATTAAATGCAATGTCTCTCTGTCTGTCTGTCTGTCTGTCTGTCTGTCCATTAGTGTGTTTATCACGCGAGAATCACTCATCCGATTTACGTGATTTTTTAAATTCATACATATGTTCTCTGACCAGGTTATAGATATATGTTTTATTATATCTATAATATATATAAAATGCAACATATCTCTGTCTGTCTGTCTCTCCGTTAGTGCGCTTATCACTGGAGAACCACTTATCCGATTTACGTACTTTTTTTTTTTTAAAAACATACATATGTTCTCTGGCCAGGTTATAGGCTATGTTTTATTACGATAGGTAGCATAAGGAATGAGCAGTGACGATAATAGTGAATGCAGTCGGAAAAAAGTTTGCCGCTAGCGCGTTCCCTTGCAATATACAGCCTAACCCATTAAATATGGAACAATATTATGTAGCAGAGAATATCTATAATCTATAATATATATAAAATGCAATGTCTCTCTGTCTGTCTGTCTGTCCATTAGTGCGTTTATCACGCGAGAACCACTTACGCGAATTACGTGTCTTTTTTTAAATTCATACATATATTCTTTGGCCAGGTCATATAATAATAATCTATATCTATTATATATAAAATGCAACGTCTCTCTGCCCGTCTGTCCGTCCGTCAGTGCGCTTATCACTGGAGAAACCACTTATCCAATTTACGTGATTTTTTTTTAAACATACATATGTTCTCTGGCCATGAGGAATAAGCAGCAATGATAATAGTGAATCAAATCAGAGAAAAGTTTGCCGCTAGCGCGTTCTCTTACAATACACTGCCTAAACCACTAAATATGGAACGATATCATGTAGCAAAGGATATCTATAATATCTGTAAAACGCAACATCTCTCTGTCTGTTTGTCCGTTTGTGTGCTTATCACTGGAGAACCACTTATCCTATTTTCGTGCTTTTTTTTAAACATGCTCTACCATTAAATATGGAACAATATCATGGACCAAAGAATATCTATAATATATATAAAATGCAACGTCTCTCTGTCTGTCCGTTAGTGCGCTTATCACTGGAGAACCACTTATCCGATTTACGTGCTTTTTTTTTTAACATACGTATGTTCTCTGGCCAGGTTATAGGATATATTTCATTACGTTAGGTGACATAAGAAATAAGCAGTGACGATAATAGTGAAACAAGTCGGAGAAAAGTTTGCCGCTAGCGCGTTCTCTTCCAATACACTGCCTAAAGCATTAAATGTGGAACAATATCATGTAGCAAAGAATATAATATATATAAAATACAATGTCTCTCTGTCTGTCTGTCTGTCCGTTAGTGCGCTTATCACTCGAGAACCACTTACCGATTTACGTGTTTTTATAAATTTATACATATGTTCTATATAATTCGATATAAGCCTAGATAATGGGAGATAAGGTGAGATAATGGGAGATAAGCAGAGATAAGTTTGGATAATGGGAGTTATGATGAGATAATGGGAGATAAGGAGAAATAATGGGAGATAAGGAGAAATATTGCGAGATAAGTCGAGATAAGCCTAGATAATGGGAAATAAGGTGAGATAATGGTAGATAAGGAGACATAATGGGAGATAAGAAGAAATAATGGGAGACGAGCAGAGATAAGCCTAGATAATGCAAATTATGTAGAGATAATGAGAGATAAGGAGAAATATTAGGAGATAAGGGGAAATAATGGTAGATATTTTATTACGTTGGGTAACATAAGGAATAAGCAGTGACAATAGTAGTGAATCAAGTGCACGCGAGCGGAGCCACGGGCCCGGCTAGTTTGAAATAAAATACAGTGTAATTATTTCACTAAATCTATTCATATTCTGACACGTGTTTCGGTTTCGCGACAATTTTCGAAGAGGGTTAAAATAAGACTAAACTTTTTTAAAAGATATTACATCTAGATGGTTAATTTGTACTAAATTTAAATTAAGAGGTAATAAAACTAGGTTAATTGCAGGTAGTCTATCTTAACACGGCGTCTAATAAGGGGGTATTTTCAAATTCTATTTGGATGTTCGTTATTTTTATACTATTTTTAACGGCTTTTTTTATGCTAAGAATTTTTAAATAATAAAGTTTTCCTTTTTGAGCACTGTATAGCAACTTTACCCTCTTGTTAGTAAAAAGGTCATTATTGTGTATGCAGGATTCAGCAAAGCCAGTCAATTTTTGTTTATTTAAAAGGGCGCCTGTGTTCTTTTAATATTTGTTGTAGACTCTGTCCCGCTTGTCCCACATAGATAGCGTCACAGTCATCATAATTAACTTCATATATACCCGATTTTCCATATTTGTTGGATCTTTTTTTGTTATTAACTAGATATCGGGCTATATTGTTTTTATTAGCACTTGTACAGTTTATTTCTAACTTATTAAGGCTACTATTGATTTTGTTACAAATACCACAGATATAGTTGATAGCAAACCATTTTGTACTATCGTGTTATACGACTGATGCGTAAAATTGTTTAAGTATATTTTTATGTTATTTTGTTCCATACAAAGTTTAGATAATGTTTATTTCCAATATAACAATCAATTTTATGTTCAGAAAGAAGGAACAGCTATGGATAATTGCTTATCACCTTTCATAGCCAATTTATTCATGAGTAAGTTTGAAATCGAAGCCAGTCAAGCATTCAAATATTTCCCAAGGGTATGGTATAGGTATGTGGATGATATTTTCGCGATTTTTGATACAAAGAAAGCAAATATTGATGATTTTGTTTCTAGATTAAATAGCCGGTATGATTCCATTAAATTCACATACGAAGTTGAGAACAAAGGACAATTACCTTTTCTAGATATTTTAATTATTAAAAATAATAACAGATTAGAGTTTGATATCTATAGGAAGGACACAGTAACAGATAGATATATTCCTAATGATTCATTTCATTGCAAACAACATCAATTAGCCTCATTACATTTTTTAGTTCATCGTTTGGTCACTTTCCCTCTGAATAGAGTAAACTTTAATAAAGAAAGGAATCGTATTAGAAATATAACTAGAGTTAATGGTTATGACGATGACTTAGTAAATAAGCTAATAAATAGACATAAGTTTAGGTTTAATATTCAGAATTCCACCTTTTTTACACACGAAGAAAATAACACCAAGTATGTCTCCATACCGTATAATCCGAAATATAGCAAGGGACTCAATAAGGTATTTAATAAGGTAGGCCTCACCTTAGTCTATAAGTCATCAGGCAATCTGAGGAATATCTTAGGAAATCCCAAAGATAAGATTCCTAATTGTGAGAAAAGTGGAATTTATGAAATTAGTTTTAATGATTGTGACAAAAAAGTATGTTGGGCAAACTAAAAGGTTGATTAAAGAACACTTAGCACACTTAAAATACAATAGAACAGAAAAGTCTGGCATTGCCGAACATGCCCTTGAAGCTGATCATACTGTAACATTAGATAATCTAAGATTAATAAAAAATGTGTCTGATAGAAGATTGTTGAACGCATACGAAAGTATGGAAAACATAAAATGTAAAAGTAGTTTAAATAAAGACAGAGGGCCTATTCCTTATAGTCCCCTCTACTGGTTACTTGACCGAAACTGATGGCCTTGCCTATGTCATTAGTTCCGCTTGAGTAATTCAAGGGTTAGGCTAAGTTTAAATAGGGTAGATTTGTAATTTAGCTTTAGTCAATCATCGCTCCTGATGAAGCTAATATGGTTAGCGAAACGCCCGTCGAGTGCAAAAATAAAGTGTTTGGTGTAGTGGTGATATATACTGAGTAGTATCATTGTGCCAAAGATTCCACATTCCCAACTTAGTACTATTCGTAAGGTTTATAATTGGTTACATCCGCCTGAGTAGGGATTTTACCCTTTTTGTATATCCTGAGGATATTGGCGTGGATATCGTAATACCCGTCAACATTGTCCAAGTGCCGAAACATACGTTTCTGTATTTCACAGCACCTTTTAGACAACGCGGTAGTGCTGCCACGGATATTATTACATTTCTGCAAACAACTGCTACCTATGTAAGTGTCCAGGCCAAATATACTCAAATGAATTAATAAATAAAGTATAACGATCTGCCGGGATCGAAACCCGATACCTTGTATACCACAAGCAAGTTATTACGCCACGGAGGCCCGAGTCGCCAGTAATGACACTAAATGAGTTTTCAACAAAGTTTGTTTCTTATCTTTGTTGAAAACTGATGACCTTAATTTTTTATATATATAGCATATAACTTATCAAAAATAACGCAGTGGTGATCATTTTCATTCAATCTACACTTTATGGAGAATATTCCGAAATTTTCTTAAAATTTTTTGATTTTCGAGATAATTATAACATTGATTTTTGGCGGTCTTTTAAAAATATTATGAAAAAAAATTTGCGCGAGTTTTTCAAAAGCTTTCATTCACTCGACGAACTCATAAATTTTTTTTTCGCTTTCGATTTCACCCCCAAAACTAACCCTTTAAGTCAAAATTTAACTTTCAAAACTCACAACACTGATTGGGCCATAAATTCCTCTACTTGTGTCAGCTTCAACTTTCTATATCAAATAGTTTCGGAAAAAATCAGGTGCGACAGACGGACAGATAGATGGACAGACAGACACTAAGGTGATCCCATAAGTGTTCCGTATGGAACACTAAAAAGAATCATCTAAATCGGTACAAATTCGGTAGAAATTTAAGTTTTTCAGGATTTATTCAGAAACTACATAATCAATTTCAATATATGGAACCACCTCGTATGTGCACTTTCTGGAATAAAAAAATAATCATCCAAATCGGTACATATTTGCCGAGTTATGTAGGAACATTAAAAAAAACACATACGCATCGAATTGAAAACCTCCTTTTCCTCCTTCTCTTTGAAGTCGGTTAATTAAGGAATTATCTTATTATACAACATTATTAAAATTATATTTTTTTGCGATCGTCTGTGAAAGCTAGAACATATTCCTCTACTTCAACAACCCTACACATCTCTTTCCGTATGCGTTTCACTACAAACAATAAAACTTGAAAGTTCATTACTTTAATCAAAAATCAAGAATATTTTTTACAATATTTTTGAAAGGGTACGAAATTTATTGACGCGCATCTCTTTCACGTTGTTTACTTGAGACAATATTGCTCAAGAACTGTATGTTCCATTTCTACTTCAAATTTTATACAAGTACAAAATTTACAATGGATGTCTCGTCGCGTATAGGAGTTATCATGTCGACAGACTACAAGACAGAAAAGCAGATAGAAATGGGAAACTATGCTGATCCAGGGATTCTGAAAGGTGAAAAAATGCAAAACTCTCGAAATGAAAGTAATATTGGATATTTAAAGACGCCAACCGTTTTCATCCCCTTCCACTGAAGCAACTCAAAACCTTTTATTTCTAATATTATATTTTTATCAATTTTTTTTTTTTTTTTTTTTTTTTTTTTATTGGTCTAGCACACGTGCTGCAGGGAAGTCCCTAAAGCGCTCCAGGAGCGGCACGAGTGCGGAAAAAGCGATTAACGTTGTTCTTGAATCGCTGTAAATTGTACTCGGTGGGAAACACAGCGCTGGGCAAATTATTCCAAAGGGATGACGTTCTCCATATAAAAGATTGCTTGAAAAGCGTCGTACGCGGAGTAACAAGCTGAACCTCATACGGATGCGAAGCACCAGCGCGACGTGTATTTCTAACATGCACCGCTTTGGGAGGAATTAAGCGGGCTACATCCTTCGAACACTTTCCATGAAAATAGAAATGAAGAACAGACTCAAGTCGCCAACCGTTCTTCGATGTTCCAGCGAATCAAGGTCGCCGGTCAATTCCAGGTCCCCAATCAGACGGACCGCTCTTCTCTGAACAGAATCCAACAAATGCAGTGTATATTTGGGAGCGGAGCCCCAAACGTGGGAGCAGTATTCCATAGTTGGTCGAATTTGGGCTTTGTAAAGAATTAACAGTTGCTGTGGGTGTAAAGCTTTCTGGTTCTAAATAATATTCCCAATTTTTGAGAAGCTCTCCTTGCTATGCCTGCAACATGTTCATGCCAAGACATATTTGCTCCCAAACTAACGCCCAACAAATTGAGCGACGATGCTAGAGGAATGGAGTGCCCCGGCATAACTATGTCGGGTTCAGCAACGTTAACTTTTTTAGAAAAAAAACTGCCGCTTGGGTTTTTGTAGCGTTAAATTCCACTTGGTTACTGTCACCCCAAGATAGAATTTCTTCCAGGTCTTTGTTAAGTTGAACGACCTCCTGCTGTCTGCGGATATTCGCCTGAGCAGCCGATGTCCGAGCGTTCAAGGTGAATGAAGAGACAAGCGCACTGTCATCTGCAAAGCTATAGATTGGATTCCCGGTCTTTTCCAGCAGATCGTTAATGTAAATGAGAAAGAGAGTAGGAGACAGTATGGAGCCCTGGGGCACACCGGCGTTGATAGTGAGGGTGTTAGAAAGAAATCCGTCGACCGCCACTCGTAAAGAACGCTCTCTGAGGAAATATGAGAGCCACAAACAGAACCTTTCAGACATACCATAAGAGCGCAACTTAGCCAACAGTCCATCGTGCCAAACACGGTCGAATGCCTTGGATATGTCAAGAGCAACCGCTCGAGATTCTCCAAAGTGTTCAATTGCGTTGTTCCAAACATGTGTTACATAAGTCAGAAGATCTCCTGTTGATCTATGTTTACGAAAACCATATTGGTGATCGCTAATAATATTGAATCGTTCAAGATATTTTAGAAGATGCTCATTGATAACCTTTTCCATGACTTTCGATATCATTGAAAGCAGTGCAACTGGTCGGTAGTTATTTGGCAAGGTCTTCTTACCTTTTTTAGGTATCGGCTGAACCGTGGCACATTTCCAGCAGGACGGAAATATTCCCTTTCTGTAGGATAGGTTAAAAAGTCTACAGAAAACTGGTGTTAGTTCCCTTGCACAGTTTTTGAGAACTATGGCAGGTATTCCGTCAGCGCCAGAAGCCTTCTTGGTGTCTAGCTTCATTAAAATACGCTTTATGATGCGCTGTCTGAAGACAACATCGGGCATCCTTGACTGCAATATGGGAATAGTAGGTGGAGTTTTTCCTTGGAAATCGACAGTAGAATGTGAAGCAAAGAGTTCAGCCAACAAGTTCGCTCTCTCAACAGGTGTGGTTGCAATGGAATTATCTGGCCGTGTGAGTGGTGGTATGGTGGATTTGGTAAAGTTTTGACTAACTGCCTTAGCGACTGCCCAAAAGGACCTGGAATTGTTGGGACAAGCGAGAAGTTTGTTTCTAATTCGTTGATTGTGTGCCTCCTTGGTTTCGTCGATAATTCCCTTGCATCTGTTCCGGGCATGAACAAAGATATTTCGATTTAAGGTGTTAGGATTTTCACGCCATTGTCGGTAGGCAATATGTTTAGAAGCAACAGCTTTTTTTTGCATTTTCGGTCGAACCAAGGTTTGCCGTTGGAGGAGCATTTCTTCGAAAAAGGGACGTAAGCTTCCATACCAGCCAAAATAACATCGGAGACCTCCCTGGCGCAGTCAGATGGGTTATCGGATCGAAAACAAACGTCCATCCAAGGGAAATTTCGAAAGTATTCCATGAGATCTTCCCATTTAGCAGATTTGTAGTGCCAAATCTTGCGCGGCCTAGGCCTAATATATTAGACATTTCGTTCGAGAGTTACCATTTCAACATACCGATTGACGGACGGGAAGACGAAATAATGTTTCCATGGTCAATGAAACAAGAAATACAAAAATCTCGGAACGTAATTTTAAATGCATTTTTTTCCATTAGCAAACGAAGCATATAGTAAAACAAGTAACGTTGCAATAAAATATAACATTTTGTATCTCTAACTCTATGAAAGCCTAAAGTTTAAAAGCTTTCCTGCTTCCTTATTGAGGGCTGTCAGAACCGCTGTCCAACAGAAGAACTGTTACTAAACAAGTACAGCTAGGTGTGTAGGCATCGATCGTTAGAGTCCTCACCAGGTACTGATATTCTGTACAGCTACTAAAAATGAACAAAGTCCGTATTTCAGCAGTGACCAATGTTCTTTCAGCCGAGTTAGGGTCGACAAACGACTAAAATTTAACAGCATGCTTACCCTTCCTCGGAGACTGTTTAAGACTACAAACCGACAGAGGAATAACACAGGGGAACAGCTGTTTTGGTGTCGAGGTTTTTTGAGCTGATTCTATATCAATTTGAAGTCCTGAATTCAAATAACGTATTCATTTGTACCTAGGAGCTCAAATTTTTAAGATATACAATTTTAGAGAAATATAAGTTACATTATTGTAACTCAAATCCGTAAGTGTAGTAAACAAAAGTAGATACGAAATTTTTATTTTAGTTATACAAAATACAATATTATGTCGTACTTACAAACAAAAAAAAAACATTGAAGAAATGAAATAGTCACTCAACACTTGGAAAGCTTCTTTTCCGCGACATTCTTGAATGTTTTTTTAAACAGTCCCTTTTTAAACTCCAGCAGTAATCTGCCATCATGTGCATGTCCCATCTTCCTTGGTAGCGGTCCTCCATAACTTTAATATCTTGGTGAAATCTTTCACCTTGTTCCTCACTCATGTCTCCTAAATTTTCTGGAAAACGGTCTAAGTGGCTGTGTAAATAGTGTATTTTAGTACTCATATTGCACCCTAAGGATTTGAAACTATTAAGCATCTTGTTAACCATTTCAACATAGTTTTGAGCTTTATGTTTGCCTAGAAAATTTTCTACAACTGCAACAAATGATGTCCAAGCTTCTCGTTCAACTTGATTCATTGAATTTATGAAGGCAGGATCCTTAATTAATTGTCTTATTTGTGGGCCGTCAAATATCCCTGCTTTGAGTTTTTCTGTGCTCAACTGATGCATTTTTACCCCTATATATGCAAAACAAGACCCATTCTTATCAAGAGCCTTTACAAATTGCTTCATTAAGCCCAACTTTATATGTAACGGAGGAAGTATGATTTTTTCTCTTTCAACCAAAGCGTCGTTAATGACATTCTTTTCCCCAACGTCCATGTTTTCTCTCTGAGGCCAATCTTTTCTAACCCAGTGGTGTGTTTTGTCCCTACTATCCCAGAGGCACAAGAAACACGGATATTTCGTGTAACCACTTTGCTGCCCAAGAAGAAAGTTTACCATTTTTAAGTCTACACAAATCATCCATTGATGTTCGTAATACTTTATCTTCTGCAAGACCAAAGCTATGGTATTATATTCTTCTTTCAGTTTCGTTGAGTGAGCTAGTGGTATTGAACCATATTTATTCCCATTATGTAGAAGGACACATTTTAAACTTCGCTTTGAACTGTCAATAAATAGGCGCCAATCATCTGGAATATATTCAGAAAGTCCCATTTCTTTCATGAGTCCCCTAATTTCGTGACAAAATACAAGATTGTCTTCTTGAGAAAAGAATGGTAGCAGATCTTTTTCTCTTGTACGGTAAAAGGTAATTTTGGTTCCTTGTTCCAGTAAATATTTGTCGTTCAACCTAGAAGCCAGTACTTCAGAAGCTTTTTTCGATAAATCGAGATCCCTGGTGAGATCATTTAATTCATTTTGATTGAAGCGTTGAGGAACTGATGACGTCCCCTCATAGTCACTGTTAGTTTCATTAGCATCAGAACTTTTATTAGCATCAGAAGAGCGATCAGAGGGAAAATATTCGTCATCAGAGATATGTGGTAGCTGATGAAATGTTGGAATCGGTATTTCATCTGAGTGCGGGATAGGGCGTATTGCCGAGTCTAAATTGGGATAAGTCCACTTACTGCGGTTATTTCGATTGATTCCATTAGCATTTACTAAACAGAAATAACAATCATTGAAGTTGTTTTTTGGTTCTCTCCAAACCATTGGTACGCTGAATTTTAGACATTTTCTTTTCCCGGTAGTCCACTGCCGTAAATGCTCTGTACAAGTTTTACATACGAGATGCGCGGCCCACGTTTTGTCCTGATCACCAAGCTTAACTCCAAAGTATCCAAGATACGCTCGCTTTACAAAGTCAGTAATAGTTTGTCTGTTTTGTTGAAACATGTATTCTCCGCATATATAGCAAAACACATCAGGTTGATTTACACAACTTCTTCTTGAACTGGAACCTGAATTCATTTTAATTCTGTTCAATAACACAAAAACACTCTTTTCTTAACATAAAATAACACGCCGAATTCGATCTACTCTCATTAGTAAGAACGCACAAACTGACGAGACTTACCCGAGTTAGGTGATTAAAAGGGTCAGTTCGGGTACCTGATAGGCAATGGTTCCACTATTTATAGATTTACCTGGAATTTACTCAATTACAGACTGACCATAAAACCATTGTACCTACATTAATGAATATATAATAATTTTAGAACTCTCATAAATGAATATACTGAATAAAAACCACATTGGTAAATAAGTTGATGTATCTAAAAAAGTAGAGCTGATAGAGAAAAACGGATTGCATGTATAGATTTAGGTTCCCAAATATAGTTAAAATCAGTTAGGCAGCTCGCTCGTTACAGTTGTAACCTAACAACCCATTACTGTAAGTACTTCGAGTTTTGTTCTCTCGTTTATCTATTCCAGCTGTCAGTAGTCACTGCTGAAATCTGGACTTTTGTTCATTCTCATTAGCTGCAAAGATTTTTAAGAGAAGTGATTTTAAGTAAAAAAAAAACTTATTTTGAGCAGTGTATTAATAGTTTAAAGTATTGTTATTATTACTAATTTGTAATGTTTATTTATGACATGACTTTTAAAAAGTTTTACCATAACACGAAATTCATCAAAAGGAACCTTGAGCTGTCGAAAGTCTGTGGTTATGGTGATAATGATATTAGATTAAATTTTTTTTTAAGTGATATTTTTTTACGTTTGAAAAATACAAACAAGAATTGTACTGTGTGTGTCACTTGAGCCAAAAAAGAGGGTCAACCTCGGAATGAGAGATAATAAGCTGTAAACTTGTATAAACCTTTATTTTGGCATTCTAAAAGTTGTCCCAAAAGTCTCATAAAATCTTGTGTCCGCGTCTTAAGATATTCAAGGTCAAAGGTTACAAAAATCGTTTTTTCGCAAATATCTCGCTTCCTATGGTTTCAATGATATTTGCATTTATTATAAAAATTGTAGATCATAAAATTCTCTACAAATTTTGTTTTAAATATTTTTTTTATACGCTTAACCGTTTTTGAGATAGAGCGCGGAGAGCGCGCAGTGCTCAGCCGTACATAGCATAATGCAAGGTCAACCATGAGTCCCGGTAAATAATACGTCGTATAAAGTTAATTAATCATTAAAAAATCCATAATTATGAATAATTTGCCTTATTTATTAATTAGTTCATTATATTTAATACTGTTTTTCATTTATCAAATATATTCGTTTAATAATACTTACCTACTTCCTGTAATTAAAAAATTGTTAAGTGAAATACTTTAAGTATATTTTAATTTTATTCTAATATATCTTATTTATATTTTATTCAGATTTTATTACGATTATACCTGGGAATCGGACCCCTATAATACTACCTTTTCTATTTATAGTCAGTTGTTCCATTGTATAGTTGAGACCGATTTCTTTTTCAAGGGACCACTTTCTACTAACCAAGTTTATTCGTTAGTTTTGAATTATATCTTTGCAACGACGGACGTACAATTTTAAGAGTTATGGCTGATTTGTGTTTTATATGTGACTAGCAGTGCCCGCGGCTCCGCTCGCGTGGACTTGATTCACTACTATCGTCACTGCTTATTCCTTATGTTACCTAACGTACGTGTAATAAAATATCTGCCATTATTTCCCCTTATCTCCTATTATTTCTCCTTATCTCCCATTATTTATCCTTATCTCCCATTATCTCACCATAACTCCCATTATCTAGACTTTTCTCTGCTTACCTCCCATTATTTCTCCATATCTCCCATTATTTATACTTATATTCCATTATCTCACTTTATCTCCCATTATCTAGGCTTATATCGAATTAAATAGAACATATGTATAAATTTATAAAAACAGGTAAATCGGATAAGTGGTTTTCAAGTGATAAGCGCACTAACGGGCAGACAGACAGACAAAGAGACGTTGCATTTTATATATATTATATTCTTTGAACATGATATTGTTCCATATTTAATGGTTTAGGCAGTGTATTGCAAGAGAACGCGCTAACGGTAACCTTTTTTCCGACTTGAGTCACTATTATCGTCACTGCTTATTCTTTATGTTATCTAACGCAATAAAATATATCCTATAACCTGGCCAGAGAACATATGTATGTTTTAAAAAAAGAGCACGTAACGCACTAACGGACAGACAGACAGCCAGAGAGACGTTGCATTTTATAGGTATTATAGATAGATAACCTGGCCAGAGAACATATGTATGTTTTAAAAAAAAGCACGTAAATCGGATAAGTGGTGCTCTAGTGATAAGCGCACTAACGAACAAACAGACAGACAGGCAGAGAGACAGGCAGACAGACAGACAGAGAGACGTTGTTTTTTATATATATTATAGATAGAAGATTATAGATAACCTGGCCAGAGAACAAATGTATGAATTAAAAAAAAAACACGTAAATCGGATCAGTGGTTCTCGCGTGAACGCAGGAATGGACAGACAGACAAACAGAGAGACATTGCATTTTATATATATTCTAGATATTCTCTGCTACATAATATTGTTCCATATTTAATGGTTTTGGCTGTGTATTGCAAGAGAACGCGCTAGCAACAAACTTTTTTCCGACTTCATTCACTATTATCGTCACTGCTCATTCCTTATGCTACCTATCGTAATAAAATATAGTCTTTAACTTGGCCAGAGAACATATGTATGTTTTTTAAAAAAAAGTACGTAAGTCGGATAAGTGGTTCTCCAGTGATAAGCGCATTAACGGACGGACAGACAGACAGACAGAGATACGTTGCATTTTATATATATTATAGATGTAATAAAATATATATATCTATAACCTGGTAAGAGAACATATGTATGAATTTAAAAAATTACGTAAATTGGATAAGTGGTTCTCCAGTGATAAGCGCACTAACGGACAGACAGACAGAGAGACGTTGCATTTTATATATATTATAGATATAAATTATTATTATTATTATATAACCTGGCCAAAGAATATATGTATAAATTTAAAAAAAGGACACGTAAATCGGATAAGTGATTCTCTCGTGATAAACGCACTAATAGACAGACAGACAGACAGAGAGACATTACATTTTGTATGTATTATAGATTATAGATTATAGATATTCTCTGCTACATAATATTGTTCCATATTTAATGGTTTAGGGTGTGTATTGCAAGGGAATGCGCTAGCGGCAAACTTTTTTCCGACTCCATTCACTATTATCGTCACTGCTCATTCCTTATGCTACCTATCGTAATAAAATATAGCCTATAACCTGGCCAGAGAACATATGTATGTTTAAAAAAAAAAAAGTAAGTAAATCGGATAAGGGGTTCTCCAGTGATAAGCGCACTAACGGACAGACAGACAGACAGACAGAGAGATGTTGCATTTTATATATATTATAGATAAGTCACTTTCAGAAGGTGATTCTGTTAATGTAGTGCGCGGCTTACAAACTTTAAAAACTGCAAGTATTGAAAGAAATGACGGTCACATAAACTATTTAAATAGCTTAACCTCTATGAATGTGCATGTCGAGTGTCGAAAGGTGTACATCAGTAAACATTCTATTGTAGCATCGAAACGACGCCTAGAAGAAGATGAACCTTTCAAAAAACTATGCTTATTTTGTGGCCAAGCAGCTGATGAAGCAGCAGAGACCAAAAAAAAAGAGAAGCACAGACGCACGATTAGTAAAGTAAGTACTCTTGAATTTAAAAACAATGTCATCAAAAAAGCAGAAGAACGAAGCTATTCCTTAGGAGAATTAGTAAAAAATCGTATACTTTATGAGTATGACTTGATCGCTGCTGAAGCAAAGTACCATACCATTTGCTATACTAATTTCTTAAGTCGAGTACCATCTACTGATAAGAAGCCTCGCGAAGACAATCAAGTCACACAAGCAATGAAAGAGATTTTTTGTTATATAGAAAATCATGAAGATTCACAATTTACATTGAAAGAGCTTAAAGATGTCCTTACGGAGTATGTACCAGATGATAAGACTATCATTAAAAGACTTCAACAAAAATATTTAACTGAAATAATAATTACGAGAAAGGTAGGATCATTCACTATCATATCTTTTCCTGATACACAAGCTAATATATTATCTAGTATATAATGTATGATACATAATTACTGAATAAAGATATAATTAAAATGTATTTACTCTATTCCTTTTCTACTTAAAATCTAATTTAGATATATTAGAATATAATTAAGATATACATAAAGTATTCTACTTAACAGCTTTTTAATTACACGAAGTAGGTAAGTATTATTAAACGAATATACAGTGTCACCTCGAAAATCCAGATCTCCATTAAACCGGATTCTTTAATAATCCGGACAAACATTTCTATTGCATTCTATACTTTATAATCCGGATTTGATAGTACTAGGTAATCCGGACCTGCATTTTTAGACATCTACTTAATTTAAACTACATGGGAAAACTGAAATCGATAGTGAGGGGATTCCCCTAACTACCAGTCTAATACATCTGGGACTCACACAAATTGTAGGTACCTTTGATTTGCTTACAATGCATCGCGTATCGCGTCTAAAGGTTAAGGACTTTATAGTTGTTTGTTTATTGTCACATGTACAACATACCTATGTTCTATTTTACTTTATGTGGTTCATATAAGTATGTAAACGGTTTTTTTACGTATATGTACCTACACATTAAAATGCCTTCTAAAAGAAAACATATTACACTAACAATAAAACAAAAGTCGGATATATTAGAAAGACTAGTTCTTGGTAAAAGCGGAAAAGTGTTGGCAAATGAATACGGAGTAGGAACATCCACAATTTCAGATATAAAAAAGAAGCAAGAGAAAATCAAAAAGGTATGTATACATGATTTATTTTAAAGATAATTTTGGACACTCACTATGGACGTGTAACTTCTTTTAGATTTATTTCCAAATGTGATTCCGGTCCTGGCGTCAGAAAAACCTTACGAAAAGACGAATATTCAGAAATGGAAACTCGTTTGTATACATGGTTTTGTACGCAACGATCAAGGCACGTCCCAATTTCCTACGAAATTTTATCAAGCAAAGCAAAACAGTTTTACACTGAAACCTACGGGAATGATAATTTTAGAGCTAGCAGAGTCTGGATTTCTAACTTCAGAAAAGAAATGGTCTGCGTGCTTTAAAAGTTTATGGCGAAAAACTATCCAATGATGAAAGTGCCGTCGGTCCTTTCCTAACTTTATTCGCAGATAAGAAAAAAGAATTAAACCTTAGGCCTACTCAAATATACAATGCAGATGAATCAGCTCTGTATTGAAAAATGTTGCCTGAAAAGACGCTGGTTCGTTCTCAGGAAAAGACCGCACCAGATCAAAAAATAAAAAAAAGGACGCATGTTGCAATGCTGATGGATCACAAAAATTAAAGTTGTTAGTGATAGGAAAGGCAAAAAATCCGAGGGCTTTTAAAAATATGAACATACCTGTTGGATGACTGCAGCAATTTTCTTAGACTGATTTTATCATTCTTTTATTCGTCAAGTCAAAAGTCATTTAAGAAGTCTCAACTTACCTGAAAGAGCCCTGCTAATCGTTGATAACGCTTTGAGCCATGGACTATAGAAGAGCTGACTAGTGAGGATGGACAGTTTACAACATTATTTCTTCCACCAAATTGTACTACACTTTTGCAGCCTATTAACCAGAATGCAATCAGACTGACAAAATTATTTTATCGGAAAAGTCTTTTAGCCCATATTTTATCAAATAATGAAGAGAACCTTGTTAGGTTATTAAAAAGCATTAACCTAAAAGGTGCTGTATATCTACTATGCAATTCATGGGAAAAAGTCTCCCCTGTAGTCTTGAAAAAGTGCTGGCAGAAAAATTATGGCTTATGTGGCAGATACCAACCCAGACACTGAATATGACGCTGAAGATCTGATTCCTCTGAGTGAATTGCGGCACAATTTGCTTTCCACGAATGAAGAAATGAAAGGTAAAGCCTGAAATTTTTCTTTTAGTATTTTTTTGGTTAATTCGTAAATATTTAACAGATGTTTCAGATATGCTGAATGTTCTCACTGAGCAGAATCTCACGAACGTGGAAATATGTAATTGGCTTGAAAATGATGAAAATTTGTTACCACTGGAAGACATAGATGATACAGATGAACAACACGAGAGTGATAATGAAGGTTCAGAGTTAAATACTAATACCAACCAGACTGTTAAGAACATTGTGAAAAATGATGAGGCGGTTAAAAGTTTCAAAGTGTTCATGAGATGGGCAGAAGAAAATGATATCCCTCTAAGTGATGTTCTTGTACTTCAAAGATTAAAAGAAATTGATTTTATGATGAACAAGAGAAGGGTCAAGCAAACAAAAATTACAATTTTTTTTTACAAAATAAGATAAAAACTTGATAAGATATGCTTCTATTTTAAATATTATTCTATGTATGTACTATTTTTTAGTTGTTTCGTGTTAAATGATTCGTTTTTTAATATAAATAATGTCCTGCTTCAATAATTCTAATTATTTACTAATTCGCGGTTTTAATTAGTCCGGATTATCGAGATCGCAATGTATTTGGTAAATGAAAAATATTATTAAATATAATGTATTAATTAATAAATAATGCAAATTATTCATAATTATGGGTTTTTAGTGATTAATTAACTTTATACGACGTATTATTTACCGGGACTCACCCTTGACCTTGCATTATGCTATGTATGGCTGAGCGCTGCGCGCTCGCTGCGCTCTATCTCAAAAACGTATAAAAAAATGTTTAGAACAAAATTTGTAGAAAATTTTATGCTCTATAATTCTCATAATAAATACAAATATCATTGAAATCATAGGAAGCGAGATATTTGCGAAAAACCGATTTTTGTGATCTTTGACCTTGAATATATTAAGACGCGGACACGAGGTTTTATGAGACTTTTGAGACAACTTTTAGAATGCCAAAATAAAGGTTTATACAAGTTTACAGCTTATTATCTTTCATTCCGAGGTGAAACCCCTAATATGCCTGGACTAGAAATTAAAAAGAATATAATAAAGCAAATCTATTATATTCTTTTTAATTTCTAGTCTAGTTATATATCTCATAAGTTGGTATTTGAAAAACATAGATGTAGGTGATTTTTTTTAATTATAATTTTTGGTGGTTTTTTGATTTAACTTAGTAGTATCTTTTGTAAAGTATTTTATTTTAGTTTTCTTTTACTTCAGGGAATTAACATTTACCAGGAAATATAACTAAAGCTATAGTCAGAATGAAACGTTGTTTGTAATTAATTTTCCACTTACAAATTAACAAAGATATACAAAATTGACACTGCATATTTTATTAAAAAAATTTTGATAGTATTAGGTGTTTTGAATAATGAAATAACCTCATAAAAAATTATAACAAACAACAAACAATTTTTGCAATATCAAATTATATTTTTTCCATTAGGATCGTTAAATTTGAACGATCAGTTGAGATATAAAGAAAAACAAATTATTTTAAGACTTTTGTGAGTTCTTAACTAAAGCTTCTACAGGCTATTTTAGGTGTCCAATAATAGTTCGCCAAAAATTTAGGTAGTATCGCTTCTTCATGCTAAAATTTAAAATTTTTCTCCATAATCGTCGCTAACAGCACCAGGATTTTGAAGGAAAAATTTCAGGTGCAAATCCAGGAATTGTAATTCTAACCACATGTTACATCCCAAAGTTTTACATGCTATAATGTTAACCGTAAAAATTACTGCTTTGTGATCCCTAATTTCTCGAAAACTAGAGAGAATAACAAAAGATTTCAGTTTTTCAAGTTACTATTATATTGGCCTCTTGGTTCGGCCCAGCATTAAGGCACCCGGTCTGGAAGTTTATCCTTTGGATAGTGTTTCCTGGATTGGATTCTTTTTACGAGGGCTGCCTTTTATAAGTTTTTAGAAACGACCACTAGATGGTGCTATAGAGATGTGACATCACCATTATTGTAAAATTTGACATTTGTCATTGTTAAAACAGTGACAGTTTAGAAATTGGCCGAGTAGTTTGTTTATAGGGAGCATTTAAAAAAAAAAAACAGTTTTTTACGATTTGTCGTTCAACTTTTAGTAATGAGTCATAATCAGAAAGGACTGTTTGTAGAATTTCGTTATGGTCGTGCTTCGTTAGCGATGAATTTCATGAAGGTCGACCAAAATCGGTTGTTCCAAAAAACAACGATGCTGTGCGCAATATGATTCTTAGGCATATCCAAGACTTCAGTACATTCGATTTTCCATATACATTTAGCTGTGAAAAAGATCTGTTTCCGCTGTGTCAATTGGTGTAAGAAAATGTTTAAAAAAATCGACAGAGGACATGCAAAATCGGTATACAACATCGTAACAGGAGACGAAGCTTGGATTTATTTGTACGAGCCGAAAACTAAGCAACATTCAACTGTTTGGGTGTTTCAAGATGAACCGAATTCAACAAAATTGGTTCGTTCGCGAAACACTTTCAAGAAAATGATCGGTTGTTTCTTTTGTTATACTAGACATGTTGCAACCATTGCTTTAGAGAATCGAAGAACAGTTAATGCCGAATGGTATACAATAATTTATTTGCCAGAAGTCATTGGTAAATTCAGGAAAAACAACCGAAAATGTCGCATCATTCTTCATCATGATAATGCCAGCTCTCACATAGCACGTGAAACAATTGATTATTTGACGAAGAAAAACATCGAATTAATTGCCCGTATTTACCTGATTTATCACCTAATGACATTTCTTTGTTCCCGAATGTCAAAAAAAATGCGTAAACAGTGATTGTCATCACCCACACGCGAAGCTGTTGAATCCTTCCAAAACCATGTTTTTAAGGTATCAAATTCAGAGTGGAAAAATGTTTCGAGAATTGGTTCGAACGCATGCAAAAGTAGAAATATAAATCTTAAAGGCGAATATTTTGAGAAATAATAAAACTTAAAAGCTAGCCCCCGTAGAGGCTAGTATTATTTCCCTGAAACCTAATATCAACAACGTTTTACAGCGTGTGGAACAAATTATGCACAAACCATTTTCTGACCTAGATTCTCTTTCAAACCATGTGAATTGGTACTCCCGTTAATATCTAACTCTTCTTCTATCATTATTAATTTTATATATATATATATATATATATATATATATATATATATATATATATATATATATATATATAACGATTATGATCATCTGCCACGAATTCTTGAACTCTTTAAAAAATTTCCGGTGTCTTTTTATTAAATTCCGCCATACAAATTTTTTGGAAGATTTTATGTTTTATGTTTCTATATTATTTGGCCAAAATCTGTGTGAAATTAAATTACCACCCTTGTTAAATGAGAGATCGTTTCTCACTATTTTGCGCTAAAATTTAAAGCCAAAATCGAAAAATACTACAACTTTAAAATAACATATTAAACTAACAGATGACATAATATTTATTGATTATATGACTTAAAAATTACAGAGATTCGTCACAACAAAACTTGAATTGTCGAATATGTTAAACTGGAAATAATATTATGGTAGACTATATTTTTTAACTAATATTTTTAAATTTAAAATTAGAGGACAAGAAATCAAATAGAAATTAAAAGGACAATAGTCCTTTTGACATATGCATTTCTATTACCATTCAGAGCATTGGATCTACAGAAAAAAATTGGTTTCGAACTCTTCCATGCTGATATAAAATCTGGATAGATCTTCAGAAGGAGAGAAAGCAATAACTATTTGACGAAATACGGACTTTTTTAATAACTATTTTTATTTTAGTCCTAAACGGCTCATATGCGAAGCGCTGCCAATCCGCTATTTTAGTAATTTGGTCCAAACTTCGTCTGCAGAGTTGATACTTATACTTGCACAGATCTTTGTTGAGGGCAAGTATGCTTTTAATATTTAATTGAATTCGACCAAGGTTACAACTTTTATCATACTACCAAAGATCAGTTAAACATACAGATTACGAGTTATGTTAAGATGTAATAATGCAATTAAATATTCATCACGTACGTCAACAGAAACCTTGAGATATCGAATGGTCGTTGTTATAATGAGAACAACATTAGATCAAGTTTTTAACTGATACTTTTAGATTGGAAGATTTTTAGGTAACACAAAAATTAAAAAAGCTTAATAAAACCTACTGTACAGTCTGTCAAGTAAGAACGTGTCCGCGATAATTCGTTTTTGGTAGATGCGATTCTAGCGATTCAACAAAACATCGGTAGAGAGAACCTTTGCCTACGAAGCATTTTAGTAAAAGTATCAGTCGATTCCGAACTTTGGTCGAAATCACGTAAAATCCAAAATGAGTCACTTGTTTGCTCGTCGGTTCGAGGCAGCCTTTCTTTGTTCCCATCCAAAGGAGCCTAAAATGACAATATATTAAAAAGTCGATATCGTTTGTGAAAAAGTGGATAAATCATTTTAACGAGACGAAAAATGTCGACTGCTTGCCAAAACGTGGCTTGGTAGTCAAAGACACTCAGAAAGTTGAAAAACAAATCGTGTTCACGGAATCCGAAATTGAGGCGTCAAGGAGTAGCATAATTAAGAAAATCGGGTTTGAAGATGTCCTTTGAAATCATTCGACAACATCTTTGTGCTCATGATGTCAAATTCTGAAGCACATTGAAGAAACCTTTGATAGGCGAAAATCACGTCGCGAAGCGGCTCGCTTGAATCCACGAACAGATACTAGAGTAGCCCTCACAATCGTTGGACGATAACCCAATTGAAACAGTTTGGTCTCTTGTAAAGAGAAAGGTCAGAAAAAAGACTCTGGGACTTTCACTCAGTTGTCTCGCGAGATTCTAAAAATTTGGAAGTCATTGCAGAAAATCTCGTCGCCAGGCGATTATTGATGCAGAAGGTGATTAAACAACTTACTAAGGTGATTGTACCCTTGTTAGCACATCAAAGAATACATTGATAGCAGAAAATCTTCTTGAAACACATTTTTTCAAGAATACAAGCTGTCACGTTCTTACTGGACAGACTGTATCAGGTGTACAAATATGAAAAACATGTTAAATTCGGAAGAATGATAAAAAGTGCTTTACTCAAAGTATACTCCATCGCTTGTTATACATTTTTCCCATATTTCGGGCAATTTGTGAATACCACGCCAGTAAAAATCTTCCCCTTTTGCTGCGAACCATTCATCGAGCCATTTTTTCACATCTTCGTACGAACCAAAGCGCTGCTCAGCAAGTGCGTGACCCATCGATGCAAACAAGTGGTAATCGGAAGGAGCCAAGTCTGGTGAGTAAGCCGCATGGGGTAGAACTTCCCAGCTGAGTGCTTCCAACGTGTCGCGAACTGGTTTTGCCGTATGTGATGTAGCATTGTCATGAAGAAAAATGACTTTGTGTTGCCTCTTTCGGTATTCTGTAACTATACGATGCAAAAACGACTTCCTTTTGTACCGAGCGAGCAAAATGTCACACGTGTTTTTGCGCTTTTCCATTTGCCTGTCGTTCAACTCATGTCATACCCATCTACCGTCTTCTGAATCTTTCCCATCTCTCGTAGCCGATTGGAAACAGCTTGTTGACTAACGCCCAATTAATTGGCGAGTTATTTTTGTGTTTGCGAATCATCTTCGTCCAACAATGCTTGCAATTCCACATCTTCGTATTTTTTTGGCGGTTTTCCACGTTCCTTGTCTGCAACATCGAAATCACCACTTTTGAAACGCCGAAACCATCGTTTATAGGTATCTTGGGATGGAGCATGTTCACCAGAAGTTTCTCGAAGGTATCGGTATGATTCAACAGCAGTTTTCTTCAAATGAAAACAAAAATGCTGTCCGCGAATGCTCTTTGTTCGGTATAAATTTCGACATATTGAATACAATAACACAACACTATGCATACTCTTTTCCAATTTATCACTCATGCGCATCTGACACTTGTTGATGACACAACAAAATGGCGCAGTGTCAAATCTTTATAGCACAAACTGCATTGGTGCACCATCTGTTGTCTGAAATCTGCATTTCATACTTGTACACCTGGTAAGTCAAAGTTCTCAGAGTCTTTCCTCGGAGCTTTCTCTTTACAAGCGATCAAACATTTTCAATAGGGTTGGCAAACGAATGTGGGGGTCACTCTAGTATCTTATCGTGCTTCGGAATTTGACATGAGCACGAAGATGTTGTCGAATAATCTCATGGGACACATTCAAACTCGATTTTCTTAATTTTGCCGCTCCCTGACGCAGCATCAATTTCGGGTCCCGTGAAAACAAAGACCCGATTCGTTTTTCGAGTTTCCAAGGGACTTTGCCTACCTAGCCACGTTTTGGCAAGTCGTCGGCACTTTTCGTCTCGTTAAAATGATTTACCCACTTCTTCACAAACGACACAGACTTTTTAATTGCATTGTCATGAAGAAAAATGACTTTCGGTATTCTGGCCTTTTTTTCAAGCCGCGAACGATTCAAATCGGTCAATTGTTGTTGGTAACGTTTAGTATTAACCGTTTCTCCAGGTTTTAACAACTCATAATAGACCACGCCCCTCTGGTCCCACCAAACAGAGCATCGTGTTTCTGCCAAAGCGATTCGGTCTTGCGGTCGATGTGGATGGTTCGCATGGGTCTACCCATGATTTTTTGCGCTTGGGATTCTCAAAATAAATCCACTTTTCATCTCCTGTAACTATACGATGCAAAAACGACTTCCTTTTGTACCGAGCGAGCAAAATGTCAGACGTGATTTTGCGCTTTTTTATTTGCCTGTCGTTTAACTCATGTTGTACCCATCCATCGGATTCTGAATCTTTCCCATCTCTCGTAGTCTATTGGAAACAGCTTGTTGACTAACGCCCAATTGCTCGGAGAGTTGTTTTTGTGTTTGCGAATCATCTTCGTCCGACAACGCTTGCAATTCCACATCTTCGTATTTTTTGGCGGTTTTCCACGTTCCTCGTCTGCAACATCGAAGTCACCACTTTTGAAACGCCGAAACCATCGTTCACACGTATTTTGCAATGGAGCAGTACTAATGCTTTCTTGTAAAGTTGAAGCGGAAAAAATTTCATTACTCCAATCTCGACCCATGTTTTCGTCTGCCCACGCCAATCGTTTCTCTCTGTGTTTTTCGCTTAGAAATGGTTTCTTGATTGTAGTCAGCCACTGCAAATCGTTAGTCCAGCGATGAATGCGAATACAATATATCCAAACCTCCCTGCTTTAGTTTTTGCGCCACTTGGTGTAAAGTTAATTGAAGATTGAGGAAATATATTAATTACACTTACTTTTTAAATAATTTTACCTGATTGGTATGTTTTTTGATGTGCTGAGTCTTAAAATAATAATAAAAAAAAAACCGGTCAAATGCAAGTTGAACTTGCGTAATAAGTGTTCCGTACGTTGATTGCTTTTAAAATAAAAAATGTTGTAACGGAAGTATAAAATGATCAGTGACTTCACAAAACACACCCCAAATGAGTTTTCAACAAAGTTTATTTGAAAATTGATGACCTTCAAATTTCTGTTTTTCTTTATATACAAGATAAATTATTACAGGTAATGCACTCGTGATAATTTTCGTTCCATCTACACCCCGTGAAGAATATTCCAGAATTTTTTTTCAAAATTTTTTGATAAGTACTTTTCGAGATAAGGCGGGTGGGACAGCGATTTTTCGCGATTTTTTAAAAATAATAAAAAGAAAAGTGCGCGCAAGTATTATATTATGTATATATTTTTTACTCGTGTTTTCACAAGCTTTCATTTGACACCACACTCGATTACCTAGTAAAAAAATTTTTTTTCACTTCCGATTTCACTCCCCAAAACTAACTCCTTAACTCAAAATTTAACTTTCAAAACTACATGGCTCTGATGAGGCCATCAATTCTTATATTATTACCAAATTTTAACTTTCTATGACAAATAGTTTCGGAGAAAATCGGGTGTGACAGACGGACAGACAGACAGACAGACAGACAGACAAACGGACAGACAGACACCGAAGTGATCTTATAAGTGTTCCGTACGGAACACTAAAAACATTTTTGCAAAATGTATGTACGTACTTAAAGATTTTCATTTATTTAATTGAAATTATTATGTCGAACACGAACACATTACTGGCATTTTCTGGTTCCAAAAACGTTAGTTCAGGTTAGTCTTGACTATGCAAGTTGTTGCCGGAAGACAGAATTTGCTCACTACTTTCTCCTAACTGCGACAGAGACCGATTTGAAGAAGGTACTACAATAAACTACACAGCATGACAGTAAACTGTCTCATTGGATAAAATTTTTATATTAATGATGTTGTAAAGGGATACCCCATAATAAAAAGCTAATTCGAAGGGGCTTTTGGGCCCAGTTTCATAAAGTCTTAAGGTTTGATAGGTGCCCGTAATAAAAAGAAGTGGTCCCAATTTCATGATGCCCAAAAAATTTACTTGTCTATAACAGTAATAATCAAAAAATTTTGGAAAAATTCTGGAATATTCTCCATAAGGTTACATGATAATTTATCCGGTATATAAAAAGCAATTTTTTCAAGGTGTGTGAAAGCTAGGAATTTCCAAAAATTTCTGTCCTCAAACCTATTTCCAAAAGTAATCCTCAAAAAATTTTGAATCTGATCATTTTATACCTCCGTAACTAAAATTTGTATTTTAAAAGCACCGTACGGAATACCAATTTCACTGATTTGCACCTGGCTGGTTTTTTTCAATTTTAGTAGAATTAGTATATAGAATGAAATGTTAAATTTCGCTTATCTTATACTCAATTTATTGTTTTGTTCATTATCTTGCCATAAAGTAACTATAACTTAAAATATCGACATATAGTTTTTGAATTAAGTAATTTTTAATGTCCGAAAAGTATTGCATAAATCACTTTACGCATTTTTTTTTCATTAACGAAACAAATTTTAATTACAAAAAATTATAGATCTTATTATTACTTTTAATTAAGTAAAAAATAACCGGTCAACTGCATGTTGAACTTGCGCAATTAGTGTTCCTTATGTTGATTGCTTTTTAAATAAAAAATTTTGTTACAGAGGTATAAAATGATCAGTGATTTCACAAAATACACCCCAAATGAGTTTTCAACAAAGTTTGTTTCCAATCTTTACTGAAATCTGAAATTTTTGTTTTTTTTATATACCAGATAAATTACACAGGTTTACAAATTTTTAATTTGGAAAAATACCAAGAACGCCACATGCCTAGATAAGTTAATTGGGACCTCCTGAACACGAAAAACGCTATAATTTTTTTTTTTTAAGTACCGTTTTTTAGATAACGGTACTTTTGTGTTTTTCGGTGTATGGTCCCACTCAAACCCTTATGGAGCCCAACCGAAAACTCCGATCGAGATAAATGTCATACCGTTGGAAAGGCAACTAAATGCCTTTTCCGGCGGTATACTATAAATTTCTATGTGACAAGAAGTGGCTGAGTTATAACACCTCAAAGTTCAAAATTTGCCTATTTTTTACGTTTTTTTTTTCAAAATTTTTCATTTTTATTTGGTTTTTTTTTTCTACGTTATTGTAAAGATCTGGAATGTTTTATTTTTTTACCAAGTAGTTTATTTAATAACCAACGTTTTAAACGTAATTTGAAAAAAAAAGGATGAAAAATAAAGTTTTTATTAAGGATTTTGTGGAACGACAATATTTTCATTTTCATTGCTCACACGCTATATTCGGCGTCCATCAGAATTTGAATCACTGTATACGTTGGTAGCCCTGACACACGCTATATTCGGCGTCCATCAGAATTTGAATCACTGTATACGTTGGTAGCCCTGACACACGCTATATTCGGCGTCCATCAGAATTTGAATCTGATCACAGTAAACAGTTTGGCTTTGTACGTGCAAAAAATAAAATGTGTTCAATCGATCCCAACGAATTTTGTTATGTTTGTGGAGTTCTTGTGAAAAAGAAATCACAGCATTTGATGCGAAAAATGAATACGAAAAATTTATCTGAAGCGTATAAGAAGTATTTCGGCTTTCGACCTGCGTCTCTGGACAAACCGTGGACACCGAATAATGCATGTAACAACTGCCGAACAATATTAAATAAAATTGGTAAGGGTCAAGAGTGTTTCTTCACATTTGGAAAGCCAATGCAATGGAGAAACCCGATCAGTCATACAACAGATTGTTATTTCTGTTTAACGGAAAAGGCTGTCGGACGTAGAATTGAACCAGTTTATCCAGTTGTTAGCTCGGTGACGCTGCCAGTGCCGCACTCAGTATCGTGCCCCAAACCGCAGCTGATTGTAGCAGAGCCCACAAAAATACGAAAAAGAACAACAATAAGTGATTCATCAGATGAGTGCAGTGAATCAGAAATGCAATCAAATAAGAAACCCCATTTACTTACTCAGGCCGAGTTTAATGATTTGTGCCGAGATTTGTATTTGCCGAAATCGAAATCTGAATTACTTGCATCGCGATTGCAACAGTGGGGATATTGTGCTCCTGAGACACGTGTTACATATTACCGTGATCGTAGCAAACAACTTGCAGTTTTTTTCGCAAAAACGGGAAACTTTTGTTTTTGTGCCAACATACGTGGTCTTTTCAATGCTCTCCAACAAAGTTATGACCCAGTGGAATGGCGTCTTTTTCTGGATGGAGGCAAGGATAGTTTGAAGGCAGTCTTGCTTCATAAAGGGAATACGAAACCATCAATTCCAATCGGATATGGAAAATACATAAAGGAAACATATGAAGCAATGAAAGAACTTCTCGCTCTCATACAATATGACCAACATCAATGGAAAGTTTGCTCTGATTTTAAATTAGTTGCCATACTATCTGGATTGCAAGGGGGCAATACGAAGTTTCCCTGTTTTCTATGTCTATGGGACAGCCGTGACCGTCAGAATCACTACATCCGAAAAGTTTGGCCCGAACGAAGTGGGCGTACGCACGGAGAGTACAATATTAAAAATGACCCACTCATTCCTCAGGAGAAGATAATACTTCCTCCACTACATATTAAGCTTGGGTTATTTACAAATATTGTGAAAACGTTGCC
This sequence comes from Pachyrhynchus sulphureomaculatus, assembly GCA_019049505.1. Classification (NCBI taxonomy): domain Eukaryota; kingdom Metazoa; phylum Arthropoda; class Insecta; order Coleoptera; family Curculionidae; genus Pachyrhynchus; species Pachyrhynchus sulphureomaculatus. Next base: position 249,638,777 of record CM032446.1, on the reverse strand, counting down.
AAAAGACAGTCTTGCCATGAATTACCTTAAACAAAAATTTCCGAGAGCCACAGCGAGCAAAATTGAAGCTGGTATATTTGATGGACCTCAAATTCGGGCTCTGTACGGTGACCAAGCATTTAATTAGTGTTTAGGTCCAGCTCATTTGGAGCCATGGGAAGCATTCCAGGACATCGTTTACAACTTTTTGGGAAACTACAGAAGTCCTGATTACGCTGAGAAGATCGATACATTACTGCAAAAATTCAATGCCATTGGTAAGCGTTGAGTGAAAGCATGTATATCAAAAAGGCGGTTATCATTTGAAAATTATTTGAAATTTATTCTTTTTAACTTTTAGGTTCAAATATGACACCTAAACTACACTTTTTATTCAGTCATTTGGATATTTTCCCCATGAACTTGGGATCCGAAAGTGATGAGCAGGGTGAAAGATTTCACCAGGAAATGCAAGAAATCGAGAGAGACGTTACAAGGGCTGGTGGGATGAACAAATGATGGCAGACTATTGTTGGTTCCTCATTCGCGAAGATACATCCGAAAAAAAAAACGGAAAAAATTCAAGTCACTCGTCATTTTAATTTAAATTTTTTTAATTTACGCCGAATATAGCGTGTGAGCAATGAAAATGAAAATATTGTCGTTCCACAAAATCCTTAATAAAAACTTTATTTTTCATCCTTTTTTTTTCAAATTACGTTTAAAATGTTGGTTATTAAATAAACTACTTGGTAAAAAAATAAAACATTCCAGATCTTTACAATAACGTAGAAAAAAAAAAAAACCAAATAAAAATGAAAAATTTTGAAAAAAAACGTAAAAAATAGGCAAATTTTGAACTTTGAGGTGTTATAACTCAGCCACTTCTTGTCACATAGAAATTTATAGTATACCGCCGGAAAAGGCATTTAGTTGCCTTTCCAACGGTATGACATTTATCTCGATCGGACTTTTCGGTTGGGCTCCATAAGGGTTTGAGTGGGACCATACACCGAAAAAACACAAAAGTACCGTTATCTAAAAAACGGTACTTAAAAAAAAAAATTATAGCGTTTTTCGTGTTCAGGAGGTCCCAATTAACTTATCTAGGCATGTGACGTTCTTGGTATTTTTTGGCTGTAAACCAGTGTTATTAAAGGTAATGCACTCGTGATAATTTTCGTTCAATCTACACCCCGTGGAGAATATTCCAGAATTTTTAAAAAAAAATTTTTGATAAGCACTTTTCGAGATAAGGCGGTTGGACAGCGATTTTTCGCGATATTTTTAAAATAATACAAAGAAAAGTATGCGCAAGTGTTACATTATATATATATTTTTTTTGACACCACACTCGATTACCTAGTAAAAAAATTTTTTTTTCACTTCCGATTTCACCCCCCAAACTAACCCCTTAAGTCAAAATTTAACTTTCAAAACTATACGGCTCTGATGAGGCCATCAATTCCTATACTATTACCAAATTTCAACCTTCTATGACAAACAGTTTCGGAGAAAATCGGGTGTGACAGACAGACAGACATATGGACAGACACCGAAGTGATCTTATAAGTGTTCCGTACGGAACACTAAAAAGTCGTATCACCCATTAATTTTTCACATTTTAATATTCAAAATGTGAAAAGTTTATTTTTTATCATTCGAATGTTATTGGGTTGGCAGTAAAATCAGAATTTTATAAGGTTGGCAGTAACATCAAATGTTGTTAGGTTGGCAGTTCCAATAAATGTCACAGCTGTATGTTTTTTTCCAGTTAATATAACCTCGCATTGCATGTGCTTTAATTCACACTCAAAGTATGGCTAATCGTGGCTGTAAAAACTTTTTGTTAAATATGTGATGAGTTTGTAGTTAAAAAACATCAAAGAAATATTACTGACTTTGTAAAAAAAAGTATACTTTGCATATTTTGGTGTAGAAATTGGTAATCAAGAAAAGTCTTGGGCTCCTTACAAAGTACGTTATGTTTGTATCGAGGATCTTAGGAAATGGTATAAGAAAGAAAAGAAAGCTTTTAGATTTACAGTAGTCATGGTATGGAGAGAGCAAGAAAATCATTCAAATGATTGTTATTTTTCAGCGTTGATGTTTCTGGATATAACTCCAAAAATAAGGTAAGTAATTGTCTATCCTAACTTTACTTCAGCTAATCGGCCGGTAGGACATGGACTGGGACTTCCTATCCCTGAGCCACTTCAGTCTATTAATGACGTTTTATAGTACAGTCCCGAATTTAATGAAAGTCGACCGGATAATGATGAGTTTCAATGTTCTCTAGAAAATTTAAAACCACAGTTGTTTACACACGCTGAGTTAAATGATTTAGTGAGAGATTTGGGTTTGACTAAGGAAAAAGCAAGTGATCAACAGTTTGCTTGGTTTTTCATGCAGGAAGAGGATTTGGTTTTGAAATTTAATCGATGTCATATTGAGAGAGAACTGTGGGTGATACAAAAAACTGATACCAGATACGGTTTCAGCATCCAAAAATACATAACAATTAGATGTATTGGTTTAAAAAGTTTTTACAAATATTTTTTTTTGTTGGCGGTGTTATCATTTTTTCGTCATTGTCCGACACTTTTCCTCTCTAACCACGTTCTGGTAAATCATTAACATTTTTTAAATGAGAGTATGGTTTCACCCACTTGCTAACGAATGCTCTCGATTTGCTCTTATACCTAGTAGCCGCTATAGACGTAATTTTTTGACCTTTTAGAAGATTACATAGGATATATGGTCGATAATATACTATTTAACCATAAGTAAAGTCAGAAATGAATCTTTTTTAACAAAGCGTTGTTTGCGGTGGTGGCAATAATAATCTTAAAACAAAAAAGGAATTTCTTTTACCGGCTACAAGTTATACGCGACACGCTCTTACTTAACTGATTGTAGATACACGGATTGTAGTGTTCTTTTTTTACAATACATCCACTTTACAGTATTAAAGTTTTGTATTTACAAGCTGCCACTTGATAAGACTTTCAATGCGGTACGTTTACGTTATACTTGTCATTTGTCACCTTGAATATCTTTTTCCTGTCTACTTTTCATAAACGTAGTTAAACGTATTATGTTTTTAGAAGTTCATGGATTCCGAACAGCATGGCTGACAAATCTATTTCCATATCGATATTTTTCTTTAGTTTAGTTCTGTTCGATTTTAACAAAAATTTTTGAATGTACCGTCATTGGCTGGAATTGGAACTGAAACGTGTTGTTCGCCCGAGTTAATATTTGAGGCCCTTTTTTTCTTAAATTTAGGTTACCGTGCTGAACCGGTTTCTCATGAATCAGTGTCGAAAAAACAGCGTATGGCTCTTGTTTTTTTTTCATTAGTTTATTCGTATCGTCGAGTCAATATCAAAATTTATTTTGCAGATCTACAGTCCCTGGCCAAATTATTAGACGCACTGTATTTTTTTTAGTAATTTTATGTTTCTTAAGAGTTTTTATGCAATAATGGTATATTTAAACTACAATATTATTGATTTTTATTTAAAAGAATTGTTGTAGACTACATATTTGTATTTATTTTTAACATATGGCCACACTGTGTTGACAATGTGATACATGAACGTAAAGAAGTACAAACCTGTATCAATCGCGATCGGAATCGAGTCAGGTACGGACGTGTTTCTGTGGCTTTATGGACTGTGATTGTTTGTTTAACAGTTTTATACTACTCAGTTATTAGTTTATTTTGTATGCAGTGTTTTAAAAAAGTAATTGGACTATTTTCATTATGGGTAGAAAAGGCGATCTTTCACCACGTAAAAAAGCTGAAGTGAAGGCCCTTGTGATTGCGAAAACATTTACAAACCGAGAAATATCACGAAGATTGGAGGTTTCTGAAGCTAGTGTACGACGCATAAAAAAGAAAATTGAGTCAGGGAAGGAATTAAGCCCGAAAAGAAAGAAAAGATGCGGTAGAAAAAAAACCAATTTTCACTCCACGGTCAGAGAGATGTTTGAAGAAAATTTGTGTAGAAAACAGATTTGCTACCACAAAGGTAATAAAATCACAACTCCAGGATGCTAGCGTAAATGCTTCTGAGCGCACTGTTCGAAGAAAATTGAAAGAATTAGATTTTAAGGCCTGTCGCCCCGCCAGGAAGCCCAAGTTAACAGCTGCAATGAAAGCAAAGCGCCTGAAGTGGGCCAAACAATGGCAAGACAAAGATGTGGACTTCTGGAGATCGGTAAGATACAGCAATTTAATCAATAATTGATACATTATTATCGTTTTCAGTTAAATAAAGCAAATAAACATGGAAGTTTATATATTTTTCCTATTTTTGATAGGTCTGCTTCAGTGACGAAAGCACATTCGAAATTTTGCAGAATAGAGCTCAGTATGTGCGTCGTCGTCATGGAGAAAAGTTTCATCCTGATTGTGTCGTCCCGACGGTTAAACATCCCACCAAAGTGATGATTTGGTCAGTCATCAGCGGCAAGGGTACTGGACGTCTGTACGTCGTCAAAGGAATAATGAGGCAAGATCAGTACAAAGAAGTATTACAAAATCGGTTGATTCCGCAGCTCAGAGAATGGTTTCCAAATGGGGAACCATTCACTTTCATGCAAGATGGAGCTCCCTGCCACACTGCTCGGTCTGTTAAAGCTTTTTTGGCAGAAAAAATATCCCTCTGTTGGATTGGCCCTGATATGAACCCCACTGAAAATGTGTGGGAGCTGATGAAAAGAGAAGTGGCTAAAGATGTGATTACCAACAAAACCCAGCTCCTAGAAAAGATTATTCATGTGTGGAATCATCATCCTCAAATGCAGGAGACAGTACAATCTTGCATTGATAGCATGCCGCGCAGAATTAAAGCTTTGATAGCGGCTAAAGGTGGCTCAACTAAATATTGACTTTTACTAACATTAATTTCACTTTTCTTTAAAACTTAATAAACTTATGCTTTTCTAAATTAATGCTGTTTTATTTATGTCAAATAAATAGGTAATTGATTGGATAATATAAAAATAAAAAACAAATCAATTTAAAATAATAAAACGGTACAATATCACTCGGTAATTAATATTTTACATGAAATCTTGCAGTGCGTCTAATAATTTGGTCAGGGACTGTATATATATATATATATATATATATATATATATATATATATATATATATATATATATATATATATATATATATATATATATATATATATATATATATATATATATATATATATATGTATATATATATACATATATATATATATATATATATATATATATATATATATATATATATATATATATATATATATAAAATATATATATTACTTATGCAATAGATCCACCTATGAAAAGCAGTCGAAAGCCTTAGAGATGTCCAAAAAAACAACAAACGAATATCCTCCTTCCCTTTCTATGTGTTTTGACGGTGTACAAAGGTGAAAAATCTTCTTCATTTTAGGGCTGTTACTTCTGCTACTATCCTTCAACTGAGCCGAATGTCCAGCTTTCTTGCCACCTCTTTGGCCGAGGTGTACTACTGTGCGGTGTGTGATCTTTAGCCTACTTTGCGATTCTATTCTGATCCATTCTATCGACGTGGTCTCTCCATTGTCGTCTTCTGAATCTGACCTATCTGACTATGTCTTCTACTTGCAGTTCTTCTCTTAAAGTGCTGCTTTTTATTTGATCTCGCAATGTTATTTCTTTTATTGGTTTTAGAATCTTCATTTTAGTCCTTCTTATTATTTGTTTGATTTTGGACGTTTCTGCTCTGGTTTAAGCTGCTTATGTCAAGATTGGTAAAATATGTTGTAGCAACTGGTCTCTGATAAAAATATTTTTAAATTTTTTCTTTATATTGCAGAATTTTACAATATTATGTATAATTTTTATTACATAATGATTTTGCAGACAGTACGTCGCCAAAACATAAATAAATACACCGCAGTATAATAAAGTAATCGTAACTGAAACGCATAAAACGTTGTTAAAATTTGGAGCATGTAATCCTGTGATAAAGTGGTTATTGTGTACACTTAGGTTTTATGAAATAATTAGATTAGTGGAGAATTAGAACCGTGTATAATTAATATTTTATGCCTTGCTTCGCTTGGCTAACAAAATAAGTAATATATTTTTTAAAGTTTTGGAATATACAGGATGACAAGGGAAATGATGTTTCTGTCGAAAAGGTCTTGTAGTGTGTCAAGTAAAAACGCGTCCGCGATAATTTATTTTTGATAGTATTTGAAAATTTATTTTTGATACCTGCAACAAGAAATTGGTTGAGGGAACTTTTGTCAATGACGCATTTTGAAAAGGTATCAGTCAATTCCGAACTTTCGTCAAAATCACGTAAAATTCAAAATCACTTGTTTGCGCGTCGGTTTGGCAGGCAGACAGGCAGTCTTTCTTTGTTCCCATCCAAGGGCCTAAAATGACACAATCCGCGGCCGCTTAATATATTAAAAAGTCGGAGTCGTTTGTGAAGAAGTGGATAAATTATTTTAACGAAACGAAAAATGCCGACGACTTGCTAAAACGTGATTAGGTAGGCAAAGTCGAAAAACGGGATCACGAATACCAGAAGAACGGAGAACAAACATAATGATACTACTTTTTAAAAAATGAGAAAAAACCGATCCGAATAATTATCGAGGAATTAATCTCTTGTGCACAACATTAAAACTGACGACAAAAATTGTTATCAATAAAATAACTCCACTTATACAGCTTTCCGAAGAACAACAAGGATTCAGGAAGATCCTGTAACGACGCAATATTTGTAATTAGACAAATTACTGAAAAATCAATTCAGTATAACAGACCAGCGTTCTTATGTTTTGTAGATTTGATGAAAGCATTTGATAGAGTACAGCTGCAAGACGTAGTGCACACACTTTATGACAAGAATATTCCATTGGATATAATAAAACTAATTGAGAACATTTACAAACTACTGTTTAACATTATATCAGATGAAATAATTAACCAGGTAAAAACAAAAAAGGGTATAAAATGGGCAACAAATATGATACATATATTGTGTTACGCCGACGGCACTGTCCTAGTCCCTGAGAATGAAGATGAGCTACAGAAATTATTACCTCAGTTTAATACCACAACAAAGAAATTTATTATGAAAATATCAGCTGAAAAAACCAAATCAGTAGTTATCTCCAAAGAGCCAATTAGGTTCAAGCTGGAAATCGATAATCAGATTATAGAGCAGGTGATGACAATTAATTATTTAGGAATTAAATTATCATATAACAACAACATAGAAGAAGAAATAAAAGAACAAATAGTAAAAGCCAATACAATAGCAGGAAGCTTGAATGACACTATTTGGAAAAATAAATACTGAGAACAGAAGTAAAATCTCGTATATATAGATTTTTAGTTCGACCAGCAGAGACAAGAAACATGCGAAACTTAGAGATACTTACAAACAAGTGAAATGAAAATATTAAGAAGAATTGCAAGAACACTTTGGGATAGAGAAACAAATGACAACATAAGGCACATATGTGGCACATATATTCTGATGAAGCTAGACACCAAAAAGGCTTCTGGCGCTGACGGAATACCTGCCATAGTTCTTAAAAACTGTGCGAGGGAACTAACACCAGTTGTCTGTAGACTATCCTACACCTTTCCTACAGAAAGGGAATATTTCCTTCCTGCTGGAAATGTGCTACAGTTCAGCCGATACCTAAAGAAGGCAAGAAGACCTTGCTAAATAACTACCAACCAATCGCACTGCTTTCAATAACATCGAAAGTCATGGAAAAGGCTATCAATCAGCATCTTCTAAAATATTTTGAAGGATTCAACATTATTAGCGATCACTAATATGGCTTTCGTAAAAATAGATCAACAGGAAATCTTCTGACTTATGTAACACACGTTTGGAACAATGAAATTGAACACTTTGGAGAATCTCGAGCGGATGCTCTTGACATAACCAAGGCATTCGACCGTGTTTGGCACGATGGGCTGTTGGCTAAGCTACGTTCTTATGGTATGTCGGAAAAGTTCTGTTTGTGGCTCTCATGTTTCCTCAGAGAGCGTTCTTTACGAGTGGCAGTCGACGGATTTCTTTCTAACACCTTCACTATCAACGCCGGTGTACCCCAAGGCTCCAACTGTCTCCTACTCTCTTTCTCATTTACATTAACGATCTGCTGGAAAAGACCGAGAATCCAATCTACAGCTTTGCGGATGACAGTACACTTATCTCTTCATTCGCTTTGAACGCTCGGACATCGGCTACTCAGACGAATATCCGCAGACATCAGGAAGTCATTCAACTTAACAAAGACCTGGAAGAAATTCTATCTTGGGGTGACAGTAACCAAGTGGAATTTAACGCTACAAAAACCCACGCGGCAGTTTTTTTTTTCTAAAAAAGTTAACATTGCTGAACCCGACATAGTTATGTCGGGGCACTCCATTCCTCTAACATCATCACTCAATTTGTTGGGCGTTAATTTGGGAGCAAATATGTCCTGGCATGAACATGTTGCAGGCATAGCAAGGAGAGCTTCTCAAAAGTTGGGAATATAATTTCGAACCAGAAAGCTTTACACTCCAGAATAACTGTTAATTCTTTACAAAGCTCAAATTCAACCAACTATGGAATACTGCTCCCATGTTTGGTTCTCCGCTCCCAAACATACACTGCATTTGTTGGATTCTATTCAGAGAAGAGCTGTTCGTCTGATTGGAGACCCGGAACTGACCGTCGGCCTTAATTCGCTGGAACATCGAAGAACGGTTGGCGACTTGAGCCTATTCTACAAGAAAGTGTTCGAAGGATGTGGCCCGCTTCATTCCTCCCAGAGCGGTGCACGTTAGAAGTACACGTCGCGCTAATTCTTCACATCCGTATGAGGTTCAGCTTGTTACTCCTCGTACAACGCCTTTCAAGCAGTCTTTTATATGGAGAACATCATCTTTTTGGAATAATTTGCCCAGGACTGTGTTTCCCATCAAGTACAATCTACAGCGATTCAAGAACAACGTGAATCGCTTTCTCCGCACACGGGTCGCTCCTGTAGTGCTTTAGGGACTTCCCTGTAGCACGTGTGCTAGACCCATAAAAAAAATGTGAAGTAAAGGACATTAACACGTGGATAAGAAATAGAAAACAAGAATGGAGCCAACATATAAATTGAATGTCCGGACGACAACTAGTGAAAATAGCTCGAGATAAGTCATCGGTGGGCCGAGGGAGTAAAAGACGCCCACGGAAAAGATAGAACTACGACCTGTAGCGACGATACATTAAAGAAAAACAGGCAGGAATGCCCTTGAATGTGTATCATGAGACCATTCAACAACATATTTGTGCTTATAATGTCAAATTCCGAAGCACGTAAGAGAAACATTTGCTGGGCGCCTCTAAGATGCCGGGCGATTATTGACGCAGGAAGCGATTATTAGCACATCAAAAATACATTGATGGTAAAAAATGTTCTCGAAACAATTTTTTTCAGGAATACGAGCGGTCACATTCTTACTTGACACAGTATATATAGAAATTCTAGTTTATCTTGCCATAGTTTGAGCAATAACTGGTATTTTATATTCTTTTATGTAATAGCGAGGAAAAATAAAAACTATTTGATTTACAGTACAAACCGCTTTGGATATCGTAGCGGTATTGCTGCTTATATTTATTAATTTTAATAATTGGTTACAAATACTCATCTGTTAATTATTGATACTATATTATTTATTTCCTTATTTGTTAACGAAAACTAAGCAGTTCGTTAAGTTAGACTTTTAATGATTGTTTAAAAGCCCATGAACAAAGGAATCTTTTAAATTTTGGAAGTATGATTCGTGGTGCGATCTTGGAGACTCCTATTACCTTCATATTATTCCTCCTTTACGCGAATGCACTAGTCCAACCCTTTTTTCGAACATTTTTTGGAAGGTCGATGCTGCCTCTAATGCCGCTTACGATTCGCATTTTATCTTCTTTATTATCTCAAAGCAGTGACCCTAGATGCCAAATTAGGTATATATATATATATATATATATATATATATATATATACGTATATATATATATATATATATATATATATATATATATATATATGTGGGGGATGATGGAGATCGAATTCTTCACGAAAAGTGTGCCGGTACATTGTCACTCATGACCTTTGTTGACAAATCCACTATGGTCGTTTCTGACAAATCTCTATGAATCGATCTTTGTTGACAAATCCACTATGGTCATTTCTGACAAATCGTTATGAATCGACCTTTGTTGACAAATCCACTATGGTCGTTTCTGACAAATCGCTATGAATCGACCTTTGTTGACAAATCCACTATGGTCGTTTCTGACAAATCGCTATGAATCGACCTTTGTTGACAAATCCACTATGGTCGTTTCTGGCTTCTCGGCCGTTTTTTAATACATAGAAAGTTGCGAAGTAATCGAAGGTTTTTTGCATCGAAGTAAAGCACACATGAATAGGACTCGAAAACTTGCGCACGGCTTACAGCATAGTTCCTAAAATTTTTCATTTCAATTCGTACCTTTCAGTAGCAATTTTAAACAAACTTTCACAGATATGTGCTGTTCTTTTTTGTTTCCATTATGAAGATCGCATTGATACCCAATTAGAACTTTATATAAACGTACACATCGTTGTTACGGATGCAACTAAGAGTCTTACTATGGGAACTCTTGTATCTCATCATGTAAAGTTGACAGATTCATTAGTAGCCGATGCAGTCAGCCTGTTTTGGTGATACGATAGATCATTTATCGTGTTTTGATGTAAATATGCAGAGGCTTGCTATAAACTGACAGAAGTTTCGCCAAAAGCTGTTTCTATATAACACACGATCACGATCTGCCTATGTCAATGCACTGTTGAATGTAGGCTTTTCCCATTTCACGCATTTGTCACCGGTTCTCTGGCTTTCTCATCCACTGTTCTGTTCCTACCCTTTTCCTGATGTCGTCCTTCCATCCTTTATTTGGTCTTCCTGTACTTCTACTCCGAGCTTTGGTCTCTACTCCAACATTTTTCTCGTCAATCTGTCATCTGTTCTACTGGCTACGTGTCCGGCCCATCTCCATTTTAATCGGCCACCCTTTCTAATATGTTCACTACTTTCGACCACGACCTTTGTTGTCGGACTCACTCGTTGCGTTTTCGGTCCGTTAATTTAAAATCAAACATTTTCCGTTTTTGCGCTGGGTGTGTTCGGGCTAATCTTTGACCATGTGTTTTTATGAAACTCCATGCCTTAGCTCCGTAGGGGACTATAGGGAGAATACACTGATCATACAGTTTTCTTTTTAAAATAATGGGTACTTCTAATGTAAGGCTACCATTTAATTTGCAAATGCTGTCCAAGATATTTCGATTGGTCGAGAAATTTCTTCAGTCATCAGGTTTTTAACTGTGGTGATTTTCTGTCTTAAGTATATATTGTTGTAAACGACTGGCTACTAACTTTTTATTAAGTAAATTTTATAATACTTAGCTTGGTATGAACTTAATATTATGAATATAAAATACTTGATGTTATTGTTAATAAAAATGTCTTTTATGTCTATTTTTAATTAACTAAGAATAATATTAATGTAATAATGTAATAACGTTTTCTCTTGCCTATTATTGCATATATTTAGTCTATAAAATTTACCATAGGCGCACTCTTAAGTTTAGCTAATAAATATTTACCTATCATTCTAATGATTACATAGTTTGGCAACTTCTCGGCGCCATCAAGAAGTTTTCAAAAAAAATAATTAATTATAGAAAGTAGTTATTTTACTGAGCTGAGTGTACATAGTATATCTTTTATTGAGAATTGGTTATTGTTAAATTGGAGCTTTGTATTACACTAGCTAAAAGGCAAAACAATATAGTAATATAATAATAAATAATAGTTGGTTTACAACAATAAAATGTTCGACTTTTTCTAAAGGTTGGCCGTTGAGTGTTATATTCATATATATATATATATATATATATATATATATATATATATATATATATATATATATATATATATATATATATATATATATATATATATATATATATATATATATATATATATATATATATATATATATATATATATATATATATATATATATATATATATATATATATATATAGTCTTTGTTCGCTACGAACACAGCCTATATGTATATATATATATATATATATATATATATATATATATATATATATATATATATATATATATATATTACAACAGAAAGCAATAATGATTAGTAGGCAATTCTTAGAGATTTATCGCCAGTTCTGGATGGCTTGACCGCTGGAAAAAGAACGGTACGGTGTACGACAACTGACTGTATGTGGTGAAAAACTTTCTGCTAATGTGTCATCAATTGAGAAGTTTAAGCAGAACTTTAAAAAGCAAATCGAAGATTGCTATTGCACTCTTGACAATTAAGTTTATAAACTCCTGATTTATTATATTTATTAGTTTTATCTTTGGCATTAAAAAATATATTGGATAATTTTTGAGCGGGTTTTAAAGCTATTCTTGTTTTTTCGGTCGTGAGAACTTGGGATATTTTATCTGAGATGGAACCAAAATATGTCAGAGGTATGAATGTTTTCTTTTCTCGGTATTCTTTTACGGGGTAGATTAAGCTGAGAGTGATTTGTTTTCGTTACGTAGGCCAAACGGGACGGAATTTCAAGACAAGATTCGCAGAACACAATGCCTCTTATAGGCTAAAATATGAAAAATCACACTTTGCTAAACATTTCTTAGAAACAGGCCATACTTTTCCCAATATCGATTGTTTACAAATACTCCATATGGCACCTAAAGGGTCAAAACTCAACTTCTTAGAATCTATAGAAATTTACAGACATTCAAAGGACCATAATATAAATTTACTGAATAGTCAATTAGACGTAGCAAATTCTCCTTTGTTCAAACTTTTTTAACATAAAATAAAACACCACCTACTATTCCCATATTGCAGTCAAGGATGCCCGATGTTGTCTTCAGACAGCGCATCATAAAGCGTATTTTAATGAAGCTAGACACCAAGAAGGCTTCTGGCGCTGACGGAATACCTGCCATAGTTCTCAAAAACTGTGCAAGGGAACTAACACCAGTTTTCTGTAGACTTTTTAACCTATCCTACAGAAAGGGAATATTTCCGTCCTGCTGGAAATGTGCCACGGTTCAGCCGATACCTAAAAAAGGTAAGAAGACCTTGCCAAATAACTACCGACCAGTTGCACTGCTTTCAATAATATCGAAAGTCATGGAAAAGGTTATCAATGAGCATCTTCTAAAATATCTTGAACGATTCAATATTATTAGCGATCACCAATATGGTTTTCGTAAACATAGATCAACAGGAGATCTTCTGACTTATGTAACACATGTTTGGAACAACGCAATTGAACACTTTGGAGAATCTCGAGCGGTTGCTCTTGACATATCCAAGGCATTCGACCGTGTTTGGCACAATGGATTGTTGGCTAAGTTGCGCTCTTATGGTATGTCTGAAAGGTTCTGTTTGTGGCTCTCATGTTTCCTCAGAGAGCGTTCTTTACGAGTGGCGGTCGACGGATTTCTTTCTAACACCCTCACTATCAACGCCGGTGTGCCCCAGGGCTCCATACTGTCTCCTACTCTCTTTCTCATTTACATTAACGATCTGCTGGAAAAGACCGGGAATCCAATCTATAGCTTTGCAGATGACAGTACGCTTGTCTCTTCATTCACCTTGAACGCTCGGACATCGGCTGCTCAGGCGAATATCCGCAGACAGCAGGAGGTCGTTCAACTTAACAAAGACCTGGAAGAGGTTCTATCTTGGGGTGACAGTAACCAAGTGGAATTTAACACTACAAAAACCCAAGCGGCAGTTTTTTTTCTAAAAAAGTTAACGTTGCTGAACCCGACATAGTTATGTCGGGGCACTCCATTCCCCTAGCATCGTCGCTCAATTTGTTGGGCGTTGGGTTGGGAGCAAATATGTCTTGGCATGAACATGTTGCAGGCATAGCAAGGAGAGCTTCTCAAAAATTGGGAATATTATTTAGAACCAGAAAGCTTTACACCCCACAGCAACTGTTAATTCTTTACAAAGCCCAAATTCGACCAACTATGGAATACTGCTCCCACGTTTGGGGCTCCGCAGCCCAAACATACACTGCATTTGTTGGATTCTGTTCAGAGAAGAGCGGTCCGTCTGATTGGGGACCCGGAATTGACCGGCGGCCTTGATTCGCTGGAACATCGAAGAACGGTTGGCGACTTGAGTCTGTTCTACAAGTATTTTCATGGAAAGTGTTCGAAGGATGTAGCCCGCTTAATTCCTCCCAAAGCGGTGCATGTTAGAAATACACGTCGCGCTGGCGCTTCGCATCCGTATGAGGTTCAGCTTGTTACTCCGCGTACGACGCTTTTCAAGCAATCTTTTATATGGAGAACGTCATCCCTTTGGAATAATTTGCCCAGCGCTGTGTTTCCCACCGAGTACAATTTACAGCGATTCAAGAACAACGTGAATCGCTTTTTCCGCACTCGTGCCGCTCCTGGAGCGCTTTAGGGACTTCCCTGCAGCACGTGTGCTAGACCAATAAAAAAAAAAAAAAAAAAAAAGACCCATATCTGTTCATCATATAAACATAAAATACCAAAAATCTGTTTTAGTCTTAGTTAAGCGTTTGACAATGTAGTTGTACTACGAAATCGCGATAACGCAATTGTAAAATCTTTACAAATATATTTAGTGACAGTTAACAAAGTAATTAAGTAGTTTTATTGTTAAAATGTACTGTCACAAAGTAACGGACCACTCAATCAACTCTTTAACTATAATGGTATGTTCCAATATATCTGGCAAGCACAAAATCCCACTGATGGTGATTGGCAAGTCTGCACGTCCAAGAACTTTAAAAGACATCTCACCCAAAGCCCTACCAGTCTATTACAAAAGTCAGAAGAGCACATGGATGGATGCGACCTTATTTACTAACTGGTTTGAAGAAGAGTGTGTGACTAAATTTTTGTACAGAAACCGTCTTCCTATCAAAGCAATTTTGTTAATTGATAATGCCCCCTCTCACCCTGGAGAAAAACTTCATGTGGGCGAAATTGTTGTAAAATTTTTTCCTCGAAATGTAACCAGCATAATGCAGCCAATGGATCAAGGCATCCTCGAAAACATTAAAAAAAATTATAGGCGTTTATATCTTGAACATCTGTTAGAATACACCGAAAAGTCAAGTCAAGCTTGGGATTCTGTGCGTACTACCACTATTCAAAAATCTTGGTCAAAAGTTATTAATTTTGAAGACTATAATGACAGTGAAGATGATACTCTCTATTAAATGAATTAGCTTTGAATTTGAGAAGCCATGGAGAAATGTTCTGTTCAAATTTTGACAGCGAGATAGAAGAAAAAGAAAAAAGTTTATTTGATTTAATGCAAAAATTAAAAGGTTGCGAAAATGTGACAAGAGAAGATGTTGTTGAATGAATTACAGCAGATGATTTAGAAGAAGAAATGAGTATTGAAGAAATAACGAATGCCTTTCAGGAAACCGAAAAATCAGATGACGATGACTATGGCGAAGCGGCGGTGGATGAACAGTCTCCCACTAAGATCTCTCATCAAGAAGGTTTTGCTTCTTTGGAAAAAGCTTTGAGGTATATCGAATAACAACCAGAGGCAACCCCAGCGGATTTGCTTCTTCTTTATAGATGAAGAAACATTGCAGCGAGAAAAAGAATATGCAATATGAAACAGAAGCGCATAGATACCTATTTCACTGTTTTATAATGTATGCACCTATTTATATGTTAAAAACATTAATACATCGGTTTAAGGTATTGGTGTTTATTTTTTGAAAGAATAAAAAACAAATCCGGATTATCCGCGTTTTCAGTTATTCAAGTAGGGTGCCCCCCACGTTATCTCGGATAACCGGGGTTCTACTGTATATATATATATATATATATATATATATATATATATATATATATATATATATATATATATATATATAGACATATATATATATGTATATATATATATATATATATATATATATATATATATATAGACATATATATATATATATATATATATATATATATATATATATATATATATATATATATATATATATATATATATAAAGGTTATCACTCTCATTTTTACGTAAAAATAAATGAACTAAATACTATTTTTATTACTTTATTGCACCATCGATCATATATACGGTTTTATTTGTTTTTCGACGACATACAGTCTGCCCAATATTTTTGCAATACACATTTATCAAACTGGTTTAAAAAATAGAGATACTAAATTCCTGATAAAAATAATAATTATTGCAAATATTTGTTTTGTTACATTTATTGTTAATTGTGTTTTTAGAATGTTGTAAATGGATTTTGAAATACCTGATAGTCATGTTATAATGATAATATTTTTTGTTGAAAATCAAACAATGACTCCTTGTGACAGTAAAAAAATAAATTAATAATGAAAAATCTCTTTTTATATTGTATTTGCTTTCATAAAATAAAATTGGTATTTGCTTTTTTGTTGACTTGCTATCTAACAAAGCATTTATTTTTACCGATAAATCCTAAAATAACAAAACGTTTCAAAGTATTATTATACGTTATTAAACAATCAGATTCCTGTTTTGTTTCAACTGGTATTATACAATATATCTAAATATAAAATTATAAAAATAAATAATTTTTGGAACCTATACCTCCAGGTTAAATTTCTGTAGTGGAGATTCAGTACCTTCTTCGAGGTAGAACTTAAAGCTTAATAATATTATATGCCCCTGATAACACAGGTATTCAAAAAAAATCTCTGTCTTTTAAAAGAGACACGTGTTTTCTTAAGTATTTTTTTATGATAAATCCAAAAAAATCATAAAAAAAGACTTCCACCGTGAGGTTTTTTTTCAGAAAACACACTTAAAGTTACCAAAAATACATTTTAATAAATGATATGTAAAACTGTACAGTCATTAAAATTATGGTATAAAATTATTATTTCGGACATCTTTAAATGTTTTGAATCTACATTTATCATAAAAACCTAAAAATATTAGGTTTAGTGTTCATGTTTAACCAAACGTATACATACATACATAAGTAAGCTACCTAGCAAAATGCTGTTTAAAATAAATTTGTGCAACCAAAGGTGATAAACCAAAATAAGAGGATGACGAGGAATTCGAACAATTTATGAACAAGAACTTATGCCAAATTTAACCGGAAATTACAAATTCTAGAGCTGATTCACTAATAAGGCAGTATTTAATGTACTAATTAAACACTATACTTGGGAAACCTTTATCATTTTTTATTGTGCTCAAATGTGTAAATTTCTCCCATTTCATTTTGCTTACAATTTAAAATGGTCCTTGAGAACTGTGCCTAACCCGAAGAACTGCTACCTTATTTCATTGTTTTTAATTAACTAAGCAGGGCACCCGGGTTTTCCTAGATATTTTTAATAGTTATTTTCTTTCTTTCATTTAACTATATTTATCAGATTGGTTTAATACTAAACTAGATAGTTATATTTTTTTTTTGAATTTCACTCTTGAATAAAAATGCTGGTGAGGGATATTATTTGTTTTAATACTTTTAAGTAGTCAATATTCCATGCAGAATTATGATCAATTCTGCATTACAATCTATTGACTTGTTTGGGTTTAACAAAGGAATAAAGGTAAAAATGTATCGCTGACAAATATCGCTGACAAATATGCATTCTACTCTAGAGCAGAAAATTGAGAAGTATGGCGCACTTTCATACCAGGAACCTAAAATTGGCGCCCTATTTACCACCTTTTATTCGACAAGTTGAAGCCAGTGAAAAAAGAGGATTGATTAGGTGGCAATGTAAGAAAGTAAATGGAAGACTTCACATTCGTAGTGATCCCTTTGAACGGGTTCAGAAATATGATTATTACGGAGGAAGTGTCAATAACAATAATGGCATCTGAGAAGAAATTTGAAGGAGAACTAGAAAAGCACGGGCTACGATTGTGAAGATGAAAAATTTCTTCTCGAACCACGATATAAAACCTAAAAATGAAATTAGTTAGATGCTATGTTTTCTGGATCCTGGTTTATGGGGTGGAGGCGTGAATGGTAAATAAAAATAACCGATCAAGTGCAAGTTGGACTTGCGCAATTGGTGTTCCGTACGTTGATTGCTTTTAAAATAAAAATTATTGTGACAGGGGTATAAAGTGATCAGTGACTTCAGAAAATACACCCCAAGTGTGTTTTCAATAAAGTTTTTGTCCCATCTTTACTGAAAACTGATAACTTCGAAATTTTTGCTTTTTTTATTATATACCAGATAAATTATTAAAGGTAATGCTCTCGTGATAATTTGTTCAATCTACACCCTACCGAGAATATTTCGACGTTTTTTCAAAATTTTTTGATCAGTACTTTTCGAGATAAGTGGGGTGATTTTTAGCGATTTTCTAAATATAATACAAAGAAAAGTGTGCTCAAGTATTACATTATACACTCAATAACCTGATAAATTTTTTTTTCACTTCCGATTTTATCCTCCAAAACTAACTCCTTAAGTCAAAATTTAACTTTCAAATCCACACGGCTCTGATGAGGCCTTCAGTTCCTATAATAGTACCAAATTTCAACTTTTTATGTCAAATAGTTTCGGAGAAAATCGGATGTAACAGACTGACAGACGGACAGACGGGCGAACAGATGGACGGACAGACGGGCGAACAGACGAACGGACAGACACCGATCTTATAAGTGTTCCGTACGGAACACTAATAACATCAATAAACTGGAGGTATTCGAAATGTGGGTATGCAGAAGGAGTGTCTAAAGACGGCATGCCGTATCTTTTGGCTTCACAACCTGAAAGAGTGGTTTGAATGTACATTTACTCAAATGTTTAGAGCAGCAGCTTTAAATATACCCATAAAAATGCTAATTGCGAAACTGCGTAGCTTAGGTGGCACCTAAAGAAAAACAATCCGACATGAAAAGGAAGAATGTTTTGTCATTACCTCTATAGACTAAACTGGTGGTACTTATCATTACTTTAAATTTAAAATATAAATATTCTTTTCTATCGTTCACTATTAAATCAGTTTCCTGGTTATGGATGCATGTTCAGTTGACATTTTAATGTACCATATAAACAAGTACCATATAAACAAGTACCAAAAGAAAGTGTCAACATACAGATATCAGCTATTTTATTTATTACAGGTGTCTTCCTCCTAAGTCCTTCCACACTTAAGAGGGTAAGGTGACTTCATGCTCAATAAATAAACTGAACTATCATCTGCCACAGTTCTCGGTTCTGTGAATGCTCTGATTCTTCATGCAATGAATTTCCTGTTAACTGTTTCATCTGATTCACTCAACGTGAAGGTGATCTACCCCTGCAGCGGTTGCCTTCAATCTTACCCTCTATGACCAGTGATTCCTCATCTCTTCTACTGAGGTGGTCGAAATACCTCAAGTATGTCTAGTTTATAAGAGAGTTTACTCTTTTAGTAGTTTTTAGTTTTTTTTAAATAGACTGGTTAGTTCGATGTTCCACCCATGATATCCTGAGAATTCGACGATACATTCACATCTCAAATACAGCAAATTTAATTTCTATCAGCTTTCTTTTTCGTCCATGTTTCCGATGCATATGTTGCAATCGGAAATATAAGTGTTCTTGCGAGCCTTAACTAAGTCGATCATGCTCTAGTCTTTCCGTATTTTGACTAATTTTGTGGTCGCAGAACGAGCAATTGAGAGTCTCCTACGTATTTCTGAGTGACAGTGGCCAGTGTAATTAGAGACCCAAGGTATTGATAGGAATCTACGATTTCATACCCTAGCAGATGTTGAGGTTGATTATCATTCGTTATACTAATGACCATTATTTTTGTTTTGTTGTTGTTTACTTCCGCAGCTTTTACTTATCCTTGTTAGTGCATAATGATGTCTAATTAACTTTCATTTGCGGCTATAATCAAGGTGTGTGCAAGTTCTGTATTCATTTTTCCTCCAACGGTGATACCACCATTCCAGTTATTGAAAACTTCGTACATTCTGTACTCCGTATAAATGTTGAACAGTAGTGGCGAAAGACTGCGTCCTCGCCGGACATCAGCTTTCGTGATGAAGCTTTCTGTGTACATGTCATGTCACTTTGGCTATATTGAATTCGTTTGTATTAGCTCTAATAAGTGTGGCAGAGTCCCCATTTCTTTTAGAATCGACCATAGTTTCGGCCATCTCACCTTGTCAAACGCTTTCTGATTGTCAATGAAGTAAAGATAAATTTTGATGTTATATTCTCTTCCTTTCTCTATCAGTTGACGCACATTCAAAATTTGCTCCCCTATTCCCCTTATTATTACAGGTAACCTGTACAAATTAGTCACGCTCTTTGAGTTAACATATTTCAATTTTCATCGAAACATGGTTATCACGAAACATGATTCATTGCCAACCATATTGAGGAAAATTAGTTTTTGTAGAAAAATAAGTGGAATTTGTTTAATTTCGAGGACAGAAATACTTCCTGGAACAAATAAATGGGTTTCAGGGAAAAAATTGGCTTTTTGTTATATGTATAGGGTGTTTAAGAGTTTTTGCAGTAGGACTTTGTGTAAAATTTCATTTTTTTGATGATTAAATTCCTGTATACTAAGTTTAAATAAAATATTAATATCTTGTCAACTTTCCTGTGTAATATATTGGGAATGTGAAATCCTTGGCACAATGACACTACTCAGTATATATCACCACTAAACCAAACACCTTATTTTTGCACTCCACACGCGTTTCGTTAACCATGTTAGCTTCATCAGGAGCGATGATTTACTCAATCACCTGAATTACTCAGGCGGAACTAATGGCATAGGCGAGACCATCAGTTCCGGTAAAATAGCCAGTAGACGGGACTATAAAGAATAGGCCCTCTGTCTTTATTTAAACTACTTTTAGATTTTATAATTTCCATACTTTCATATGCGTTCAACAATCTCCTAGGAGATACATTTTAAATTAATCTTAGATTATCTATTGTTACAGTATGATCAGCTTCAAGGGCATGTTCGGAAATTCTAGACTTATCTGTTCTACTGTATTTTAAGTGTGCTAAATGTTCTTTCAATCGTGTTTTAATTGACCTTTTAGTTTGCCCAACACACTTTTTGTCGCAGTCATTACAATTAATTTCATAAATTCCATTTTTCTCACAGTTATGAATCTTATCTTTGGGATTTCCTAAAATATTCCTCAGATTGTAGACTAAAGTGAGGGTTACTTTATTAAATATCTTATTAACTCTCCTGCTATTAGGTGGACGCTATATACACTGATTTCTCGAAGGCCTTTGACAGGGTCAATCTTGAAATACTGTTGGCAAAACTTAAGTCTCTGGGCTTTGGCGAGAGATATTTGAGGTGGTTTCGGAGTATGCTGATGGATCGTGTGCAATTTGTAAAAATTTGTAATTGCCAATCTCAGTATGTAGGAGTAACTTCTGGGGTACCTCAAGGTGGACACTGTGCTCCACTTTTATTTAATTTATTATTGCTTGATCTGATAACTTGCTTATCGGACTGTGATTACGTACTATATGCTGATGAGTTAAAAATCTTTCGTATAATTAAGTCCCAGGAAGACTGTGATATACTGCAAAAAAATCTGAACTCCTTTGCAAACTAGGCTAAATTAAATGACCTTTCTCTGAATATCAATAAATGTTACTTTATAACCTTTTCAAGACTTAGAAACATAAAAAACAATTCCTATACTATTGAGCATCATGAACTTCAATCTGTGAATTCAATAAAGGATTTGGGGGTTGTCTTTGACAGTCAACTCTCGTTCAGGGAACACTATAACCTTGTTGAGGGGAAAGCTTCTCAAATGTTGGGTCTTATTATTCAAACCTGTAGAAATATGTCATTACCGGCACTTAAATTATTATACTGCCCTCTTGTCAGAAGTCACCTAGAATATGCCTCTACAATTTGGTCTCCATGCTACAACTGTCATAAAGTACAACTTGAGAGAGTACAAAATAAATTTATAAAATACTGTTATTTTTTTCTGAAACAACCTGTATATTATATAATTTTTAAACTCTACTATTAATTATTAATCTTAAAACATATTTCTCTTTTACAGTTTTCGAAAAAATAGTGATTGGTAATTTCAAATAATGCATCAACTCTGTATTTTTGAGAGAAAACAAATGAAAATGTAAATAAAAGCCCTTATTTTAGAAGCATTAATGTCTAATGCCGCCAAATGATTTCTTCCGGTTCAACTGCAAAAATACCAAAAAACGATAGAAGTCAAATAACTTCATGTTCTACAGAGAGTTTTAAACAATTCTCATATATAATAATTTTCGAGATATCGAAATTTGAGGTTTGGCGGCATCCTACCTTTCATCTAATCCATCTAAACAATATTTTAATTCTATACTTTAATCTGCAGTGGCTATGCATATTGAAGGGCGGGTCATTTAATTTGAATGATATGATTTATGACGCTATTATTATTGCATACTTGTTCTTTCGACAGTTGTGGACCGGAAATTAAGACTGAATTTATTCCTAGGTAATTTAGTTAAAAATTTTATTGTTTTAATTGTAATTGTCCTGTCAGGCATGCATAATGATCTAGCAGGAGTGACAGCGATACTAAATCTCCAATCTTTGGAGTCCAGGAGAGATCAGAGGGATCTAAGTTTTATATACAAATTGATAAATGGTCTTATGGATTGCCCCTCACTTATTAACAGCATCGACCTGAAGATTCCCTCTAGGACTCTTACAAAACATGAGCTCTTTCATATACCTTACTCCCATACAAATGATAATATGCACTCTCCAATCTCGCGCAGTCTAACTTATTTGAACCCCTTGGCCTAATGTTCAAAAGTATATGCTTCATCTCCTCATTAGCCTCATAGCAGCAAATATTTTTGATAGGCTAGGCAGAAGACCACAGTCACGCAGTCCAAACGTATTCCCATTGAACTGGGGTCTTAATACTATGTAATTATATAAAACTATATTAATCATCTTTACTCCTTTCAGACCCCTCCCCTAAAGCGATATAGCCGAAAAAATACTTCAATTATTGTATCATATTTGAAGCAGATATATATATATATATATATATATATATATATATATATATATATATATATATATATATATACATCATTTTATTCGAGAATAATTGCACCAACAGATAGACCGAGAGATTTCCTAAGGTACTTCATTAATAACAGTTACTTATTTGTGGTGCCAATTTCAATGTATTTTTTTATGCTGAATCAAGTAAAACAATCTTCACGTCGATAGGGCCAATTGGCTGCATGCTATGCCAATTTATTCAGTGTTATAATAATAATAATAATAGCTTTATTCCCAACAGTAAGAACCATTTACAGGGAAAACAAAAAAGAATATGGATGAAATTTTCTCTTAAAACTAAGGTACTAAAGTAACAACAAAATTAGACAAAAACAGCAAAAAAAAAAGAAGAAAGAAAGAAATAAAAATGAATAAAGAGATTAAATGAATCAGTGCAGTACAAATTAGAATAAAAGTGAAATAAAAAAAATAATAGTTACATACATCCAACAAGCAAAACAAGTTTTTAAAAGATTTTTATAAATGTCCTATCAAGTGAAATGATCTAAACATGTTGACCGAATCTTATTTTCGGTGTCTGCAAAAATGTCACATTCATTACTAATTAAGTTAAATTTATTGCACATCACATTGATTGGTTCAATTAATCTGAGATTAGTCCTAACACGTGAACAAACAAAAGTAGCAGTATTTCGTGAATTAATTCTAGGCACCAATATAGCCACCTCCGATAGCGGCTGAGTACAGTCGATGACTCCGTGCAACAATCTATACAAGAAAATTATAGACGAACACTCTCTGCGAGCCTCAAGTGATTGAAAATTAAATCTCTCCAATAACAAAGAGTACTCTATTCCTCTCATTGGATAGACACCATCTACCTTATATGATAAATATTTTAGAAATCTCTTTTCAACTCGTTCTAGCAAAAATAGTATGGGCTCCAAATAAGAGAGGCATACTCTAGTTTGGATCTCACATAAGACTCATATAGCAGTATTAAAGATCGTTCACTATTAAAGCTTCTACAGTTGCGCCCTATAAAACCATATACACGTTTGGCTTCCAGCATTACGTTATTAATGTGATTAGAAAAATTCATTTGGTTATCGAATACTACTCCCAAGTCCCTTACACTGTTGGTGCGCCCGAGAGTTGACGTTCCTAATGTTCCTATTACTCATAAAACGTGGTTTTTCCGAATAATTTCAAAATTAGTGTATTTTCGTGGTTAATCGAACTATTTTAGGGTCACTAGGATGAACTAATGCGAAAATATAGTAAGAATATTATTTTAAAACATTTTGTTTAGGTAGGAACCGGGGATCACTGCTTACATACGATTTTCATATGGAAATGTTCTTTAGAAACAGTGAACTCTAAATTGCTTGTAACATGTTTCAATGGCTTTAATTCTTCAAGGAACTCGTCAAAGTTAAACAATCAGGCAGCGAACATGAGTACATTACCGTATATAGTTTATTACCGATTTGTATTTCCATGAAAATGGAAATATGATGGCGTTTTTGTTTTCCTTGAGTTTTGACTAGCTCCACCCGTCTTCAAAGAAGCTCTTGTTTGCTAAGAGAGTAGATACTATGAGGTTCGATTTCCCGCAAAGAATGCCACCGATTTTCACCGACTGCGATTTCAGTTGATAGTCTAGTAAACAGGGTACTAAAAAATATTCACTCACTTATTAACAGCATCAACCTCAAGATTCGCTCTAGGACTCTTAGAAATCATGAGCTCTTTCATATACCTTACTCCCGTACAAATTATAATATGCACTCTCCAATCTCGCGCACTCTTAACTTATTTGAATTCTCATCAAGATATTGATCCTTTTGTAGGCTCAATCAGTAAATACTTAAATCGGCTGTGTTGACTGTTATTTTCCTATATGTGATTATTTATGATTGCCTTATTGTGATTTTATCGTGAAGTCCTGTTCATTTCATCTTTTACCTGTATTGCATAATTTTAAAAATTTTATTGTAAAATAATGGGGTTTACCGTATATTATTTAAATAAAAAAAAATTATAAAAAAACTCCCCTGTTATATTTCCGATTAGATGGTATGGAGACATACTTACTCTTATTTTCTTGGCATGTAAAAAAGGTAGAATTCTGAATATTTAACTTGAAGTTATGTCTATTTATTAACTTGTTTACTAAGTAATCGTCATAACCATTAACTCTAGTTATGTTTCTAATACGATTCCTTTCATTATTGAAGTTTAATCTATTCAGAGGAAAAGCAAATAAACTATGAACTAAAAAATGTAATGCTGCTAATTTAGAATTAGGAATTCCTAATGAGTCATTTCATTGCACACAACACAAGTTTTAGCTTTAGTCAATCATTTCATAATAAATCATTGGCGAACCAAATATTTTTATAAACACAGCACATTTCGGTTAAATTAAACTCCACAATTAATGGTTAATGGTTTCAGCAAAAAAAAAAAACAGGAAAAGTTACCATATTGCTATTAATACATATAAAATTTATGGACCCCTACCTCTTTCATCCCTTGGCCTAACGTTCAAAAGTATACGCTTCATCTCCTCATTAGCCTCATAGCAGCAAATATTTTTGATAGGCTAGGCAGGATAACTTAAAAAATTAATACAAATAACTCCATTCGTTGATACGGCAATAAGACCAAAATCACGCAGTCCAAACGTATTCCCATACGTTTATATAAAACTATATTAACCTACAATTATATAAACTATATTAACCATCTTTACCCCTTTCAGACTCCTCCCCTAAAGCGATATGGCCGAAAAAATACTTCAATTGATATAGCTAGACCCATTGTTTCATCGGTCGGATCACCCTCATATTTAATATCCAAATGGTTATCAAAAGAACTTGAGAAGTTACCATTAAATACTTTCGCAGTGAAGAATTCGTTAGAATTCATTAATAAAACAAAAAATCTAGTTCTTAATGAAGGTGAAGTCTTAATTTCTTTTGATGTTAGTTCTTTGTTCCCAAGTGTGCCAATTCCACAAACTTTACAATATCTCGAAGAATTACTTAGAATGAATGACTTTGAAGACGAAATTATTCGTGAATACTTAACATTATCTAAACTTTGTATGGAACAAAATTATTTCCAATATAACAATCAATTTTATGTTCAGAAAGAAGAAACAGCTATGGGTAATTGTTTTGTCACCTTTCATAGCCAATTTATTCATGAGTAAGTTTGAAATCGAAGCCAGTCAAGAATTCGAATATTTCCCAAGGGTATGGTATAGGTATGTGGATGAAATTTTCCCGATTTTTGATAAAAAGAAAGCAAATATTGATGATTTTGTTTCTAAATTAAATAGCCGGTATGATTCAATTAAATTCACTTACGAAGTTGAGAACAAAGGACAATTGCCTTTTCTAGATATATTAATTATTAAAAATAGTAATAGATTAGAATTTGATATCTATAGGAAGGACACAGTAACAGATAGATATATTCCTAATGATTCATTTCATTGCAAACAACATAAATTAGCCTCATTACATTTTTCAGTTCATCGTTTGGTCACTTTCCCCTGAATAGAGTAAACTTTAATAAAGAAAGGAATCGTATTGGAAATATAACTAGAGTTAATGGTTATGACGATGACTTAGTAAATAAGCTAATAAATAGACATAACTTTAGGTTTAATATTCAGAATTCCACTTTTTTTACACGCGAAGAAAATAACACCAAGTATGTCTCCATACCATATAATCCGAAATATAGCAAGGGACTCAATAAGGTATTTAATAAGGTATACCTCAACTTAGTCTATAAGTCATCAGACAATCTGAGGAATATCTTAGGAAATCCCAAAGATAAGATTCCTAATTGTGAGAAAAGTGGAATTTATGAAATTAGTTGTATTGATTGTGATAAAAAGTATGTTGGGCAAACTAAAAGGTCAATTAAAACACGATTTAAAGAACATTTAGCACACTTAAAATACAATAGAACAGAAAATTCTAGCATTGCCGAACATGCCCTTGAAGCTGATCATACTGTAATATTAGATAATCTAAGATTAATAAAAAATGTATCTGATAGGAGATTGTTGAACGCATACGAAAGTATGGAAATCATAAAATGTAAAAGTAGTTTAAATAAAGACAGAGGGCCTATTCCTTATAGTCCCTCTACTGGTTACTTGACCGGAACTGATGGCCTTGCCTAGGTCATTAGTTCAGCTTGAGTAATTCAAGGGTTAGACTAAGTATAAATAGGGTAGATTTGTAGTTTAACTTTAGGCAATCATCGCTCCTGATGAAGCTTACATGGTTAGTGAAACGCGCGTCGAGTGATAAAATAAAGTGTTTGGTGTAGTGGTGATATATACTGAGTAGTATCATTGTGCCAAAGATTCCACATTCCCAACTTAGTTCAATTAATATATCAAATTTGAAGCAGATATATTATTTTATTCGAGAATTATTGCACCAACAACAGAGAGACCGACGCGAAGTAGGGCAAAACACCCGAAAAATGGAATAGGGACCTCCTAAGGTACTTCAGCAATATCAGTTACTTTGTGTTGCCAATTTCAATGTATTTTTTTATGCTGAATCGAATAAAACATTCTTCAAATCGATAGGGCCAATAATTTCAAAATTAGTGTTTTTTCGTGCTTAATCGAACTATTTTAGGGTCACTAGGATCAACTAATGTAAAAATATAGTAAGAACACTATTTTAAAACCAGACATTTTGTTTAGGCAGGAACCAGGGATCACTGCTTACATGTGACTTTCGTATGGAAATGTTCTTTAGAAACAGTGAACTCTAAATGGCTTGTAACATGTTTCAATGGCTTTAATTCTTCAAGCAACTTATCAAAATTAAACAATCAGGCAGCGAACATGAGTACATTACCGTATATAGTTTATTACCGATTTGTATTTCCATGAAAATCTCCAAAGAAGCTCTTGTTTGCTGAGAGAGTAGATACTATGAGGTTCGATTTCCTGCAAAGAATGTCACCGAATTTCACCGAATGCGATTTCAGTTGGGAGTCTAGTAAACAGGGTACTAAAAAATGGTCATTTCAGAAAAAAAAATATAGAAGTTTTTTCAGCTATTATTTATGTTTTTTGGAATGCTGAATCCAAATTTCAACTTAGCCACCTTGTAAATGGGCATTTTGAGTAAAATGCAAAAAAGGCCAAAAAAGCTATTTTTTCAGTTTTTCGGTTATATCTTGAAAACTGTGCACTTTTCTTATTCCTATATAAAAATAAACTACATTAAATTTCCTACAAACTATATTCTCTAGGTTACTTTGTCAGGCAAACGATTCAGCGTTTTGAAATTTAGTAAAATTTTGGACATAGCGGTATCTCAAGAGCAACTACCTCATTTCTTGCTCGTAGCTCCATTCTGTGGTCACAAAGGAAGGTTAAAAATTTTATTAAATATAAACAAGTAAATTGTTTTAAATAAGGATTTCGTGAAAATAAATCTCTGAGCGAGAAATGATGGAGTGCTCTTGGGTAAACCATTAAGCTCACAAAAAAAATCTACCGATTATAATTGGTCGAAAATTTAACGTAGTTTATTTTTGTATATACGCTCCTGGGCAAAATTAACGCAACAATATATTAAATCATACAAATCTCTATAATGAATTAATTTTAATAATTTTTTATGAACATTGGTTACACTGAAAGTTAGAAAAAACTTATTCGGGTACTTTAAAAGTGAATTAGCTACCCAATTTCTCTATAAGATTCGAATTAAAATTATTCTTAAGACCTTATAACAAAATTGTTGAAATTATGTAATAATGAAAAAAATAAACTGGGACACTAGTAGCAAAATTAATGGTGTAACTGGGACACTAGTAGCGTGTGTTACCTCCTCTACTTCGGATGACAGCGTTTATGCGCCTAGGCAAGCTTCTAATTAAATTTTGGATAAAATCTTGAGGAATTGCTCCCATTCTATGATAACTGCATTTTCAAGTTCCCTTAGGTTTCTAGGTGCAGGTATATGACGTTTCACATTTTTCTTAAGGTGATCCCATACATGTTCTATCTGATTCAGATCCGGGCTTTTTGGTGGCCATTGCATAATCGGTACATCAACTTGATTAAGATAATCGAGTACCTCCCTAGCCACGTGAGGTCGAGCGTTGTCTTGCATAAACAGAAAATTGGGCCCCATAAAATGACCGAAAGGCATCACATGTTCTATTACAATATTCTCAAGATAGTAGTCAGCATTCATGGATCTCGTACAGACAGGAAGTAACTCTGTGCGAGCATCAAAGCAGATGCCACCCCAGAACATAACAGAGCCACCGCCGAATGGAATCCTTGCAGAGATATTGCAAGGAGCAAACCTCTCTCCTGGTCTTCGCCATACTCGCTCACGACCATCTGGATGTTTTAGACTAACCCTAGTTTTATCTGTGAAGAAAACTTGTTTCCAATCATCCACAGACCAGTTTTCGTGATTTCGAGCAAAACGTAACCTGGCAACTCTGTTCTGTCTAGTAAGCAAGGGCGCAGGGGCTGGTCTCCTACTGTTTAATCCAGCTTCCTTTAACCGTCTTCTAACTGTTTTAGAAGAAATTGTGACATTGCCAACATCTTGAGTTCGTTTCTTATTATATGAACTAGTGACAGTCCTGTTTCTTAAAGCATATTGTCTTACAAAACGTTCATCTTGGTCGCTAGTGCATCGTTTTCGCCCCTTGCTCTAGCCTTCTAGAATAAGTTCTTACTTCATTCAAGCGTCTTACCATACGACTTATTGTGGAACGATGTTTGCCTAACAAATTGGCAACATAACTCTGACAATATTCCTCGTCCAATAAAACTGAGGCTCGCACTGCCTCGTGTTCAGTTAAATTCCTTGTTCGATTCATTTTTCTAATTCGTCGAGGTCAAAAATAAAACAGCCTACCACAAAAACGTATTACTTTGAAAAAGGGAACAATTTATAAGCTTACTTTTAACCCTTTGAGGCCGGAGAAAAAAAAATAAAAGATATGAAGAATTTTTTTGAAAAAATGTATTCAACCAACATCAAAAACAAAGTAAAAGTTCATTTCACGTAAAAAAATATCCTGGATTATCCTGCAGGATGTGGTTTCTAGCACTAACCACTAGGAATTAAGGCACTCAAAACTAATTTTCGTGAAATTTAAAGAAGCAATTTCTCTCCTTATTGAGGCAGAGACCAACATCACAGGTTGAACATTTCCAGGTCGTTCGATGCACATGCTTCGCTGTGCTACAATGAGCACATCTGAGAGATCCACATCTAAGAGGCATATGTGCAGCACGATCATGACGTACCTCAGTGGGAATGATTTTTTTGTATTTGTTAGGTGCTTGTTCTGCTGATCTTCTTTTTTTTGAAATCGAATTAACGGCACCAATTAATCCTCGAGCAACCGATACACGAAATTGTTTCAATGTAATACATCGTGAGTCACTTCTATTTTGAAATAAAATGAACGCGTTCACAACACAAACATCTACAAAATAAAAAAAAAATGCGGTGCCACCACTTGTGGGCTTTTCGATCGATTTCATAGATACTTTTCAGCATGTCAAATCGATCTACGTATCCCATATGTTTATTATAATGTTTGACCATAACAGGACATGGGATTTCTTCTGTATTGCCATTTTTTCTGTTTTCTAGAGACAACTTCCATGATGGATGGGTCATGATAGTTTCCTAAAAACAAAACGGTTCTTCGATCCATCCACTTCAGTGCTGCTAATCCATCTGTAGAAACTCTCCAATCTATGTCGCCCCTTTTCATGTGTTTATCCACTTTGAGCTCTGGATAATATTTCCTTCCTTTACGCACAGTTCCACATGCATAGATGCCATCAGCTAACAAGTCTCTTTGCAATTCTACAGAGTTGAAAAAATTGTCGAAGAATACTTGTGGTGCTTGCCAACTAAAGCCCTTGTTAGATCTTTTACTACGCGATGTCCCAATTTTTTCTCAACTGACTGATCAACTTTCCCCGTATAAATTTGGAAGTCAGATACAAATCCAGTAGAATCAGCCCGAATCCATACCTTGTAGCCTCGTCTCGTGGGCTTCATTGGCATATACTGGCGAAGACTACTTCTTCCCTTGAATTTGATCATAGATTCATCGATTGATTGAAATTCACCAGGATTCAAAGCAGAGCCAAGAGTTTGTGTCAATTTAGAAAGTAATGGCCTGATTTTGTACAATTTATCATAATTGGCCTCACCTTTTTTTGGCTGTACTGAGTTATCATTTACGTGAAGATTACTTAGAAGCCAGGTGAATCTGTCACGAGATAAAACAGAACTTATAAAATAATCGCTAAGTTCTTCTCTCGAGGACCAGTAGTCTCTATAACTTGGCATTTTTTTCAAGCTCATTAGCATGTTTACACCCAAAAATGATTTTATTTCGTTGTTGGTGGTTGGAATAAAGTAGTTGCTGCCACCATTTTTTTGTAAGGCATACAAATTTGTCTGAAAAACAATTTTAGATATGAAACAATCCGGAAAAAAATACAAAAACATATCGGTAGGAGTTTCAACGTTGTCAGGAACATTAGGCCCTGCCTGAGACACAAATTGGTTTACGCGTGTTGCATGAGTGACATCATTTGTCCAAACAACTGATTTTTTTCTAAGTTCTTCTTGACGAATTACTTCTAACGGTAACTCATCCTCACTGTCCCATTCTTTAGTGACTTTCGCTTGCTCATTATCTTCGAAAATGAATGGAATATCTTCTATATCAAAAAGTTCATCCCTTCCATCATAAAGTAAATAATCTATGGGGGCTTCGTTGTCCATAGTACTCTCCACATCTGATGCAATGGACTCACAGTCACTGGGAATTTCATCCAAAATCGCGAAAACATCTGTGCTATTCATTGCTTCAAGTTCGCCAAAAGACCAATATTTTTTTTTGGAACCTGTAAAAAATGAACAAACAAAAATTAGAAAAATTATGCATAATAGTAATAGCAATACGCGTCACTTAAAAAAAAAAACACTTTCACTAAAAAAAAACATATAGTCCTAGTGGTTAGCATTTGTAACCACCACAAATAAATCTATTTATAAACTTAGCAAAACAAAAATTGCACTTGATATATATTCATATGTAGTAAATAGATATATCTTAAGTACTTACCGGACATTTTCTTAAAGAATAACCAGCTATAAGAAAAATAACAGCCTAATTGGTACTGCAAAACTCACAACTACCTACGACGTGCAATTACAAATGTCAACTAAACGCTGGTGGACATTTCAAACCCTAAGCATGCTAGATTAGACTTCTTGATACGTTAGGCAAACAATTTAACATCGTGGTTTACTGGAGAAACCAGTAGGAAAACTACAATATAATTTTTAAAAGGTGGTTATCAGTGGTAACCACTTGTCCTCAAAGGGTTAAAGAAAATCTATCGCAAAATTGTTTATCTTCTAAAAAATTCTTTAAAACTGTAAATCTAAACGAATTGTTTTGATTTCGGTCATGAACAACGAAACAAAATATGCATAGCCTACTATTCAAATACTCGATAAACTTTAAAACTGACATAAGAAAAAGATAAATTAATTTTCAGATTGTTGCGTTAATTTTGTCCAGGAGTTTTTCTCGCCATTTGATATGAAAACGTGCGTAGTTTTCAAGTTATATACGAGAAAAAATATAAAAAACTGAAAATGAGCATTTTTCTCGCCATGTTTTTCGAATTATGACGTCAAAACTCCCAACATTTACGAGTTAGTAAAGTTGATTTAGTACCCCAAAAAAATATAAAAAAAACAGTGGAGATAAAAAAAACTTCCATATTCCAATTTAGGGTTTATTATCGCTAAAGAACATTTCCATACAAAAATCGTGTGTAAGCAGTAATCTCTTATCTAGTGCGGGCTACTTTGGGGGCAATTCGATTCTTCTGTGAACGCTTGTCGAGGTAAGAAATTTTGGGATTTAAATTACAATAAAAAATTACAATAATGTTTTGGAATTTAGAGTTTTTTCCACTTATTTCCCACTATGCGATGGAAGTAGAAATTTATATATTTTTTGTGATTTTGGAAAGTTGAAAAACAATTCAAAAGGAAACCGCTTCAAATTTTAAATGTAATAAAATCAAGATCCATTTAATCTTGCCTCATTGTAAAAACACAAAATAAGAACGAGATTAGTACTATTTGTAACGGTTTACATCTAAGATAAAACAGATGTGGTTTTATTTATATAAATACATATTAATTGAGTCGGCATTAACAAAGAAAGTTATGAATGATAACCTAATTTAAATATTTAACCATATTAAAACTAACTTCTGTTTCCTGATAGATAAAACTCATAATTAAAAAAAAAACACACACACACACACGTCGTAATATATTTCCCTTAATTTACATATCATTTATGTTTTAATTAAATATATCTAATCATAAGCTCTTACTAAGTAACTTTTCACAATTGAAAAATTAGTTATGTACCTTGTTATTTTGTATATACTGATATTGGTAATTTATGGATACTACTTTAAATAAATTCGAGATATTATAATTATAGCTTTTCACATTTGTTACTATTTGGTTAATAGTTTTTATGCATAGCAACTAATAGGTGTGTCACACAATATTGTCCTTATCAGTCAATCAAAAAATAGTTAAATTGTAACAATTCTGAAAAATCAAGAATGTTGAGAAATTATGGACACTAAGTCAGGTGGAGTTCTTCTCTCTGTGGATGTATCGGTGCACAAGAAAAGTAAAGTCACCTTAGGATATGTATATATATATATATATATATATATATATATATATATATATATATATATATATATATATATATATATACGAGGCTGGTTTGAAAAGTCCGTGCAAAAATAAAAACTACTTATGTGTTTGGGGTAAACCTTTTTTATTTTTCGACATAGTCTCCTTTTAGGCTTATACACTTCGTCTAACGATGTTCTAGTTTGTTGATCCCTTCCGAATAATAGGATTTGTCTAAGTCTGAAAAATATCCATTAGTGTCTGCAATCACCTCCTCGTTTGAATAAAATCTTTGTCCCGCCAGCCATTTCTTCAAATTGGGGAACAAATAGTAGTCCGAGGGATCCAAGTCTGGAGAATAGGGGGGATGTGAAACGAGTTGGAACCCTATTTCCATTAATTTTGCTACCACAACTGCTGAGGTGTGTGCTGGTGCGTTGTCGTGATGGAAAAGGACTTTCTTGTGGGCCAATCGCGGGCGTTTTTCTTGCAGCTCGGTTTTCAAACGGTCCAATAACGATGAATAATATTCACCTGTAATAGTTTTACCCTTTTCCAGATAGTCGATGAGGATTATCCCTTGCTAATCCCAAAAGACAGTCGCCATAAACTTTCCGGTCGAAGGAACGATCTTCGCCTTTTTTGGTGCAGATTCCCCCTTGGTAACCCATTGATTAGATTGTTGTTTGGTCTCAGGAGTATAGTAATGTATCCATGTTTCATCCACAGTGACGAAACGACGCTTAAAGTCCTCCGGATTCTTCTGGAACAGCTGCAAACCATCCTTGCAACACTTCACACGATTCCGTTTTTGGTCAAGCGGGAGCAATCGCGGCACCCATCTTGCGGATAGCTTTCTCATGTCCAAATGTTTATGCAAAATATTATGTACCCGTTCAGTCGAGATGCCCACAGCACTAGCAATCTCACGCACATTAACTCTTCTGTCATTCATCACCATATCATGGATTTGATCAATGATTTCTGGAGTCGTAACCACCACAGGCCGTCCAGAACGTCCAGCGTCACTTGTACCCATATGGCCAGTCCGAAAATTTTTAAACCACTTATAAACTGTTCTAATCGAAGGTGCAGAGTCACCATAATGTTTATCAAGCTTCTCTTTAGTCTCCTGAGGCGTTTTGCCTTTCATAAAGTAATGTTTAATCACCACACGAAATTCTTTTTCGTCCATTTCTTGAAAATCACTCGACTTCCTTGATTCACACGAATGCCAAACACAAAGAAATAGACCAATATGGCTGAAATTTGGTGTGCGTTCATTCAAGAGATGCTACGAACTAAACATGACCTCGATACGAGCCGGTGGTGCCATCTCTTGGACTTTGCACGGACCAGCCTCGTATATATATATATATATATATATATATATATATATATATACATATATATATATATATATATATATATATATATATATATATATATATATATATATATATATATATATATACATATATGATAATATCTATTGCAACGCAACGACACCTATTGAGAAAGCGAACTTGATGGCTGAACTCTCTGCTTCACATTCTACTGTCGATTTCCAAGGAAAAACACCACCTACTATTCCCATAGTGCAGTCAAGGATGCCCGATGTTGTCTTCAGACAGCGTATTATAAAGCATATTCTGATGAAGCTAGACACCAAAAAGGCTTCTGGCGCTGACGGAATACCTGCCATAGTTCCTAAAATCTGTGCGAGGGAACTAACACCAGTTTTCTGTAGACTTTTCAACCTATCCTATAGAAAGGGAATATTTCCTTCCTGCTGGAAATGTGCTACAGTTTAGCCGATACCTAAAAAAGGCAAGAAGACCTTGCCAAATAACTACCGACCAATCGCACTGCTTTCAATAATATCGAAAGTCATGGAAAAGTCTATCAATCAGCATCTTCTAAAATATCTTGAAGGATTCAACATTATTAGCGATCGCCAATACGCTTTCATAAAAATAGATCAACAGGAGATCTTCTGACTTATGTAACACATGTTTGGAACAATGCAATTGAACACTTTGGAAAATCTCGAGCGGTTGCTCTTGACATATCCAAGGCATTCTACCGTGTTTGGCACGATGGGCTGTTGGCTAAGCTACGTTCCTATGGTATGTCGGAAAAGTTCTGTTTGTGGCTCTCATGTTTCCTCAGAGAGCGTTCTTTACGAGTGGCAATCGACGGATTTCTTTCTAACACCTTCACTATCAACTCCACAACAACTGTTAATTCTTTACAAAGCTCAAATTCGACCAACTATGGAATACTGCTCCCATGTTTGGAGCTCCGCTCCCAAACATACACTGCATTTGTTGGATTCTATTCAGAGAAGAGCTGTTCGTCTGATTGGAGACCCGGAACTGACCGTCGGCCTTGATTCTCTGGAACATCGAAGAACGGTTGGCGACTTGAGCCTATTCTACAAGTACTTTCATGGAAAGTGTTCGAAGGATGTGGCCCGCTTAATTCCTCCCAGAGCGGTGCATGTTAGAAGTACACGTCGCGCTAATTCTTCACATCCGTATGAGGTTCAGCTTGTTACTCCTCGTACAACGCTTTTCAAGCAGTCTTTTATATGGAGAACATCATCCCTTTGGAATAATTTGCCCAGGACTGTGTTTCCCACCGAGTACAATCTACACTGATTCAAGAACAACGTGAATCGCTTTCTCCGCACACGTGTCGCTCCTGTAGCGCTTTAGGGACTTCCCTGTAGCACGTGTGCTGGACCCATAAAAAAAAAAATATATATGTATATATATATATATATATATATATATATATATATATATATATATATATATATATACATATATATATATTTATATATATATATATATATATATATATATATATATATATATATATATATATATATATATATAATATATATATATATATATATATATAAGGTGATGGCGCCAATAATCGACACTTTAAGGTAGTTTGCGACTTTATAGTTAAAAAAATATATGCTTTTAAACTTAGAACAATGGTTAAAATTGACAATAGTAGCCGACATTCTCAAGAATAGTTGCTAAGGTTTAAAATCTAGTGTTGATTTGTAAATTACTAAATAAACGAAAAAAAGTAAAATTTCATAAAAATCTCCAGTAATGAACACGCGAAATCTAGTGTTGAACAACCAGTAATCGACATTCACCACTAATCAACACCTAGTAATCGACACTGATCGACCTTCAATCCAAATGACTTAAATACTCTCTCAAGTGGGTTTTGACACAGGAACAGGGAAAGGGAATGGAGGGTCTGGAGTGTTAATGAAGAAAAATGCAAAAATAGGCAATATAATGTTATTTAATCAAAACAAATCATATTTAAAAGGAATTCGTGTGATAAATCGTGTCTACAAAATACTCAACATCGATATCAAATTATATAGTCAAAAATCTTGCTATTTCTTAAATTCAAGTATTTTCCGACTTATTTTTTGCTCAAATTATGTAGAGAGCCGTGTCCTCATTAGGCAGGGAGTCTTCCATCGATGATCTATTCTCATAATACAATTTATTAAATAAATTCAATTTTTGCTTTGAAAAATATTTTACTATTTCTGATTCTAAATTTTTTAGAAAATCTTTTTGTGCCTGATCATATTTATTGAATGTTGTCTGTGTACGGTGTTTGATTTTAGATAAATCAATGTAATCGGGTCCGAATGGATACAGGTCCCCTGCTCTAAAGACACTTTTAATGCAATCTTGCGAAATTGTTGCAAAAGTGGAGCAAAATTTTCTATTCTTAGTGTTTTGCAAAGATTGTTCATTTTCCATTCGTTTATGGCTTTTTTCCATTCCACTTTAAGTGGTCTAAATACCGATAAATCCATGGGCTGGAGGATATGTGTTGAATTGGGCTTCTTTCTATGCAGCATGCTATTGCTTGTGCCATGTCCGATTCAGAGATTTCGAGTGGTTGGTTTTAAATACATCCAATAGAGGTTAAAAATGAGACAAAACAAAAAAATACCACTACGTTTATTTGATTAACAAGCAAATCGTGTTAATAACTAATGATCACAAAACTTCCTGAAAATTCAATAAAACACATAAAGTCACTTTTTGCATTTCCAATTTGCAATATCTCACACAAAAAAAAAATATATTGTAGCACGCTTTATGACATGAACAAAATATATAATCTGTAACACCTGCGAGTGACCGGTCTATCATCTCTCTTTATCTGGACCTAAAATACCTTCTCTCTTTCCCGTTCATATATGACAATGTTGATGCCAGATATTTTCAATATTCCAAAGGCGGCAAAATACATTTTTAAATTACGTAATCCAGTGAATACCTAGAATTGTATAATAACTGTATATCTCCAACTGACTTGAGGAGTCACCTATTTCAGTACATTAATACATTAAACTATTTTATAACACCCTATATATATATATATATATATATATATATATATATATATATATATATATATATACATATATATATATATATATATATATATATATATATATATATATATATATATATATATATATATATATTATATATATATATATATATATATATATATATATATATATATATATATATATATATATATATATACATATATATATATATATATATATATATATATATATATATATATATATATATATATATATATCACAGATCCAGTAGCAGCAGCAGTAAGAGCACATTCCACCATCCGTGAAAACCTCTATTATAACATATATACTTTTTCCGGGTACTGACGGAAAACTACAGTACAAGCATCTGTCTTGGCATAGTTTTCCGTCAGTACCCGGATAAGATCTGAATGGTGTTCTGTGTGTTCGCTGAACGTAGCCCAGCTGATGAGTCGTGATACGGCGAAACGTGTCTTGGGATGGTCTAGCAAATACAGAGAACACTTTTAGGAACTACCAAGTGCAAATTTTCAATTTGCTTTGGCTCGCTTCACCAATGCGCCATCTATGCCTTCAGCGGGAAGCTTGAGAAGATGCGCATCTGCAATTCAGCGTCAGTTTTGATCAAAAAGCACTATTACTCATCTAACTAAAATCGTATAAGTTTCCTTTCACGATAGTCTGAAATAAAAACTAAAACTAGTTTATGTCTGAAAGTTAAATAAGCAACAAATGGGCGACTGAAAATATAAGTTATAAATATTTAGAAATTTGGTATATTATATAAAAAACTAAATATTTTAAAATATAAGGAAATAAATCATAGGCGGCGATGACCATTTCACCCCTCTGTCTATCTAAAGCTCCCAATAATAGAAACGTAAAGACAGAAAAAAACGGCTAAAAAAATGAAACACTATTAAATTTTTGAAAAAGAGGAGCCCTTATTATTAGAACCGTATGCTTCTATGTACCAATATTTAGTTACTAAAATTTACAAAAAAGCAATTATGCAAACCACTAGCAATTAATTGCTATTAATTGCGAAATTAAAATTACTCAGGAACTTTTTCTCTGACATATTCCGCTCTGAAACATTCCATGTGCATAGCATGTGTGTTTAATGACCCAAAAATTACAGCTTTGTCAATATTTTATTTCTATAATTTAGTATTTTGTTACGATAGGAGTGTTATAAACTATTTGACTAAGCTGTATGCATAGAGAGAGATGAAGCAGGACTAGAATAAAGTTGAGCGTTGTTTCTTATCCTGAACGTACGTAATCTCGAATAGTAATCATTCCCGAAGAAAAATTTCCTGATATAGTACTATTTTCAACATTATTCAGTTCTAGTCATTATTAATTAACTAAAAAGCATCTAACACTGCGGGTTTTTATATTATAAGATACGGATATTGACAGTATACAATACCATTACATCAAATACTTTATTTTTACACAAGACCGAAACAGAGTCAAAGGAATAATCGACGAAACCAAGGAGGAACACAATAATAGAATTAAAAACAAACTTCTTGTCTCTCCCAATAATTCCAGGTCATTTTAGTCAGCTGCTAAGTTCATTAATCAAAATTTCAGTAAATCCAGTATACCACCACTTACAGTGCATACAACTGCAAAAACACCTGTTGAGAAGACCAACTTGTTAGCGGAACTGCTTGCTTCATACTCTACTGTCAATTTCCAGGGAAAAACATGGCAAGGGTAACGTTGCGGAAGCTGACAGTTATGACGGGGCATCCCATTCCTTAAACATCGTCTCGATTTGCTCGTCGTTAACTTGGGAGCAAATATGTCTTGGAATGAACATATTGCATCACGATAAAGGGATCTTTCCAAATGTTGAGAATATTATTATTTCGAACTGGAAAGGTTTACGCTTCACTACAACTTACTGTACAAAGCTCAGATTCGATCAACGATGTAATATGAATCCTTTGTTTGGTGCCCTGTTCCCAAACATGCGCTGCATTTGTTAGATTTTGTTCAAAAGAGAGTTGTTCACATTATTAGGAGCACTGATTAGGTAAACCTAACATTTTTACAGTTGCAGTTAATTGCCTGGCTAGTTAGTAGCTTTACGTTATTACTATTATACATTCACTTGAGTACAGAAATCTAATATTCATACTGGATCTTAAGATATTTAAACTTAAGATATTTCGTGACTTAAGATATTTGAGCTTAAAATATTTCATGAACATAGGCTTAAGGTTAAACTAGAAATTAATTATTGCTAACTTAGCTAATCTGGCGGCATCGGGTCCCAGGGCCTTGGGTGGCAACGTCGAGGCATGGCATAGGGGAGGGCGGCAGGCTGTCCTGACTATGAGATTGGGGTGGTTGGTGGCTTTATCCAGGAATTTGAGTTGAACGTTGCTCATAAATACCTAAATTGGTGGCATCTGGAGGTCTCAGTGAAGCTGGGTGTTGCGAACAAACCATAGGGGCTTGACGGTGATATGGAGGGTATCTTGTTTTGGACAGTCTAGAGGGTGGATTTGCGGAAGCGTGACATCTGGCACCATGCTAGGCTGGAGTAGGTCAAACCGTCTCGGATGATCATCTTATAGATTGTCCGCTAGTTACCAGTTTACAATTTGTTGGACTTGAGGAGCGGGTAGAGCTTGCCGGGGAGTTGGCTGGATTTCTTGGTGGAGGCGGTAACCTAGCCGCTTGTCGTACTTGATGCTGTTTGACCAACGCAGTCTGGTTCCTTGGAGGGTGAGACTTTGCGACGGTGAGTTACGGGTCTTTAAATACATGACGGCTTGTTGTGTGACAATGTTCGAACCAGGGGGCTAGCGCGTTGAGATAGTTTTGGAGGCTGCTGGTGATCATCCTAATCGACTCGGTAGTGGCGGTGATGGCGGTGTCATCGGAGTACACGAAAAGTGTGGTCCGACTTGGGAATAT
Organism: Pachyrhynchus sulphureomaculatus; assembly: GCA_019049505.1. Taxonomy (NCBI): domain Eukaryota; kingdom Metazoa; phylum Arthropoda; class Insecta; order Coleoptera; family Curculionidae; genus Pachyrhynchus; species Pachyrhynchus sulphureomaculatus. Next base: position 249,597,450 of record CM032446.1, on the reverse strand, counting down.
CGGCCGTGTAGATGTTAGATAAATGGAGGGAGAGAATGGATGGAAGAGAATGGGCCTGACCTCGGAAATAGTCTATATATAACATTAAAAATTAGTTTATTTATATTAATATTGTTATTTACTGGAGCGGAACCGTCCAATCACAGATGGCGATCTAGTATCGGTTCAGTACAGCGGGTAAGAACTTAAACGTGCCGGTTTTATTAGCATATGCTCGTGTCTAATTTAATAGCATATGCTCTGGTGAAGTCTACGTAGAATTAAAATACGGTGTTCCACCTTGTATCTGCGTCGTCTCTGTCGTTACTTATTCAGTAAGTAAGTTCCCCCCAATGTTGTGACTAAGTAACTTAGTATTTGACAGACTACAGGACTACTTTAAATTTCATTTGCTTTGATATGTCAGTTATTATTTAAAAGAGTTTCAGGGTGCTTTTATAGTTACTAGTCACTAGTCACCATGGAATATGTCGGGAATTTACAATCTTTGACACCTAACACTTTATGTTTCACTCGACGCGTGTTTCGGTAACCATGTTAGCTTCATCGGGAACGATCATTGCTCCTAATGAAGCTAACATGGTTAGCGATATGCGTGTCGAGTGCCAAAATAAAGTGCTTGGTGTAATGGAGATATATACTGAGTAGTACCATGGAACTTATGACACCCTTAATTGTTCACATGCAAAAACGGAAAATCTTTGAAAAAGTGGATGTTATGAAAATAAATTATCAGTCTTGTTCCATTTCAGTTTTAGTTTGCTTTTACCAGTTGGTGATGCCTTTTTTTCCAAGGCAGTTATCGTATTAGTCCTCTTTAATATGTCTATGATAACAGCGCGACAGGGGTGTTGCAGTTCGACAGTTAACATAAAATTATATTCGACAATTTAGAAAACACTATTTAATTAATTATGGTTATGAAATTATGGACATATTGAAAATATTTTCGTACATAACATTGCCTAATATGTATTTTATGTATTACGTATAAAACTCAAACTTATATACTTGGTGTTTCGCCTGTAGCTACATTTTAATGAAATTTTGTTCGATGCAACTCTAAAATTGGTAGCTTAAAGGTATCAGTTTCTGAGATAGTGGGATGATGGGAACTCGCATTGTATAGTTACTTGGCAACGCTCAAAAATCACCCTGATCATGATGTAAGATATCATATGTTCTATGATTTAACTGTCTTGTAGTAATACTGACAGAAAGTAATTTTTGACAGATGTCAAACAAGTTTATTAATCCCTTCTCAAGCTCAACAGTGTTTTAAATCTAGATTATTATGGAGTACACTTTTGGTGAGCAAACTGATATGATTTTAGTGTTTGGTTTTTGTAACGGCAACGGTCGCAAAAGTGCTGGCATATATCACGAAAGATTTCCGCATCGTCCAGCTCCTAATCATCAGACGTTTGCCAATATTGAGAGGCGACTTCGAGAAATTGGAAAATTTAAGCCGATCAGGAATAATGCTGGGCGGCCTTCACCCGATGTTGAAGAGGAAATTCTTGAAATTGTACACGGTAATCCTGGAATCAGCACTCGTTTAATTGAACGAATATCAAAAAGTACAACTAACCGGATCATTAGACAACAAATTATTCACCCCTTTCATATACAGGCCGTCCAGGAACTCTTACCTCCAGATCTTGGATCCTGTTTGCATTTTTCACAAATTATTCGAGCATGACTGTTCCGGCTTTTCACACTAAAATCCTGTTTATAGATGAAGCACGCTTCACTCGACGTGGTATAAGAAATATGCATAATAATCATGTTTACGCTGAAGAAAACTTACATGCTGTGCAACAAAGACAGTTTCAACGCGAATTCAGTATTAATGTCTGGATGGGATTTGTCGCGAATTATTTGATCAGGCCATTTAGATTACCAGATCGACTTGATGGTGACATTTACTTGAATTTCATCCTTGAAACTATTCCTAAATTATTGGAAAACTTATCCATTAATTTACGTCGTGACATGTTTTTCCTGCACGATGTTGCACCACCCCATTTTGCACGAACTGTGAGAATTTTTGTGAACCAAAGTTACCCGGATAAATGGATCGGAAGAGGTGAAGATGTTCCTATTCACTGGGCATCTCGTTCCGCAGATTTAAATCCATACAATTTTTTCCTTTGGGGTGCATTGAAATCGAAAGTTTATCAAGTTCAAATTGACAACATTGAGAAATTGTGGAATAGGATTCAAAATGCTGCTGACGCTTTACGAAATGAAGACATTTTAAGAAGAGTACATTTAAATTTCCTGCGACGTATTAATTTATGCATTAACGAAGGTGGTGGCCATATTGAACATTTATTGTGAAACCAGTACCTTCTCAGTTGAGCAATTAAACTTTTTTCGAATTTATCAATTTATAGGTAATCTTTTATGGCCTTAGCCAGTTGGTTTTTACTTTCTTACTGTTGGCCCGTTGGTCTTTAAATTTATTATTGTTCGCTATCCTGTTTGCCTTTAAGCATACTCCAAATTTCAAAGACCATTCCTAGACCTATCCTAAAATTGTGAGCTGATTTCGATTTCTCATCTCAGAAAACCCCATAGACCCAAAGACCATTCCTAGACCTGTCCTAAGCCTGGATGAAGTGTGAAGGAACGCATTTGCGAATTTGACAATATAATTAAAAAATGGAAACAAACATTCTATTATCTCAGAAACTGTTTTAGACAGGAGGAAGCGGAGAATACGAATATTTAATTAATAATATCGTACAGAGTGGTACAAAAATTTATGACAATTTAAAATTATTCACAGTGCAATAAGTGGCGCTCACAATTTACAATAAAATTGTGAGCTGATTTCGATTTCTCATCTCAGAAAACCCCACAGCAACTAAATCTTGTACAAATAGTACAATTACCAGGTGTATAAGTATGAAATGCGGATTTTTTTTTTTCTAAAAAAAACATGTTAAATTCGGAAGAATGATAAAAAGTGCTTCATTCGAAGTATGCTCCATCGCTTGTTATACATTTTTTCCCATCTTTCGGGCAATTTGTGAATACCACGCCAGTAAATATCTTCCCCTTTTGCTGCCAACCATTCATCGAGCCATTTCGTCACATCTTCATACGAACCAAAGCGCTGCTCAGCAAGTGCGTGACTCATCTATGCAAACAAGTGGTAATCGGAAGGAGCCAAGTCTGGTGAGTAAGCCGCATGGGGTAGAACTTCCCAGCTGAGTGCTTCCAACGTGTCGCGAACTGGTTTTGCTGTATGTGATGGAGCATTGTCATGAAGGAAAATGACTTTGTGTTGCCGCTTTCGGTATTCTGGCCTTTTTTCAAGCATCGAATGGTTCAAATCAGTCAATTGTTGTTGGTAATGTTTAGTATTAACCGTTTCTCCAGGTTTTAACAGCTCATAATAGGCGACGCCCCTCTGGTCTCACCAAACACAGAGCATCGTCTTTCTGCCAAAGCGATTTGGTCTTGCGGTCGATGTGGATAGTACGCCTGGGTCTACCTATGATTTTTTGCGCTTTGGATTCTCAAAATAAATTCACTTTTCATCCCCTGTAATATACGATGCAAAAACGACTTATTTTTGTACCGAGCGAGCAAAATGTCACACGTGTTTTTGCGCTTTTCCATTTGCCTGTCGTTCAATTCATGTGGTACCCATCTACCGGCTTCTGAATCTTTCCCATCTCTCGTAGCCGATTGGAAATAGCTTGTTGACTAACGCCCAATTGCTCGGCGAGTTGTTTTTATGTTTGCGAATCATCTTCGTCCAACAATGCTTACAATTCCACATCTTCTCATTTTTTTGGCGGTTTTCCACGTTCCTTGTCTGCAACATTGAAGTCACCGCTTTTGAAATGCCGAAACCATCGTTCACACGTATCTTGCGATGGAGCATGTTCACCATAAGCTTCTCGAAGTAACCGGTATTCGGTATGATTCAACAGCAGTTTTCTTCAGATGAAAACAAAAAATTAATGCTCTTTGTTCGGTATAAATTTCGACCTATTGAACACAACAACACAACACTATGCACACACTTTTCCAATTTATCACTCGTGCGCGTCTGACACTTGTTGATGACACAACAAAATGGCGCAGTGACAAATCTTTATAGCACAAACTGCATTGGTGCATCATCTGTTGTCTGAAATCCGCATTTCATACTTGTACACCTGGTATTAAGAAGGCTACTCAAGAAAAACTAGAATAATAGTATAACCATGGCACCCTTTATCTCAAAAATTTCGAATTTTTGTACTAAGGTAAGTTGGGTTAAATGGTCATATTTTCATCCCAAAAACTCAGTAACTCTTTGTACATGGAGTGCTGGGACACCGTATATATATATATATATATATATATATATATATATATATATATATATATATATATATATATATATATATATACATACAAACGTATACTAAAGGGAAGCATTGCATTCGTAAAAAAATCTCTCTTCGTAACTTTTACGTTTGTTCACGATTCAATGTCCCTAAATCACGATAAAGATAGTTCTTCATTTTTGTCAATTACGAGAACTTGACATAACCTTATACTTAGAGATATTTAAGTTGAAATTATTTGAAAAACTCCATTTATGTAGTATATCTAGCTCCTGTTAAAAAAAAGACACCATCATCAGCATCACTAATACGATAACATATCATAGTATCATCAGCGAACAAAAATGGTTTATATGTGATAACCACAGACTGATTATTGATAAAAAAAATAATAATAGAGGCCTTGTGGAATTTTACATTTTGGTTACTTACCGTAGAATCAAATATACCTTGATCCTTCATGTCTTAAAAACCATGCCTCGTTGTCATGGGACGCCATCTATTATGTAGAGCTCCTTAAAACCCTAATCTAAAATTAAAAATATTTGGTGGATAGTTTAGAAACTTGGTTAGAACGTAATTTTAAATACAATATGTATTAAAAATTAATTTTACAATCCGCCCATCATCTATAATATATATAAAATGCAACGTCTCTCTATCTGTCTGTCTGTCTGTCTGTCCGTTAGTGCGCTTATCACTGGAGAACCACTTATCCGATTTACGTAATTTTTTTTTTAAAACATACATATGTTCTCTGGCCAGGTTATAGGCTGTATTTTATTGCGATAGGTAGCATAAAGAATGAGCACTGACGTAAAATAGTGAATGAAGTCGGAAAAAAGTTTGCCGCTAGCGCGTTTCCTTGCAATACACAGCCTAAACCATTAAATATGGAGCAATATTATGTAGCAGAGAATATCTATAATCTATAATATATATAAAATGCAATGTCTCTCTGTCTGTCTGTCTGTCCATTAGTGCGTTTATTACGCGAGAATCACGTATCCGATATACCTGTCTTTTTTTAAATTCATACATATATTCTTAGTCCAAGTTATATAATAATAATAATAATAATAATAATAATCTATAATAATATAATAATCTATATAAAAGAAACGATCGAACACATAACAAGCGGATGTAAAATATTAGCCGGAACGGAATACACAGCCAGACATGACTCAGCGGCAAAAGTAGTTCACCAAGCACTAGCCACATCATACAAGCTCATAGAAAACACAGATCCCTACTACAAATACACACCAACATCCGTACTTGAAAATATAGATTACAAACTCTACTGGGACATCAGTATCCATATAGATAAAACAGTCTCCGCCAATAGACCCGATATTACTTTTCAGTGCAAAAAAGAAAAAGTCACCTATCTAATTGACATAGCTGTCCCCAACGACACAAATATCCAAACGAAATACACAGAAAAAATTTCCAAATACACAGACCTTGCAACGGAAATAAAAAGGCTATGGAAACAAGAAAAAGTCATCATTGTCCCCCTCATTATATCAGCCACAGGCCTTACACCAACAACATTCACACCACACTTAGTACAATTAGGACTCAACACAAACATACACAAAAACATTCAGAAGTCAGTGATTTTGAAAAACATGTAACATTGTCAGGTCATTCCTTAATACACAATGGTAATGCGTTTGTGCTGACTTGGTTTGCGCCCGTCAGCCAAACATGGAACCACATTGACCAAATGTGAGAAAGAAGAACTTTTTTGTAATAATAATCTATAACTATAATATATATAAAATGCAACGTCTCTCTGTCTGTCTGTCTGTCCGTTAGTGCGCTTATCCCTCGAGAACCACTTATCCCATTTACGTGATTTTTTAAATTCATACATGTTCTCTGACCAGATTATAAATATATAAATATTTTATTACATCTATAATATATACAGAATGTAACGTATCTCTGTCTGTCTGTCCGTCCGATAGTGCGCTTATCACTGGAGAACCACTTATCCGATTTTCATACTTTTTTTTTAAAATCATACATATGTTCTCCGGCCAGGTTGTAGGCTATATATGTATATATATATATATATATATATATATATATATATATATATATATATATATATATATATATATATTACGATAGCTAGCATTAGGAATGAGCAGTGACGATAATAGTGAATGAAGTAGGGAAAAAGTTTGCCGCTAGCGCGTTCTCTTGCAATACACAGTCTAAACCATTAAATATGGAACAATATTATGTAGCAGAGAATATCTATAATCTATAATATATATAAAATGCAATGTCTGTCTGTCTGACCATTAGTGCGTTTATCACGCAAGAACCACTTATCCGATTTACGTGTCGTTTTTTAAATTAATAAAATAATAATAATCTATATCTATAATATATATAAAATGCAACGTCTCTCTGTCCGTCTGTCTCTCTGTCTGTCCGTCCGTTAATGCGCTTATCACTGGAGAACCACTTATCCGATTTATGTGCTTTTTTTTTAAACATACAAATGTTTTCTGGCCAGGTTATAAACTATATTTTATTACGTTAGGTAACATGAGGAATAAGCAGTGACGATAATAGTGAATCTAATCGGAAAAAAGTTTGCCGCTAACGCGTTCTCTTGCCTAAACCACTAAATATGGAACAATATTATGTAGCAAAGGATATCTATAATATATATAAAATGCAACGTCTCTCTGTCTGTTTGTCCGTTTGTGCGCTTATCACTGGAGAACCACTTATCCGATTTATGTGCTTTTTTTTTTAAACATGCTAAACCATTAAATATGGAACAATATCATGGAGCAAAGAATATCTATAAAATATATAAAATGCAACGTCTGTCTGCCTGTCTGTCTGTCCGTTAGTGCGCTTATCACTGGAGAACCACTTATCCAATTTAGATCCTTTTTTTAAACATACGTATGTTCTCTGGCCGGGTTATAGGATATATTTTATTACGTTAAGTGACATAAGGAATAAGCAGTGACGATAATAGTGAATCAAGTCGGAGAAAAGTTTGCCGCTAGCGCGTTCTCTTGCAATACCCTGCCTAAAGCATTAAATATGGAACAATATCATATAGCAAAGAATATAATATATATAAAATGCAACGTCTCTCTGTCTGTCTGTCTGTCCGTTAGTGCGCTTATCCCTCGAGAACCACTTATCCGATTTACGTGTTTTTATAAATTTATACATATGTTCTATATCTAATTCGATATAAGCCTAGATAATGGGAGATAAGGTGAGATAATGGGAGATATGGAGAAATAATGGGAGATAAGTCGAGATAAGCCTCGATAACGGAGATAAAGTATAAATAATGGGAGATAAGAAGAAATAATGGGAGATAAGCAGAGATAAGTCTAGATAATGGGAGTTATGGTGAGATAAGGAGAAATAATGGGAGATAAGGAGAAATATTGCGAGATAAGTCGAGAAAAGCCTAGATAATGGGAAATAAGGTGACATAATGGGAGATAAGGAGAAATAATGGGAGATAAGGATAAATAATATAACTTTGGTTATTTTAGTGAATCAAGTTTAATATTTTTGAGGTCATGCGTGCTTAAACATTTTTGAGTCATGCGTGAAACATATTGATACTTTAAGACTGAATTTTGATTTGTCAACAAAGTGACGCCATCTATTACCGTGAATTTTTAACCGATACTGAATTGGGACAATGAGATTAAATGGAAGTGTGGATTCGATATATGAATATTTCGTTGTTATATGTTAGAAACTAAAAAGCTGCGTTTTTTTTACTTAATTAGAGGTAATAATAAGATCTAAAATTTTTTGTATTTACAATTTGTTTCGTTAATGAAAAAAAAATCCGTAAAGTGATTTATGCAATACTTTTCTGACATTAAAAATTACTTAATCCAAAAACAACATGTGGATATTTTAAGTTATAGTTACTTTATGGCAATATAATAATCAAAACAATAAATTGAGTATAAAATAACCGAAATTTGACATTTTAGTCTATATACTAATTCTACTAAAATTGAAATTATTAAAAAAAAACCGCCAGGTGCAAGTCAGTGCAATTGGTATTCCGTACGGTGCTTTTAAAATAAAAATTTTAGTTACGGAGGTATAAAATGATCAGATTCAAAATTTTTTGAAGATTTCTTTTAGAAATAGGTTTGAGGGACAGAAATTTTTGGAAATTTCTAGCTTTCACACACCTTGAAAAAATTGTTTTTTATATACCGGATAAATTATCATGTAACCTTATGGAGAATATTCCAGAATTTTTCCTAAATTTTCTGATTATTACTGTTAGAGATAAGCAAATTTTTTGGGCATCATGAAATTGGGCCCACTTCTTTTTATTACGGGCACCTATCAAACCTTAAGACTTTATGAAACTGGACCCAAAAGCCCCTTCGAATTAGCTTTTTATTATGGGGTATCCCTTTACAACATCATTAATATAAAAAATTTTATCTATTTTTAATGAGACAGTTTACTGTCATGTAGTTTGTTGTAGTACCTTTTCAAATCGGTCTCTGTCGCAGTTAGGAGAAAGTAATGAGCGAATTCTGTCTTCCGGCAACAACTTACATAATCAAGACTAACCTGAACTAATGTTTTTGGAACTAGAAAATGTCAGTAATGTGTTCGTATTCGACATAATAATTTCAATTAAATAAATGAAAACCATTAAGTACGTACATACATTTTGCAAAAATGTTTTTTTATCTATCAATTACCTGGCTAATTACGTAGCATAAACCTCTGACCCCAATTTTGTATACCATTGAAGGGTCCAATTTTATTGTAGGGCCCAATTTCGTAATCTTTTAATCCTTGTACCTGCTCTTGTGCCCAATTTCGAATCGCCCGATTTTCCTTGAGTTCTTTAAAAATAATATAAAGAAAAGTTTGCGCTAGTATTACATCACATATATATTTTTAAATTCGTGTTTTCACAAGCTTCCATTTCACATCCTATTCGATGATCGTGAATTTTTGTTTTTTTTTTCACTTCCAATTTCGCTCCAAAAACTAACCCCTTAAGTCAAAATTCAACTTTCAAAACTACACCGCTCTCATTGGGTTATAAATTTCTATATTTGTTACAAATTTCAACTTTCTATGTCAAATAATTTCGGAGAAATCGAGTGTGATAGACAGACAGACGGATGGACACCGAAGTGATCCCATAAGTGTTCCATACTGAACACTAATAAGACAACGTTCAGATTCCTACACATCTAGAATTTCGAAAAGGACGTATAATAAGATATGTACGGAGCAAATCATAAAATACTGAACATGAAAAATTCAACATGTTTTGCAGGGTAAAACCATCTTGTTGCTTGGATTTCTGAGGGAATTTCTACAAAATTAAAACACTTTTGGATCAACCTAAATCTATAAATAAATCAAAAAATATTTGTCACAGATTTAAATTGTTATAATATCTATTTTATTTAGTTAAGTAATATTATCTGTTAAAAAAAACTGAAAAACATTAAAATTAAGTCATGACGCAGCAAATAATAAATTGCGGGAATTTATTAATTTTCCATGTAAATTATATTTTTTGGAATTAACTAAATAATTGATTATTATGAGTATATCCAAATGATATATTTGCTGGTAAAACCCATTTATAAATTACTAGTTCTAGATAAAAACTTTCCCCATAGAAAATTGCATTTTTTTTAATGAAATGGATCATTACTAGAATAGACGGAAACCAAAACAAATTGTTAGTTTTTAGTTTATACTGAAAACTGATATAACATGGAAATTTGTTGTTATTAATGACCTACAACTTCTACTTAAGTAATTTAATCATTTCGTATGAATATTAAGGTTGGGGTTAAATGATTTTTTTCTTTTAATATAGTACCCTCAGTAAAAAGTTTTAATGCCACCGCAAAGATAAAAATAAGAGAAACTGTAATCTGGTGATTATGGATATTAAGAAATTGTTCTTCCACGAAGAATCCGGATAGTCAAAGTTGATCATCTGGTGAGCTAACACAAATTCTACAAATTTATCGAAAATCATTGTTAAGAATTTAATGGCCGAGTAACGTGAAGGTTTTTCACTCCACTTTAGGCCCTTTCCAATTCCTTTGCCCACGACAACACCATTGCCAATTCGGGTTTCTTTAATTATTGGTTGATTTTGCATGATGTCCCCAAAGGCTTTCCGGGTAACGTAAGAAGACGAGAAATACTGAAAGTAGATGCCTACAGGACTGTCAACCTACGAAATAGACACAATATAAGGTACAACTTCCAGTGATGTAGGACAGAAGAATAAACCAGATCTTCTTCGAGAAGGTAAACCATTCTACAACATAAAATTAAAAAATTGTCCAGGTGCAGCGGGAAGAAGGAATGACAAGCAGTGGAAGTGCCCCCAAAGGGTTTTCAAATTGTTGCGGCACGTGTGTTTGATGCGTTGACAATATCGGCAACGAAGTTGTCGTAAGAGAATTTATTTAGAGATTAGTCGTGGTGTTTGCGCAAATGGATCTGGGGGGAGAGAGGTGAGAGGGGAAATATATCCGATAAAGGTAGTAGTCAGAATGGCAGAAGTGTTCCGCAGGTGGGAGAGAGGGCGATTACTCGTACACACCCGTTGTGAGGTTTTTTGCTTCCATTTTGGACCTGTTACATGAAATTGACTTGGGAAATGCACCAGTGGATGAGTATGGGACAAATATGGGAGAAAAGTGGGACAAAAATAACGAAAAAGGTCAGAGACTACTGGGACAGGTGTTGGAAGGTGTGGTGGCGATAATAGCCTTTTTATCCTAGTATAGATGGATTTAACAGTAAAACACCACATCTCATGGTTCCAAACAAAAATGAATTGCTTTGTTATTTGATTGAAAGTGTCAAGTTATAAATTTTAAGAAAGAAAATCCTAACGTTTTTGAAAGAGTTAGGTTTTCAAAATAATAATGAAATTGAAAACCTTCAGAAATCTTTTTTAAATTTTTTATTTAAAAGCATTCTACGTGAAACACCCTGCTCTGTATGATCATTTTTGCTGGTTTTACCGAAAATTTTCAATTTTTAACATTCTCTGTACCTCGACCAAAAACAGGTATATATCGAACTAACAAATGTGCTTCAGTGTGCGGCTTCTTTACCTCTCATTAATTTCTTAGTTGAAACATCACAATATTAGTCGATGAACATATTTAATAGGACTGATAATAACACTGATATGTGCAGCCCATCTACATCCCATTTTACCAAGTAACGCCTTAAAAAGCAGGTACTTACATTTGTAAAATGAAGAGACATTTACTGTGTTATTTGTATAAACTTTTTTCTATTATTTTTTATTTTATACATTACGTTTTTGATCAACATATGTGTATAACATACTGAGTCTTTTTGTGGATTTATGTGTTTTCGACATTTGCTAACAAACTACTCTTTTCCATTTGTTGTAAAACTGTATTGGCTCAAAGTTGTTTATATTTGATATGAAAAGAATGTTTTGAAATAGGACAAAAGGAGAATTTGTTTTAAAAATTAATTTATTTTTATATTCTTTTACATGTATATATATATATATATATATATATATATATATATATATATATATATATATATATATATAGCCTACTCCTCTATCCTATTGCTCTTGGCAGGGCGCTGTGACCACTCATGATTCTTCCAGATCTCTCGGTTTAGGTCTGCCTCATGTACAGTTTTTCCAGCAAGGAGCTGCAGTTGGTCTATCCATCTTATAGGAGATCTGCCTCTTGATCTTCTGCCGCTGAGTTCTCCTTCGACTAGCAGTTTCTCCATGGTGTCTCTTCTTCTGGCGATGTAACTAAAATATGTTAGGTAGGCTTGGTTTACCCATTTGAGTAACCTAGTTTTCACTTTCATCTCCTCTAAAACTGACGCGTTAGTCCGGTGCGCTGTCCAGGACATCCGAAGAACTCGTCAGTATAACCACATCTTACAACTTTTGACTCTTTTTCTGTCAGTTTGCTTTAGTGTCCAAGTTTCGGCTGCATACACTGCAATTGGAAATATAATATTAACGAGTTTTAGTTTGGTTTTCTTAGTAATTATGCGACCCTTCCAGATTTTTGTCAATTTTTTGGTCTCTGTCTTGGTCAACGTTATCCTCCTCGTGATATATTTATATATATATATATATATATATATATATATATATATATATATATATATATATATATAGATATACGGCGCATTTTTAAAGTAAGTACCGTTTTAAAATATGGCCGCTGCAGCATTGCGGTCGCCGTTCTGCGCATATACACTGAGTTCCTGCATCTATTGGTTAGTCACAGATGTTATTAGGGAAGCATTCGTCCGAGCTCACGTTTAAAAATGTTTCAGACCATTAAAAATTCCGCGGATTGTGAAATATGGGCTGTAATTCGTTTCTTAAATGCAAGAAACGTGAAAGCAGCCGAAATTCATCGGCAGATTAGTGAAGAGAATGGGGAAAATGTTGTAGAATCTTTAAAGAAGGCCGTGCAAGCGCGCACGATGAGGGACGAAGTGAACGACCGTCGATGCTGCGGAAAGTTGATGAAATAGCTCGAGAAAATAGGTTTTTTACGATTTCATCACTATTGAATATGTTTCTTCAAGTTTCAAGATGTGTTCTCTACGAAATTGTGACAGAATGCTTAAATTATCGGAAGTCATGTTCAAGCTGGTTACCAAGAATCATGACTGAGGTGCACAAAACGAATCTTTAGCTGGTTCTTGACTTTAACAATGGCACAATTACCTTCGTAAGCTGTCAAATCGCCTCTTGTATCAATAATCGCCTGGCATCTTCGAGGCACGCTGTCGACGAGATTTTCTGCATACTCTGCAAATTTTTCGAATTTTGCGAGACAACTGAGTCAAAATCCTAAGTGTCTTTCCTCTGAGCTTTCTCTTTACAAAGTCTCTTCAACGTGCTTCGGAATTTGACATCATGAGCATGAAGATGTTGCCGAATGGTTTCATGGGACACATTCAAACCCGATTTTCTTAAATTTGCTGCCTCTTGACGTAGCGTCAATTTCGGGTCCCGTGAAAACAAAGACATAATTCCTTTTTCCACTTTTGGAGTGATTTTGCCTACCGAGTCACGTTTTAGCAAATCGTCGACATTTTTCTTCTCGTTAAAGTGATTTACCCAGTTCTTCATAAACGATAATGACTTTTTAATATATTTAGCAGCCACAGAATGTGTCATTTTAGGCCCCTTTTGGATAGGAACAAAGAAAGACTGCCTCGAACCGACGCGCAAACAAATGACTCATTTTGGATTTTACATGATTTCGACGAAAGTTTGGAATCGACTGATACTTTTACTAAAATGTGTCATAGACAAAGGTTGTCTTTAATGATTTTTTGTTGAGTCGCTAGAATCGCAACTACCAAAAATGAATAATCGCGGACACGTTCTACAGACTGTATCTTTCTAATCCCGCGTAGCTTTGGGAATACTTAAGAAATCAGTGGGGAAAGTTGAAAGCAGAAGTTAATAAATAAGATGCCGATCATTGGTGAGGCAGTAATACTCATATGTTAAGAATAGGACTAGATACTTTGACAAAATTTAGATTTGATGTTAACACTTTCTTATAGGCATATTTATTACTGATTTCGTTCACATTACCGCATTGTAAATGTACACATTTATTTTACCATAATATTTACAATTTGTGTACTTATGTAACACATGTTTGGAACAATGCAATTGAACACTTTGGAGAATCTCGAGCGGTTACTCTGGACATATCCAAGGCATTCGACCGTGTTTGGCACGATGGGCTGTTGGCTAAGCTACGTTCTTATGGTATGTCGGAAAAGTTCTGTTTGTGGCTCTCATGTTTCCTCAGAGAGCGTTCTTTACGAGTGGCAGTCGACGGATTTCTTTCTAACACCTTCACTTTCTACGCCGGTGTACCTCAAGGCTCCATACTGTCTCCTACTCTTTTTCTCATTTACATTAACGATCTGCTGGAAAAAACCGAGAATCCAATCTACAGCTTTGTAGATGACAGTACACTTATCTCTTCATTCACTTTAAACGCTCGGACATCGGCTACTCAGACGAATATCCGCAGACAGCAGGAAGTCGTTCAACTTAACAAAGACCTGGAAGAAATTCTACCTTGGGGTGACAGTAACCAAGTGGAATTTAACGCTACAAAAACCCAGGCGGCAGTTTTTTCTAAAAAAGTTAACGTTGCTGAACCCGACATAGTTATGTCGGGGCACTCCATTCCTCTAACATCGGCACTCAATTTGTTGGGCGTTAATTTGGGTGCAAATATGTCCTGGCATGAACATGTTGCAGGCATAGCAAGGAGAGCTTCTCAAAATTATTTCGAACCAGAAAGCTTTACACTCCACAACAACTGTTAATTCTTTACAAAGCTCAAATTCGACCAACTACGGAATACTGCTCCCATGTTTGGAGCTCCGCTCCCAAACATACACTGCATTTGTTGGATTCTATTCAGAGAAGAGCTGTTCGTCTGATTGGAGACCCGGAACTGACCGTCGGCCTTGATTCGCCGGAACATCGAAGAACGGTTGGCGACTTGAGCCTATTCTATAAGTACTTTCATGGAAAGTGTTCGAAGGATGTGGCCCGCTTAATTCCTCCCAGAGCGGTGCATGTTAGAAGTTAGTCGCGCTAAGTCTTCACATCCGTATGAGGTTCAGCTTGTTACTCCCCGTACAACACTTTTCAAGCAGTCTTTTATATGGAGAACATCATCCCTTTGGAATAATTTGCCCAGGACTGTGTTTCCCACCGAGTACAATCTACAGCGATTCAAGAACAACGTGAATCGCCTTCTCCGCACACCTGTTGCTCCTGTAGCGCTTTAGGGACTTCTCTGTAGCACGTGTGCTAGACTTATAAAAAAAAAAAAAAAATTACAAGTTTTTTTATTTTTTTTTTTTAGTTTTAATTAAAATCTTCTTAGATAATTATTATTTATATTTAAACAATATATAATTAGTAGATATTTAGATGAATTATGACTTGAACCAAATTTTTTTTTATGATTTAAGCCCATTTTAATGCTTTAATTTGACATTTCTCTTTGTTATTTATGGCTGTGAGAAAAGCAAATAATAATGTTGATTTACAAATTTAACGCACTCTTTTATCATCAACCTTAATGCACATTTATGTTCATGACTAATCAAACAATTACCTATTGCCATAGAAACAGTAAAAACGATTTGACGTAAAATATTGTTTGTCGGGCCAGACTGCACGACGACTTGTTGTTGCGAAATAAGTAAGGCAAAAAGCCAAGGTTAAAATTAATTATGATTCCGTGAAACTATCAGGAAACACATGTAAATGATCATATTTAAATTATTCGTTGAACGTGTTGTTTTTATTTTGCTTGCGAATATTCCTCTAAGTAATTAGGATAATTTGAAACATTTGTTAATCAAACAGACCGCGCGGTGACATTGCTAATTAAGGTTATTTTTGCAATAGCTACATTCACGTGTAATTATTTATACAAATTTAGGTAATTAAATATTAAATAAATTCAATTTAATAACACTGGTCTTCAAAATTTAAACCTTTTTTTTGTAACCTAGAATATTGTGCCATATGTTTATGATGTTAGGTTTTCTGAACAATAAAATACCTTCAAAATGAGTATTACAAGAAATATTTTTTGTAACGAAAATTTATCCATTATGAGCGTAAAAATTTGAGCTTAAAAACTGATATGTAAAAGAACAAATAATAAATATGTTGGGCTTTTTGCAAGTATTGAGCTGAATTTTTTTTTTCGTCGTGCTCGTCGTCAGCAGCACCTAACACATGGGCTGAAAAGTCCCGGGCCTAACAAAGAAAACACGGTTTTTTTGGTTCAAAATTAGCTTTATTCATCAACGTAATCTCCATAAGAGCAACGCAATCATTCCAGCGCCGCTCTAACATTTCAATACCACTTTTGTAGAATGTAGAATCTTTTGCCTCAAAATAGGCCTCAGTTTCAGCGATAACCTCTTCATTCGTGCGAAATTTCTTACCGGCGAGCATTTTTTTCAGGTCTGCGAACAGCCAGTAGTCGCTGGGAGCCAAATCTGGCGAATACGGTGGATGTGTGGGAGCAATTCGAAGTTCAATTCATGTAGTTTTGCCATTGTTTTGATTGACTTGTGACACGGTGCGTTGTCTTGATGAAACAAAATTTTTTTCTTTGCCATATGCGGTCGTTTCTTTGCAATTTCGGCCTTCAAACGCTCCAATAACGCTATATAATATTCACTGTTGATGGTATTTCCTTTCTCAAGATAGTCGATGAATATTACACCACGCACATCCCAAAATACCGACGCCATAACCTTTCCAGCCGATTGTTGTGCTTTCGGGCGCTTTGGACGAGGTTCACCAGTTGCTGTCCACTCAGATGACGATCGTTTTGATTCCGGAGTGAAGTGATGGATCCATGTTTCATTCATTGTCACATATCGACGCAAAAATTCCGGTTTGTTACGTTTAAACATGGCCAAACACTGCTCAGAATCATCAACACGTTCTTGTTTTTGATCAACAGTGAGCAAACGCGGCACCCACTTTGAACAGAGCTTTCTCATAGTCAAATGCTCATGCAATATAAAGCCAACACGTTCTTTTGATATCTTTACGATGTCAGCTAACTCACGCAACTTCACTTTTCGATCATTCAAAACGATTTTATGGATTTTTTTTATGTTTTCTGGTGTTACCGTCTCATTTGGACGTCCACTGCGTTCTGCATCATCGGTGTCTCTACGACCACGTTTGAAG
This sequence comes from Pachyrhynchus sulphureomaculatus, assembly GCA_019049505.1. NCBI lineage: Eukaryota > Metazoa > Arthropoda > Insecta > Coleoptera > Curculionidae > Pachyrhynchus > Pachyrhynchus sulphureomaculatus. The sequence continues at coordinate 249,580,272 of CM032446.1, read as the reverse complement.
TCAGCAAACCAAGGTTTTATTGTTGTTTCTGATGGAGCGGAGTCCCCATAACACTTTTCAAGCCATTGCTTCGCTTGAACGGTATTTTTTCCCATCAAGAAGCAGTGTAAAATTAAAACACGAAATTGTTTTTGATCCATTGTTTTGAAAATAACAAAAGTAGCGTCACTCTTAGCACAATAACTCACAAACTAATGAATAAAATATCATGAAATTTTAACAGCTGTCTTTTGAAGGTTAGTATTAACTGAAAAAAAGGTGACTGCAATAAAACTAGCGCCATCTATGTGTTAGGCCCGGGACTTTTCAGCCCATGTGTTATGTTGTGCTTTTTGCAAGTATTGAGCTGAATTTTTTTTTCGTCGTGCTCGTCGCCAGCAGCACCTAGATGTACATAATGTACAAGAAAGAATTCTTGGTGCGAATCCAGGAAGTATATTTTTAACGATATGTGACATCTAAAGGTTTTGTATGTATAAAAGTTTATACATATTTCTGTTACACAAATTATATTGTTGTTACCACTGAGCTCTGTTGTTTGCTTTTTGCATCCAATCGTGTACCGCTAATTTTTGTCGTCCGTCCATCTTGTTTTGACCTTTACATTTTTTATGTCCTTAGGCCTCCATTCAACCACACGGTGTGTCTATTAATTATCATGCAACCTTACGATATGCCTCGCACAATTCCACTTTATTATATTATTCGTTGTCTTACAACTGTCACTTTTAATCTTCTACGTATCTCAATATTAGGAATACAATCTTGGAGCCTAATATTTAGCATTCTCCTCTCCATTGCTCTTTGGGTTACGTGGAGTTTATATATTATACTTTTATTTTAAGCCTACGTTTCAGTGCCATTGGGTGATGGCACCAATAACACAGCCCCACAAAAAAAAAAAGTGGGGTATACTTTTGATGCGATATATCAGATCCGTAGTATTTTTGCCCGCTGATCACGAATCTGACGTCAGAATATCGCCATCACATCTCAATTTTTTTCTAACCTCAAAAATAGGTAAAAATTAGTAAAAATTAAGAAAAATATACTCCTAAAAAATTGATTCAAGCTTTTTCATAAATCCAAAGATGTATTAATATGTATTCGGACACGCTAAGCTAATATTCATCGGTTGGATTGAGTCATACAGTTCTGTTTTCTTTCTAACCTCAATAAATCAGGCAGATATAGTGCTTCTCGAATGCAAAAACGAATTCAAATTAAAATTCAACCGATCCTTACCAAATTTGGTACACGGGGATTTTTTGGATCGCTGATCACGAATCTGAGGTTGGATTTGCAAAATTCAAGATGTCAGATGTTTTCGCGCCATTTTGAAGGCCGAGAAAATTCATCGGTCGATTTTTATTCTTTTACCTGCATCCAGGGCACCTCCACGTGGTGACGGTGGGCAACGGTGTTACTCCACTATCCGGCAGAGTCCCTAGATAACGGCTTAGATGCCGTCATGGCAGGTAGAAGAAAGAGAATTACGATGCAGGGACTCGGAAACCCAGTATCGGCGGTTGGTCAGGGTGGAAAAGCGGGCCCGCAGCCGTCGTTATCCAGCGACCGTAGCTCTTCATGTGTGGGTGACTTGGCTCATGTAGAGTATAATGCTACAAGAAAACGGTCTCACGGTACAAGGACTTTTCATAAGTGCGATAAAAACAGTGATTCATTTTGTTATATTTGCTGTCAACACGAGTAAAATGGGGTCACCGATAACGGATAAGATTAAAACCTTATATAAGGATTGTTTTAACATTGAAATACAGCACCAGGATACAGATTGGGTTCCCCACATCATTTGCAGTTCTTGCAAAATAATGTTGTACATCAATAAGAAGGCGATTAAATATTCCAGACCAGCAATATGGAATAGAACATACAGTGAAAATGATTGCTACTTTTGTATGAATGTTGTATCTAGGCATAACCGAAAAAATAAAAGCACTATTACTTATAACGATGTTTCGACAGTAACAAGACCAACTAAACTAATTCCGCCTCCTGAACCACTTGATGCTGATGTTATGGAAACAAATGATTTCACCTTATCAGTTCATGCCGAAAACATTGAGACTGTCGAAAAAGATTCAAACACTGTTACTAATGAATGTTCTAGTGACAACCTATCATATACTAGTGACACAGAAAAAGAATTTCTACCATTCAACCGTAAACCAGAACCAATACTCGTATCACAGTCAGAACTTAGTGATCTAGTCAGAGATTTAGGCTTATCCAAAGATGGTTCAGAGCATCTTGCTTCCTTTTTAAAGAAAAGACATTTACTTAAGCCAGAAGCTACGATTTCTTATTATAGAAACAGAGATGAAGAATTTCGAAAATATTTCACAATGGACGAGGAACTTGTCACTTTCATATTGTACCAATGTAAAAGGTCTAATGGATGAATTTCAAAATAACTCATACGATCCTGAAGAATGGAGACTGTTCATTGATTCTTCTAAACGAAGCATTAAGGCAGTTTTGCTGCATAATACCAACGTTTACGCTCCATTCCGATTGCTCATTCCACAGTTATGGAAGAGCAATATGAAAAAATGAAGCAGCTTTTGATAAAAATAAAATATGCTGATTATAACTGGAAAATTTGTGGAGATCTGAAAATTGTAACAATATTGCTTGGCCAACAGTCAGGGTTTACACTTTATCCCTGTTATAAATGTCTGTGGAATAGCAGCGACAGGGAACGTCATTATAAGAAAAAAATTTGGCCAACAAGAGAATCGTTCACTCCTGGTGAAAATAATGTATTGTTTCCACCATTGGTAGATCCAGGAAAAGTTCTTATTCCCCCGCTTCACATTAAGCTTGGACTTATGAAGCAATTCACGAGAGCATTAGATACAAACGGCCCATGTTTCAAATATTTGCATAAAAAATTCAGAAATTTTCTGAAGCTAAAATTAAAGCAGGCGTATTTGACGGGCCACAAATAAGAAAATTGTTTCAAGATTCATTATTTGTTACTAAAATGAATAAAGTTGAAAAAGCTGCTTGGCTTAGTTTTAAAGAAGTCGCAACAAACTTTTTGGGAAATAATGAAAGTCCTAAGTACAAAGAAATAGTCGAGAAAATGGTAAAAAATTTTCAAACATTGGGTTACTTAATGAATCTAAAATTACATTTCCTGGACTCCCACATCGATGATTTCCCAGATAATCTTGGTGACTACAGTGGGGAGTAAGGGGAACGTTTTCACCAAGATCTGAAAATCATAGAAAATCGGTATCAAGGACGATGGGATGACCATATGCTAGCAGACTATTGCTGGTCGCTAAAAAGAGAAACAAGTCCTCAAAAGCGTTTGGGCAGAAAGCCTTTGAATAGGTCATTCGAGGAAAAAAGAACAAGATACAGCCAAAAAAAAGGAAAGTTAGGCGCGGGTCTAACCTTCGCAATTCTAGGGCTTAAGGGTCTACTATTTGAGAGTATATGGTTTAAAAGTCCTGGTTTTGAGTTTATTAGGTCTCATTTTTAAAGTTACAGAGTTATTGAGGTCTATTTTTTGAGGTTACAGGGTGTGGGACTCTAAGGTTTCAGGGTTTAGGGTTTAAGAGTATCAGGTTTGAGGATTCCCCAACTGTATACCAAATTTGGTAGGAATCGGTTGGTTTTCAAAAATTTTGTCCGCCATCTTGGATCCGCCATTTTGAATTTTGCAAATCCAACCTCAGATTCATGATCAGCAACCAAAAAACCCCCGTGTACCAAATTTGGTAAGAATCGGTTAAATTTTAATTTGAATTCGTTTTTGCATTCGAGAAGCACTATATCTGTCTGATTTATTGAGGTTAGAAAGAAAACAGAACTGTATGGCTCAATCCAACCGATGAATATTAGCTTAGCGTGTCCGAATACATATTAATACATCTTTGGATTCATAAAAAAGCTTGAATCAATTTTTTAGGAGTATATTTTTCTTAATTTTTACTAATTTTTACCTATTTTTTGAGGTTAGAAAAAAATTGAGATGTGATGGCGATATTCTGACGTCAGGTTCGTGATCAACGGGCAAAAATACTACGGATCTGATATATCGCATCAAAAGTATACCCCACTTTTTTTTTGTGGGGCTGTGTTATCATGCAACCTTGCAATATGCCTCGCACAATTCCACTTTAATATACATATTCGTTGTCTTACAACTGTCACTTTTAATCTTCTATGTATCTCAATAATAGGAATACAATCTTGGAGCCTAATATTTAGCATTCTCCTCTCCATGCTCTTTGGTTTATATATTATACTTTTATTTTAAGCCCACGTTTCAGTGAGATAGGGTGATGGCACCAATAATCGACAAGCACCAATAATCGACAATTTTAAAAAGAAATTTAAAAACTAAGAGTTCAATTATTTTTCCTGAAATTAGCGACACCGCAATCATAAACATTATGCTTCCTACCATCGATTTGACAGACGTCACTAGAATTGGCCATTTTGTTTAAATATGGCAGCCGAGTAACTTTGTGTTGTTGGTGTTCTTACAAGAAAATCCATTTTTTTTTAACGAAACCCTTAAGAAGGTGAGTTGAAGTTTTGAGTTAGAAAATTTTTTACTTTAAGATATATTTAGATTTTCACTGATTTTGTGGCATTGTATATACCTACCGATGATAATGTGGTAAAGTTTAATCGTGTGAAATTATAACCTATTTGTTTTGTAGCTATTGTTCATTACTGAATTTCACTAACTGCCTTTCTCCAGTTATCAACAAGTGTCGAAACTAATTTTTTTTATGAATGTATTCGACAAGAACAGAATGCGCTTCTTTTGAACATGGTGATATAGGTTGTATTTAAAATAAATCTATGCGTGTTGCCGTACCAGTAAAGAACAATGTGTCCATGACTGGCTATTTTAATGTCGATGACTGGGTTTTTTAGATGCCCCCGAGCAGATGGAAAAGGCTATTGCTTCTGTGAGGAGTGAAGAAAAAGTTGCAGTTGCAGCCAGACAATTTAGAGTACCTCGAATCACACTCCTTAACAGAATCACACGTAAGACTCTAATCGGCTGTGCCAAGGGACCAACCACGATATTGACAAAAACGGAGGAGGATATTTTAGTACGGTGGCTTCTAGCATTGTGTGAGAACCACTTCCCAATTCTAAGAGATAGCCTACTAGATAGTGTGCAAAAAATTATTACGGAGCAGAAAAGATAGAACCCCTTCACAAATAATAGACTGGGAAAGAAATGGTTTCAATCTTTCATGAAACGACATCTGGAATTAGTGCAAAAAGTACCTGAAAACCTAACCAAAGCTCGAGATGATGTAACAAAACAGGACATAAGGAATTGGTTTCTGGAAGTAGAAAACTATTTAATTGAAAGGATTTACACCATATTGTTAAAGATCCAAGAAGGGTCTATAATACTGATGAAAGTGCCTTTTTTTATCGCCAAAGTAAGGCCGTGTGCTTGCAAAAAAAAGGAGAAACACATTTGTACAGCGCTTGTGGTGACGAAAAAGATAATTTAACTGTTTTATTCATCGGAAATCAGGCCGGAGAACTTGCTCCTCCGATGATAATCTTCAGTTATGAAAGGATTCCGTCCAATATAGTATCCAGTGTACCTGATGACTGGGTATTGAAAAATCAGACAGTGGTTGGATGTGTGGTAGTACATTTTATGAGTATATAACTAATATTATTAACCCCTGGCTGGAAAAAATGGATATTGAAAAGCCAGTGCTATTCTTTTTGGATGGCCGTCGATCTCATCTTACTCTACATTTATCAAACTATTTCTCAGAGAATGGAATTGAAGTTATAGCATTATATCCCAATTCAACACATATCCTCCAGCCCATGGATTTATCGGTATTCAGGCCACTTAAAGTGGCATGGAAAAAAGCCATTAACGTATGAAAAATGGACAATCTTGGCGAAACACTAACAATAGAAAATTTTGCTCCACTTTTGCAAAAAGCTGTTGCACAAATTTCGCAAGATTGCATTAAAAATGACTTTAGAGCAGGGGGTCTGTATGCATTTGGACTCGATTACATTGATTTATCTAAAATCAAACACCGTGCACAGACAACATTCAATAAATCTGATCTGGCACAAAAAGATTTTCTAAAAAATTTAGAATCAGAAATAGTAAAATATTTTTCAATGCAAAAATTGAATTTATTTAATAAATTTTATTATGAGAATAGATCATCGATGGAAGACTCCCTGCCTAATGAGGACACGGCTCTCTACATAATTTGGGCAAAAAATAAATCGGAAAATATTTGTTGAATTTAAGAAATAGTAAAAATTTTGACTATATATTTTGATATTGATGTCGAGTATTTTGTAGACACGATTTATCACACGAATTTCTTTTAAATATGATTTGTTTTGATTAAATAACATTATAATACCTATTTTTGCATTTTTCTTCATTAACACTCCAGAACCTCCATTCCCTCTCCCTGTTCCTGTGTCAAAACCCACTTGAGAGCGTATTTAAGTCATTTGGATTGAGGGTCGATCAGTGTCGATTACTAGGTGTTGATTAGTGGTGAATGTCGATTACTGGTTGTTCAACACTAGATTTCACGTGTTCATTACTGGAGATTTTTATGAAATTTACTTTTTTTCGTTTATTTAGTAATTTACAAATTTTAAACCTTAGCTACTATTCTTGAAAATGTCGGCTACTATTGTTAATTTTAACAATTGTTCTAAGCTTAAAACCATATGTTTTTTTAACTATAAAGTCGCAAACTTCCTTAAAGTGTCGATTATTGGTGCCATCGCCCTATGTTAATACCGGCAGTACATATTGATCGAACACTCTGGCTTTTATTGTATTCGTGAGGTCTAATTTAAATGTGGATTGTAACCTTCCGAACGCAGACCAAGCTATCGAGACTCTTCTATCCAAGTCAGCTTTTAAATTATTTTTTGATATTTCTTTTTTTCCTAAATATATGAATATTTATACCTTTCCTATTCGTTATCTTCTATTAATAGTTCCTGGCTGTCATCTTCACTTTCGTTGTATACAGGGTTACAGGGAAAGTCGTCCTAGATAATTAAGGACGTTATAGTTTAGGTCGTTTCTGACCGATTTGACTCTAATGACATGATGTCCTAAACTTAACCGTTTTCGAGATATTGAAGTTTAAAGATTTTCTAAAAAAAACATGTTTTTTTTGCTTTTATATCGATTTTTTTTTTATTAGAGTTTCTCGGGTGCGATTTTTTGGTTATTTTTAGTTAGTCTGTATGTCAAGTATCAAAAATCATCAAAAAAACTTGAACTAGTTACTAACAGTTTCAAATGGCGGCTTGTTAATGTTTCCAAATTACGAATTTTTACCAAGTGTTTCCTACTTTAAATCAATAAAGAGAAAAAAAAAATGTATGGAAGTTATTCTGCAAATTATTTTAAAAACTTTTACGTCTTTTTAGCGATCTAAAACGGTATAATATCTACTGGATCTATTGAAAATTCTAAGAAAATGAGATTTCAATAGGCCCAAATGTAGAGTAACATAATAATAGAATTTAGATACTACCAATTACCGGTTTACTACCTGCACCTTCAAACAATAAAAAGGGTTGGGTAGGCATTTTTTCCGGTCGGGGTACTCTTTGTGCGAGTGACATTTTCTGTTCACTAAACATTATTGAATGATTTTTAGTCTGCTCATGCGATTCGTCCTTGGTAGATGTGCTATACCGTGCTTTTCAAAAATATCTGTGTTTCATCTTCTGACTGTGTGAATTGGCTCGTAACTGGATTTTGATCTCTGCTTGTGAATATGGCAAAGTATACCAACGAGGAATATGCTGACATCCTAATGTGTTACGGATTTTGCGAAGGAGTGTCGTCGCGTGCACGTGATGAATACATACTGCGATATCCTACTCGTCGTGTACCTGGTGTTAGCGTATTTGATGGAACTTATCGAAGACTACGAGAAACTGGTTCCGTTCAAAGACGGCGGACTGAGATGGGACGACCACGTATCTTTGACGAAGACGTAGAAAACGAAATACAACGTCTCTTTGAGGTGGACCCAACCACATCTACAAATGTTGTCGCACAACAGTTTGGTATTTCGCAGTGGAAGGTATGGTTTGTAATGCATACTGTCGGGCAACAGTCTTACCACTATACGCCCGTGCAAGTCATTGAAGAAGGGGATCCGTTGCGACGATTAGAATTCTGCAGATTTATGCTCAATACCGATGTCGAAGATGCATCTTTTTTTAAGAAAATACTATGGACTGACGAGTCGAAATTCGACGAAGACGGTCTTACAAACTACCACAATGCCCACTATTGGGCTTCTAAAGAGAAAGGCAACCCAAATAAAAAAGAACGAAAGGATCACAAACAAGATTCAGCTTAAATGTGTGGATGGGTATAATTTCAAATTATTTGGTTGGGCCATTCTTCCTGCCAGATAATTTGAATGGCGAGGAATACGACAATTTTTTGTGGAACGGTTTACCTAATTTGATGGAAGACCTACCTATTGGTTTGAGACAAAACATGTACTTTCAACACGATGGCTGCCCAGCTCACTACAGAGGAAGTGTTCGTGCATGGCTTAATGACAATTATCCCAACAAATGGATCGGAAGAGGCGGACCCATACCTTGGCCGGCGAGAAGCCCAGACCTAACACCGATGGATTTTTATGTGTGGGGTCACATGAAAAGTCTCGTATACTACCAGATGACTCCTATCGAAAACGTGGATGTCCTAAGACAAAAAATAATTGATGCGGCTGACGAAATGAGGCGGCACCTCACAACCAGCGTTGTGAAAAGTAATTTAAGAAAAAGAATGAGAATTTGTGTTAGAAATAGGGGCGACCATATAGAACATGAATTATAATTAATAAAAAATATTAAATTGCAAGGTTTTTTTGTTTTATTTGTGTATTTTTCGTATTTTCACCTAGAACTAAAAATTTACCTTTTGCTACCCGAGCCCGCTTTAGGTGTCATTCTGTGTACAGTTTTCCTATTAAACTCCTAGTATTATACCTTTTTTGACAGCTAAAAAGACGTAAAAGTTTTTAAAATAATTTGCAGAATAACTTCCATACATTTTTTTTTCTCTTTATTGATTTAAAGTAGGAAACACTTGGTAAAAATTCGTAATTTAGAAACATTAACAAACCGCCATTTGAAACTGTTAGTAACTAGTTCAAATTTTTTTGATGATTTTTGATACTTGACATACAGACTAACTAAAAATAACCAAAAAATCGCACTCGAGAACCTCTAATAAACAAAAATCGATATAAAAGCAAAAAAGAACATGTTTTTTTTTTAGAAAATCTTTAAACTTCAATATCTCGAAAACAGTTAAGTTTAGGACATCATGTCATAGAGTCAAATCGGTCAGAAACGACCGATATTATCTAGGACGACTTTCCCTGTAACCCTGTATATTTAGTTTTGGTGAAGTTTATTTTCACACTTATTTCTCGAGAGTTATTATTTAATTCCATCATCATTTCTTGTAACTCTTCTTTTGTGCTGGCGATCAGAGTGACATCATCTAAGAGCCTTAATCGTTCACCATCTCACCTTAAAAATCCCCAGAATGAAAATGGTTAAAATAGGTTTTTTGCTGCTTTTTATTTTGTAAGGAATTATCTTTTTCTTTATTTTAGATACATGGTAGCCCAAAATTAATTTAATAAGTTAGTGTAAATATGGCTAATGTGTGCTTTGTTTGTTTTGTCAATCACAACGTGCTGATCGTTCTTAATTTCGATCATTTCTTTGATGGTCAACTTTTCATAATTGTGGTCCTTACTTCTGATTTTGATCTCGTTAAAACTGAAGTTGTGGTTTTATTCTGTCATGTGTTTGTGTAGGGAAGTACCTAAACACAAGGACGACACGTCAAGGAGGTGTTTCTTTTAAACAAACGAACAATAAATAAAAGTTTACTTTCGTAAGCTAAATTACTTTTCACAATGGTGTAATGTATTCTTAATTTTATTTTCTTTGAGGTGTTATTTTGCCATTGAATTGAGTTAAGCATTTTAAGTATCTTTTTTGCACTAGTTACTCTGCTTTGAATTGTTTTATCATGCCTACTGTCCTGTGCTCTGTTAACATCCAAATATATATACTCAACTCATCGCATGGTTTTATCGCGCCGCCTGCCTATATATCTAATTCTCGAGTTTCTCCAGTTACACACAGATATTTTGTTTTTTGCAGGTTAATTTTTAACCCTCACTTGTGATATTCTTGGTATAGCTTTTTTACGATAAATTCCGCATCTTCATGACCTGGTCATCAGCGTAGTGAAGTGTGAGTAACATTTCCATGAATTTACTCTTTTCCAGTGCTTAAGTACGGTATCTAAATAGATATTGAAGAGTAAGGGGGACATACAACATCCTTGTCTTAAACACTCAGTAATTTGAAAGGTGACTGAGGTTTTTACCTAACTTTACTTGAGGTTCTGCTACTTTATATAACCCTTGTATGGTTTTTTTTTTATGGATCTAGCACACGTGCTATAGCGAAGTCCCTAAAGCGCTACAGGAGCGACACGTGTGCTGAGAAAGCGATTCACGTTGTTCTTGAATTGCTGCAAATTGTACTCGGTGGGAAATACAGTCCTCGGCTTTTACTATAGTGGCATTGATGTCGGTTTTTTACAGAAATAATCTATTAATTGGTACTGTAACATACTCCACTGCCAAATCAATAAAAACTAAGTTTGTTCTTTTTTCAAGTAGTTAGGTAATACAGAAAATAACATCAACCTGATTGGTGTTCTACCTGATAATGTTGATAATCATTTAGTATCAGCTGATTCAATATTTTTCCATACAAATGGCTAACTGAGCAGATTACAGAAATACCTCTATAGTTTGAGCATTCATCCTTTACCCCCATCATGGTACTTTTCATTCCGGCGGTACATCCTTCCAATGCAAGCATCTTTCCATGATTGATTCAGCAGAAATTTCACCCGGACCTGGTATTCTTTTGTTTTTTAGGTTTCTTATGCCTATCTTTAAGATGTCTTCTAATCGTACTAGCACCTCTGTTATTTGGACATATTTATTTTCTTTTGTTTTGAACTCTGGCATTGTTTCTGTAAGCATATTCTCAAAGTAAGTTCAGTTAATATTTATTGGATTAATTTCAACGATATTTTTATTTGTTCTTAGTGTGCTTAAGAATTTCTATGTTTCTGTTCTCTTTTTTCCACCTACATGTGTTTCTAATTCTTGTCACTTTTTCTCCCACTGTTCGTTTTTCTTATTTCTAATCTTATTCTTGAAAAACCTCCTAGCATCTCTTTCTGATTTGTTTGTTACTTTTATTATTTTTCAACTCTTCATTCTACCGGAAATTTCTTTTATGTTTTTTAAGCTTGTCATCTAATCTCTTTTGATATAAGTGTTGTGTACTGTTTTCCTCTAAACTCTCTAAATTATATCTCTTCTCTTCCTTCTTAACTGCGGTATCGTTTCTTTTTTGCTTGTTCTTTTATATGTCTAAGTACCTTTAACAATCAGTAGGAAATGATCACTGCCATATTCATCACCTCTATGGACTTTTAAATCATTTACGCGGAAGGTAGTTTGTTGTTTTATAATAAAATCTATTATCGATTTTTGTTGTCTTAGTTTTTTGGTCCCAAGTGAATTATGAATGAAGTAAAATTGACTGTCCCAAGATCTCATGTAAGAGACAATATTTAATTTCAGTCAGTAAAGGAATTACTTACTTTTATCTGATTGAATGCTAGTAAGATCTAACTTTATAGATTTAACGTTAATTTTGTAAACTCGACTTGATTATGCACGGTTTTTAAATTAGTTATTAATTGAAATACTAAATATAACCACTATGGTTTCTAAAATAAACGTCTTCTAGTTAAAAACGAGCCGCCTATGACTTTTGGGTCCTAACGTAAACAATACCCCCTTCACCTTCTTCTCCTTGAAGTGCCATATCTGATACGGCGACCCTCGTCTGTGGTTAGTGCCTTTTTAAGTGTTCCACAGACAAAAGAGACCTACAGTTTAATGCCGGTTCCGAAAGGCCAAAGTGACAAAGCTGTACTAGGCGTGATATTACGAGTGGTTTTCCATCCGAAAAGCTGGCCATAATGTAAAAAACAGGAAGTTTAACCTGTTTGAATATTTCTGCCAATTCGTTTACTAAGATTTACGACCATTCAGGGGCATCTGCAGCTTGCACTTGTCTCCTAACTTTCATTTCATTTCCAAGCGTCGAGTGCCACGAAGCATCTCTCGAAAAGCACCTTAGACGTCAAGTTTAAACTACTGTAGAAAGTGCAAAAGTGAACAAATTTTAATTGTGTAAAATGAATTCTGACCCTAAAGATGAGTATAATTTCATTCTGTTTCTGAAATTTCATATTTACTTAATGTTAAGTGAGTAATTAACTGTTCAATTATCGTGGTTTTTCAAAAAATATATTCCCGAAAAATTTTTAAAGAACAAGCAATAGTTAAAAACTCCATTGAACTCTAACGTGAAATGAGTTGTAGGTTATTTGTTAGACATTTTTTGCCAAAATATCCAAAAATCGAATGCTAGATGTCGCAAGTTTGATATCTGTGTTAGTTTTTGTCCGAAGGTGGGCGTGGATGCCATGGACGCGTTTTTCTTAAAATTCGGGAAAGTGTTGCACACTAAAAAATAAAGGTTAAAAAATTCAGAATAATATTTGAAAATTCAACCAATGTTTGAAAATTCGGGAAATTGTTGCAAAATGTGAAAAATAGTTAACAAATTCGGGTAAAACGGAAAAATGGGAAAAATACTTTAAAAGTTGATTAAACAATTCGGGAAAATATTGTAGCATGTAGCAAATTGTTTAAAACTTGGGCGAAATTGTTGCTAAAATTGAAAAATACTTGAATATTTCAATAAAATGTTACTAAATTGGAAAAATAATTTTAAAAATCTGGAAATTGTTGCACAATCTAGCAAATTGTTTAAAAATTCATAAAAAGTTTCATAAAAATAACTCGCGTTTTTCCAAGAATAGTTCGCATTTAGAAGCTGCCTTTTTGTTTTTGGAAATGTGAACTTAATATTTGCAATTAACTACCGCCAAAACCTATGTATACAGAATTTCATATATCTCGCGTTTTTCCAAAAATAGTCCGCCATTTTGGAGTCACCATTTTGTTTCTTGAAATTTGGACTTCATATTCGTAATCAGCGACCCCAAAATTCCATGTATACAGAATTTTATAAAAAATAAGTCACGTTTTTCCAATAATAGTCCATCCATTCTATAGCTGCCATTTTTTGAAATTTGAACTTCATATTCGTAATTAGCGGCCTCAAAAACCGTTGTACACAGAGTTTTATAAAAATAACTCACGTTTTCGGCAAAAAAAGACCGCCATTTTAGAGCGGCCATTTGTTTTTTTGAAAATTTGACTTCACATTAGTAATCAACGATCCTAAAAACCCCGCTATACCGAGCTTTGTCGAAATCGAATACTACCTCCATATCTTGGCCAGCCTTTCGGGACATTTTTTTTCCTGTGCGACCGTCATATTGGATTTTTTTTTTTTTTTTTTTTTTTCCTTATTTCGAGTCGAGTTACGGCCTCGGGTCACTGGTGTAGAAGGCAGACACCTTAACGCTACGCTATGGCCGCATCTACCCCCTTCCCCATTTGCCGATATTTATTGTAACAAACGTAAGAATCACATGCGGACTCTAACCTATATATGCCATTGGTTATACACGAGTAATCGACACCAGTAGTTCAGCGTTTTATGCTGCCAAAATTATTTTTTGTTTTTAGATATTTTAAATTGGGTTTTATTTCTAAATCTATAGCAATAAAAGTTTTCTGGTGTGCATTTTTGAGGAAAAGTACACTTTAATATATAAAAAAACCGTATAATGAGAAAAAAAAAAAACATTTTGACATAAACAAAAATTACAAAAATCACGATGAACGAAAGAATCTCACGTCTCTTTGTCCGAGCCTGCGCTACATTCCTCGGTGTCATTTGCAGATTCCTCCACAGATTTCTCTTTTTCTTCGGAACTTTCGTCGTAAATATTCGGGTTCAGCAGAAACAAACATTTGTTTTGCTTCTATACTGAACGACATAGATTTTTTTTGGGTTTTGGCCTTATACTAGATATTAAGGAAACTGAACTAAGTAATAACACTGCGTGACATGATTTTGGTACCCTAAAAACTGATTGCTATTAGAGTTTCCTATTAGTTATAGAATGTAAGCAGTGAATGTCTTTTATTTCTATCACGTCTTGGTTTTAAGGTACACACCTATAACCTTTTCTTAACCTACCCTCGTATTGTTCATATTAATAAATGTAATCGCTAGATAATCTATTGAGAGGATATGTTCATTTCTTGTTAGTTTCTTTGAGATTACCTGATTAAGAGTGTAATAATACAGTTTTAAAGATGAATACTGAAAAAAGTAGTTGCCGTCAGTGCAAAACTTCATCAAATAAGTTTTGTTACGTGTGTGGACAGTACATTCTCAAGTCTCAAGGAAAAAAAATATCTGAAAATATATGTACTGCGTATTTTCTATATTTTGAACGTACTGTACATCAAGATAAACCCTGGATTCCGCAACTGTTTTGTATATCATGTTATGCTACTCTCCTGTCGTGGTTGAACGGAAACAAAACATCTATGCCATTTGCAGTACCGACTGTGTGGCGCGAACCTAGTAATCATTTTAACGATTGCTACTTCTGCATGACTGATGTACGAGGATTTTTAAATAAAATTAAGCATAATATCGAGTACCCTTCTGTGAATTCTGTATCAAAACCAATACTATATAGTGAAGACATGACTGCTCCTTTGCCTCCTAAGAAAAGTCAAACTGAAGAGTTAGATATACCAAGCGATGAAAATAACGATGGACAAGACATGGAAGTTGACAACTAAGATCCAGACTTTTTACCCTCTTCAAGTGATCTATGCCAACCGCATTTAATTCAACAACGGGCATTAAATGATTTGATACGGGACTTGAATTTGTCTGTTAGACAAGCCGAATTACTTGGATCAAGACTATAGGAATGGCATTTGTTGGCACCAGATACAAAAATATCTGTACAACGAAAACGAAGTAAATGGCAACTTTTTACTCTAGTTCAGAAAACATATGTTTTTGTAATGACATTGTATCTTTGATGGGTGAGTTAGAAATTCCCTATGATACAAATGAATGGCGTCTTTTTATTGACGGTTCGAAAACAAGTCTGAAGGCAGTTTTACTTCATAATGGTAATAAATATACATCAATACCAGTGGCTTATTCAACTGTTTTAAAAGAGACATACGAAAATATGAAATCAATATTGGATTTAATTAAATACAAAAATTTTAAGTGGAAAGTGTCCGCTGACCTCAAAGTAATAGCTATGTCACTTGGTTTGCAAGGTGGACTTACTAAGTACTACTGCTTTCTTTGCATGTGGGACAGTAGAGCTACTGATAAGCACTATTTGATCAAAGACTGGCCAAAACGAACGGAATTTGTGTGTGGGGAGTCAAATGTAAAATACTTGCCTTTAATCAACCTCGAAGACGTCATTTTACCTCCTCTACACATAAAACTCGGCTTAATGAAGAATTTTGTGAAAGCGATGGATAAAAATGGCGAAGGATTTTTATACTTAAAATCTATTTTTCCAAGATTAAGTGACGCAAAGTTGAAAAAAGGTATTTTTATTGGTCCACAAATACGCCTATTAATGAAAAACAACAAATTTGATCAAACACTAAATGACGAAGGACTATGCGCATGGACAACATTAAAAGCCGTGATAAAAGGTTTTTTAGGAAATCATAGAGCCCAGAATGCAGAACTCTTAGTGAACGATTTGTTAAGAGCATACAAAAGGATGGGTTGCCGAATGTCATTAAAAATTCATTTCCTCCATTCCCATTTCTCTTTTTTTCCATCAAATTTTGGAGCAGTGAGTGATGAACAAGGGGAACGATTTCATCAGGATGGGAAAAGGCTTGAGGAACGGTTTCAAGGTCGTTGGGACGTAGCTATATTGGGAGATTACTGCTGGCTTTTAAAACAAGAAGATATTTCCCAACATAAGAGAAAAAGTTAAATATTTTTAACTTTTAATGTACAATATAAACTTTTTACCATATATTTTATATTTAGTTGTGTCCAAATGTATTAATAATAAGTTTTTTTAGCAGTTTTATTCGAATTATTGGAAAAATTTAATGAAGCTACGTGTACACTGTACTTTACTCTTAATTATTTTACTTAAAATTGTTAACTATCGTACCTAAAAAAACAGTACGTGATAGACAAAAAGTACTTATGTATTCTTAATAAGTGGTGTGTATGAATAAATAAACAGGAAAAAATTTAAGTGGGTACTCAATTTTTTTTAAAGTTTGTAACGCAGTGTAATCTATTGAGGACATCAAAACTGCATTCTTCTCTTCAGAATTTTCTAGCAAAATTTTGCCGGCACAGGCGAAGGTGTTTGTTTCGCGCCTCTACTGCTTCTTTGGACAGTAATCCAGTGGACAAAAGCACCTTTTCCATTACTGTCGTACCGTGAATTAATAATATGTGCGTCGTAGGAGTCATGGGATGC
The DNA here is from genome assembly GCA_019049505.1 of Pachyrhynchus sulphureomaculatus. Classification (NCBI taxonomy): domain Eukaryota; kingdom Metazoa; phylum Arthropoda; class Insecta; order Coleoptera; family Curculionidae; genus Pachyrhynchus; species Pachyrhynchus sulphureomaculatus. The sequence continues at coordinate 249,563,618 of CM032446.1, read as the reverse complement.
CAGGGATACAACTTCACATAAATTTTGACGGTCTCATATCCATAAACCGCAAATTTTTTCTACTCGACTTTATGACTACTGGATATTCAATATATTCAAGCGATTTATAAGCTTGAAGTCCACCACTTCTGGACTGGCAAAAAATCTCCTACTTGCATTACCGAATCTGGCTTTGATTAAGCCCGTTTGCTCTCTAAGTTGTGTCTGTATTTCAGCCTTTTTTTGCTCGACAATTTCTTTGTCACTGTCCGATGTTAGCTGTTACTTTTGCATAAGATGCTTGTATGACAAATGACGAAACGTTGGCCAACTGTGGTCTCGGGCGCTTGGGGCATCCACTGTAGGACGATGGATGTGCGCCCTCACAGTTGACGCAACGGGCCGACGATTTTAAGCATGTGGAGGACAGATGTAGCACTGAGTTCTACGGGCTTGGTTTCGTTGAGTTTCGACTCTGATAGCGAATGTGTAAACGTACTGTAGTGTGAAAATGACCCTGTCGTATTTTGACATTAAAACGAGGACGATAGCCATGGGCTTGCCTCCCTTGTGGTGCCAGCAGATGACACCTCTAGGAAAGTGACCTTAACGATTAAGGTCCTTTGTGGTGTTTTCGATGGTCTCCCATTCGTTAACACCACGTAGTAGGATATAGTTGGATTTCTCTTCAGCGAGGACGAAGGTGTGCTATGGTTCCTTTTGGTTGTCGGGGAAGCTAGTAATATTACAAAAATCATCAATGGTTTTTAGGGTGTATTTTTATGCCTTCCGGCAGGGTGACGGCATGTCCGTAATCAAATTTGCGCTTGTTGAACGCAGCAGTGATTACGTTGTACCAGAATACTTTCGAATAATCAGATTTTAACGTGCAATATAGACAGGCCAAACTGTAATGCATCTGGGTCGACGTTATTTTTTACATTGAGGTCGTCAAACTGCTTTGAACTAGCACTACAAATGTAGCATCTCATTGTTGAAGTAGTTGAAGTAGCAGCATTGCATACATTTGCGTCGACTATAGTTCATTATACGAGGTGTACAAGTATGAAATGCGGATTTTTTCTCTAAAAAAAACATGTTAAATTCGGAAGAATGGTAAAAAGTGCTTTATTCAAAGTATGCTCCATCGCTTGTTATATATTTTTCCCATCTTACGGGCAATTTGTGAATACCACGCCAGTAAAAATCTTCCCCTTTTGCTGCGAACCATTCATCGAGCCATTTTTTCACATCTTCGTACGAACCAAAGCGCTGCTGAGCAAGTGTGTGATCCATCGATGCAAACAAATAGTAATCAGAAGGAGCCAAGTCTGGTGAGTAAGCCGCATGGGGTAGAACTTCCCAGCTGAATGCTTCCAACGTGTCGCGAACTGGTTTTGCCGTATGTGATGGAGCATTGTCATGAAGAAAAATGACTTTGTGTTGCCTCTTTCGGTATTCTGGCCTTTTTTTCATGCAGCGAACGGTTCAAATCGGTCAATTGTTGTTGGTAACGTTTAGTATTAACCTTTTCCTCAGGTTTTAACAGCTCATAATAGACCACGCCACTCGGGTCCCACCAAACACAGAGCATCGTCTTTCTGCCAAAGCGATTCGGTCTTGCGGTCGATGTGGATGGTGCGCCTGGGTCTACCCATGATTTTTTGTGCTTGGAATTCTCAAAATAAATCCACTTTTCATCCCCTGTAACTATACGATGCAAAAACGACTTCTTTTTGCCCAGAGCGAGGAAAATGTCACACGTGTTTTTGCGCTTTTCCATTTGCCTTTCATTCAACATATGTGGTACCCATCTACCGGTCTTCTGAATCTTTTCCAGCTTGTTGACTAACACCCAATTGCTTGGCGAGTTGTTTTTGTGTTTGCGAATCATCTTCGTCCAACAATGCTTGCAATTACACATCTTCGTATTTTTTTGGCGGTTTTCCACGTTCCTTGTCTGGAACATCGAAGTCACCACCACGCCGAAACCATCGTTCACACGTATCTTGCGATGGAGCGTATTCACCATAAGCTTCTCGAAGTAATAGTAACAGCAGTTTTCTTCAAATGAAAACAAAAAATTAATGCTGTCCGCGAATGCTCTTTGTTCGGTGTAAATTTCGACATATTGAACACAACAACGCAACACTATGCACACACTTTTCCAATTTATCACTCGTGCGCGTCTGACGCTTGTTGATGACAACAAAATGGCACAGTGTCGAATCTTTATAGCACAAACTGTTGTAGCCTTCTAAATTGTCCTCTGTTTGAGGCATCTTTTTTTTTTTTTTTTGTACCCTGTGAGAAGTTGTTTGTCCCACGCTTAAGCGCAATTTTGTACCGTTTGAATATTGGATGCCCCAAGCTTGAGCACAATTTTCTTGCAGCCCCGCTTTAATTTCTGATAATGAACCGAGTGAATCCTGACTTTAAAAGAACTAAAGAAATTAAACACACACTAGCTCAGTTTTCTTTGGTAGAGAGATATGGGTAAGATATAATTTTTGTACGTCTTTTTTGGAATTATATTCTATTTTTAAGGAAACCTCAGCTGTACGACTCTTTGGGCACCATTCATTTTAAAATAGAAAGGATCTAACTTCAGCTAAAAAAATGAAAAAATACTGAAAGGGTGTACTGTTGGTAAATAAAAAAATCAGTTTGGTACAGCCGTTCTTATCCTGAAAAGTAAGATAGGTATTCAGTGAGACACTAGCTTTAATCAACAAAAGAAAATTTATTCAAGTTTTTAAAGATAAAAAGTTCTAACCTTTGCAGTTTTACAGGATTAAAAAAATTTTAGCCTAACTGGTAGTTATGACATTTAAATTCTAAACTCTGACTACTCACGAAGACGAAAAATAGTGCTTTTCACTTCACTGTTTAGTCAGTTCATATTGCTGTCAAGGCACTACTCAGGGATAAGTCTATGGGAGGATGTTTTGGTAACTTACTGTTTTTATTTTCGGCCTCGATGGAACACGACCGATTTCACACTTTTCTCGTAAACACTTAGAGAGCTCACTACGGCTTTTCGTTATAAGACTTGTGCATTATTTAGCTCTCATGTTTGTTGTAATGAGCCTTTACTGCAGCTCACTCGAAGGAAGCTCTTTGGCGGCTTCGATGAAAATTCGCCTGGCTGCGGCTTGATGGTACTCAGCCACCACAGTAGTTCCTCGGACCCTTAAATAAGTCCTCGCCTTCTCTCGGTCATCTCGCGACGCCGGAACCAAAAATCCGGATACACATTTTCAACCAATCGGCGTGCCGATAGATTTGGTCAGAAACCCGCACAGCACACTAATACACCGAACGGCTTGGAATCCCTTATTAATATACCGTTCGATACAAAAATGAAAATAAGTACAATTTGAAGTGAAAAATCAGTAACATTACATGGTCTTAAAATCTAGGAAAAAATGAACGTTACACTGTATTGGTGCACCATCTGTTGTCTGAAATCCGCATTTCATACTTGTACACCTGGTATGTTTCATGAAAAAGTACAATTTTTTTCTAGCTCGGACAAATTTTAGGAAATCGATTTATGGCCACCTAAAACGCTAAAATATCCCTATGTGCCACATATGATTTTCTAAAAATAGTTACTTGAAAATAAACAGCGGCACGCCAAAATCAAATAAATAAACTTTTAATTTACCACTGCTATTTTATACTTCATTAAAACTCGCAAGGAAATAAAGTACAACCATACAGTCATTTCCAATCTCATTTATTTTTTCACTCTCATAAATCCTTTCAAAAACTAATACATAGTAGGAGTTGACACGCCTTTAAAATGCGATTAAAGCAATAAAAACACATTATAAACACTTATAAATTAAATTAAATGAAATTTACCGTAATTCTTTATCTTATTGCTGCTCTCTAATTTCGTAATCACGTGGTACAGAACTAATATATTACGAGTTATGTCTTGTTTGTACACGTGTTTTCATATTCTTTAAATGAAAGCGATCATTTAGAAATTCTAAATATAGTTATCGAAAAAATTATAATGGTGTTGATATAATCTACGAGCATGTGACTGCTTTGAGAGTCTTTGTTAGAAAATAAAATTAATTAACGCTTATTTTTATTTTACGAGGCTCAGGGTGAACTGAATAACGCATTGACAAAATCAGAACAAAATATTTAAAAACAAAAAAAATCTAATTAAAATCGAATAAGTGGTAATTTTATTAAATTCCCACAGCCAAATTCACCAGAGACTTTTAAATATTAAACCAAAGGTCTCAGACCCTCCTAAATCTCCGGGGGTATGAAGTTAAATCCCCTTTAAAACCGATACTAAAACCTTCAACTAAAATTTTTAATATGACGATATTTACCAATTAGGTTTAAATTAACTTTTAGCCTATAACTGTTAATATTTAGTCACGAATTCTAGTAATAAATTTTCAGTAGACTAATTATAACAAAAAAAAACACACTTAGAAATTAATTTAATCAACAGTTTTGTTGTAAAATGCTAAGAAATAATGTTTAAAATAATCATTTGTGTTGTTCTTACTACATGGGTTGAGATGTCACAATTTTTCCGATATATGGCATCTATATATATATATATATATATATATATATATATATATATATATATATATATATATATATATATATATATATCAATCGGTTTTATAACGTCTTCCGTCTTCCGATGCCTAATTTCCACTCCTCCCGGTTTCTCCATCCCTCCTCCTTCAGATCTCTCTCTAGTACTTCCTTGTTGATTCCTGCTCTCCAGCTTTGACGTGGTCTTCCTCGCTTTCTTTTTCCATGAGGGTTCCAATTTAATATCTTTTTGGTAGTCGGTCTTGTGACATTCTCTGTACATATCCGTACCATACCAACTGTTGGGTTCTGATTTCGTCCACTATATCGTGCTTTATTTCTAAAGTTCGCCTTATCGTGTCATTTGGTATGCGGTCTTTTCTGGATTTTCTGGCTGCTCGTCTCCAGAAATCCATTTCTATAGCTTTTAGTATTTTTTCTGTTCTTTCCTTTAATGGCCACACCTGGGAGCTGTAAGTTATTATACTTTTCACTATTGAGTTGTAAATTCTCTTCTTATTTTCAATGGTTATGTTTTTGTCCCATAGTATACTATTAAGCATTGCAATCGCTTTTCTTCCTTGGATATTCCTCTCGAATATTGCTTCTTCCAGTGTTCCGTCCCTAGATATTCTCCTTCCCAAATACTTATAATTGGCACAGTGTTTGATGGTGTGTCCTGTGGCCAGTTTCAAGTCCTGCTGTTGTCCTCCGACGCGCATGTACTCGGTCTTTTTAATATTGACTTCTAGGCCCCATTTTTCATATTCCTCCATAAGTTTTCGTGTCATGTATTCCATATCTTCGATGTCCTGAGCGACTACTACCTGGTCATCTGCGAATGATAGCGTGTACAATGTAGTATCGTCATCCAGTGGTAATCCCATACTGCTGCATTTCCTTTTCTAGTTCTTCAGTGCACTCTCCAAATAAATTTTAAATAGCGTTGGGGATATACAGCAGCCCTGTTTGAGATCCTTTGTGCCCTGGAACCCTGTTGTTATATCATATTTGGTTTTCACACTACTTCTTGCGTCTTGGTATAAGGATTTTACGGCTTTAATTATTTCGGTGCGTACATTACTCTGTTGTAGTGTTTCCCACAATCTCATTAGGGGCACGCTGTCGTAGGCCTTTTTGAAATCAACAAACAAGACAAGGGCTTCCTGATCAAATGCGGTTTTCTTTTCTAGGATTTGTGTCAGTGAGAAGAGATGGTCTATTGTGGATCTTCCTGCTCTAAAGCCTGCCTGTTCTTCAGCTTCTACGTCCGCGTATTCCGTTTCTATTCTATTTTTAAGTATTTTTCCGTATATTCTGCTAATAGATCCTGTAACCGTTATTCCCCTATAGTTATCGCAATTATTTTTGTCTCCTACATTGAAGAATAAAATCGATATTTGGCAAAAACATATATATATATATTTATATATATATATATATATATATATATATATATATATATATATATTTCATAAGTCTCGGTACTGCTCGCCCCGTGTAGTATGTATGTGTGTACCAATATTTATATTTTTAGCTATTTTTTGCATGTTAAAACTCCTTTCAATAAATACATGCACAACAGAGATTTACACAAGTATGGTTCGGGGGCTAATGGTGAATAGAACCACTATAAAATTAAATTTTATAAAGTGGTGTCAAACGAAATTAAAGAGCTAAACCATAAAGCACTGAGAAATAAAATGAGAGTGTTTATAAAAAAGTAAGCCATTTTATACAGACCAAGTACTTGAGCAGTTTTTTTTTGCCGAACTTAACTAGTTCCAGAAGGGCAGTGACTTACAAGGTAGTTTTTTTTGACTCTTGACTGTATATGCAAGGTTAAGTGTTTAAAGTTTGTCCTAATACCTTGTCTTTTCTAATAACTGCAATTCAATGCCTTGAGTGTGGACTGTTTTTTAATTTATTTATTATTATTGCTTTATCTTTAATTTGTTGTGATCTATGAAAATGTTGTGAATGTACTTCATTAATAAATGTGTGAATTGAACTGAGTATAAATGGACCATCGCACTAAGTCGGTTATTTGTGGAGTTAGGCAAAAGTGTTCTTTTTACGGAGTTTTTTTAACATTTACAATATATTTTTTACATGGAACTTTCTGTATATCATTTTTCAATTTTGTAAAAATCTCAGTGATGGAAACGCTAATATTTATCGTATTTTTGTGCAAAATGAAGAAGAAAAACTTTCTTTCTAACTTTGGCGAAGCTGGCAAATTGACAGTTGTATTTGCTTACGTGAACAATTTTGCTAGTAGTAAATTAAACGTAAATGGTAGCATGAGCACAAAAAATAATTATTTCGGAGAATGAAAAACGGTATGTACACGAAATATTTGTTGGAAACGGTCGAAACGAACGACCAGCACATTGGGAATATACAGGACTTCATGAGATACAAAGAAGAATTTCTACTTTAAATACATTTCTCGGAATATGTAAGGTATCTTCAAATTGCAAATCATCTTTTTCGTTATTTCCTCCTTTTTGTGTTTTTTATCATTTTGACATTGTTTCAGCTTAGATATGATTATATGTTCTCGGAAATGTATTTGAGCTAGAGTTTCCTCGTTATTTTCCATAAAATTTGGTGTTTTCCTGTTGTGTCTGCTCATTCTTACAACTACTTTTAATAAATATTTCGTATAAATTCCGTTTTTCGCACTCCAAATAAACCCTTAGTATTACATTTTTACTTTTCTATCATTAAAATTGTTAACATGAACAAATATTTTCAAGTTAAAGGAAAAACATTTTTTCTTTCTTATTTTACAGAACAACAGCGTACAAAATGTATTGCAGTTTATGGAATTAAGAGTTCTATAAAACTATCAGTATAAAGAATGTTCTATTTAAAATACATAAAATTTGTTTTGTATGTTTCCGTCTTAACTTCTGAAAGACGCATTTAATATTTTTGCCGGATACTTCAAATAAGTTCAAGGTTTGGTCTATTAGTGACCAATAACCTTGTGATTTGTTTTGGTGTGCATGTATTATTTAATAGGTTATATAATACTGTAGGCCTCATGTTAGCCTATAAGTTAGCAGACAATCTAAAAAACACCTTAGGAAAACCGAAGGATAAAACTCACGGACCTGATAGAAGTGAAATTTATGAGATAAGTTGCAAGTATTGTAACAAAAAGTACATTGGGTAAACAAAAAGGTCCATTCAAGCAAGATTTAAGGAATATTTAGCTTATTTAAGATGCGGTAGATCTGAGTAATAAAGTATTGTTAAACATGCTCTTGAACAGAATCATACAATAGCATTGGATAATCTAAGGTTACTAAAGAATATGTGTGCTAGAATTTTATTAGACGCATGTGAAAGTATTGGAATAATGAAATATTCTAAACAAGGACCGAGGACCTATTTCTTACAGTTATCTTTAAGGGTTACTTGACCTGAACTAATGCTTCGGGTGTAATTAGTTCTATTCTAGCGGTTGCAAGTTTAGTATAAGTAGATCATCATCTCTCCTGATGATGATCAGCAAAACCCAAATCGATTGCAAGAATAAAGTGTTTGGTGTAGTGGTGATAACCCTATAGAGTCATTGTACCAAAGAGTTGAATCTTCCAGTTCCAACGTAATTGTTCATTTTTGGTTACTGGCGACGAGTTGAATTTTATAATTTTCTCATCAACATTTTTCAATTTGCTGCTCATTCCAGCAATTTGAATGTATCACAAAAAAATTAAATATTGACTATCAAAATTAAAAAGGTTTTTTTTTTAAGTTGGGACTAAATATAAAAGTTTTCAAAAACCTCCTATAAATAAGGCTGTCGCAGAAAAAGTCTTTACGAATATTACCTCTTATTGTATCAATTTAGCATCCAATTACAATCATACCATGTCATTCTCGTATTTGAATGACAAAAATCGGATCGATTTAACTTACAATCTATTACCTTCCTTTTTCAGAGGTTTACGTTTGTATTAGGGTATATAGTAATTACATATTTTTATTGGAGAAAGTTATGTAAACGAAACTAAAAGAGAACATATGTTACGGTATCGATATCACAGGGCGACAAAATTGGACAAAACCTTGGGATCAGAGTATACTTTCCCAACAGTTTCTGGTGCGCTCAATACGAATCCGACCTCAGAATTGGTCAATTACGAGTACATCAGGTTTTTGAGATATACTAACCTAAAAATGCAAAGAAACACGGTTTTTTGCTATATTCGGTATTATATTGCTCCGCGAATTATTTTTTCTCCACAAAACTCGTTGTGTCATATGAAAATAATACCCTTCTCCATCAAAATGCATTTAGAATTTTTCAAATATCTTATTTTTTCTCGGAAAAATCATGTTTCTGTTTATTTATTATCATACATGGTGTTTCATTTTAATGTAACAGGATTCTTAATTTTTTTATGTTAACTTTTAGTAAAAAAAAGTTTCAGCCAAGAGTTGAAGGGTTTTAAAGGGGCAATAAAATGATGTAATTGTGATGACCTTGGAAGATCATTTTGAAGGTCATTTCAAGGTCAACTTTGATTTTTTAAATAGGAATCCCTATTTTTTATGACGGCATCATGTTTTTCTAGCAAAAATACACAACTTTTGTTCGAAAAATTATTCTGGGTAGTAATTTAGAGTCTTCAGAATTCCAACTCGTCATATTGGATCCGCCATTTTGAAAGGGTAAGGGACAAACCATGACTCGATGGGGTTAAACTGACAACGAATTTGGATTCAGCGTCCCAAAAATCATACAATTACATCACCTGCCAGGTTAACTTTTTTTGTATAATTGTAACGAAAACGCCAAACTAATTAATTTCAACAGAAGAGTTCTCCGAGAAGAAATAAAATATCTGAAAAATTCCAAGTGCATTTTGAAGGGGAAGAGTAGTACTTTCAGATGTCGCAACAAGTTTTGTAGAGAAAAACTATTTCGCAGTGTAATATAATCCCGAATATAGTGAAAAACCGTGTTTTTTGCATTTTTATGTTAGGATATCTCGAAAACCTAATGTAATCGAACAATTTTGGTCGGATTTGGATTCCCTGCAGCAAAAACTTTCGAAAAAGTATACTCTGGTCTTCGGATTTGAAAAATGTTGTCCTGTGTAATTTTAGAATTAATAACCAAATAAAAGCCAGTATATTGAGAAATTTGACAGATTCGAAATCAAGAAACCTCATATGGGAGTATTATCCGAATTGTTTAATTTTTGTAGCGAAGATTTTTGAGGATGTAAGTACTACAAGATAATTCATAAAAGTTTAATTTTCAAATTATTATAGTGAAAACAAAATTCTAAATGTTCCAGGGAGTAAAAGTTGTGTGCGACGTCCGTCATCCTCAAGACTTTCGATGCATTCGTTTTAGTGTTCTCGTACTCGGACTTGGTAGAAAAATGGAATTTATGAGATAAGTTGCAACTATTGTAACAAGAGGTACGTTGGGCAAACAAGAAGGTATATTTAAATAAGATTTATAGAACATTTTGCTTATTTAAGGTGCAGTAGATCTGAGAAATAAAGTATTGTCGAACAAGCTCTTGAACAGATAATCTAAGGTTAACAAAGAAAATGCATGATAAAAAATTATTAGACGCATATGAAAGTATTGGAATAGTAATTTTTTTTATCGTTCACCTCCCCGCCTGAGTAGAGATTTTACCTTTTTCCATATCCTAAAGGTATCGGCGAGGATGTCGTAATACCCGTCAACGTTGTCCAAGTGCCGAAACATACATTTTTAGTGTTTCGTATGTACAAGATGACTTCGGTGTCTGTTTGTCTGTCTGTCAGTCACACCCGATTTTCTCCGAAAACTATTTGTCATAGAAAGTTGAAATTTGGTAATAATATAGCAATTGATGGCCTCATCAGAGCCCCCCCCCCCCCCCCGTGTAGTTTTTGAAAGTTAAATTTTGACTTAAGGGGTTAGTTTTAGGGGGTGAAATCGGAAGTGAAAAAAAATTTTTTTTACTGGGTCATCTAGTGTGGTATCAAATGAAAGCTTGTGAAAACACGAGTAAAATATATATATATATATATATATATATATATATATATATATATATATATATATATATATATCTATAATATATATAAAATGCAACGTCTCTCGGTCTGTCTGTCCGTTAGTGCGCCTATCACTGAAAAACCACTTATCCGATTTACGTACTTTTTTTTAAAAACATACATATGTTCTCTGGCCATGTTATAGGTAGCATAAGGAATGAGCAGTGACGTAAAATAGTGAATGATGTCGGAAATAAGTTTGTCGCTAGCGCGTCCCTTTGCAATACACAGTCTAAACCATTAAATATGGAACAATATTATGTAGCAAAGAATAACTGTAATGTATAATCTATAATATATAAAATACAATGTCTCTCTGTCTGTCTGTCCATTGGTGCGTTTATCACGCGGGAACCACTTATCAGATTTACCTGTCTTTTTTTAAATTCATGCATATATTCTTTGGCCAGGTTATATAATAATAATAATAATCTATATCTATAATATATATAATGCAATGTTTGTCTGTCTGTCTGTCCGTTAATGCGCTTATCCTCGAGAACCACTTATCCGATTTACGTGATTTTTTAAATTCATACATATATTCTCTGACCAGGTTATAGGTATATATTTTATTACATTCCTAACATAAAAATGCGAAAAACTGTGTTTTTTGCATTTTTATGTTAGGAAATCTCGAAAAATAAATGTAATGGAACAATTTTGGTCGGATTTGGATTCAGTGCACCAAGAACCTTCGAAAAAGTATACTCTGGTCTTAGGGTTTGAAAAATGTTGTCCTGTGTAATTTTAGAATTAATAACCAAATAAAAGCCAGTATATTGAGAAATTTGACAGATTCGAAATCAAGAAACCTCAAATGAGAGTATAATCTGAGTTGTTTAATTTTTGTAGCGAAGATTTTGATGATGTAAGTACTACAAGATAATTCATAAAAGTTTAATTTTCAAATTATTATAGTGAAAACAAAATTCTAAATGTTCCAGGGAGTAAAAGTTTTTAAAGCAGGTCTGTGCAGTCGTTGTGCGACGTCCGTCATCCTCAAGACTTTCGATGCATTCGTTTTATTGTTCTCGTACTCTAATAGTGGTTGGTAATTATGTTTATATATACCTCATCCAAGTAAAAAAGCTGTTCGGAAATTTTTAAAAGAATTAAACTATTTGATGTATGAAGTTGAGATTCTGAAGAGATAAATTGAAGTTAATTCTTATATCATCTGCATCTCGTAGGGGTGTAGTAATACATATTTACAAAGAATGTATTGTGATGAACTACTGTGCTCGTGTATAGTTTGCATGTTGAAAGATTGGGCTTCTCGAGAGCTGACACTCGATGGTACTTCAAGCCTTCTCCATTTATTTATACCTTGGGTCGCCCTACCCGAGATCGACTTCGAATTTCTTCTAGTTTCTTCAATCTTCATCACTGCTATTTCCATCAGTTAAATATGCGTAACTTCAGTTATCGTATATAAATAAAACTAAGCGTGAAATTATGATCATGTAATAGTCTCAACATCACATACGAGGCACGTTCCACTCTGATAAAATGCTTCATAACAACTATTTTTCCAAAGACCGGGGTTACGCTCTGTTTCTCCGGCCCGCTGCTTTCTCCTAATAAATTAATCAAATTTGAACTTATCGTTGGGAGACCCGGTATTTCGTATTAAAAATATTCCACCACGAGTATAAAATATATTTTATTTTTCAGGTTCGTCATACATCGTAATCCCTATATATACATTAATTATTTACACCGTAATACTCTGACATTCCAGGAACAAAAGCTTATTTCACCCTGTAATTTGTTACGAATCATTCCTGTGTCCTCTGTCATGCAAAATTATAGTCTTGAGCACCAAAAAGCAAACGTGTTTGCTTTATGTGCCGCACGTGCTAATAGCAGCCCGATGATTCATGAAAAATATCCATAGCAAATCCCAGTGGTGCGAAATAATAAAAGGGAAAAACCTAGTTAATATTTGTAATAAGGTGAAATAATGCCTTAATATACAAACTTACGTAGTTAGGTTTACTTATTTGCTTAAAAATAAAACTAGAAATAATTAAATATAATAAAACGAATCAAGTATTGTGACTGTATTTACTATCAAGCCATTGTGGTTCTAAAAATTTGTGCTTTTAAAGTCATTAATTTATATTTTATCACAAAAAACTCAATATGGCTTAGACCAGCGTTTCTCAACATTTCAGTATTTGTGACCCAATTTTCAAACATAATTTTTATCGCGCTCCCCCCCCCTCATACAATAATAGTGCAATAATGAATTTTCAGTATTTTGATGCTAAAGCTACACTATGACCTTAATTACAAACCTTACAAACTACCAAGAATAAGTAAATTTATTCATACTTGGCAACACATATCTGTTGCGTTGACAAAACTAGAATTGATGCCTCTTTATTGCTCTCTATCACGTCCACCATATCGATAGCGGCTTCGCGAGAAGTTTCGAGTTGTTTCGAACATTCGGCAAGTCTGCCCAAAAGTGTATAAATGCTGCACCTCGTTCAATTACAGCCCGTGTTAGTCGAATTGATCCTTCTACTGCTATCGGATTTATCGTGAATGTGTATGTTGTAATTTACGTGTTAATTTAAATTCAAGGTATTAAGTATTCACGACAGTAAATTTATTCAGAGTCATAGATAAATTTTTAAGTGGGCGTAAGCGAGCAATAGGCGATAGTGAAGCATCAACAAGTGCACAGACGAGCGTGGTTCCGAAAATACAATCAAGAAAATATTCTCAATAATACTTAAATTTAGGGTTTACCAGTACTGAAGGAAATGAAGAGGAAAGGCCCCTGTGTGTTATTTACTCAAAAATCTTGGTAGCAGACACCATGAAACCAAATAAACTTAAACGACATTTGGTAACGCTTTACAGTGAGTACCTTAACAAACCTCGAGAATTCTTCGAATTAAAATTATATGTAAAGCAGAAATCATTTTTAAAAAAACTTTGTGAATGAAAAAGCTTTACTTGCCTCTTACAAAGTTTCATATAAAATAAGCAGATGTAAAAAGCCTCACACCATTGGTGAAGAGCTTGTTTTTGTCAGCAGCAATTGAGATTGTAGAAACCATGTTTAGCGATAATTTTGCCAAACAACTGCTATCCATACCTATATTAAATGATACTGTTCCCCGTCAAATTGGTGATATAGCTAAAGATGTACAGTATCAGCTTTTCGAGAAGTTGCGTGACAAATTGTTTTCAATTCAGCTTGATGAGGCAACAGATAGCAATAAAGATGCTCATTTCATTGCCTATGTTCCATTTTGTGATGGTGTGTCAACAATAGAAGAACTATTTTTCTGCATATCAATAGAACTCAAAGCAACATCACTGGCATTATTTGCTTTCTTAAATGATTTTATAAACGAGACAAGTATGGAGTGGAAAAATTGCGTCGGAATATGTACCGATGGTGCTCATTCAATGTCTGGAAGATTTTAAAGTATACCAGCACTTGTGAAACAAAAATCTCCACTGTGTGTGGACACATTGTATGATTCACAGAGAAGCTCTTGCTTCCAAAGAAATGAGTCCTGCTCTGAATATTTTCCTAGAAGAGGAAACCCGACCGGAAGCCGAGAAGTTTAGAAATAGTTTATTTGTGATGAAATTAAGCTACTTGGACGATATATTCGAGAAACTAAATACCTTAAATCTTCAACTCCAAGGAACAAATACATATGTATTCGATACAAGTGATAAAATTAATGCTTTTTGTAAAAAATTTGAATTGTGGAGCAAAAATGCAAAGCAAAAAAACCTAGAAATGTTTGCAAATGTGGGTGCAGGTATTAAAACAACATGTGAAAGTTATTTTAGTAACCATTGAAAATCATCTAGCTATGTTGACAAAGAATTTTAAAAAGTATTTTCTTACTGACTACAACTTGGTAGTAAGTTACGAGTGGGTTAGGGATCCATTTCAAAATACTCCCGAAGGACTTTCAACTCAAATCTTCATAGACGGCAAGTAGCGAAATCAAAAGACAATTTAATAATAAACAACTCTTTGCATTTTGGGCAGGGGTGAATGATGAGTTTTCTGCACTGACAACAAGAGCATTTCGTATACTATTACCATTTTCAACATCCTACCTTTGCGAAACCGGATTGTCTGCGGTGGCTGCTTTGAAAATAAAATATAGATCTCAACTAAATATAGAAAAAGAACTAAGAGTGTCTATTCCTAATATAAACCATCCTTCGAAAATATTTGCTCTGCAAAGCAAGCCCAAGGGAGTCATTAATAATTATTAAACTTGTTTTTAAATTAGTATTGTTATGTTAATTATTAGAAAAATACATTGTTCAGTACTAATACAGTCCTATTTATAGGTATATTATATCAGTGTAAATGTGTATTTTATTTTTTATTATATCAGAATGTATTTTGTTTTGCTTTCCTTTCAATAAATTATATTAAATGTTTTTAATGAATGTTTTTAATAATAATTTCTTTTCGATATGTTCGCGCTCCCCGAATAGTGTAATCACGCCTCCCCAGTGGGGCTCGCCCCACAGGTTGAGAAACGATGGCTTAGTCCATTCTTGCACTGACAATCGCAAACGATCATTATTAGCGACAATCAATATGACTTTCGTAAACAAAGATAAACAGGAGATCTTCTAACTTATGTAACATGTTCGGAACAACGCCATGAAACATTTTGGAGAATCTCGAACTTCAACGTGAATTGCTTTTTCAACACACGTATCGCTCCTATAGTGCTTAAGGGATTTCCCTGCAGCACGTGTGCGATGCCCATAAAAGAATCTTAACTAAGCAGGTATAACCTTTGATGACATCCTCGAAAGCAAACTGCCGATGTAAAAATTCCCGAGCAACAGGAAGTGAAGGGAACTAAGTAGAATTTAATCTTGCAAAAACCCAGGTAGTCGTTTTTCTAAAATAGTTCATGTTATATAACACGTTATTATTATATCAAAACACTTTATAAATAAAAAGCAACCTGTAATGTTAACCTAGCATTTAATTTCATAAAATTTGTTGAGTCGTCATTCTTGTATCGACACGTAAGAAAAAAGCCAAATAAACAACACAAAACAATCTTTTAATATATTTTTTGTTCAGTTTGAACTTAAATTCCGGACACACGCACTTAGTGGTAAATAGTTGGAACTACTACTATGTACAAAATTAGTTGAATTCAGGGCAAATATTTTAAATCAGAATAACCATTTATTATTACTATTATGTAAAATCTCTGAAGACTAAAATGCCTAAAATTTATATCTGAATTAGATGGTTTTAATATTTGATGGTATTAATGCAATTAAGAACATTATCTTTTGTATGATCTGCAATATTTCAACTTAAACAAGTTTCCTATGATGTCATAACAGTTTTGGCCAAGTCTTTGAAATCTGACGACACCTAACCCACGTAGGTGGTAAACATCCACTGAAAAGAAAAAAACTGCAGTCGCGGCATACACGCTTTAATCTCTAGAATGCGAATAGCAAAGAAGCCGCAAATCTTTCGGTTTTAGAGTAGAGAAATATTTTAATATTTTTTTTTTATCAAATTTATTTCAGAAAGCCGACTGACGGGATCGAAAAAAAAGACCTTCTGTCTGATTTACCTATTTTGATTTTGTGGAGTTCAACGTTCATCAGTGGGGTGCGAAAAAAATATTCATGTCCTTACTTCTTAAGGGGCGTTATTTTCCTTTATCATTGAGAATCGCTATTTAAGGTGAATTTTCTGCAATCAGTCTTGCTTCAAGGAACCACCACGTTTACTACATGCAGTGAATTTCATAACACCCGGTATATTTAAAAATAAAATAAATATATATATATATATATATATATATATATATATATATATATATATATATATATATATATATATATATATATATATATATATATATATATATATATATATATATATATATATATATATATATATATATATATATATATATATATATATATATATATATATATACGAGGCATGTTTTTTAAGTAAGTACCGTTTTGCGATTCCGCCGCCGCAGCGATACGGTCGGCGTTCCGCGCATGCGCGCTGGTAACCTACATCTCATGTCTACGCACTGACGCCATTACAGTCTGATTCTTCATTGTATACGTTGTTTACTGAGTGTTTAAGATGCCTCCGACAATCGTGAGTCCCGCGGATTGTGAAGTACGGGCTGTTATACGATTTCTTAGTGCTAAAGGCGTAAAACCGATCGATATTCATCGTGAGATCTGTGAAGTTTACGGACAAAACATTATGAGTGATGGAATGGTAAGGAAATGGGTGAGAGCATTTAAAGATGGCCGCACAAATGTGCATGATGAAGAACGGAGTGGGCGTCCTTCGGTCGTTAATGAAGATTTGGTGCAGAAAGTAGCCGAAAAGGTGAGAGAAAACAGACGCTTTACAATTTCATCATTGTGCGACTGCTTTCCTCAATATTCTCGTAGTGTTTTGTATCGCATTGTGACCGAGAACTTGAATTACCGAAAATTGTGTTCACGTTGGGTTCCAAAAATGTTGACGGATTTGCACAAAACCCAACGTTTAGGCAGTGCATTGACTTTCCTTGAGCGGTACCACAATGAAGGTGAACATTTTTTAGACCAAATTGTTACTGGTGACGAAACATGGGTGGCCTACGTCACACCAGAATCGAAACAACAATCCATGGAATGGCGACATTCATCATCACCCAAAAAAAGTGAAGTTTAAGCAAACAATTTCTGCCCGCAAAATCATGTGCACAGTTTTTTGGGACAGAAAAGGAGTATTGCTAGTGGAGTTTCTGCCTCGTAATGAGACAATCAATGCAGCGTCTTATTGTGAGACATTGAACAATCTGCGTCGTGCAATCCAGAACAAAAGACGTGGCAAGTTGAGTAAGGGTATCGTTTTGCTGCATGACAATGCCCGTCCACATGTGGCTAATCGGACCAAAGATCTCATCAAATCTTTTAAATGGGAAACTCTAGATCATCCTCCATACAGCCCTGATCTGGCGCCCAGCGACTATCATTTGTTCCTGCACTTGAAGAAGCACCTGGGTGGTCAGCGTCTTCAAGACGATAACGAAGTCAAAATATTTGTGATACAGTGGTTAACAAGTCAGGCGGCAGAATTTTATGAGGAGGGTATTCAAAAACTGGTGCCACGTTATGACAAGTGCCTCAATATTCACGGAAATTATGTAGAAAAGTAGATTAAGGTACAGGCTTTCATGTAAAAATAAAATTATAGCGATATCTTTGCACGTCTTTTTTTAATTCCAAAACGGTACTTACTTAAAAAACATGCCTCATATATATATATATATATATATATATATATATATATATATATATATATATATATATATATATATATATGTATATATATATATATATATATATATATATATATATATATATATATATATATATATATATATATATACGGGGTGCCCCGTATGTATGGAATAATGATTCCACAGCATGTATTAATCAGTGTACCAAAAAAATGTTTAAATAAAAGTTATAGGTTGTTAAACAGCGCACATGCTGACGTTGAGAATAAAATGTTTTGAACTGGCAGTTAAAAGAAATTACGCCATCTTGATTTTTTAAAATGGAAAGCCCTGTATATTATTTTATTTTTGAGTCCTACTGAAAATTCTAGATATTATTTGTCTAACATACCATATGTCTAAATTGCTCTGGAATTACTATCATTTAAAATTAAAAAAAAAAGATAAACAAATTATTAATAAATATTCTAGCTTTATTTTTAAGGTAACAATTGCTCAAAATGTCTACCCTTAACAGTGAGGCAATGACCAAACCTGTCGTAAACAGCCTGAACAGGGTTTTGCAGAGAATCTGGGGTGATCTGTACTACTTCATATTGAATTCTTTGTTGTAAATCTTCTACAGTTTCAGGTCGACTTCGGTAAACTTTGGTTTTCAAATGACCCCATAAAAAAATCGAGTGGCGTAAGGTCGGAACTCCTTGCAGACCATTCTACAGCACCTCTTCTGCCTATCCATCGATTAGGAAATATCTCATCCAAATATCTAGGAACACTGATTTCATAGTGAGGAGTTGTTCCATCCTGTTGATAACACAGTGTCCTGTTAGGGATATCCAAATTAGTTTCATCGGGAAACTGCAAAAGTTGAAATAACTTGCTCTTGTAGTAACGGTAAATACCACTTTCCTGTAAGATTTCCATCGATCAAAAGAGACCAACGATATAACGTCCAGAAATTTCCGCCCACACGTTTACCTTTTATGGTCTTTGAGAATGCCTATCGATTATCCAGTGGAGATTCTCAGTAGATCAGTACCGGCAGTTACTCTTCCGTTAATTCAAAATGTGGAATCGTCGGAAAAAACAATATTATTAATTAGGTTAGGATCATTATTGATTCGTTCCCTCATGACCTAGCAAAATTTAATGCGTCTATCGTATTCATCTTCAGATAGTTCTTGCAATAGAATGGGTTTGTATGGATGCAATTTTTCTTCATTCTGTATACGACTTATATGGTGGTCTAGGCAAAGCTGACGACTGTATGGGGATCTCCTGTAATTTTCAATAAAAGCTCTAACTTTTTATCATCACTTATTTTAACTTTTGAAGGTCCAGATTTAGAATAATCCTTAACATGGCGTGATTGTCTAAATCGTTTTAATGTTTTGCTAACTACGGATTGGGTAATAGGTTCCCGATTCGAATATTCTGCGTTAAAAAAGATCACACACCTCCTGTTGTGTTCTCCTACAGTCTCCGTAACCCACCATCATTAACAAAGTGATTCTTTCAGTTTCTGTTAAATGTACTATTATGATATTACGCCCAAAGTGCCGTTTCACAATAAACGTTTTCGTCCATAAATGCTTTTTGACGTGTTAAATCCTTACCTGACAGCAAGCCTAACTTTTTTATTTGATCTCCTTAATTTCAAATATCAATAATTCCAAAACAGTTAAATTTGGATACATGGTACGTAGGGCTCAAAAATAAAATAATATACAGGGCTTTTCATTTAAAAAAATTTAAAATGGCGTAATTTCTTCGAACTGAGAGCTCAAAACATTTTATTGTCAACGTCAACATGTCCGCTGTATAACACCCTATAACTTTTATTTAAAAATTTTTTGATATACTGATTAATAAATGCTGTGGAATCATTATTCCATTCATTCGGAGCATCCTATATATATATATATATATATATATATATATATATATATATATATATATATATATATATATACAGTCCCTGGCCAAATTATTAGACGCACTGCAAGATTTCATGTAAAATATTAATTACCGAGTGATATTGTACCGTTTTATTATTTTAAATTGATTTGTTTTTTATTTTTATATTATCCAATCAATTACCTATTTATTTGACATAAATAAAACAGCATTAATTTAGAAAAGCATAAGTTTATTAAGTTTTAAAGAAAAGTGAAATTAATGTTAGTAAAAGTCAATATTTAGTTTGAGCCACCTTTAGCCGCTATCAAAGCTTTAATTCTGCGCGGCATGCTATCAATGCAAGATTGTACTGTCTCCTGCATTTGAGGATGATGATTTCACACATGAATAAACTTTTCTAGGAGCTGGGTTTTGTTGGTAATCACATCTTTAGCCACTTCTCTTTTCATCAGCTCCCACACATTTTCAATGGGGTTCATACCCGGCCAATCCAACAGAGGGATATTTTTTTCTGCCAAAAAAGCTTTAACAGACCGAGCAGTGTGGCAGGGAGCTCCATCTTGCATGAAAGTGAATGGTTCCCCATTTGGAAACCATTCTCTGAGCTGCGGAATCAACCGATTTTGTAATACTTCTTTGTACTGATCTTGCCTCATTATTCCTTTGACGACGTATAGACGTCCAGTGCCCTTGCCGCTGATGACTGACCAAATCATCACTTTGGTGGGATGTTTAACCGTCGGGACGACACAATCAGGATGAAACTTTTCTCCATGACGCCGACACACATACTGAGCTTTATTCTGCAAAATTTCGAATGTGCTTTCGTCACTGAAGCAGACCTGTCAAAAATAGGAAAAATATATAAACTTCAATGTTTATTTGCTTTATTTAACTGAAAATGATAATAATGTATCAATTATTGATTAAATTGCTGTATCTTACCGATCTCCAGAAGTCCACATCTTTGTCTTGCCATTGTTTGGCCCACGTCAGGCGCTTTGCTTTCATTGCAGCTGTTAACTTGGGCTTCCTGGCGGGGCGACAGGCCTTAAAATCTAATTCTTTTAATTTTCTTCGAACAGTGCGCTCAGAAGCATTTACGCTAGCATCCTGGAGTTGTGATTTTATTACCTTTGTGGTAGCAAATCTGTTTTCTACACAAATTTTCTTCAAACATCTCTCTGACCGTGAAGTGAAAATTGGTTTTCTACCGCATCTTTTCTTTCTTTTCGGGCTTAATTCCTTCCCTGACTCAATTTTCTTTTTTATGCGTCGTACACTAGCTTCAGAAACCTCCAATCTTCGTGATATTTCTCGGTTTGTAAATGTTTTCGCAATCACAAGGGCCTTCACTTCAGCTTTTTTACGTGGTGAAAGATCGCCTTTTCTACCCATAATAAAAATAGTCCAATTACTTTTTTAAAAACACTGCATACAAAATAAACTAATAACTGAGTAGTATAAAACTGTTAAACAAACAATCACAGTCCATAAAGCCACAGAAACACGTCCGTACCTGACTCGATTCCGATCGCGACTGATACAGATTTGTACTTGTTTACGTTCATGTATCACTTTGTCAACACAGTGTTGCCATACGTTAAAAATAAATACAAATATGTAGTCTACAACAATTCTTTTAAATAAAAATCAATAATATTGTAGTTTAAATATACCATTATTGCATAAAAACTCTTAAGAAACATAAAATTACTAAGAAAAATACAGTGCGTCTAATAATTTGGCCAGGGACTGTATATATATATATATATATATATATATATATATATATATATATATATATATATATATCAAAAAGGTCAACTAAAAGACGATGAAATACAGTAGAACAGAAAAGTCTAGCATTGCCGAACATGCCCTTGAAGCTGATCATACTGTAACATTAGATAATCTAAGATTAAATAAAAATGTATCTGATAGGAGATTGTTGAACGCATACGAAAGAATGAACATTATAAAATGTAAAAGTAGTTTAAATGAGGAGAGAGGGCCTATTCCTTAGAGTCCCCTCTACTGGTTACTTGATGGGAACTAATGGCCTCGCCTATGCTATTAGTTCCGCCTGAGTAATTCAGGTGTTAGGCTAAGTATAAATAGGGTACAATTGTAGTTTAGCTTTAATCAATCATCGCTTCTGATGAAACTAATATGGTTAGCGAAACGCGCGTCGAGTGCAAAAATAAAGTATTTGGTGTAGTGGTGATATATACCGAATAATATGAATATATGTAAAAAAGTCTACTTGCTTATGTTACAGCTAGTCTTGTAGTTACGTATTTGTACTATTCTAAGAAAGGAGGAAACATCAACCACTGTACAAAGCCCAGTTTATTGCGTGGCATTACATATTTTTGAGCACACCCTTTGTCACTAATTAAAAGGCTAAATATACCAGCTCTTACTATTCAGAGTTTTGCAGGATATGTACGCTTCCAGTTTTAAATTGTATGCGGATTTACTTTGGACCGATTTATGGCGCAATAAACATGCATTAGGAAGAGGTCGTGAAAGTGTTATTGTGCTTATCTTTTTGACACTAGAGCTAGTTTCTAATTGTTTAAAATACTTACAGTAATAAGGCCGCTGTAGGTAATCCATAGTGTTAGAATTTTAATCAATTAAAACGCGTATCTAATAATCGTTAATAAAATAAAAAACATAGCTTTGCACTATGTTTGATTTATGTTTAGAACACAGCGTCATATATAACGAGATTGTTCATTTTACATATCACGAGATTCCTTATGGCAAATATCATGAGATTTTTTTATGGTCATTACAAGAATTTTTCTTGATATCGTTGTCGATATAATAAACAAACTTTAAGCATAATTATTTGTAGTGAAGCATGTAGGTGGCAGTAGGGTGAGGGATGAATAGAGGGTTTATTTGATAATAAATATGGTTTTATATCCTTTTCAGGGTTTTTGAGTTACGGAGTTTCTAAATTATAATATTTTTTCATTATTTTCAATTATCTATAGTCAAAGGTATGTATATGCGGTTAATGAGATAAAGCAGGGGTTCAGAGATGTTGCTTCGCATATATCGTGCTATAAGTCGTTTTTAGGGTTTCCAGAGTCGAGGAATCTGAAAACCGTATCATTTTTTAATTTTATAGAGCCAAAATTATAGGGCTTGTGAGGGGAGGGAAAAGGTTAAAAGGGTTGTTTCGTATGTATGTGTTATGCATGCTATGTAGAGTAGACATGAGTCAATTTAATGCAGTTTTCCTATGCTCGCACTAGGAAAATCTCTGTATATACGCATTGCATTGCCGTAGCTAGATCAGGGGGCAGGGAGGAACGGAGATATACATAGTGTTTCGTGAAAAAAAGGTAATCTTACCCAGAAACTCTAGAATTTAAATCCCTTCCAACACAGTAACCTATAAATCGATACTTGGAGGGGGGAGGGGAAATTTACCACCAGAAAGAATCTTTACCTGCAGTGAAATTCTTAAAAGTTACAATCAATTTGAAAATCGGTGACCGTCGTTGGGTCACATCTATAATATATATATATATATATATATAAAATGCAACGTCTTTCTGTCTGTCTGTCTGTCTGCCTGTCTGTCCGTTAGTGCACTTATCACTGGAGAACCACTTATCCGATTTACGTACTTTTTTTTTAAAACATACATATGTTCTCTGGCCAGGTTATAGGCCATATTTTATTACGATAGGTAGCATAAGGAATCAGCAGTGACGTAAAATAGTGAATGAGGTCGGAAAAAAGTTTGCCGCTAGCGCGTTCGTCTGCAATACACTGCCCAAACTATTAAATATGGAACAACATTGTGTAGCAGAAAATATCTATAATCTATAATATATATAAAATGCAATGTCTCTCTGTCTGTCTGTCTGTCCATTAGTGCGTTTATCACGCGAGAACCATTTATCCGATTTACCTGTCTTTTTTTAAATTCATACATATATTCCTTGGCCAGGATATATAATAATAATAATAATAATAATCTATATCTATAATATATATAAAATGCAACGTCTCTCTGTCTGTCTGTTTGTCCGTGCGCTTATCCCTCGAGAACCACTTATCCGATTTACGTGATTTTTTAAATTCATACATATATTCTCTGACCAGATTATAGACATGTATTTTATTATATCTATAATACATATAAAATGCAACGTATCTCTGTATGTCTGTCTGTCTGTCTGTCCGTTAGTGCGCTTATCACTGGAGAACCACTTATCCGATTTTCGTACTTTTTTTTTTAAAAACATACATATGTTCTCCGGCCAGATTATAGGCTATATTTTATTACGATAAGTAGCATAAGGAATGAGCAGTGACGATAATAGCGAATGAAATCGGAAAAAAGTTTACCGCTAGCCCGTTCTCTTGCAATACTGCCTAAACCACTAAATATGGAACAATATCATGTAGCAAAGAAGATCTATAATATATATAAAATGCAACGTCTCTCTGTCTGTCTGTCTGTCCGTTTGTGCGCTTATCACTGGAGAATCACTTATCCGATTTACGTGCTTTTTTTTTAACATGCTAAACCATTAAATATGGAACAATATCATGGAGCAAAGAATATCTATAATATATATATAAAATGCAACGTCTCTCTGTCTGTCTGTCTGTCTGTCCGTTAGTGCGCTTATCACTGGAGAACCACTTATCCGACTTACGTGTTTTTTTTTTAAACATACGTATGTTCTCTGGCCAGGTTATAGGATATATTTTATGACGTTAGGTGACATAAGGAATAAGCAGTGACGATAATAGTGAATCAAGTCGGAGAGAAGTTTGTCGCTAGCGCGTTCTCTTGCAATACACTGCCTAAAGCATTAAATATGGAGCAATATCATGTAGCAAAGAATATATATACATATATATATATATATATATATATATATATATATATATATATATATATATATATATATATATATAAAATGTAACGTCTCTCTGTCTGTCTGTCTGTCCGTTAGTGCGCTTATCACTCGAGAACCACTTATCCGATTTACGTGTTTTTATAAATTTATACATATGTTCTATATAATTCGATATAAGCCTAGATAATGGGAGATAAGGTGGGATAATGGGAGATAAGGAGAAGTACTGGGAGATAAGTCGAGATAAGCCTCGATAATGGAAGATAAGGTGAGATAATGGGAAATAAGTATAACGGGAGATAAGGAGAAATAATGGGAGATAAGCAGAGATAAGTCTAGATAATGGAAGTTATGGTGTAATAATGGGAGATAAGGAGAAATAATGGGAGATAAGGAAAAATATTGCGAGATAAGTCGAGATAATCCTAGATAATGGGAAATAAGGTGAGATAATGGGAGTTAAGGAGAAATATTGGGAGATAAGGAGAAATAATGGGAGATGAGCAAAGATAAGCCTAGATAATGGAAATTATGTAGAGATAATGGGAGATAAGCAGAAATATTGGTAGATAAGGAGAAATAATGGGAGATATTTTATTACGTTAGGTAACATAAAGAATAAGCAGTGACGATAGTAGTGAACCAAGTCCACGCGAGCGGAGCCGCGGGCCCGGCTAGTTTTTTATAAATAATAACCCGAAAAGCAAAAGGCTCTGTTCCTAAAGGTCATATTTCCTACATCCTGAGAGGCAAGGGTTACGCCACCCTGTACACTAATTTTCGGCATTTATACACAGGCATTCTGATAGCAAAAACGAATATTATACGCAAATACTGTCAGTAATTAGTATTGTTTATAAATACCACAATGTAATTTAGAATCCACGTTGCGTTAAATAAAATTTTAATGCGAAATACATATTATGGACTTTATGTTATCAGCTGCATTGCGCAGGGGAATATACTGTGAAAAACTGGGACAAAATTAAAACTATCTGTAATAGATTTTTGTTTAATTAAGAATTTTCTTATTTCTACCACTCTAGAAAAAGAATCGTTTTTTTTTTTTAATGGTTACCAAATAATGAGAGCTAATACCAAATACTAAAAAAAAGGCCAAGTACAAGTCGAACTTGCTAGATTAGTGCCGCGTACGGTAAGTGCTTTTAAAATAAAATAAAATCCTTCCTTAGGCTAAGCTAATTAGGTCCCTGGCATCTTAAGACCCAATATGTATTTTCTCGTTTTTCCCTAGTCAATAATGTATAGTAGTTGCAGCATCTTAGCTACCTAATATCCAATAAATCAATCTAGCTCAGTCTAGAATCTAGTAATAAAAGTGTAAAACAAATAAAATAAAATTATTTTCGTGCAGCACCCATTCATGTATGTACTAAAAAGTATATTAACAAAACTGCCACCATTTTGTCAAGGAAAATAATTTTCATAGTTTTTTTTATACCAGATAAATTATCTAAGGTAATAATTCACTCGTGATAATTTTCGTTCAATCTATACCTTATAAAGAATATTTCAGAATTTTTTCGAAACTACCCTACTATCTCTACATAATATTTCTCCCCCTAAATATGACTATCCACTACACTGTCCCCCTGTCGATCTCTCCATGCTCTCACCAAGGAAAACGGAAACTTCAAACCTATTACTTAGACAAACATTTCCGGAAAGAATAGCAACTCACTATCCCAATTACATCCTATTTTATACCAATGGATCCAAAACAAACAAGGGGGTAGGAGCTTTCTTCTGCACTTCTCAAACCAACAAAATGTTTAAACTCTCATCGTATACTTCTATTTTTTCAGCTGAGCTTTTAGCAATTAAAGAGGCCATACGCCACGCTCTAACTCTCAGATCTGCTACACGCATACTAATTATCTCTGACTCCCACAGCGCTCTTACCTCTATAAAATCTCAAAAACTAAAATACAACTATGTTCGCCAGATCTTGGACCTATGCTATATTGCAAAATTAAAACATCGCAAAATTGCTTTCTACTGGATACCCAGTCATATTGGCATCAGAGGTAATGACAAGGCCCACCTATATGCAAAACTAGCAATAGAGAGAGACACCACAGGATGGGGTGAAAACCACCCCAGAGATTTCAACTCTCTCCTTAATCATATCTTTCGTTCCTTATTCCAACTTGACTGGGACCTAATACCGCCTGACAATAAACTATGGCCTACCAAACCTTTGGTCTACCGTCCCCTAAACTCCTTGAATATGACTAGAAAGGAAAATATCCTCATGCCATTGGCCATAGGACATACTTATAGTACCCATAGACGCCTTTTACAAAATGACCAAGCCCCTACATGCCTCTTGTGCAATTCTCCTTTGACAGTCTCCCATATAATTGAGACTCCACACCTCAAACCTATCAGAGACAAACACCAAATTCCATCTAACCTATCGATTTTAATAACATCATTCGATTCACTCCATGCTAATATTAAAAATTATCTAAAAGAGATTAACTTCATCGTATAACTATCCAAACACATATAGGGGCGCTAAATGACCTAGCAGTCGATGCGCCTTGACCCCATAACATCCATCCATCCATCCATCGAAATTTTTTGATTGGTTCTTTTCGAGATGCGAGAGGAACAGTAATTTTTTGCCATTTTTAGTGTTCCGTACGGAACACTTATAAGATCACTTCGGTGTCTGTCTGTCTGTCTGTCTGTCTGTCTGTCTGTCTGTCTGTCTGTCTGTCTGTCTGTCTGTCTGTCTGTCTGTCTGTCTGTCTGTCTGTCTGTCTGTCTGTCACACCCAATTTTCTCCGAAACTATTTGACATAGAAAGGTGAAATTTGGTAATAATATAGGAATTGATGGCCTCATCAGAGCCATGTAGTTTTGAGAATTAAATTTTGACTTAAGGGGTTAGTTTTGGGGGGTGAAGTCGAAAGTGAAAAAAAAATTTTTGTACTAGGTCATCGAGTGTGGTGTCAAATGAAAGCTTGTGAAAATACGAGTAAAAAATATATACATAATATTATACTTGCGCGCACTTTTCTTTGTATTATTTTTAAAAATTCGCGAAAAATCGCTGTCCCGGGCCTTATCTCGAAAAGTACTTATCAAAAAATTTCGAAAAAAATTCTGGAATATTCTCCACGGGGTGTAGGTTGAACGAAAATTATCACGAGTGCATTACCTTTAATAATTTATATGGTATATAAAAAAAACAAAAATTTCAAGGTCATCAGATTTCAGTAAAGATTGGAAACAAACTTTGTTGAAAACTCATTTGGGGTGTGTTTTGTGAAGTCACTAATAATTTTATACCACCGTAACATAAATTTCGACTTAAGCGGTTCGTTTTGAGGGGTGAAATCGGAAGTGAAAAAAAATTTTTTTTACTAGGTCATCGAGTGTGGTGTCAAATGAAAGCTTGTGAAAACACGAGTAAAATATATATATATATATATATATATATATATATATATATATATATATATATATATATATATATATATATATATAATGTAATACTTACACACACTTTTCTTCGTATTACTTTTAAAAAATCGCTTTCCCCTACCTTATCTCGAAAAGTACTGATTAAAAAAATTTTGAAAAAATTCTGGAATATTCTCCATGGGGTATAGATTGAACGAAAATTTATCACGAGTGCATTACCTTTAATAATTTATTTGGTATATAAAAAAAAAAATTTCAAGGTTACCAGTTTTCAGTAAAGATTGGAAACAAAATTTGGGGTGTGTTTTGTGAAGTCACTGATCATTTTATACCACCCTAACAAAAAATTTTATTTTAAAAAACAATCAACGTACGGAACACTAATTGTGCAAGTTCAACTTGCACTTGACCGGTTTTATTTTAAATAATACCAAGAAAAGTTCTTTTAAGTATTACCTCATATATATTTTTGACTCCATAAGTCAAACTTTAACTTTAAACATGACACGGCTCTCATTGGGCCATCAATTCCTTTATTGGCGCCAAATTTCAACTTTCTATTTCAAATAGTTTCGGAGAAAATCGGGTGTGACAGACGGATACCGAAGTAATCCCATAAGTGTTCCGTACGGAGCACTAAAAAGCAACTATATTGCTATTCGTCATATAAGTATTAATTTTTAACAGCAATTAATTTAAAAATTTTGGAATAATATTTTTTGAAAACTGAAGAATGCTCAATGTTGGCCAGTTACTTTCTAGGGAAAGTGGTAAAAAGTAGTAAAAGCTTAATATTACTATCAGACTGCTTATCAAAAAACCCATTTTAAAGTAGTTATAACTCAAAACAGATGCGCTGATCAGGTATCTGTCATCATACTAATATTGATTAGACGAAAATTTCTTCCCCAAGCCAATTTCTAAGATTAGAAAACATAAAAAGTCACTTAGAACCAAATTCAGGGAATATTGCTATTATAACGGCCGATGTATGAGCAGACGCATCGTCTTGGTGAAGGAGCACTTTTTTGCGCGCTAATTTTGTTCGCTTCTGCTAACTTACTATTCAAACGGTCCAATAAAGGTACGCAAAATGAGCCAGACACTGTTCTACCCTTTTCCCAATAGTCAATCATGATGATGTGAGTCTCAAAAATCAGTTACCATCACTTTTTCCGCTGATAAAACGGTTTTCGCGCTATTCGGTGCACTTTCACCTTCTCCAACCCTTCGTTTTAACTTCTGTCTCGTCTCCGGGATGTAATGGTGGCTCCGCGTTTGCTCTATAGTCACAAAATAATGATAGAAGTCTTTCAAATTACGGTGCACCGTTCCAATAACTATTTTGAAATGCCCTTTCTCGTGGATTTTCGATCTTGAATCAACAAACGTGGTAGGCATCAGCGTTTTCATTTTTAGAACTCCATGCAGGATATTATGTACCCGTTCATACGAGATGCCTGCCATCTAAGCAATTTTACGAAGCTTAATGCGACGATCTTCCATCACGATACCATAAATTTTATCAACCATTTCTTAAGAAGAAGGCGTTCTGAACATGCAGTATCTGCAGTGCTCGTATGGCCATCTTTAAATTTAAAATCTTAAATTTTATCCAGTAATAAAAGTGCTGCTGCAGACGTCATATGAACTTCCTTCAGATCTACTTGGGACGCAGTCCACTTTTTTAGATAAAAATGTTTTATTAGTGGACGATAACTGTCCACTGGTGGTGCTTGCTAACTCCTAGGTAGTCGATCGTGTTTATCATGATGTATTGTTCGCCAAGCTGCATGTATGTGGTACAGGGGAATGGATACGCTTATAACTCGAAATTCATCAACGATGGTGCTAAGTAAATAACACTTAATGACAGTTCTAACACCGTTACTATCAACACTAGTGGACTCCAGAGCTTCGTAATACCTTCTACCATCCTTGCTTTATACTAACGATTTGCCGAAAAGGAACAAAAATTTAACTACTGGTTTGATTGATAATAGCAAGTTTTCATTTACCTCTGAAAGCTGAAATACCCAATACCAAAGTAAATATTTAACGGAGAGTTATGTAGATTATCAAAGACAAGGATAAGGCTTATTCAATAGTTATTGTTAAAAGCTTGTTCTTTGATCAAGTTAGTGGTGGTATAGTTAGTTTAGTTGTTGCGACGTCCAATCTCTATTCTTTGAGTCATTTCATAGATCTTCCAGGTTTCCTTTCTTAATTTGCTTGTTTATTCCCTCTCTCCAACTTGTTCTCGGTCAATCTCGTTTTGTCCTGCCTTCTGGTTGCCATTCTAATATTTGTGTACAAACCATATAAGTTGTTTGGTTAGAAGGTCTTCTGTAATACTGTGTTTGATTTCCATGATTTCTTTAATACGTTGGTTGGTGACTCTTTCTCTTCTGGATATTCCTGCTGTTCTTCTCCAGATGTCCATTTCCATTGCTTTCAGCGTGGCTAATGCTCTTTCCTTTAGAGGTGTACAATCTACTTTACTATGATTTCATATATTCCCTTTTTGTTGATTTCATTTATAGATTTATCCCGTATAATGCTGTTTAGCAGTTTAATGGCCTTTCATCCTGCCGTATTTCCCTCTCGTATTGCCCGGTCGAGTTATCCATCCTCCGAAATTTTTATACCCAGATACTTGTAGTCGCCGTAGTCTTTTATCGTGATTTAATCATTCAATATAAGATCTTTTTGTTGTCCTCCAATACATAGATATTCTGTCTTCTTTATATTGACTTCTAAACACCAATCTTCTTATTCGTCAAATAGTTTTCTCGTCATGTAGTTCGGGTCGTAGCGATCTTGAATTATTACCATTCGGCCATCCCCGAAGCATAACGTGGACAACATGGTGTTAGTTAAAGGTATCCTCATTGATCTGCTTCCATCTCTTTAGTATACTTTTCAGATTTATCTTTAAAAAGGTTGGTAATAAGCAGTATCCTTGCTTCAGACCATTTTTTTTTATGGGTCTAGCACACGTGCTACAGGGAAGTCTCTAAAGCGCTACAGGAGCGACAAGTGTGCGGAGAAAGCGATTTACGTTGTTCTTGAATCTCTGTAGACTGTACTCGGTGGGAAACACAGTCCTGGGCAAACTATTCCACAGGGATGATGTTCTCCATATAAAAGACTACTTGAAAAGCGTTGTACGAGGAGTAACAAGCTGAACCTCATACGGATGTGAAGAATTAGCGCGACGTGTACTTCTAACATTCACCGCTTTGAAAGGAATTAAGCGGGCCATATCCTTCGAACACTTTCCATGAAAGTACTTGTAGAATAGGCTCAAGTCGTCAACCGTTCTTCGATGTTCCAGCGAATCAAGGCCGACGGTCAGTCCCGGGTCTCGAGTCAGACGAACAGCTCTTCTCTGAATAGAATCCAACAAAAGCGGAGCTCCAAACATGGGAGCAGTATTCCATAGTTGGTCGAATTTGAGCTTTGTAAAGAATTAACAGTTGTGGAGTGTAAAGCTTTCTGGTTCGAAATAATATTCCTAACTTTTGAGAAGCTCTCCTTGCTATGCCTGCAACATGTTCATGCCAGGACATATTTGCTCCCAAATTAACGCCCAACAAATTGAGTGACGATGTTAGAGGAATAGAGTTGACGTAATAAATCCTGGTGTTGGTCGTATTGTGTTTTGATAGCTTTAATTAATTCTATATTAATATTAGTACTTTCCAATGTGTGTTCCAGTAAGTGGACTTCTTGGTTTCGTGCCATCTTTTTTTCTATTGATTAACTCAAGGAGAAAATGTGGACCGTCCCGTCCAAAAGCCTGCTCGTTCTTCTGCTTCGAAATCTTGATATTCCTTCTCCATTTTGTTATTTAAAACTTTTTCATAGATTCTACTCATGAATGCAGTAACAGCTATTCCGCGGAAATTATCGCAATTGTTTTTGTTCCCTAGTGAAATTTTAACTAAACTTTTTAGCAGGCGACCGAGATAGTCTCTAAGTGTTAGAATAGGAAAAAATTTCTAATTTTTTGCTTCAAGCGCTTACAGGATATTATAGTTTATGGCATGTTTGTAGGCTAGATATTTGGAAGTATCACAGTCTTAATTTAACTACGAAATAAGTTCATCAGATTGACCTCTATAGTATGAATATTGATATATGATCGATAGAGTCAATACATTTTACTACTTGAGTACCACAATAAATAAACCACGGGACCACTCATTGCAGAATAGAAAAGCGAAAGCAACCTACACAAAAATGCTCTCAAATGCTCCGTCTTTCTGGTGCTTCTGTATGGGGCGGAGTCTTAGACTGTAACTACGACAGCATGTAAAAGGTTGGAAGCATTCGAGATATGGCTCTACAGGCGCATGCTTAGAATATCTTGGACAGAGCACACTACCAACAAGAGAGGGCCAGATCTTTTGAACAAAGACTTAGAAATTGTTAATACAATTAAAAGAAGAAAATTCGAATATCTGGGCCAGGTGATCAGAAACGAGGAAAGATATGGTCTGCTCCAACTGATACTGCAGGGCGAGGTGGACGGAGGAAGAGGACCAGACAAGAGACGTGTTTCGTGGCTGAAAAACCTGCAAATATGGTTCTCAACAACAACAGGACTATTCCGGGCAACTGTAAACAAAGCCCTAATATACATTATGATCGCCAATATCCGATAACAGGTCGGCACTAGAAGAAGATGAAGAAGTATGACTATACTTATTTAGTTTAAGGAAATATTAGTTAAACTTAAAGTTTATTTAGAAATAGTGGTGGGTAGTTTACAAAATTTTAGTTCCTTCAATGCTGGGTAAAATTTTATGTAACACGATAGTAAAGTAATTGTAATATTTTTTTTTCATTATTTTGTATATAAAATTTCCAAATATTGCGGAAAGTTTTAAAAGCGAATTTTCTCCCTGTATACTAACTATAATCACTTATTTGGATTGCTATTCTCGGATATCCTAGAATAGGAGGTATTATCTCAGATTAGTCAAGCTGTAGGTATAACATTCCTGTAAGCCAGCAATAAAGGTGTAAGCTTACTTTACACGAATGATCATGTAACCTACCAATGTCTTTAACAATATCAGCGTCTCTGGATACTTTTGAAGGTCTTCTATGATAATGGTTGACAATCATCGCCCATAGTCAATTCCAGTATCCTATAGACTCCATCCTTCGTTCTAAGATCGATAGAGGGTGATAATTTTTGCTAACAATATACATTACACAAAATTACCTTTTAGCACCGGTTTTGGCCGCATTTTTAGTGAATTTCCCCCTTTGTTGAGCTGTTTAAGTTAATTTTAAATTTAGGTATATTATGTTCCTACATTATATATTATTAACAAAAGAGGTGAATTATGCAAATAGTGATTGATGTTGTTAAATGTATAATTTAATTAATTGAAAATATTTGAATAGCTGTACGTAATTAGTATATGTAAAACAAATTTTAAATTATGAAAATATTGATAAAAATTCCTTGTTGCATGTAAATTTATATTATGAAACATCGAAATATCTCGTTCTGCTAACCCAATAAGTACACTGGAATGCTGGGTCCATCTGAAACCATTGATTATTCATCTCTGTCTGTCTGTCCGTTAGTGCGCTTATCACTGGAGAACCACTTATCCAATTTACGTGTTTTTTTTTTTTTTAAACATACATATGTTCGCTGGCCAGGTCACAGACTATATTTTTTACGTTAGGAAGCATAAGGAATGAGCAGTGACGATAATAGTGATTGAAGTCGGAAAAAATTTTGCCCTAGCGCGTTCTCTTGCAATGCACAGACTAAACTATTAATATGGAACAATATTATGTAGCAGAGAATATCTATAATCTATAATCTACTATATATATAAAATGCAATGTCTCTCTATCTGTCTGTCTGTCCGTTAGTGCATGTATCACGCGAGAAACCACTTATCCGATTTACGTGTCTTTTTTTAAATTCATAAATTCTTTGGCCAGGTTATATAATAATAATCTATATCTATAATCTATTATATATATAAAATGCAACGTCTCTCTGTCGGTCTGCCTGTCCGTTAGTGAGCACATTCCTCGAGAACCACTTATCACAATTATGTGATTTTTTAAAATTGATATATATGTTCTCTGACCAGGTTATAGATATATATTTTATTATATTAGGTAACATAAGAAATAAGTAGTGACGATAATAGTGAATCGAGTCGGAAAAAAGTTTGTCGCCAGCGCGCTCTCTTGCAATACGTTGCCCAAACCGTTAAATGTGGAACAATATAATGTAGCAAAGAATATAATATATATATATATATATATATATATATATATATATATATATATATATATATATATAATGCAACGTCTCTCTGTCTGTCTGTCTCTCTCCGTTAGTGCACTTTACGTTTTTTTTTTTTAATTCATACGTATGTTCTTTGGCCAGGTTATATAATAATAACAATATATATCTATAATATATATATATATATATATATATATATATATATAAAATGCCACGTCTCTCTGTCTGTCCGTTGGTGCGCTTGTAAATTGAGAACCACTTATCCGATTTACATGATTTTTTTAAATTCATACATTTGTTCTTTGGCCAGGTTATCTATAAATCTTCCATAATATATATAAAATGCAACGTCTCTCTGTCTATCTGTCTGTCTGTCCGTTAGTGCGTTTATCACTCGAGAACTACTTGTCCGATTTACGTGTTGTTTTTTTCAAATTCATACATATGTTCTCTCCGGGTTACATGAGTATAATATAATATTCTATAATCTATAGTATATATATAAAATGCAACGTCTCTCCGTCTGTCTGTCCGTTAGTGCGCTTACCACTCGAACAACTTATCCGATTACGATACGATATATTTTATTACATTAGGTAATATAATAGGCAGTGACGATAATAGTGAATCATGTTGAAAAAAGTTTTATATATATATATATATATATATATATATATATATATATATATATATATATATATATATATATATATATACAAATATATATATATATATATATATATATATATATATATATATATATATATATATATAAAAGGCAAGGTATCTCTGTCTGTCCGTTAGTGTGCTTATCATTCGAGAACCACTTATCCGATTTACGTGTTTTTTTATAAAATATATATGTTCTCTGGCCAAGTTTTAGGATGTATTTTATTACATAAAGTAACATAAGAAATATGCAGTGACGATAATAGTGAATCAAGATCACGCGATCGGAGCCGCGGGCACGGCTAGTGTTATTATATACAAAAGTATTCATTCAATCTACATTTTATGGAGAATATACCAGAATTTTTTCGAAATTTTTTGGAAAGTACAGGTTGCGGCGCTTAACTTCCACCGTATAGCAGTTCCGCTCTAGGTCGTTGTTGACGATCGTAAAACCCACATACTTCTAGTAAACAATCATAACCTCGAAATGACCGAGTCAGTGCGAACAAGTGCGAAGTACAACCGAAGAGCCTCAATTATCGAAAATCTTCACGCTGGACGTTCGGCAACTGAAATAATTGGTTTCTTCGGGTACCCGAGATCAACTATGTACGACATGAGGCGTGTATGTGTATCAACAGGATGGTGCACCGGCACGCAAGAGCCATTTAGTCCAAAACTGGTTATCGAATAACGTGGACATGTTCTGGTCTAAAGAGTTCTGGCCTTTTAATAGCCCGGATTTGAACCACCTCGACTATTATGTTTGAAGCGTAATCGAAAGAATTACTAAGTCCAGACACCCTAATGTGGCATATTAACGATCCGCTATCGAAGCAGAATTTGCCAATATGGACAGCCACTCTTGATAGGTCACAGAACTAACATGCATATTTTTTAAGTTTTAAATTAAATTTTCTTTTAAAAAAAATTTTAATTTGTAAGATTTAAGCGCCGCACCCTGTACTCTTCGAGATAGAGTGGGCTGACAGCGATATTTGGATTTTCTTTTTTTAAATAATATAAAGGAAAGTTTGTGCTAGAACTACCTTATATAGATTTTTGAACTCGTGCTTTCACAAGCTTTCACTTGACTTCTCACTCAATGACTTTGAAAACAAATTTTTCACTTTCCATTTCATCCCTCAAAACTAACATCTTAAGTCAAAATTTAACTTTTAAGACTATACAGCCGTGATTAGGCCATCAATTTCTACATTCGTGACAAATTTCAACTTTCGATGTTTCGGAGAGAATCGGCTGTGACAGACGGACAGACCGACACCGAAATTATTCCATAAGTGTTATGTTTTTTAATTTTGATATGGAACACTAATAACTCAATTTTTAGATTCCCAGACTTCAAGAACCCTGAAAAAGACGTATAATAGGAAATTCACAAAGCAACCTCTCTAAATTCCCATTTTACGCCATAATACCTTATTTGTTTTACCATAAATAATTGAAAATAATAAAAAAAACCTTGAAAAGAAATAAACCTCCCCACTTTATTAAACCCTTACATATTTGATCACAAATAGTTGAAAATAATGAAAAAAAATAATGTCAGAATCATAAACTCCACGCACCCTGAAAATGGTGATATTTAAGAAGCTACTCCTGTAACCTCCTCTCCCACCTCACTAATCCCAAAACAAATAACTGAAAATTCCGAAAAAATAAGACAGATTGCTAAACTCCAAAATCCCTATGAATGCGGGTTTTTTTTCTAAAAAAAAACATGTTAAATTCGGAAGAATGATAAAAAGTGCTTTAATCAAAGTATGGTCCATCGCTTGTTATACATTTTTCCCATCTTTCGGGCAATTTGTGAATACTACGCCAGTAACAATCTTCCCCTTTTGCTGCGAACCATTGATCGATCCATTTTTTCACATCTTTGTACGAACCAAAGCGCTGCTCAGCAAGTGCATGACCGATCGATGCAAACAAGTGGTAATCGGAAGGAGCTAAGTCTGGTGAGTAAACCGCATGGGGTAGAACTTCCCAGCTGAATGCTTCCAACGTGTCGCGAACTGGTTTTGCCGTATGTGATGGAGCAATGCCATGAAGAAAAATGACTTTGTGTTGCCTCTTTCAGTATTCTAGCCTTTTTTTAAGCAGCGAACAGTTCAAATCGGTCAATTGCTGTTGGTAACGTTTAGTATTAACCGTTTCCTCAGGTTTTAATAGCTCATAATAGACCACGCCTCTTCGGTCCCACCAAAAACAGAGCATCGTCTTTCTGCCAAAGCGATTCGGTCTTGCGGTCGATGTGGATGGTGCGCCTGGATCTACCCATGATTTTTTGCGCTTAGAATTCTCAAAATAAATCCACTTTTCATCCCCTGTAACTATACGTTGCAAAAACGACTTCCTTTTGTACCGGGCGAGCAAAATGTCACATGTGTTTTTGCGCTTTTCCATTTGCCTGTCGTTCAACTCATGTAGTACCTATCTACTGGTCTTCTGAATCTTTCCCATCTCTCATAGCCTATTGGAAACAGCTTGTTGACTAACGCCTAATGGCTCGGCAAGTAGTTTTTGTGTTTGCGAATCATCTTCGTCCAACAATGCTTGCAATTCCACATCTTCGTATTTTTTTGGCGGTTTTTCCACGTTCCTTGTCTGCAACATCGAAGTCACCACTTTTGAAACGCCGAAACCATCGTTCACACGTATCTTGCGATGGAGCATGTTCACCATAAGCTTCTCGAAGTAATCGGTATGATTCAACAGCAGTTTTCTTCAAATGAAAACAAAAATTAAATGCTGTCCGCGAATGCTCTTTGTTCGGTATAAATTTCAACATATTGAACACAACAATACAACACTATGCACACACTTTTCCAATTTATCACTCGTGCGCGTCTGACATTTGTTGAAGACACAACAAAATGGCGTAGCGTCAAATCTTTATAGCACAAACTGCATTGGTGCACCATCTGTTGTCTGAAATCCGCATTTAATACTTGTACACCTGGTAAATTTCAGAAATCCTGAAAACGACGTACCTAGAACACGATATCCACAAAGCAACCTCTCTAAAACCTACTTCCATCTCCTAGCCCCCTGGTGTGTCTGATTATAAATAATTAGGGTAAAAATTATTTTATTATTTTAACTAAAAATTAACAAAAATCACCGGGGGTGATTTTTTTTTGCGTAAGAAATACAATAGAAAATAAAAATAAAAATGTGATTTTTTACGTAGCTAGAGAAGTAAAAAGTAATATTATTTATGTTCTAAATCTTATAACTTTATACATTAACATTTTTAGATCACATAATCCAACCGTATGTGGTTTCTAGTAATGTGACACTAAAATAACAGAAACGCATTAAACCAAACAAAGAAGTTAAAGCAGGTCGGATAAAGAACACATTAGTTGTCACCGAAAAATCAGTTAACTCCTTTTTATCATACTTCGTAAATGTCACAGTGAAACTATAAACGTAAAGATTCATTTCCATCATAAATTTAGTGTCAAAAATTGTTGTCTCTCAAATCTGGCGTAGACAAAGGGCTTTCTCCATTCGTTACGAAAATATATTTGTACCTATTTGTTACGAAACGAAAATATAAATAGAAGAGAATCCCATTGGCAAAGACAGATGTTAGTACTTTTACAGAGAGAGAATGAAAATAATCAGTTCTGCTATATCAGTCGAATAAATTTACATTAGCACATCATAATTAAAAATAACCAGCCAATTGCCAGTCGGACTTGCGCAATTACGAGGCTGGTTTGAAAAGTCCGTGCAAAAATAAAAATTACTTATGTGTGTTTGGGGTAAACCTTTTTTATTTTTCGACATAGTCTCCTTTTAGGCTTATACACTTCGTCCAACGATGTTCTAGTTTGTTGATCCCTTCCTAATAATAGGATTTGTCCAAGTCTACAAAATATCCATTAGTGTCTACAATCACCTCCTCGTTTGAATAAAATCTTTGTCCCGCCAGCCATTTCTTCAAATTGGGGAACAAATAGTAGTCCGAGGGAGCCAAGTCTGGAGAATAGGGGGGATGTGAAACGAGTTGGAATCCTATTTCCATTAATTTTGCGACCACAACTGCTGAGGTGTGTGCTGGTGCGTTGTCGTGATGGAAAAGGACTTTCTTGTGGGCCAATCGCGGGCGTTTTTCTTGCAGCTCGGTTTTCAAACGGTCCAATAACGATGAATAATATTCACCTGTAATAGTTTCACCCTTTTCCAGATAGTCGATGAGGATTATCCCTTGCGAATCCCAAAAGACAGTCGCCATAACCTTTCCGGCCGAAGGAACTGTCTTCGCCTTTTTTGGTGCAGATTCCCCCTTGGTAACCCATTGTTTAGATTGTTGTTTGGTCTCAGGAGTATAGTAATGTATCCATGTTTCATCCACAGTGACGAAACGACGCTTAAAGTCCTCCGGATTCTTCTGGAACAGCTGCAAACCATCCTTGCAACAGATTCCGTTTTTGGTCAAGCGTGAGCAATCGCGGCACCCATCTTGCGGATAGCTTTCTCATGTCCAAATGTTTATGCAAAATATTATGTACCCGTTCAGTCGAGATGCCCACAGCACTAGCAATCTCACGCACCTTAACTCTTCTGTCATCCATCACCATATCATGGATTTGATCAATGATTTCTGGAGTCGTAACCTCCACAGGCCGTCCAGAACGTTCAGCGACACTTGTGCCCATATGGCCAGTCCGAAAATTTTGAAACCACTTATAAACTGTTCTAATCGAAGGTGCAGAGTCACCATAATGTTTATCAAGCTTCTCTTTAGTCTCCTGAGGCGTTTTGCCTTTCATAAAGTAATGTTTAATCACCACACGAAATTCTTTTCGTCCATTTCTTGAAAATCACTCGACTTCCTTGATTCACACGAATGCCAAACACAAAGAAATAGACCAATATGGCTGAAACTTGGTGTGCGTTCATTCAAGAGATGCTACTAGCTAAACATGACCTCGATACGCGCCGGTGGTGCCATCTCTCGGACTTTGTACGGACTTTTCAAACCAGCCTCGTAGTGGGGAATATTTCAGAATTTCTTCCAACTTTTCAAGATAAGGTAGATGATAGCGAGCTTTCGCAATTTTTTAAAAATAATGCAAAGAAAAGTGTGCACAAGTATTACATTATATATATTTTTGAACTCGTTTTTTACAAGCTTTCATTTGACACCCCATTTGCCAAATTTCGACTTTCTATGTCAAGTAGTTTCGGAGAAAATTGGGTGCGACAGACGGACAGACAGACTGACAGACCAGATGGACAGACAGACACCGAAGTGATCTTATACGGCACACTGAAAAAACGGCCAAGTGCAAGTCGGACTTGCGCAATTATTTTTTCCCTATTGTGATTGCTTCTAAAATAATTTTTATTCCGGTCGTTATTAGTGTTCCGTACGGAACACTTATAAGATCACTTCGGTGTCTGTCCGTCTGTCTGCCTGTCTGTCTGTCTGTCTGTCCGTCTGTCTGTCCGTCTGTCTGTCACACTCGATTTTCTCCGAAACTATTTGTCATAGAAAGTTGAAATTTGGTAATAATATAGGAATTGTTGGCCTCATCAGAGCCATGTAGTTTTGAAAGTTAAATTTTGACTTAAGGAGTTAGTCTTGGTGGGTGAAATCGGAAGTGAAAAAAAAATTTTTTCACTAGTTAATCAAGTGTGGTGTCAAATGAAAGCTCGTGAAAACACGAGTAAAAAATATATACATAATGTAATACTTGCGCGCACTTTTCTTTGTATTATTTTTAAAAAATTGCGAAAAATCGCTGTCTATCCGCCTTATCTCGAAAAGTACTTATCAAAAAATTTTGAAAAAATTCTGGAATATTCTCCACGGGGTGTAGATTGAACGAAAATTATCACGAGTGCATTACTAGTAATAATTTATCCGGTATATAAAAAAAAACAGAAATTTCAAGGTCATCAATTTTCAGTAAAGATGGGAAATAAACTTTGTTGAAAACTCATTTGGGGTGTGTTTTGTGAAGTCACTGATCATTTTATACTTCCGTTACAACATTTTTTATTTTAAAAGCAATCAACGTACGGAACACTAATTGCGCAAGTTCAACTTGCACTTGACCGTTTTTTTTTATATACCACCACTCGTGATAATTTTCATTCAATCTACATCTTATGTAAAATATTCCAGAATTTTTTCGAAATTTTTTGAGTAGTACTCTTAGTGTGAGTGGATAGCGATTTCTTTAAAATACTATAAAGAATATTTTGCGCAATTGTTATGCCATGTATATTTTTGAACTCGTGTTTTCACAAGCTTTAATTTGACACCCCACTCGATCATCTTGAAATTTTTTTTCACTTCCGATTTCATCCCTCAAAACTAACTCCTTACGTCAAAATTTAACTTTCAAAACTACACGGCTGTGAATGGGCCATCAATTCCCATATTAGTACCAAATTTCAACTTCCTCTGTTAAATAGTGTCTGAGAAAATCGGTGGATAGCCAGACAGACAAACACCGAAGTGATCTCATAAGTGTGTCACTTTCTAATTTTGATACGGAACACTAAAAGGACATTAAACGGACTGACCCAGAATTATTTTACTACACATTTTTTGAGACTTGTTTTTCACTCTACATTACATCATCACATGATATATATTTCCTTTTGCAGGCACGGCACCCATGTTACTAACTATATACCTATATAATTTATTTATTCTTTAATTATAGCGTAAAAGATAACTTTACGAAAATTGGTATAATCGTTTTCCAGTTATACCAGTACATACATGCAAACAAATATATATATATATATATATATATATATATATATATATATATATATGTATGTGTGTATATATCGTCCCCACCATGTCAAACTATCGAATACGAAAATGAGTAGTTTTCAGGAGAGCAAAAAAAAAAACACTTTAATAGTGAAGACAAGATTAGCACATTGCCAAAATTGCAAAGTTTAATAGTTTTCCTACACATTTTTTAAACCTTTTTAGGATGTTATCAAGATTTAGTCAGTTTAATCTGTTTTTACTTTAAATTAGATTTTTCACATTCGATAGTTTGACATATATATGTATATCTATATATATATATATATATATATATATATATATATATATATATATATATATATATGATTATCGGGAATCGGTCTAGACTATAAATAAAACTCTTTTCTTTTTTAAAACTCAATATTTTGTTATCGCTTGAGAACTTCTTCAGGAGTAACTACAAAATTAATACACCTTTACTAAAAAACAATATTCTCTTTGGTCAAGGTAATAAAACATTGAAATATAAAACAAACAATTATGAAACAAATGAACAATTAATTAAAACAAGTACGAAAATGCGAGTTGATCCTCGAAGCTAACACTCAACATCTCGATTTTCTACAACAAACCCGGAGTAAACAGCCTCGGTACACATGTACTGCCGTGAATTCCAAATGAACGGAAAAACAGCAAAAGAAAAAAAAACTTTATTTACTTACTTTATACTAAGAGGTGGCAATCCTTTAATTATTATTATGTTGTAATAGTAAATGATTACTAAGTATTGATTATGTTGCTGTAAATAATACTAAGTTGATTCATGTCTGATTTATAGTTAATTGACTTGGGGTCTCTGTTGATGTGATACATTTCCTTAAAAAGTCTCCCTTTATAGTTATTGTCATGAGCTAAGATTTTAACGTTGTTATAGTCAATTATGACCTGTTTTCAAATGATATTGCACACAGCATACGAATTTTTTCACAATCGGCAGTTACTTCTGTGCTGTGTGAGCCTCTGTTTCAACCACTGTGATGTCTGTCCAATATAACAAGCCTTACATTACAAAGAAGACAATCTATAGACCTCACAGTTATTGTACAAAATAGGTGTTTTGTCCTTTATTTTTGAAAACAGTTCAGAACCTCGTATGCTCTTATATTTCGCAATTTTTATATGTGGAAAATCTTCGAATAAGTCGACAACTGAATTTTGTCTCATCAGTAGGGGCGTCAGGAATATCTGATTTATAAATTAATTTT
Source organism: Pachyrhynchus sulphureomaculatus (assembly GCA_019049505.1). NCBI lineage: Eukaryota > Metazoa > Arthropoda > Insecta > Coleoptera > Curculionidae > Pachyrhynchus > Pachyrhynchus sulphureomaculatus. Next base: position 249,520,401 of record CM032446.1, on the reverse strand, counting down.
CGTAAAATGTGTTTAGGATAGGCATTGTTGATAAAAATGTTATACAGCTCGTCTAGGTTTCTTTTTCGAAACCTGTCATCACTAATGCGCATGACCCTGTTTTTCCATGTTTTATATTTCAATATTTTAATACCTTGACTAAAGAGAATATTGTTTTTTAATATATGTGTATTAATTTTGTAGTTACTCCTGAAGAAGTTATTAAACGATAACGAAATATTGAGTTTTAAAGAAGTAAAGAATTTTATTTGTAGTCCAGACCGATTCCCGATAACCACACATATATTTAATGGACGTACGGTCGATAACATAGTACCAAAATTTTATATATATATATATATATATATATATATATATATATATATATATATATATATATATATATATTCAAGCCAGCATAGATTCAAGATATACCGAACTGCTAAAATTCATATATGAAGATGGTTAACGGTTAAATTAGATGAAGTTCCAAAAACAGCACCCATAAAGATCAAAAAAGGGGTTAGGCAGGGCGACACGATTTCATCAAAACTGATTACCCTGGCCTTGGTGGATGTATTTAAAAGTCTTAAGTAGAAAGAGAAGGGAATTAAAATCGATGGATTATATTTACATCACTTGCGATTCGCAGATGATGTAGTAATGATTAGTGAAGATCTAGAAGAACTCAAATTCATGATAGAACAACTTAATCAAGCTTCACAGAAAGTTGGACTCGAGCTAAACATCAAGAACACAAAACTTTGAAGCTCACAAAACACAAAAATAAGATCGGCATCGAAGGGATCGAGGGAGTGGAAGAATATATACACTTGAGACATAAGATTAGATTGATAAAGACCATCAAACAGCGGAAATATCATGGCGAATTGGTCTCAGCTGGACTGCATTTCAAAAACTGGGATTCATTCTAAAAGCAGACATATCCCCATGACTTTAAAAACAAAAATGTACGAGAGCTGCATACTTCCAGTAAGTACGTATGGGCTGGAAACCATGACCTTTACAAAAAATAGTCCTTGTTGACTCCAATGGACTCAACGGTCATGGAAAGACAGATGTTAGGTGTTAGCTTACAAGAACACATTAAAAGCAAGGATATCAGAGAAACAACAAGAATTACAGATATCAGGGAGAGTGGCAAAATTAGAGTGGCAATGGGCAGGGCAAGTGGCAAGTGTTGGAAGACCAACGAAAAGATGGACTAATGATATCAGGTAGTAGATGGCTCCATCTCGTACAGGATAGATACACTTGGAAGAAACTTGAAGAGGCCTATCTCTTGCAGGAGAGAAGCAGTGGCTTCTAAAAAAGAAGAAGAAGATATATATATATATATATATATATATATATAATATATATTATATATATATATATATATATATATATATATATATATATATATATATATGTATATACAGTAGAACCCTGATTATCCGAGTCGCGATTATCCGAGCTCCGGATTAACCGAGCCCATCTAAAAACCTGATTATCCTAGGTACGCGCGTCTGTGCTGCGTAGTAACCGGGCTTCTAAAATATGTATGTACATATTTCCATTTAAAATCGTCGGGGCCTTCGGGGAATCCTCCTGGCCCGTGTGAGGGGTTCCCGTATTTATGGTTTTGGACTCTTTCAGCATGTAAATTTACATGAATGCAGTGCGTTATAGCGTTTACTACGGAGAAGTACGAGTATACTCACATAATTTATTTGGTTGGAGTTCTGGTAGTTAAGTGTAATTAATACGAACTGCTTTGTTTGAATTTTTGTTTGTCGTATTATAATGAAGTAAATGGTGATTGGCAAGTCTGCACGTCCAAGAGCTTTAAATACATCTCATTATAATGGAGCAAAACAAGCATAAAAGAATCGTCGTTCCTATTGAAGAAAAATTAAAAGCCATCAGAAGAATTGAAGCAGGAGAGACAATTAAAGTTGTTGCACGAGATTATGTAGTAGGTGAGGTAACAGTTGGAGATTGGAAAAGAAACCACACAAAAATAGAAGAGTGGTATATAAATCAACCCTCCTCATCCTCAGGAGGAAAATCAATGAAAACCGGCGACTATGAAAAGGTTAACGAAGCTTTATTCATCTGGTTTAACCAACAGAGATCAAAAGGTGTGCCTCTGTCAGGTTCAATTTTTACAACAGAAAGCAATAATGATTAGTAGGCAATTCCCAGGGATAGATCAGTTTACCGCCAGTTCTTCATGGCTTGACCGCTGGAAAAAATGGTACAGTGTACGACAACTGACTGTATGTGGTGAAAAACTTTCTGCTGATGTGTCATTAATTCAGAAGTTTAAGCAGAACTTTAAAAAGCAAATCGAAGATTGTGGATACACATGTGATCAAATTTACAACTGTGACGAAACTGGCCTGAATTATAAAATGCTTCCATCAAAAACATTAGCACCTCGGCAGGAAAAATCAGCTCCTGGGCACAAACGAGGTAAGGAAAAATTAACTATATTGGTATGTTCAAATCCATCTGGCAAACACAAAATCTCACTGATGGTGATTGGTAAGTCTGCACTTCCAAGAGCTTTAAAAGACATCTCACCCAAAGCCCTACCAGTCTATTACAAAAGTCAGAAGAGCTCATGGATGGATGCGACCTTATTTACTAACTGGTTTGAAGAAGAGTTCGTGCCATCTGTGACTAAATTTTTGAACAGAAACCGTCTTCCTAATAAAGCAATTTTTGTTAATGGATAATGCCCCCTCTCACCCTGGAGAAGGACTTCATGTGGGCAAAATTGTTGTAAAATTTTTTCCTCCAAATGTAACCAGCATAATGCAACCAATGGATCAAGGCATCCTCGAAAACTTAAAAAAAAAAAATATAGGCGTTTATATCTTGAACATCTCTTAGAATACACAGAAAAGGAGGATATTATCAATGGGATGAGAAAGGTTACACTGAAAAATGTTATTTACTGGGTAAGTCAAGCTTGGGATTCTGTGCGTAATACCACTATTCATAAATCTTGGTCAAGAGTTATTGATTTTGAGGATTATAATGACAGTGAAGATGATACTCCATTGAATGAATTACCTTTGAAATTGAGAAGCCATGGAGAAATGTCCTGTTCAAATTTTTACAGCGAGATAGAAGAAAAAAGTTCATTTGAATTAAAAGGTTGCGAAAATGTGACAAGAGAAGAAGATGTTGAATGGATTACAGCAGATGATTTAGAAGAAGAAATGAGTATTGAAGAAATAACGAATGTCTTTCAGGAAACCGAAAAATCAGATGACGATGACGAAGCGGCGGTGGATGAACAGTCTCCCACTAAGATCTCTCATCAAGAAGGTTTTGCTTCTTTGGAAAAAGCTTTGAGGTATATCGAACAACAACCAGAGGCAACCCGAGCGGATTTGCTTCTTCTTAATAGATGGAGAAATATTGCGGCGAGAAAAAGAAGATGCAATATGAAACAGAAGCGCATAGATACCTATTTCACTGTTTTATAATGTATGTACCTATTTATATGTTACAAATGTTAATACATCGGTTTAAAGTATTGGTGTTTATTTTTTGAATGAATAAAAAAAAAATCCGAATTATCCGAGTTTTTAGTTATCCGAGGAGGGTGCCTCCCACGTTACCTCGGATAACCGGGGTTCTACTGTATAATATATATATATATATATATATATATATATATATATATATATATATATATATATATATATATATATGTAACGCAAACACATGAAATTCAAAAAGCTTTTGATAGAGTTAGGTACGACGATGTAATGTCGGTTTTAAGGAATGCCGGCCTGGATGATAAGACTTGTGCATTATTCACAACCTTTATCACAATCAGCCTGCAACCATAACGGTAGATAATGAAATCAGTGAAGAAATTATGGTAAAAGGAGTTGTGAGATAGGGTTATGTGCTTCCTCCATTAATATTAAATATATACTCGGAATATATCATGAAACTTGCCCTGGAAGGTGCTGATAAGGGCACTTGGAATCTCCTAATCTGTACAGGTACATACTCCCATAGATGTTACTAACTATAAATAGTTTATTTATTTATTAATTTTAGGTAATCAGTACCATAAAACGACCTTTCGGATTAGCAACTACAAGACCAAAGTACCTGACGCATTTAAAAACGAATCCATGTATATAAAAAAAACCTTGAAATTCACTGAGCACAATAATCGGTCGGTCTAAAAGGTGATCTAAAAATTAAACTACCGAAACAACCTGACAAATTACAGCTGATTACTTGAACTTGACGTTGAAAGGCATTTTATCAAGTAGCGAGACGATAAGTGTGTTGTCGTCCTTTTTTTTATTTTTATGGAGTGCAATCAACCTGTAGGTATTCAGGTACGGACTATTTATTTCTTCTTTCTTAGAATATCATAAATAGTTATTACGTACTTGAATGTTAGATGACAACAGACCAATGTAACATATGTAGCACTAAGCTTTGAACATAAAATAAATTCTCCTAGAGTCGTTCAAAAAATTCTCATCCTAACAAAGAAAAGGCACGATTTAAGAGGTTTTTTTTATTATTACTTATAGTGTTCCGTACAGAACACTTATAAGATCACCTCAGTGTTTGTCCGTCGGTCACACCCGATTTTCTCCAAAACTATTTGACGTAGAAAGTTGAAATTTGGCACTAATATAGGAATTGATGGCCCCATCAGAGCCGTGTAGTTTTGAAAGTTAAATTTTGACTTAAAGGGTTAGTTTGGGGAGTGAAATCAGAAGCAAAATTTTTTACCAGATCATCGAGTGGGGTGTCAAGTGAATGCTTGTGAAAACATGAGTTCAAAAATATATATAATGTAATACGTGCGCACACTTTCTTTATATTATTTTTAAAAAATTGCGAAAAATCGATATCCTCCCTTATCTCGAAAAATTTTGAAAAAATTCTGGAATATTCTCCACAGGGTATATATTGAACGAAAATTTTCACGAGTGCATTACCTTCAATAATTTACCTGGTATATAAAAAAACAAAAATCTCTGCTTTCAACATAGTTCGGAAACAAACTTTGTTGAAAAGTCATTTGGGGTCTGTTTTGTGAAGTCACTTTGTACCTCCGTAACAAAAATTTTTAATTTAAAAGCCATCAACGTACGGAACACTAATTGCGCAATTCCGACTTGCTCTTGACCGGTTTATTCTACATAAGTTTCTTGCAAATTAATACATTTAGTTCAACCGCTTTCCAACCTCATTAAAATAAGGTTTAGGCAACTCTGCTCGATTAGCATTCGTCTGAGCTTTATCTTCATTATTCGTAGTGAATTTTGGCCCAGCCCGCCATTTTTTCAGGTTTGGAAACAAAAAGTAATCACTAGGAGTCAAATCTGACGAATACGGTAGATATGGAAGCACACTGTGAAGCGATGGTCATGCAATTATGCACCGACAATCCGAGACATGTTAGAAGGCACATTATCGTGAAGAATAAACACTTTTTTCTTGCGAGATGTGGACGTCTTACCTAAATAGCATTCTTCAATTGGGCTGGTATGGAATCATAATACTCCCCGGTAATAGTTCAACCTTTCTCTAGGTCAGCTATGAGCACAACACGATAAGGATCCCAAAAAAACCGTAGATATGACTTTTCCTGCAGATTGCACCGTTTTTGCTTTCTTGGGCGTACTTTTACCTACTCCCACCCACTGTATGGACAACCTATTTTCCTGGAGAAATTGAGTCATTTGCGAAAAATAACAAGTACCGTATTGACTGAAATTTCACCTTCTTATTAATAAAGGGTCTCCAAGTCTCGATGTCTCAATAAGACAACAATAAATATTTTTGTAATTGAGTGGTCGACACCGCCCGAAACAAATGTTAAAAAGAAACATTTTTAATGCGAATTATGTATTGGATTTCAACGATATTTCATAACAATGATAATTGTTCTAATTGGAATTTAAGAATACATTCAAAGAATAACTAGGAATAAAAATTAAACAAATATTTAAGATCACCACTTATGTTTATTATTGCTAACAATTGTTTCGACACACTGTGTCTTCTTCTGGAGCACGATGTAAATTAGCTAACAAAGTATATTTCAGAATACATACTTTACCTAATTACAAGTACTAAATTCATTAACAATTTTTACCTTAATACCTAGAACAAGTTCAATAAAGGAGACCCTCCCCCATCTAATTGATCCTTGAGTAATAGACCTGAGGATTTTTTCTGATTAATTTCTACCTGTTTTAAACAATTCAGTAATTTTCCTTTCTTTCCGTTATGCAAAATTTTAAAATCCTTATTGAATGTATGATTTTCCTCTGTTAAATGTTTAGCGTAATGAAATTTGTTATTTTTCATTCTAAAGCTTTGTTTATGTTCGTTTATTCTTTTATAAAAAGGTCTGCATGTTTGTCCTATATACGTTTTATTGCAAGTGCCACAGCATAATTCGTAAACCCCCGATTTATTTTCTTTTTTTGTTTTACTTTTATTATTTTTAATATGTCGAGATAATGTGTTATTTGTACGGAAAGCGATATTTACATGATTTCTATGGAAAAAATTTTGAATTTTATTAGTTAATTTTTCGGTAGAAGTGAGTGTATGAAATTTTTCTTTGTTTAGTTGTTTGTACGGGTACAGCAGTCATATTGCTTTTTTAAATTGTTTTTTCATTAAAATATTATCTACAAAATCGCTCCTGTATCCATTGTTTATACTAATTTGTTTCATAATTTTTAATTCTTTCTGAAAATTTTCTTCCGTTAATGGTGTATTTATTACTCTATGGATGAAACTGTTATAAGCCGAGATTTTATGTGTGAATGGGTGATTAGAATAACTCCAAAAATATGAACTAAGCCACTCATAATAAAAATACAGAAGGCAGGCAGATATCGTTGGTTCTCTCAGATTGGTTAGACGAATGAACTTGTTCGCTGATCGCTAACCATATGTCTACATTTCACAGAACAGAGGGGCGGCACGTCAATACTGGGTTATACACGCAAACAATCCAATCGCGGAAACGCAACTTAATACTATTAGGTAGCACTATTGAACTTGGCAACAATAATTTGCTTAGAGCTGTAAACAAAACGTATAAGGCAATGAACTTCAGCCACAAAATCAGAAAAGCACAATGAGTCGAGAAATTTGCACATGCAAAATGACCAACAAAGATCCCATGAATGCTATATTCCATGCTTTTCCTCCTACGACTATAGTTTCTGAGCCTATACTCTTCATCAGGTAGGCTTTAGGCAACGGTATCGATCGTGAAGATCCGAGTACCGTGGAGAGTCAAGTTGGAATAATTCTCGCTGGCTTATAGCAATCATGGTACCTTAAATAACGAGATACTACTCGTTGGGCAAGATAGAGACCCTTGCGCCATCTGAAATTTTATTTCGGAATATCGATTTAGTTTATCCTTCCTAACAATGTTAGGTTTATATAGTTGAGTAGTTTTTCGAAGTTCGAAAATCTCAACAGATGGCGCAAGGGTCTGTATCTTGCCCAACGAGTAGCATCTCGTTTATTTAAGGTACCATGATTGCTATAAGCCAGCGAGAGTCATTCCAACTTGACTCTCCAAGGTACTAGGGTCTTCACGATCGATACCGTTGCCTAAAGCTACCTGATGAAGAGTATAGGCTCAGAAACTATAGTCGTAGGAGGAAAGGCATGGAATATAGCATTCATGGGATCTTTGTTGGTCATTTTGCATGTGCAAATTTGTCGACTCAAGTAACAAACCATATTCCAAAATTTTATTTCGGAATATCGATAAAGCACAATGAATCAGAAGGTAGCACCCTAAGTAGCAACGATGATCTTTACCCGAAATTACCTACCGAATTTAGGAGAAAAATGTTTAAATATGGTGGAACTAACTCATTATGTAGACCACTGCAACTTTTAGATAAATCTGGAGATTATACCAAACAATATGAATAACAGAATTCTACGACGATATGTTTTACAAGTTAAACACATGTTTATCTGTTGTGTAGTATCTAAAGTAATGGAGGCTAAAGTCATTACGAGTTGAAAAAACTACCACCCAAACGTGTAGATAAGAATACTGGAATGGAATTAAAGATTAAATAAGTCTCTTCATAAGCATATAGGGCAATTAATGGAATATATTTGAGTAGTAATAATACGAAAACTACAGGAACGGGTGGCAGATTTAATGAATCGAGTTCAGTACCAATAAAAACAAGACTCTGTGATCAATGAGCCCTAGCAGTACCTTGATACCCTAAAGAAAGAACTCTCTGTTTTCTCTCGGGACATTTGGATATCAGATCAGCAGCAAATGTACTTTTGAAATGATTAGAAAACACTTTATAACGGAAGTTTAATCCTTTACCTGATAAGCCTAATACCAGCTATCCAAGTGAAGAACGAATAGAGAAATTTAGTAAAGGTAGACACAACAGCCCCCTGTAACATTGACACCAAATGGACGAATTAAAAACATCAAAACTGCTTTTTCTTCCTCTTGAAGTGCCATGTCCGATATGGAAGTAAGCGACCCTCTCGCCTTTTACCTGTGGTACTCTTGGTAATGGCCAGATCATAGCCTTTAGTAACTTTCCAAAACTGGCCATTCTATACAACGAGCCACTTAACTTATAGGATATAACATTTCTGTAGCCTAGGAACTTCAAACTCTTTAAGATAATAATGAGAAATAAGCTAAACGTCTTTAATTATGTTTTTTTTTATAATTCCTTTGTTTCTAAATGCACTTTGTAAATTTTTAAATAATTATATCATTACAATTTTTATGAGGTTTCTCATTATTTTTCTCACTACGTACAATTGGTTATTTTTTTATTTCTAATTTTAGACCTGGTGTACGAAATTGTGCATTTCTCACTACAAAATTTATTAAACTTTCATTACTTTCAAACTTATTAAATATTGATTCATAGACTTCCAGAACTACAAACTACTGTTTAAACTCCAGTAATGCAATTATAGTCTTTAAATATTTATACAGCATATACACGGTAGAAATTTTTTAGTTTATTTTGTACGTTTTAAATTATGAATATACCCCGATCATTTTGAAGAGATGACAGATGACAGGAATGGACTTAGGGGTATAAAGAGTTTATTCGCAAAACTTAACTTCGAGAAAACAAATTAAGTGTCGTATATTGCAAATAAAGAACGAAAATTATATTTGTCACTTTCACACTGCTCTGAGAAAATCTTGATATGTTTTCTCTGTTTTCCAATTCCCAAATGTTCTCGAAACATCTAGATTTTCGAGCCGTTCGGTGCTCAAAACTTTTTTTTTCCTTTTTTAGAATATCTGTTTTCGCCTTTTAATATATATAAAAAAAATCTTTTGAATATAGAAGCTAAAATGTTTCCCTGACAACTTATTTTAAATAATACAAATATTTCCTCTTTGTCAAGTTGAGCTTTAATTGTAATATCTGACTTTAAGAAAGCTGTCACAACTTGTGGGAGGTTCTAAATAAAAAGTAACATAGTACAGGGCACCACTGGTTATACCATACTGCCAACAATAACTGACTATCTGAATCTTTCTTGAGATCAGAATGAACTCAGAGAAACAGAAAAGAGAAAATATTAAGTCAGGATATAACTAGAAGGTTGCAGTGAAAGAGGGAAAATAATTAATAAGATAAACTTCTTTGATAACATTAAATGTTATTGCTTTTATTGTAAAATATAAGTAAAGTATAATGAAAAAAATAAAATGGGACACTAGTAGGAAAATTAATGGTGTAACTGGGACACTAGTAGCGTATGTTGCCTCCTCTACTTCGGATGACAGCGTTTATGCGCCTAGGCATGCTTCTAATTAAATTTTGGATAAAATCTTGAGGAATTTGCTCCCTTTCTGTGATAATTTTCAAGTAGTAGTAGTAGTCAGCATTCATGGATCTCTTACGGACAGGAACTAACTCTGTGCGAGCATCAAAGCAGATGCCACCCCAGAACATAACAGAGCCACCGCCGAATGGAATCCTTGCAGAGATATTGCAAGGAGCAAACCTCTCTCCTGGTCTTCGCCATACTCGCTCACGACCATCTGGATGTTTTAGACTAACCCTAGTTTCATCTGTGAAGAAAATTTGTTTCCAATCATCCACAGACCAGTTTTCGTGATTTCGAGCAAAACGTAACGCTCTAGTAAGCAAGGGCGCAGTGGCTGGTCTCCTACTGTTTAATTCAGCTTCATTTAACCGTCTTCTAACTGTTTTAGAAGAAATTGTGATATTGCGAACAGCTTCGAGTTCGTTTCTTTTTATAGAACTATTGACAGTCCTATTTCTTAAAGCATATTGTCTTATAAAACGTTCAACTAGGTCTCTAGTGTATCGTTTTCGCCCTTGCCCTAGCCTTCTAGAATAAGTTCCTACTTCATTCAAGCGTCTTACCATACGACTTATTGTGGAACGATGTTTGCCTAACAAATTGGCAACATAACTTTGACAAGATCCATCGTCCAATAAAACTGAGGCTCGCACTACCTCATGTTCAGTTAAACTCCTTGTTCGTTTCATTTTTCTAATTCTTCAGGGTGAAAAATAAAACAGTAGAGACCACAAAAACGTATTACTTTGAAAAAGGGAACAATTTATAAGCTTACTTTTAAAGAAAATTTATCGCATATTATAGAAAATTGTTTATCTTCTAAAAAATTCTTTAAAACTGTAAATCTGAACGAATTGTTTTGATTTTTGTCATGAACAACGAAACAAAATATGCATAGCCTACTATTCAAATACTCGATAAAACTTTAAAACTGACATAAGAAAAAGATAAATTAATTTTCAGATTGTTGCGTTAATTTTGTCCAGGAGTTTATATATATATATATATATATATATATATATATATATATATATATATATATATATATATATATATATATGCTTGATTATGTGAATCAATAAATACCAGGGGTTTTCATAAAATCAAATTGTTCATATAATCAAAAAGATATTTTTATTTAGAAAAGAGTTACATTTTAGGGAAATATTGTGTGATTTGTTTTTGAATTTTTTTGCAGCCAAACTTTTCTGCACAGCCTTATTCCTGCATTTTCGCAATACCAATAAATCATTAGTATTAAAAATATTTTTTTCACTCCAAATAATTGCCTTATTAAATGCGTCCAAAGCTTCCGACGAATTAATTTCCAACTTTTTATTATTTTCATTTCCATAGTCAGAGTCGTCATTGATTAAATTATCTTCGTCTTCATCATTTTGCTCATCTAAATCATCTTCATTCCACTTCACAATATCCTTTCTTGAATATTCAATCTGAAAAATATTTTTTTTATTAAATACGTAAATGTTAAACAGATTTATGCAATTAACAAAATTACTTCGCTGTTTACTTCTGTCAACAAATTCTGAACTTCTTTGAGCGATTCCTCCATTTTATTTTTGTATTTTTCCTTCAAAATGCTGAGTGGAATGTTTTCTTCCAGATCAGTGTCATCATTACTCTTTTCAGTGAAATCCAAAATATTTTTCCAACCTTTTTTTATCGTGCCAATCTCAAGCTTATTCCATGCTAATGATAGGTTTATTACAGCATCTTTTATTGTCAAACGCTTTAAAAGTTTTGAGAGATCTTCAGATTCTGAAGATAAAACTGATGACAACAAGCTTGACCTGTAGTAAAGTTTTGTGATTCGAAGAACATTTTGATCCACTGGCTGAATCATTCATCATCAACCATGTGGTGGCATGTAAATAACAAGATTTTTCCATCATCAGTTTGTAAATCTTTTGCAGGCGGATGGCTTGGGGCATTATCCAATAACAGAATGGCAGTTTCGGGTAAACCTTTTTGTTTTAAAAATGTTTTCACCTAAAAATGTATATACGCGAATTTAGTTAATTCGAACATTTTCATATTGCATATTCGCTGACTTACCCGAGGAACAAAGTATCTATAAAACCAATTCTTAAAAATGTCTATAGCCATCCAAGCACCTAGGGTTTTTTGCTCTGCCTAATATGAGAGGTCTAACTTTATGTTCTCCAGACGCATTTGCATAAGCGAGAAAAGTAAGTCGTGCTTTTTCAGCTTTCCTTCCTGGAGCGGTTTTTTCATCATTCATTACCAATGTTTTCTCAGGTAGCAATCTCCAAAACAAACCAGTTTCATCTGCGTTATAAATTTGATCATTTGTTAAATTCAGTTTACATATGACTGAACAAAGATCTTTTTTAAATGGATCTACTAGCTCAGGATTTGTAGATAATTTTTCCCTAGATGTCTTCAAACATATAATGTCAAATCTTTTGCAACCAACCATCGCTTGCAGAAAATGTTGGTGTTTCCTTTAGAATTTCACTTAAGGGTTTTGCTTTAAGTTTTATAAGTTCACTAGTCACTGGAAGATTCCTTAACCTTTGTTTACAAAACCATTCATACAATTTTTTCTCCATCCTAGGGCTTTCTCTCGACTTTAACGTTTTTTTTTAATAATACCAACGCATTTTGTTGTTACGCTTAGAATATTCGCTTTATTTTTTTTTAATTGCACAAACAGAAGATTTAGCTATATCATACTTTTTTGCAAGGTGTGTAACACTCACACTCATTTTCCAAATTCTTTATGTCACGTTTTTCTGATAGTGTTAACACTTTTCGTTTCATATTTTCCAATTGGAAGCACTAAAATTACTAAATATTTAATATCAAATGAACAGATCCGACACCAAAGGTAGCACGATAATCGCCCGGCAATACTAATCTAACCTAAATAACAAGAATATTTTCTAAGAGAAATCCCCTTTTAGCACTGAGGAAGCACCGAAAATTGTTCATTTGATCAAGATTGCTTCTGTTCACTCTATAGAACCTCTATTATTAAATGTCCACTGTTCACTATAGTGGATAGTTCATACAAAAGGATGTTCACATAACCGAGCATCTACTGTATATATATATTATATATATATATATATATATATATATATATATATATATATATATATATATACGAGGCTGGTTTGAAAAGTTCGTGCAAAGTCCGAGAGATGGCACCACCGGCGCGTATCGAGATCATGTTTAGTTAGAAGCATCTCTTGAATGAACGCACACCAAGTTTCAGCCATATTGGTCTATTCCTTTGTGTTTGGCATTCGTGTGAATCAAGGAAGTCGAGTGATTTTCAAGAAATGGACGAAAAAGAATTTCGTGTGGTGATTAAACATTACTTTATGAAAGGCAAAACGCCTCAGGAGACCAAAGAGAAGCTTGATAAACATTATGGTGACTCTGCACCTTCGATTAGAACAGTTTATAAGTGGTTTCAAAATTTTCGGACTGGCCATATGGGCACAAGTGACGCTGAACGTTCTGGACGGCCTGTGGAGGTTACGACTCCAGAAATCATTGATCAAATCCATGATATGGAGATGGATGACAGAAGAGTTAAGGTGCATGAGATTGCTAGTGCTGTGGGCATCTCGACTGAACGGGTACATAATATTTTGCATAAACATTTGGACATGAAAAAGCTATACGCAAGATGGTGCCGCGATTGCTCACGCTTGACCAAAAACGGAATCGTTGCAAGGATGGTTTGCAGCTGTTCCAGAAGAATCCGGAGGACTTTAAGCGTCGTTTCGTCACTGTGGATGAAACATGGATACATTACTATTCTCCTGAGACCAAACAACAATCTAAACAATGGGTTACCAAGGGGGAATCTGCACCAAAAAAGGCGAAGACCGTTCCTTCGGCCGGAAAGGTTATGGCGACTGTCTTTTGGGATTCGCAAGGGATAATCCTCATCGACTATCTGGAAAAGGGTAAAACTATTACAGGTGAATATTATTCATCGTTATTGGACCGTTTGAAAACCGAGCTGCAAGAAAAACGCCCGCGATTGGCCCACAAGAACGTCCTTTTCCATCACGACAACGCACCAGCACACACCTCAGCAGTTGTGGTCGCAAAATTATTGGAAATAGGATTCCAACCCCCGTTTCACATCCCCCCTATTCTCCAGACCTGGCTCCCTCGGACTACTATTTGTTCCCCAATTTGAAGAAATGGCTGGCGGGTCAAAGATTTTATTCAAACGAGGAGGTGATTGCAGACACTAATGGATATTTTGCAGATTTGGACAAATCCTATTATTCGGAAGGGATCAACAAACTAAAACATCGTTAGACGAAGTGTATAAGCCTAAAAGGAGACTATGTCGAAAATTAAAAAAGGTTTACCCCCAAACACATAGGTAGTTTTTATCTTTGCACGAACTTTTCAAACCAGCCTCGTATATATATATATATACATATATATATATATATATATATATATATATATATATATATATATATATATATATATGTATATATAAATATATATATATATATATGTACATATATATATATATATATATATATATATATAATATATATATATATATATATATGTATATATATATATATATATATATATATATATATATATAATATATATATATATATATATATATATATATATATATATATAAATATATATATATATATATATATATATATATATATATATATATATATATATATGTATATATATATATATATATATATATATATATATATATATATATATATATATATATATATGTATATGTATATGTATATATATATATATATATATGTATATATATATATATATATATATATATATATATATGTATATATATATATATATATATATATATATATATATATATATATATATATATACATATATATATATATATATATATATATATATATATATATATATATATATATATATATATGTATATATATATATATATATATATATATATATATATATATATATATATATTACATATATATATATATATATATATATATATATATATATATAATATATATATATATATATATATATATATATCAAGGACTTTCTACAGCTGATGCTGTCTTCCTTCTCTCAGCCTTTGATTCTATCCGTTTCTGTCTTCCCAGTCTTCATCTGTTAGACCCTGTCCTCCATAACCTCCTCCATGATGAAATTAAAGTCATTAAATTATTGATAAAATATAAAAATTATTAGTAAAATATATATAAAAAAAATAAAAAAATAAAATATTTATATGGAGAACATCATCCCTTTCGAATAATTTTGCCCAGGACTGTGTTTCCTACCGAGTATAATTTACAGCGATTCAAGAACGACGCAAATCGCTTTTTCCGCACACGTGTCGCTCTTGTAGCGCTTTAGGGACCTCCCTGCAGCACGTGTGCTAGACCCATAAAAAAAAACATCATTATTTTCATAATTATTAACATATATTCGCCACAAATGACACAAAAACAATTTGGACTATTTACGCATGCTCTTCTTGACGGAAATATCACTATAGATGCACAGAAACTAGTTTATTAATAATGGTATTGTTGACAATTGTTAACTGAATAGTAAATATTAACACGGCACCTGTCTCAAAAACTAGAGCTGCTAGATACAATGTGAGGGTAGATTCAGAATCAGTGACGTCAAATTACTAAACACTCAACAGATGTCATGCCACAAAGAAAAAAGTTTGATTTGGTTCTCCAGTGTAATCTAGCAATAATAGACGCTGTAGAGTACAGATAATAAAATACCTCCAAATTTTAAATTTCTCTTAAAAACACTTGTTATATTTTGTTAAATAAGCTTGTCGAACAAAGAATAAGAAACAGTCCAGATTTTGAACTCGTTAATAATGAAAAACAATAAACTGACACTTATCTAGTCACTCCTAGCAAGCTTCTGGTTATTCAGTAACTTCTCCAAATCAGGAAATCTAGGTGTAGATAACAAATAATAACGACACTATTTTCAGTGTTCAAATTGTTATCCCAAACCAATAATAGGTACCTGTTTACAAAAATGGGCATCCTGTCCAAAACTTTAAAAAAGAAACCAAACATCGTAATGAATAGAAACATATTCTAGAAAATTCAACGTTCCTATCAGCAGGTCAAAAGCCAAAAATTCATTAAAATCCCACCAAGAAAAATTTTAGTAAACTCCTATTAGCTCTTTATATAGTACCATATTTTTAGTGTTCCGTACGGAACACTTATAAGATCACTTCGGTGTCTGTCTGTCTGTCTGTCTGTCTGTCTGTCTGTCTGTCTGTCACACCCGATTTTCTCCGAAACTATTTGACATAGAAAGGTAAAATTTGGTAATAATATAGGAATTGATGGCCTCATCAGAGCCATGTAGTTTTGAGAATTAAATTTTGACTTAAGGGGTTAGTTTTAGGGGGTGAAGTCGGAAGTGAAAAAAAAAATTTTTACTAGGTCATCGAGTGTGGTGTCAAATGAAAGCTTGTGAAAACACGAGTAAAAAATATATATAATATTATACTTGCGCGCCCTTTTCTTTGTATTATTTTTAAAAAATTCGCGAAAAATCGCTGTCCCGG
Source organism: Pachyrhynchus sulphureomaculatus (assembly GCA_019049505.1). Lineage (NCBI taxonomy): Eukaryota > Metazoa > Arthropoda > Insecta > Coleoptera > Curculionidae > Pachyrhynchus > Pachyrhynchus sulphureomaculatus. The sequence continues at coordinate 249,503,924 of CM032446.1, read as the reverse complement.
GCCTTATCTCGAAAACTACTTATCAAAAAATTTCGAAAAAATTCTGGAATATTTCTCCACGGGGTGTAGATTGAACGAAAATTATCACGAGTGCATTACCTTTAATAATTTATATGGTATTATAAAAAAAAAACAAAAATTTCAAGGTCATCAGATTTCAGTAAAGATTGAAAACAAACTTTGTTGAAAACTCATTTGGGGTGTCTTTTGTGAGGTCACGGATCATTTTATACCACCGTAACATAAATTTTGACTTAAGGGGTTCGTTTTGAGGGTGAAATCGAAAGTGAAAAAAAAATTTTTTTTACTAGGTCATCGAGTGTGGTGTCAAATGAAAGCTTGTGAAAACACGAGTAAATATATATATATATATATATATATATATATATATATATATATATATATATATATATATATATATATATATATATATATATAATGTATGTATATATATAATATATTATATATATATATATATATATATATATATATATATATATAAATAATGTAATACTTGCGCACACTTTTCTTCGTATTACTTTTAAAAAATCGCTGTCCCCTACCTTATCTCGAAAAGTACTGATCAAAAAATTTTGAAAAAATTCTGGAATATTCTCCACGGGGTATAGATTGAACGAAAATTATCACGAAAATTTAACAATTTATTTGGTATATAAAAAAAAAACAAAATTTCAAGGTCACCAGTTTTCAGTAAAGATTGGAAACAAACTTTGTTGAAAACTCATTTGGGGTGTGTTTTGTGAAGTCACTGATCATTTTATACCACCCTAACAAAATTTTTTATTTTTAAAAAACCATCAACGTACGGAACACTAATTGTGCAAGTTCAACTTGCACTTGACCGGTTTTTTTAATTTAAAATAACTACAACATATGACTTCTAACCCTCTCCTAAGTTTTAGTGTTTCGTACGGAACACTTATAAGATCATTTCGGGGTCTGTCTGCCCATCTGTCACACCCGATTTTCTCGACTATTTGACATAGAAAGTTGTCACTAATATAGGAATTGATGGCCTCGTCAAAGCCATGTAGTTTTGAAAATTCAATTTTGATTTAAGGGGTTAGTTTTGAGGGGTGAAATCGGAAGTGAAAAAGAAACCAGGTCATCGATTGGGGTATCAAATAAAAGCTTGTAAAAACATGAATTTAAAAATATATATAATGTAATATTTGTGCATACTTTCCTTTGTTTTATTTTTCAAAAATTGAGGAAAAAATCGCTAGCTCCCCCCCTTATCTCGAAAAGTATTGATCAAAAAATGTTGTAATAAATTCTGGAATATTCTCTAGAGCAGGGGTGCTCAAACTTGAACTGCTGGCGATCTACCTCAATATTGTTAGACTACGGTCGATCGACTCTGAGAGGCTGCAAATAAGTGTAATGCAGGATTGTCTTCTAGGTAGGGTGTATCGTGGCATAGATATTAGTTTTCCGCACAATATGCATTTTTTTAGTCAAAGTAAGTGTAGGTCTGCTCTAAAATGTCAATGAAAAAACTCATAATTATTCAAAATTGCGAGTTTATTGGTTCTTACAAAACAAACGAGTTCTAGTGTCTAAACTTAACTAAAGAGTGACTTTGGATGTTGAAACGTGGCACTGCTTGTCCTCAGCATACTTTTCATAAGATGGTGCGTAATTACCGAGTGCTAATCGCAAGCATGATGACATATGTTCGTCAGTTAGTCGATTGTGATATTTTGACTTAATTATCTTCATTTCAGAAAATGCAGACTCGCACATTGCCGTCAGTTGAAGGGCGATTTGCCTTAGATTCGGATATTTATCTTCAGATATAAAACACCAGAATTTTGTATCAGATGCTATGGCTTTGAGATGTATATCTGATATAATCTGCACTAACTCATTTTCAACAGAACATGAGTCCATGTTAAACTGACTTGCTATTTCAGTAGCTAATTCCTCAATGTTTTTACACGAAAAAGGATAACTCACAAATGATGCGATATTTGCCAATTTACTGAAATCATAAAAACGTAATTCGAATTGGCCCAAAATATTTGATAATTCTGCCTCATAAATATCATAATTCAACTGAGGAATCCTTTCTTTCAAAGTCGGAAAATTTTTCAGATCCTTTCTTTTCAGTTGATCTATCATAAGTTACAATTTACTTTTGAATGCGTTTATTGCGCTAATCATTTCAATAATAGTTTTTTCCTTTACCTTGATGGTCCAAATTAATGGTATTTAAATGCATTGTGATGTCTGTCAAAAATGCCAAATCAGTCAGCCATTTTCCGTTTTTTCAGCATCTGAGTGTCATCACCTGTTTCGTCCAGAAAAGCTGTTATTTCGGGCAATAATTCTTGAAACCTTTCTAGGAATTTTCCGCGACTCAACCACCTGACGTCCGTGTGAGGAACTAAATCAATGTGTTCAGCTGACTCACTATCTTCCAACTGCAATTTAAAGAGCCGTCGTTGCAAGCTACGTGCACGGATTGAATTCACAATTTTTATTGCAATGCCCATAATCTCCTCTATGTTTAGAACTTTTGAACACAAAACTTGTTGATGTATAATGCAATGGAAGGAGAAAAATGAAGGGAAATCATCATTAGCTGGACACAATACCACAAAACCGTTTTCGTTTCCAGTCATTGCTGGTGCCCATCGGTTGTAATGCACACTAGTTTATATATTGGTAGCTTGTAGTTTGTTACAAAATTAAAGAAAACGTCATAAATATCTTCGCCACGGGTCTTTCCTTTCAGAGGAATCATTGTCAAAAACTCTTCCTCAGCCGACATGTCATTGAATACCATTCTAATAAAAATATACAGCTTGGCAGTGTCTGTCATATCGGTGGATTCGTCGAACTGTAAAGAAAAGTATGTACATTCTATGATATTATGTTTTAGTTTATCTGCCATGTCCTGACTCATGACTTCAACACGCCTTGTGACAGTCGGACGAGATAACTGAAGTTCTCTAATAGCAGACATAATCTCTGTTTTTATCTATTTAAAATCTCCAAATAAAGTCTCACACCCGCTTCAATAAATGCTTCCTTCACAACCAATCCATCATCAAATGGTTTCTTGTGTTTCGCCAATATATGAGATATTTTAAATGACGCGATCGTTGCAGCTTTTGATTGTTTGGCTGGTCTTGTGAACATGGTTTGTTCTTTTTTCAAACAAGTTATCAAATCACGTACTTTTCGTTTTCTTAATTCACTCTGTGACGGAAAATCCTTTTCATAGTTTTTATGAACCGTTTTATGATGCCTCTCTAAGTTCTTACGCTTAGGTATTGCAACTGACATACGGCAAATGAGACAAATGCACTTATCCTTTACCATACAAAAGAAAAATTCTTCCTCCCAATCGTTATTAAAATGATAAGTTTTACTTTTCTTCGCCGCACTCGTTTTGGACTATTTATTAATAAACTTTGTATCGATGTATCGCCTTCAAGTTACCACTTAGACTGACTCCTATTCCTGCAGGCGCAACATTTATATCGGCGCGAACGAAGTCTCGAATGTTCCCGTCAAACACGCCGCCCGAAGTTTCTAGAAAAATCGGCGGGAATCAAAAACGCGGCTTTTCTTTGAGAAGTACCGCGCGTTCCTTTGCCGCTAGCAGGGGGTTATTACGATAAAAGAAAGTGATGAGGGGGTTATTCTGGCCTAATTGTGGATCGAATAGATTTTAGTAGTTTATTCATTACATTTTGTTTTAGTTATCTAAAACAAAATCTGTGAATAGTTCTATATCGGAATTTTTTTCTCGAGATCGACTCAAAAGCACTCGCGATCGACTTGTCGATCGCGATTGACCGTTTGAGCACCCCTGCTCTAGAGGTCTAATTGAACGAAAATTATCTCGAGTGCATTACTTTTAATAATTTATCTGGTATATAGAAAAAAATCTAAGGGTCATCAGTTTTCAGTAAGGATCGGAAACAAACTTTGTTTTTTAAAAACTCATTTGGGGTGTGTTTTGTAAAGTCGTTGATCATTTTGTACCTCCGTAACAAAATTTTTTATTTTAAAAGCAATCAACGTACGGAACACTAATTGTGCAAGTCCAACTTGTTCATAGTTGCTTATAGTGTAGGGTTTTAAGACATGAAATATCTGAAGTTCGTGATTTTTATTCTATTTCATCCTTAGTGGCTATTAATTTCGACCCATTCCTAACTAGGCCACAAATAAACTAGATAAAAGGAACTCAATCTTGAGCCCTTGGAGAGGTAGTAATTAGTTCACACATCCAAATTATTTTTCTCCCCCAAACTCATTGCTGAGTTACACAAGAAATAAGGATCCTCAAACCATGTGACTTCTTATTTACCTGCCTTTCAACTCGTTGAAAGCAAAAAATATCAACAATTGTATAAAACTTTCAACCACGTAATATAAGCATACTTATTATTTATTTATGATGCGTATATCTTCTAAAATAACAAGTAAAATAATATAAAATGGATTTAAACGTAAATTAAATTCAGAATACTGCCACTGGTCAGTCGGGTTCCCACGGTTGCATAAATAAATTATAAAGAATTCTAGTATCATGCCCCAAAAACGGATTAGTACCTGCACTGTTCTAAATTAGAGTTATTATCCTATGCCTCTTTCTATTTGCCTTACGGGAAAAATCTGTTATTCGTTTATAGTCGAACCGGGCATCCCGGATAAATTTTTTTTAATGCCGAAGGTAATGATTTTGTACTCTCCAGAGCAGTATTCGAATATAATTCTGTTTCTTTAAAATATTTAGCAATATTTTTTTGTGAGCCTAGCAGACGCACCTTGAGGCGACGCACAGTGTGTCGACTAGTACAAGTTAGCTGGACAAAATAATTTTTTCACTTATTTCAATTGTTTATGTATATTCTAGGCATATTAAGTTATTTTAAGAAAAAATTCATCGCGTTGGTTTTTTTTATGGGCGTGGCTAATTTTTTCCCCCTAAATTAGTCAGCTACGCAGACATATTTAACGATATCTCGGGAACAACTTGTCAGATTTTTTATAAATAAAACATTAAAAAATGCGTAACAAAGCTTTATTAAAGTTGATTGAATATTATTTTATTCTATCTTTTATCGTTTTGGAGTTATTTAGAAATTAATGGAGAGAAAAAAAATTTTTTTCGTATAAAATTCATTATTTTTTTCGGTAAAAAAGCGCAATAACAAAAGAAAAACAAAATATTATACATTTTTCTGACAGCTGCGTATCTGAAAATAAAATAAGGTATTAATCATGAAAATCGGTTAATAAATGTGGGTTTTATTCACAATTTACCGCAGGTACTCAATATCGATACAATTTTGTGTAATACAGCCACCCTTGCATATCGCGGTAGGATTGCATCAGCTTAGCAGGTAGATAACGGAACTAAAGGGCAAGGGTATTTTGTATGGTTATTAGAATTAAAAATTATAATACAGTGTCTTTCATTTAGCTGCATTTCGCTTACCTGTATTTTTTTGTCCAGCTGCACAAAACATTGTATAACAAAAACAAAATATTCTGCGTATGTGCACGAATTTTTCTACAAACTTGAATGTGCAACTAAATGAAAGACACTGTATTATTATTTTTAATAATAACCAGATGAAAAATCATTTATTGCATTTGTCAATTAAAAATAAAACAATTAATCCATATTACTTAGTTTTTTGACACAAAAAGGGATAAACTCAAATAATACCTGCCTTTCAGGTAGGTAACTTGTGCATTATACATACATAAGTAGTTGGTATTTTAAAATGTTTTTGATTTTTTTAAGGTACATATTTCTTGCTGTTCGGTTCAAAAAAAAATTGTTTTGTAAATTCCAGTCAAAAATTGTTTTTGTTTAATTTTAAAATAAATGTTATAAATGCTCTGTAATAAATTTAGCATAATGACACTGACTGTAATTATATGTAAACTAAAAATACTCATTTATTGATAAAGAAAAATTTACAAGTCAAGGTTTACATGCTTAGTACAAGCACTACATAACTAAAAATAGTAGCTGAACCTAATAATCATCATCAGAGTCTTCTGATGAGTCGTTTACTGTATAATCGTCATCATTTTGTGGCATTGTGCGACAATATATGACGATTCCAATCTTGACTCTTCTATGCTAGGGCTTACAATTAACTTTAATACATCTGTACATATTTTTTTCCGGCTTTTTTTTGGGAATCTCTCGAAGGCTTTTGATCAAAGGATCAGATGTTATAATTAACATGCACAGTGAGTCTCTATTCGTGGCAACATGCGAGCACTTGCGGGTATTGTACTCCCTAAATCTGCGGCAATCTTTGTTCCGTGCTTCTTGAGCCTCTTCGGAAAGCTGCCCAATTGGAAGCAATGCCGCTTTGATGACTTCTGTGCTGTGAATTAATATTTTATGCACAGTAGCAGGCATACAGTACCACGAATAGAGACTTAAGATAATGTTTTCTGGTTTCAAGACAAAATTTTTTTAATTATCTCGAATCCAGAAGACAATGTTCTCAAAATAATATCAAACTTTTTTATAATTGTAACATCCAACCCTGTGATCTGAGCACTCATCCAGCATTCTTAAAAAAGCGACGGGCTGTATTTCCATCATTTGAAGAACCAAATCCTGGCATTGGTTTATCTACAATGAGTCCCATCTCGTTCTTAAATTTCAATTTGATTTCCTCGGAACGAACCCTTGATATCTGCTTTGTCTTCGTTGCTTCTAGCCTGCCATTTCTTAATAACTTGTAAGTGATATGTAAAAGACATTCGAAGCAACGAATCCAAGCATGAAGTGTAGATAAACCAAAGCCAAAATGTTCTTGATTGCTGTTATAATATCGCGGGGTCATCGTTCATCGTCTTGGGGGTGGCGCCACAGATGAAACACTTTTGGGATGAACTAGTTTCCGTTAAGGCGTTACACACCTTTCCGTCTGTCATTGTCAGCAAAAGTTCGTGTTTTACAGAGATTTGAGAATCACCAAAGTTGATAAGTGTTGGAAGAAGAGCATTAACTTCTTCCCACAATCTATTTGTCTCCACTAACGTGAAGTCGTTCGTTTCTTTGGCAAATATAAATTTGATTGAGCGACAATACAAAGTTGATGAAGGCCGAGGATTTTGCCAAATAATTTTGGACCCATCATATAACTTAAGGGGAACTAAAGAAAATGCGAAAAGAAACTCGTCCGTATATTCAGTGTTCTCAAATCTCCGTTTGTATGTGCTGTGCCCAGAACTTCCATCACATCCCCATTTACTAACAAGTGTAAACGATGAACTTGTTGGGAGCACACTGCTGATAACTTCATTCTGTGCTAATACTAGACGTTCCACTGTTTTATTTAATAAGGCTTGCAAATTTATTTCAGCACGAGTTTCTGTTATAGCAATGTGCTCCTCTGCAGGGTAACAGGCCTGTTTGGACTTTTTTAAACGAAATATGACGGAAACACATTATGCCCCGCCTTCATGGACCACTTCCTAGTTTGTTTGTAAGAATGCGTTGTTGACTTAGAATCTATATAGTAAGCTAAGGCTTCGTCACTACTTAATTGCCTAGGATTAACGGAACTGGTATTTTTAGACTTAATAATATTATCTGGGCTCTCACTAATATCTCTAATCACATTGGCAATTTTCCTTTGCCCTGCTGAACGCACAGCAATTTCGACAGCAGTCACGAATTCACTGACACTTAGGGAATTCTACGAGATCCACGACGCGACGTTTCTTCGTCTTAAACGACGATTCCTCGAAATCTTTGCGAGGTCTTCCTGCAGGAGTCACATTCTCACTTGATGTTGAAGGTTGTGGCGCAAAAGAACTCGCAGTAAACTGTATGTCTGCTTCATCCAACCAATTCTTATTTTTAATTAAAAAACGCTCCTTCGACTTTCCTGAAGCCAACCATTTGGCACCAAACTTATTAGACAAGTTGGATATCTTCAACTTTATTTCTTTTTGGCTGCTTTCAGTAATGTCACCAAAGTGAAATTTTGAAGAAAGAAAGTCATATACACGCGAGTTTTTTTCATTCTTCGTGTGTTTCAACCACTCCTCAAAAAAGGCTACCCTTGAAATAGAGTAAACGTGTTCTGGAAAAAAAGAAAAAAAAAACATGTTGTACTGAAGTGTGCTAAACAATATGTGTATTTTTACGAAGAATAAAGTTATTTCTGTGTAATATCTAAAAACTAGTCCGGATAGAGGCGAATGTCTGTATATTCTGAACTTTCAAAGTTTTTTTTTAAAAAAAAACACGCTAAAATATATAGGCTATTTAAAAAAAATACTAAAAATTCAAATTAATAGATTCTGATTAAAAAAATACATTAAAAAATAGTACTTACCCTCAGTATTAATATTCATCACAAAAACTTTCACAATATTACAATATGTCACTATAAGATGTGCACGAAAGTGTCGCTAAATTGCAACTGATTGATTGAAAGAGCTGCATTAAACTCATTAACTGACTTCTGACGCTTATGACTCACCACTTGCAAATTTGATAAACAACCTTTTCTCGGAATTCGGGGTTTGGTGGTGTTGTTTACGTTTTGCAAATAAGATTTCCTGTAAATCATAACATGAATTTTGTTCACCTGGCATGTTCTACGCGACACACTGTGCGACGGCGTAAAAAATCGGATATTGGATGAAAAAATTAAAGATGTATTTTTCGAATATTAATGATTTTTCCTTTAATATATATCATAAACCATACATAAATATGTTTATAACTAATTTATTCCTTCTGCCTTACTTAAAATTATCCATTGAATTGTGACATTTTCGTCAATGTTGGAATTTCTGTAATTCGAGAAATTACTTTCTAAATTCTCTGTGGACAACATAACTACGAATATGAGTTAAAACGCTTATTAGAACTTGTTTATTAGGTTTCAACTGACAAATTAATCTTAGCGTAACGTCATTAGAGTGCTATAATATATTAATAAACATTTGACATATTCGACACAAAAAATTATTCTTACTTCAATATTCAAAGATGTATAAATTTTTGGAATGAGGTGGAGTGAGATGGCGCTTTCCACCATCTGATAGGGCAAAGTCTCTAGTTTCCGGAGATATCCTATTTTTATCCCCCTTCGTCCCCCTTTGGTAAAAAAATGGACATTAAAGTTCCCTCGACTTGATCTAAAGTTCTCCACTCAGCCATTCTCTCGGGCAGTATTCCAATGAAATGAAAAAATGACGATATACTCTTCATTTCTTATGAAGTATACACTTCTAAAAAAGGGAAATTAAACTCTTGTTGCCTCTTTTCGGCAACGCGGTTTGACTACTTTGAAATTTCGATCTCAATGCGAGTGCTTACATCGCGCGCCATAGTGAGACAAATGCGACATTTTTCGTCATTTGCTCATTTGTCAATGGAATGACTTCAATTTAATATAGATAATGTAAGATTTATATATTTTCAGAAATATAAAATCAAAATCATACAATTTATTATCACGAGCACGATAAAGCGTAAAGATAATTCATGTAAAGATAATTATTCATAGAATCAAAACTATTCAGCAGATTATAAACGAAAGAATTGTCCGAAGTTGTAAAAATCTAACGATTTCAGTGTTGATGATACAGATTACGATGATTAAAACAAGAAGTACAAATGTGAGAGACAAGGGGGCTCACAAAAATTAAGCACCCCAAGGGATCAAATATCTGTCACGTCCACGTCGTTGATCCTGGGTAAGAGCAGATAATTGATATTCGAAATATTATTCGCTTCATGAGTGTATTTTGATGGGTTAATGTTCTGTTATATGTCGCATGCGTAGGGCAATCATAACATGGGACAATGATATTAATGCTGCGTAAGGGCAACCAGTGTTTCTAATTTTAGCTATACTCGAAAATAAAAAAAATTTACCAAAACGAAACAAAAGGCATTTTAAAGCTAAATGTTGATACTTACGCGTAGTATTAACGAAATTTATGAGAAAAATATTTGTGCCTGTGTTATGTCATGAAAATCCTTGAAACCGTCGTTTTTTGCAAATTTTCCGTCATTTTTTTTTCTCCTAAAAATTATGATGCGGTAGCCAAATTTGGACAACGGATTCGTGTTCACAGGCAAAAATACATTGAAAATGACTATTCGCACTCATGTAATAGAAAAATTTTTCAATTTGTTGTCTAGTATTTTGAAATAATCATCTTTACGCTTTATCGCGCACGCGATAACAGTATATAGTATGATTTTTATTTCATATACTGAACATATATAATCGCACATTATGTGTATTAAGTTTGAAGTCATTCCAATAAAAAATGTGGAAGTTTTAAGCAAATGACCGAAATATAACGCATTCGCCCATTGTGTGAGACGTGCTGCAGAAAAATCTCTAAAGCGCTACAGGAACGACACGTGTGCGGAAAAAGCGCTTCACGTTGGTCTTGAATCGCTGTAAATTGTACTCGGTCGGAAACACAGTCCTAGGCAAATTATTTCAAAGGGATGAGGTTCTCCATAAAAAAGAGTGCTGGAAAAAAGTTGTAAAAGTAAGTAACAAGCTGAATCTCATATGGATGTGAAGTATCCATCGAATATTTTCCATGAAAATACTTGCAAATTAGACTTAAGTCGCCAATGACTCAAGGATGCTTCCAGGTCTCCAATCAGGCGAACAGCTCTCTTCGGACTACAATCCAACAAATGCAATATATGTTTGGGAGCAGAGCCCCAATTATAAGAGAAATATTCCATCGTTGGTCCAATTTGAGGTTGGTACAGAATTAACAGTTTGTTTTGGAATAATATTCTCAGCTTTTGAGAAGCTCACTTTGCTATGATTGCTACATGTTCATGCCAGCAAATTAAGTGTCGATGCTAGAGGAATGGAGTACCTTGACATAACTTTACTAACTTAACTAACCTTAAATCGAAACATCTTTGTTCATGCCCGGAACAGATGCAAGGGAATTATCGACGAAACCAAGGAGGCACACAATCAACGAATTAGAAACAAACTTCTCGCTTGTCCCAACAATTCCAGGTCCTTTTGGGCAGTCGCTAAGGCAGTTAGTCAAAACTTTACCAAATCCACGATACCACTACTCACACGGCCAGATAATTCCATTGCAACCACACCTGTTGAGAGAGCGAACTTGTTGGTTGAACTCTTTGCTTCACATTCTACTGTCGATTTCCAAGGAAAAACACCACCTACTATTCCCATATTGCAGTCAAGGATGCCCGATGTTGTCTTCAGACAGCGCATCATAAAGCGTATTTTAATGAAGCTAGACACCAAGAAGGCTTCTGGCGCTGACGGAATACCTGCCATAGTTCTCAAAAACTGTGCAAGGGAACTAACACCAGTTTTCTGTAGACTTTTTAACCTATCCTACAGAAAGGGAATATTTCCGTCCTGCTGGAAATGTGCCACGGTTTCAGCCGATACCTAAAAATGGTAAGAAGACCTTGCCAAATAACTACCGACCAGTTGCACTGCTTTCAATAATATCGAAAGTTATGGAAAAGGTTATCAATGAGCATCTTCTAAAATATCTTGAACGATTCAATATTATTAGCGATCACCAATATGGTTTTCGTAAACATAGATCAACAGGAGATCTCCTGACTTATGTAACACATGTTTGGAACAACGCAATTGAACACTTTGGAGAATCTCGAGCGGTTGCTGTTGACATATCCAAGGCATTCGACCGTGTTTGGCACGATGGACTGTTGGCTAAGTTGCGCTCTTATGGTATGTCTGAAAGGTTCTGTTTGTGGCTCTCATGTTTCCTCAGAGAGCGTTCTTTACGAGTGGCGGTCGACGGATTTCTTTCTAACACCCTCACTATCAACGCCGGTGTGCCCCAGGGCTTCATACTGTCTCCTACTCTCTTTCTCATTTACATTAACGATCTGCTGGAAAAGACCGGGAATCCAATCTATAGCTTTGCAGATGACAGTACGCTTGTCTCTTCATTCACCTTGAACGCTCGGACATCGGCTGCTCAGGCGAATATCCGCAGACAGCAGGAGGTCGTTCAACTTAACAAAGACCTGGAAGAAATTCTATCTTGGGGTGACAGTAACTAAGTGGAATTTAACGCTACAAAAACCCAAGCGGCAGTTTTTTTTAAAAAAGTTAACGTTGTGCTGAACCCGACATAGTTATGTCGGGGCACTCCATTCCCCTAGCATCGTCGCTCAGTTTGTTGGGCGTTAGTTTTAGGAGCAAATATGTCTTGGCATGAACATGTTGCAGGCATAGCAAGGAGAGCTTCTCAAAAATTGGGAATATTATTTAGAACCAGAAAGCTTTACACCCCACAGCAACTGTTAATTCTTTACAAAGCCCAAATTCGACAACTATGGAATACTGCTCCCACGTTTGGGGCTCCGCTCCCAAACATACACTGCATTTGTTGGATTCTGTTCAGAGAAGAGCGGTCCGTCTGATTGGGGACCCGGAATTGACCGGCGGCCTTGATTCGCTGGAACATCGAAGAACGGTTGGCGACTTGAGTCTGTTCTACAAGTATTTTCATGGAAAGTGTTCGAAGGATAGCCCGCTTAATTCCTCCTCCAAAGCGGAACATGTTAGAAATACACGTCGCGCTGGTGCTTCGCATCCGTATGAGGTTCAGCTTGTTACTCCGCGTACGACGCTTTTCAAGCAATCTTTTATATGGAGAACGTCATCCCTTTGGGAATAATTTGCCCAGCGCTGTGTTTCCCACCGAGTACAATTTACAGCGATTCAAGAACAACGTGAATCGCTTTTTTCCGCACTCGTGCCACTCCTGGAGCGCTTTAGGGACTTCCCTGCAGCACGTGTGCTAGACCAATAAAAAAAAAAAAAAAAAACTATGTCAGGTAGAGCAACATTAAGTTTCTTCATAAAAAATTTCCGCCTGGGATTTTGTAGCATTAAATTTTACTTGGTTACTGTCATCTCAAGATAGAATTTCTTCCAGATCTTTTTAAGTTGAACGACCTCCTGCTGTCTATGGATGTTCGAGCGTTCAATGCGAATGAGAAGAGATAAGCATACTGTCATCTGCAAAGCTGCAGATTGAATTCCTGCTCTTTTTTAGCAGATCGTTAATGTGAATATGAATATCTTTTATTTGCAGATGACCTCAACTTGTACAGAAGAATAGAAAGTGTAAACGATGTTACGTGTCTGCAGGAAGATCTGAATCGACTCTATCACTGGTCAGAAAGAAATAGCTTAAGTCTAAATATTAAAAAGTGTTTCTGCATTTCCTTTGGTAGGAAGCGGAATATTGAACGTCATTGGTATAGTTTGAACGGCGCCCTGCTTGAGTCGGTGTCGGAGATTCGTGATTTGGGTGTGCTTTTGGACAGTCAACTTAATTTTCGTGGCCATATTAATAATATTTTGAGACTGGGTCTCAGAAATCTTGGTTTTGTTACCAGATATAGTAAGCAATTGTCGGCTAGCACATTTAGAGTGTTGTATTTTTCAATGGTCCGCTCTGGTTTAGAGTATGCTTCGGTAGTGTGGTCACCATCTTACCAGTGCCATATTGCTGAGATTGAGTCAGTGTAGTGTAGATTTCTACGAACTTTAGCTTTTAAAGCTGGAATAAATATTTATAAGAATGCAAGTTTTCATATTGACTATGGGGTAATTATGAACGCTTTTGGTGTGGCTACTTTGAAGAAGCGTAGGGATCTTGCAGATGTTTTATTCCTATATAAACTCCTGAATGGCTTTGTTTCTTGTTCACCACTTTTGGAGAGCGTCCAGCTTAATACTATTCATAGGACTCGTGGCAGTGTACTGCTCAGTATTCCGTTTCACAGTGCTAATTATGACTATTACAGTCCTCTCACGAGAATGTGCCGATTATTTAATACATACAGCCTTGATCCCTTCAGTTGTAGTGTTAGCGAATTTAAAACCCTTATAAGCCCGATCGGGATCTGAGATGTTAAACTGTTGTAATGTTTGTTTTTTTTCTCTTCTCCTTTTTTCACGTTATGAATTGTATATGTGTATTGTGTTTTAACATTATTTTATTTTTACAATAGTATTATAACGTAATGTATTGTTTTTATATTACTACTGTAATTGCCTTGTCCGTTAAAATAAATAAAATAAAATAAATAAGAAAGAGAGTAAGACACAGTGTGGAGCCCTTAGGCATACCAGTGAGAAGTGAGAAGAAATTCGTCGTAAAGAACCCTTTTTGAGGAAACATAAGAATCATAAACAGAACTTTTCAGACATATCAGAAGAGTGTAAATTTGCCAACAATCCATCGTACCAAACATGGTCACATGCCTTGGATATATCAAGAGCAACCGCTCGAAATTCTCCAAAGGGTTGAATTGCGGTGTTTTAAACATGGGTTACATAAGTTGGAAGATCTCCTGTTGATCTATGTTTACCAAAGCTATATTGATGGTCACTAATAATATTGAATCCTTCAAAATATTTTAGAAGATGCTGATTGATAGCCTTTTCCATGACTTTCAATATTATTGAAAGCAGTGCAACGGATCGGTAGTTGTTTGGCAAGTACATCGTGCCCTTTTTGGGTATCGGCTGAACTGTAGCACATTTCCAGTGGGAAGGAAATAGTCCCTTTCTGTAAGATAGTTTGAAAAGTCTACAGAAAACTGGTATTAGTTATCTTGCGCGGTTTTTTTGAGTACACACAGTTAACAATATGAAGTCTCATTTTCAATTTTTTCTTTGATTTGTTAGCATAATATAGCTAGAAGGCAGGAAGAGAGTTGAATATGAGACTCCAGGAGAGGAAAAAAATGCCGTGAAATGTTGGCGTATATCTACTTGCCAGTAGGATAGCTAGGTTCTAGGAATCGAGAGAATAGAGGTAAGAAGGAGAGAACCAGGTGAATTTAAGACGAAGCAAAAATAGAATATATATATATATATATATATATATATATATATATATATATATATATAGATATATATATATATATATATATATATATATATATATATATATATATATATATATATATATGTATATATATATATATATATATATATATATATATATATATATATATATATATATATATATATATATAGATATAGATAGATATGTATATGTATATATATATATATATATATACATATATATATATATATATATATATATATATATATATATATATATATATATATATCAAATATTTCAGTAAATATTTTTTGTATTAATTTTAAAAACAGTATTATTAGAGTACATATTTTTAAATTAGTTATGTATATAAAAAAAAAACTGTGTAAACTGTTTTTTAAACAGCGTGATGTGAATTGTACCAAAATTTTAATTTTAAATTGTAAAATGTGTCCTGAAACTTTTTAAAAAATTTTTAGATACTTTGAGAATGCCCACAAAAAAATGGGCGAAACGTCAGTGAAGACTAAATAAAATAAAATACGTTGTTTTAATAAGTAGAGCCAAAATCCTAAGAAATAAAAAAAAGCACAGAATCATATATACAGTGGCGTGCAAAAGTTTCCGGCCAGTGACATTTCGTACTCTAATTTATTAAAAAAAAAGACTAATGATTTTTATTCGTTATGAGATGTGAGTATGAGATATAGGAAACAAAATAATATAGTAAAAGACTATTATTTATGTGTGTGAATATATTTATTATTATTATTCTTATATTTATATGTGCAAAAGTTTTTTTTTTCCCGTATCCCATTCTTCATTCAATAATTTGAATAATGCGGCTTTATTTTGAATATGTATGCTTTCGAACTTGACGATCTAGCGTTTTTCCCATAAGTGTTCTATTGGGTTCAAGTCCAATGATTGAGATGGCCAGCTTAAAACTCTCACATTTGAAACAGAAAACCACTGTTTTAACAACTTGGATGTATGTTTGGGGTCATTCTCCTGCTGAAATACCCAATTCAGCCGCAATGTTTCTTCAGCATATGATAACAAACTATTTTCTAAAATGTCTTTGTAAATATCAGCGTTCATATTTCCGTTGATCTCGATCAATGGACCGACTCCTTGTGCCGAGAAAATTCCCCAAACCATCACACTTCCTTCACCGTCTTTTACAGTAGGAATTTGGTACCGAACATCATTTCTCGTACCAATAGGACGTCGTACATGTTGTCTACCATCGCTTCAAAAAGATTAAATTTAGATTCGTCTGAGAAAGCTACTTTTTTCCAATCTTTGATTGTCCAATTTAAGTGATCTTTGGCAAATTGTAATCGGGCCTTTTTATTATTTTTACTGATTAATGGTATTTTAATACCTATACGGCCAAAAAGTCCCACATCATGTAGTCTTCGTGTCACAGTACTACGATTAACATTAGCTAGGTTTTCATCCTTTAGCTCTCGTGCAATTTCGGCAGCAGTTTTCTTGATCTCCGCGGTTGATTTGCGTTTAATGATACGATCTACTTTTTTAGACGTTTTTCTTGGTCTTTCACTACACGGACGATCTTTTAGACCATATCCACAACGGTATTTTACAATAATATTGTTCACGGTTGATTTACCTATCGATAATAATGAAGCAATCTCACGAGAAGACTTTCCTTCTTTTGAAAATTTTATTACTCTCTTACGAATTTGGATTTGCATATGCCGCGCTATGTTTATGCTCCCACGACCTTTTATGAACTAAATGTGAACATTCAACGCGCTATTATTCGTAAATACGTCTTTGAGAGTCCTACTGCGTCAATGTATATTATGTGGTCGGAAACTTTTGCACATATAAACATAAGAATAATAATAATAATAAATATGAGTCTTTTTTTTAATAAATTAGAGTACGAAATGTCACTGGCCGGAAACTTTTGCACGCCACTGTATATATGATTCTGTGCTTTTTTTTATTTCTTAGGATTTTGGTTCTACTTATTAAAAACAACTTATTTTATTTTATTTAGTCTTTACTGACGTTTCGCCCATTTTTTTTGTGGGCATTCTAAAAGTATCTAAACATTTTTTAAAAAGTTTCAGGACACATTTTACAATTTAAAATTAAAAATAAAAATTTTGCTACAATTTACGTCACGCAATAAAAACACTTTACACAGTTTTTTTTTATATATATATAACTAATTTAAAAATATGTAGGCTAATTATACTGTTTTTAAAATTAATACAAAAAATATTTACTGAAATATCTGATTTGGTATATGGCACGTACCTAATAAACTCAGTATTTTTCATACACAGGTCGTTATGGATCGAAATATTGGATGTTTACTAATTTGTAAAGGTGAGAATAAAGTAAATCGTGCATTTGGTTAAAAAAAAAAATTGATGGTTTTTATGTTGTTATTTTTGTTTATTTTATGTGGATTATATTTTGATAAATATGGCTGAGGCAGTTTATATCAGTTTCTATCATTTACAACATCAGGATCCCGTCATATTTCGATCATTTCCTTGATTTTTAGTTCTTGGTAATTAGAGTCTCTATTTAAAATCTTTATCGCTTTATAACTGAATTCATGTTTAGTGTCTTTGGTGTGTTTGTTTAGTGCTGTGGAGGCGTATTTGCGTATATTTATGTCCGTTTAGTCGTTTTGTAGTAATTGGCTCGTCATGGAATGGAAATAGGTACGTACCATATACCAAATCAAATATTTCAGTAAATATTTTTTTGTATTAACTTTAAAAACAGTATAATTAGCGTACATATTTTTAAATTAGTTATATGTATAAAAAAACTGTGTAATCTATTTTTATAGCGTGACGTGAATTGTACCAACATTTTAAATTGTAAAATAAAACTTTTTAAAAAATTTTTAGATATTTTGAGAATGCCCACAAAAAAATGGGCGAAACGTCAGTAAAGACTAAAAAAATAAAATAAGTTGTTTAATAAGTAGAACCAAAACCCTAAGAAAAAAAAGCACAGAATCATATATATATATATATATATATATATATATATATATATATATATATATATATATATATATATATATACGAGGCATGTTTTTTAAGTAAGTACCGTTTTGGAATTAAAAAAAGACGTGCAAAGATATCGCTATAATTTTATTTTTACATGAAAGCCTGTACCTTAATCTACTTTTCTACATAATTTCCGTGAATATTGAGGCACTTGTCATAACGTGGCACCAGTTTTTGAATACCCCTCCACTGTCATCACAAATGTTTTGACTTCGTTATCGTCTTGAAGACGCTGACCACCCAGGTGCTTCTTCAAGTGCAGGAACAAATGGTAGTCGCTGGGCGCCAGATCAGGGCTGTATGGAGGATGATCTAGAGTTTCCCATTTAAAAAGATTTGATGAGATCTTTGGTCCGATTAGCCACATGTGGACGGGCATTGTCATGCAGTAAAACGATACCCTTACTCAACTTGCCACGTCTTTGTTCTGGATTGCACGACGCAGATTGTTCAATGTCTCACAATAAGACGCTGCATTGATTGTCTCATTACGAGGCAGAAACTCCACTAGCAATACTCCTTTTCTGTCCCAAAAAACTGTGCACATGATTTTGCGGGCAGAAATTGTTTGCTTAAACTTCACTTTTTTTTGGGTGATGATGAATGTCGCCATTCCATGGATTGTTGTTTCGATTCTGGTGTGACGTAGGCCACCCATGTTTCGTCACCAGTAACAATTTGGTCTAAAAAATGTTCACCTTCATTGTGGTACCGCTCAAGGAAAGTCAATGCACTGCCTAAACGTTGGATTTTGTGCAAATCCGTCAACATTTTTGGAACCAACGTGAACACAATTTCCGGTAATTCAAGTTCTCGGTCACAATGCTATACAAAACACTACAAGAATATTGAGGAAAGCAGTCGCACAATGATGAAATTGTAAAGCGTCTGTTTTCTCTCACCTTTTCGTCCACTTTCTGCAACAAATCTTCATTAACGACCGAAGGACGCCCACTCCGTTCTTCATCATGCACATTTGTGCGGCCATCTTTAAATGCTCTCACCCATTTCCTTACCATTCCATCACTCATAATGTTTTGTCCGTAAACTTCACAGATCTCACGATGAATATCGATCGGTTTTACGCCTTTAGCACTAAGAAATCGTATAACACAGCCCGTACTTCACAATCGGCGGGACTCACGATTGTCGGAGGCATCTTAAACACTCAGTAAACAACGTATACAATGAAGAATCAGACTGTAATGGCGTCAGTGCGTAGACATGAGATGTAGGTTACCAGCGCGCATGCGCGGAACGCCGACCGTATCGCTGCGGCGGCGGAATCGCAAAACGGTACTTAAACATGCCTCGTATATATATATATATATATATATATATATATATATATATATATATATATATATATATATATTCAAGCTTAATTTTATCGACCGTACGCTTTTACAAATCGGAAGAGGAATTATCGGGTGTCGGTCCGTATGAGGATATGAAACTCAATTATTTCTTACAACTCAATATTTCGTCAATTTTTTGTCGACATCATCAGGAGTTAACTGCAAAACAAATCTTTACTAGTTGCGTGTACACATTCTACAATATCTTATATATATATATATATATATATATATATATATATATATATATATATATATATATATATATATGTATAGTCTTTTGAAAAAATTTTAAAACATTATAACAACATACAACATTCAAGAAAAACACATTTAAAAGTTTCATAAAATATAGAAAATCGTACCATCAACAAAAAAAAATACACACATATGATCTGAAAATTCTTACTAAATTATAAAAATACTTACGAAAATAAGGGTTAATCCAATGAATTAATCTTGTGCACTTTTCGATGAGGTTTCGCACTGTATGAATGTGATCTACGGTGTTAAAACCTCTTCTGAATCCGGCCTGTTCGTTAGGCTGATAGAAATTAAATTTAAGAGTCAGTCGTGATGATCTTGGTGAATAGTTTGTAAATCACGCTGAGGAGGCTTATAGGGCGATAGTTCTCGACACAAGCTGGCTCGCCCTTTTTGAACCATAAAATGAGCTCTGTATTTCGCCATCCACTAGGTATTTGGCCTTCTTCTAAGCACTTATTAAAGAAAAATGAATGAATGAATGAATAACACATCTTCTACCTCCGTTCCACCTGATCTTTACATTTTACCAATCTGGGAACAAATCAGGCCCGCTCTTTGTCCACGCCAGAAATCAGTTCTCGGAACAAGCTGTGAAGAAACCGACCGGATGATCGGAAAAACGTCAACATCACTTATTCAATCGACACAGAAAAAATCCAAAAAAATAATACCTATAAGCTCTGTAACCCGTGGAAGTTTTTCTATAAAAATTAATATGTCTTTATGGAGAGGAGGTCAAATCGAAATGCAGTAATCTAGATCACCATCGCTTGAAATGAGTAAAACTGCTTTACATACCTTTCTCACACGATGTAAAGACAGTAATAGCATCCTCAATTTTCTGAAAAAAATTGGCACTTTAATAAATGACATATAACCATATACAAGCTGCTATTAAAAGTATACAGCGACCGGCAGAGTTCGTGGTATATGGGAAAATTTTTATTATTAATTTTCCCACATACCACGAACTCTGCCGGTCACTATATACTTTTAATAGCAACTTGTATATGGTTATATGTCATTTATTAAAGTGCCAATTCATTCGCATGCTATCCAGTCAACCAGTTTTCAGGCCAGTTTAGATATGTCATCGAGTTCTAATGTAGACATGTGGAGGTTTGGTGTAGACAGATGTGGATTTATTGCGTACATGCAGTTTAGTAAATTTAACTGGATTACACCTCAAAAGTCTTTAGTTTTGAAATATTAAATACATGTATTGTATTATTAATATCTAATTTTCCATATATTTTCTAGTAATAACAACGAGAAGTATTAATGTCAAAATTTTATTGTCGACTGTATATTTCTCATCTTCAAAAATTAGCATGTTTCCCCAAACAAGTATTTTTCTTGGCTTTTTTAACTTACTTATAATGGCTTTATATCGGCCCATGAAATTTTCCAATTCTATCAATCACGCTAGAATATTTAGAGCAGCAGTGTTTCTTCAATCCTACTTGGCCTACACTGCCCGGTCTACAATAAAAATGTCGATGAGATCAAACAGATCGAAACACGTTCTTGATGGGCACTTGATTAGTGAATGCGCTGTAGAGGCCTATATTATTTTTGGTATCCCTATATATTTAATACAGTGAAAAATACTACCCATAGTCATAGTCCCTTTTATTGTTATTAAAAACGTGTCAAAAATATATTTTTAAAAGAAATAAAATAACCTGCTAAGTGCAAGTCGGACTAGCGCAATTAGTGTTCCGTATGTTGATTGCTTTTAAAATAAAAAATTTTGTTACGAAGGTAAAAAATGATCAATGATTTCACAAAACGCACCACAAATGAGTTTTCAGCAAAGTTTGTTGCTCATCTTTATTGAAAACTGATGACCTTGAAATTTTTGTTTTTTATATACCAGATAAATTACACAGGGGAACAGCTGTTTTGGTGTCGAGGTTTTTTGAGCTGATTCTATATCAATTTGATGTCCTGAATTCAAATAACGTATTCATTTGTACCTAGGAGGTCAAATTTTTAAGAAATACAATTTTAGAGAAATATAAGTTACATTATTGTAACTCAAATCCGTAAGTGTAGTAAACAAAAGTAGATACGAAATTTTTATTTTAGTTATACAAAATACAATATTATGTCGTACTTACAAACAAAAAAAAAAACATTGAAGAAATGAAATAGTCACTCAACACTTGAAAAGCTTCTTTTCCGCGACATTCTTGAATGTTTTTTTAAACAGTCCCTTTTTAAACTCCAGCAGTAATCTGCCATCATGTGCATGTCCCATCTTCCTTGGTAGCGGTCCTCCATAACTTTAATATCTTGGTGAAATCTTTCACCTTGTTCCTCACTCATGTCTCCTAAATTTTCTGGAAAACAGTCTAAGTGGCTGTGTAAATAGTGTATTTTAATACTCATATTGCACCCTAAGGATTTGAAACTATTAAGCATCTTGTTAACCATTTCAACATAGTTTTGAGCTTTATGTTTGCCTAGAAAATTTTCTACAACTGCAATAAATGATGTCCAAGCTTCTCGTTCAACTTGATTCATTGAATTTATGAAGGCAGGATCCTTAATTAATTGTCTTATTTGTAGGCCTGCTTTAAAGTTTTTCTGTGCTCAACTGATGCATTTTTACCCCTATATATGCAAAACAAGACCCATTCTTATCAAGAGCCTTTACAAATTGCTTCATTAAGCCCAACTTTATATGTAACGGAGGAAGTATGATTTTTTCTCTTTCAACCAAAGCGTCGTTAATGACATTCTTTTCCCCAACGTCCATGTTTTCTCTCTGAGGCCAATCTTTTCTAACCCAGTGGTGTGTTTTGCCCCTACTATCCCAGAGGCACAAGAAACACGGATATTTCGTGTAACCACTTTGCTGCCCAAGAAGAAAGTTTACCATTTTTAAGTCTACACAAATCATCCATTGATGTTCGTAATACTTTATCTTCTGCAAGACCAAAGCTATGGTATTATATTCTTCTTTCAGTTTCGTTGAGTGAGCTAGTGGTATTGAACCATATTTATTCCCATTATGTAGAAGGACACATTTTAAACTTCGCTTTGAACTGTCAATAAATAGGCGCCAATCATCTGGAATATATTCAGAAAGTCCCATTTCTTTCATGAGTCCCCTAATTTCGTGACAAAATACAAGATTGTCTTCTTGAGAAAAGAATGGTAGCAGATCTTTTTCTCTTGTACGGTAAAAGGTAATTTTGGTTCCTTGTTCCAGTAAATTTTTGTCGTTCAACCTAGAAGCCAGTACTTCAGAAGCTTTTTTCGATAAATTGAGATCCCTGGTGAGATCATTTAATTCATTTTGATTGAAGCGTTGAGGAACTGATGACATCCCCTCATAGTCACTGTTAGTTTCATTAGCATCAGAACTTTTATTAGCATCAGAAGAGCGATCAGAGGGAAAATATTCGTCATCAGAGATATGTGGTAGCTGATGAAATGTTGGAATCGGTATTTCATCTGAGTGCGGGATAGGACGTATTGCCGAGTCTAAATTGGGATAAGTCCACTTACTGCGGTTATTTCGATTGATTCCATTAGTATTTACTAAACAGAAATAACAATCATTGAAGTGGTTTTTTGGTTCTCTCCAAACCATTGGTACGCCGAATTTTAGACATTTCTTTTCCCGGTAGTCCACTGCCGTAAATGCTCTGTACAAGTTTTACATACGAGATGCGGGGCCCACGTTTTATCCTGATCACCAAGCTTAACTCCAAAGTATCCAAGATACGCTCGCTTTACAAAGTCAGTAATAGTTTGTTTGTTTTGTTGAAACATGTATTCTCCGCATATATAGCAAAACACATCAGGTTGATTTACACAACTTCTTCTTGAACTGGAACCTGAACTCATTTTAATTCTGTTCAATAACACAAAAACACTCTTTTCTTAACATAAAATAACATGCCGAATTCGATCTACTCTCATTAGTAAGAACGCACAAACTGACGAGACTTACCCGAGTTAGGTGATTAAAAGGGTCAGTTCAGGTACCTGATAGGCAATGGTTCCACTATTTATAGATTTACCTGGAATTTACTCAATTACAGACTGACAATAAAACCATTGTACCTACATTAATGAATATATAATAATTTTAGAACCCTCATAAATGAATATACTGAATAAAAACCACATTGGTAGATAAGTTGATGTATCTAAAAAAGTAGAGCTGATAGAGAAAAACGGATTGCATGTATAGATTTAGCGTCCCAAATATAGTTAAAAATCAGCTCTAAAATCCCAGGCACCAAAACAAAAATATTTTTTTGTTGCCCTGTGTTATTAAAGGTAATGTATTCGTGATACATTTCGTTCAATCGGAGAATATTCTAGAATTTTTTCAAAATTTTTTGATCAGTACTTTTCGAGATAAAGGGGGCGGCGGTTTTTAGCAATCTTTAAAAAAATGATACAAAGAAAATTGTGCGCAAGTAATATATATTTTTGAACTCGTGTTTTCACAAGTTTTCATTTGAAACCCTACTCGATGACCTCGTAAAAAATTTTTTTCACTTCCGATTTCACCTCTCAAAACTAACCCTTTAAGTCGAAATTTAACTTTCAAAACTACACGGATCTGATTTTTTTTGATGGGTCTAGCACACGTGCTGCAGGGAGATTACGAAAGCCCTACAGGAGCGACACGTGTGCGGAAAAAGCGGTTCACGTTGTTCTTGAATCGCTGTAAATTGTACTCGGTGGGAAACACAGTCCTGGGCAAATTATTCCAAAGGGATGATGTTCTCCATATAAAAAACTGCTTGAAAAGCGTTGTACGAGGAGTAACAAGTTGAACCTCATACGGATGTGAAGTATCAGCGTGACGTGTATTTCTAATATGCACCGCTCTGGGAGGAATTAAACGGGCCACATCCTCCGGACACTTTTCATGAAAACACTTGAAGAATAGGCTCAAGTCGCTAACCGTTTTTTTCGATGTTCCAGCGAATCAAGGCCGCCAGTCAGTTCCGGGTCTCCAATCAGACGAACAGCTCTTCTCTGAATAGAATCCAACAAATGCAGTGTATGTTTGGGAGCGCAGCCCCAAACATGGGAGCAGTATTCCATAGTTGGTTGAATTTGAGTTTTGTAAAGAATTAACAGTTGTTGTGGAGTGTAAAGCTTTCTGGTTCGAAATAATATTCCTAACTTCTGAGAAGCTCTCCTTGCTATGACCGCAACATGCTCATGCCAGGACATATTTGCTCCCAAATTAACGCCCAACAAATTGAGTGACGATTTTAGAGGAATGGAGTGCTCCGTCATAACTATGTCTGGTTCAGCAACGTAAACTTTTTTGGAAAAAACTGCTGCCTGAGTTTTTGTAGCGTTAAATTCCACTTGGTTACTGTCACCCAAAGATAGAATTTTTTCTAGGTTTTTGTTAAGTTGAACAACTTCCCTCTGTCTGCGAACACTCGCCTGAACAGCCAATGTCTGAGCGTTCAAAGTGAATGAAGAGATAAGCGTACTGTCATCTGCAAAGCTGTAGATTAGATTTCCGCTCTTTTCCAACTGATCGTTAATGTAAATGAGAAAGAGAGTAGGAGATAGTATGGAGCCTTGGGGTACACTGGCTTTTATAGTGAAGGTGTTAGAAAGAAATCCATCGACCGCCACTCGTAAAGAACGCTCACTGAGGAAACATGAGAGCTACAAACAGAACTTTTCAGACATACCATAAGAGCATAGCTTAGCCAACAGTCCATCTTGCCAGACACGGTCGAATGGCTTGGATATGTCAAGAGCAACCGCTCGAGAATCTCCAAAGTATTCAATTGTGCTGTTCCAAACATTTGTCAGAAGATCTCCTGTTGATCTATGTTTACGAAAACCATATTGGTGAACGCTAATAATGTTGAATTCTTTAAGATATTTTTAGAAGATGTTGATTGTTAGCCTTTTTCATGACTTTCGATATTATTGAAAGCAGTACGACTGGTCGATAGTTATTTGGCTAGGTCTTCTTGCCTTTTCTAGGTATCGGCTAAACTTTGGCACATTTCCAGCAGGTAGGAAATATTCCCTTTCTGTGGGATAGGTTGAAAAGTCTACAGAAACTGGTATCAGGTCCCTAGCACAGTTTTTTGAGAACTATGGCAAGTATTCTGTCAGCGCCAGAAGCTTTTTTGATGTCTAGCTCTATTAAAATACGTTTTATGATACGCTGTCTGAAGACAACATCGGGCATCTTTGATTGCATTATGGGAATAGTAGGTGGTGTTTTTTTCCTTGGAAATCGACAGTAGAATGCGAAGCAAAGAGTTCAGCCAACAAAATCGCTTTTTCAACAGATGTCGTTGCAATAAAACTATCTGGCCGTGTGAGTGGTGGTATGGTGGATTTGCTGAAATTTTGGCTAACTGCCTTAGTGACTGACCAAAATGACCTGGAATTGTTGGGACAAGCGAGAAGTTTGTTTCTAATTCGCTGATTGTGTGCCTTCTTGGTTTCGTCGATAATTTCTTTGCATTTGTTCCGGCACGAACAAAGGTGTTACGATATATAGTGTTATATATGATAAGACTATCAATTCCTATATTAGTGCCAAATTTCAACTTTCTATGTCAAATAGCTTCGAACAAAATCGGGTGTGAAAGACGGACAGACAGGCAGACACCGAAGTGATTTTATAAGTGTTCTGTACGGAACACTAAAAAACTATAAGCCGCCGCAAACACCCAGGTATTATTATTTTATTCATATATTAGCATAATTATTCAGTTCAATAAACCATTCAAAACTAATAAATTATTATAAGTATATAATTCTAATACAACACATTTTATCTTGTCATAACAAATATCTACGAAACTAATTCCAAAGTTGCTTGCGGGCTTACCTAATTAGTAATCATTCTTAGATGATAATATTGAGGCCATCAAAATTATTCATGAGGCTACCAGCATTACGCATCATTGTGTCCGAAACAAGCATCAAGAAAATTAATCTGGAGCTTTATTTGAATATATTTTATATACAGCGTGGTAAAGTCCAAAGTTCATTTATAATATTAATCTGTAAAGAAGAGTGAAGGGACGAAGTCCATAAAAACGTAACAACCAGAGGCGTCACATTAAATTTTCCGATAGAAAAATAAGAATATATGATAATAAATTTATATTAAATTGATTTTAATGTAGCAGACGATGAAAACAAAAACAAAGGCAACTCCACATATTTAATACGACTGCGAAAACATATAACATGAAGATCTCTGAGCAAAAAATCAAAATGCATGGTGAGAAGTAGAGAGACTGGAAGGTGCAAACTGGAACTGGAAGGCATAAGCACAGAACAGGTGATAATTTTTACATACCTTGGAATTGACATAATGAGCGACAGGAATATAACAGCAGAAATGAAAAGACAGGCAATGAAAACATTGAAAGTCAGTGGCTGCTTAAGAAAATTCAAATGGGATATTAAACATATGTCTGTGAGATGAATCTTAACCTACGCGGCAGAAACCCGAACGGACACTAAAAGAACAAAGCAGATAATAATTAGCGAATGAAGATTTTAAGAATAATACAGAAACAGACGAACAAAGAAGAGCATCCAAGAGCAATGTAACATTCAGGGTATCACTAAATGGACAAACGATAGGAAAATAAACTGGAATGATCACGTGAACAGAATGGCGCTTGACAGATTGGCCAACATCTGCAAAAATAATAGTAAAAGACCGACACGAAGACCAAAGAAGAAATGGAATAACAACCTACTAATAATAGAAGCTGAATAAAAGACAGACTAACCGAGCAATCCTAGTCTTGCGAAGAAACAGAATATTTCAATATGAATATTATTTTAGGTATAATTCTTCTAGATGTCGCCTATGTCCAAGAGAGAACTAACTTCTTTGGAATCTAGCCCAAAACTGAATTAATTTGGAACCTGGTGTCATGTGTTACATGGTGGTATGGGTGGAAAAAATTTCAGGTTTGAATCTAAAAAGTGTATTCTTAACGACATTTATTATGTAAAGTTTTGTAAGATATTAACAGTTTAATAATTAAATATCTATAGTTATGGTTGCCCCAAAAGTTTTTAATGGCATTTCTGAAACAGTTCCAGAAAACTTTCCTGAGAGAATATAAATTCTGCTCAAATATGTTTTCCTTCCAAAGAATACATATTTCAGGACATATTCATCGTTCTCCGTTTCATTGTCTTGACTGGGGATAACAAACGGTTCTTCGGTTTCTATAGATTTAACATACTTTGGCGTAGGTGTCACATGCAATTCAACTCCATAAGGGACTGATATTTTGGTTGACAGTAGAATGGTGTGTTTCACATTAATATTCCGTTATTATGTTAATTGAACAATAGTAAAAACCTATTTCGTGATTTTTAGGTTCCGTCTAAATTATTGATGCAACAGATGTATATCGAGATCTTCTTCTTCGTATAAGACAAGATTGGTTTGTGTTTAAGCCTCTTTTTTTATGGGCCTAGCACACGTGCTACAGGGAAATCTCTAAAGCGCTCCAGGAGCGGCATGTGTGCGGAAAAAGCGATTTACGTTGCTCCCGAATCGCTGCAAATTGTACTCGATGGGAAACACAGCCCTTGGCAAGTTATTCCAAAGGGGTGATGTTCTCCATATAAAAGACTGCTTGAAAAACGTTGTACGCGGAGTAACAAGCTGAACCTCATACGGACGTGAAGTATTAGCGCGACTTGTATTTCTAACATACACCGCTCTGGGAGGAATTAAGCGGGCTACATTCTTGGAACACTTTCCATGAAAATATCTGTAGAACAGACTGAAGCCGCTAACTGTTCTTCAATATTCCAGCAAATCAAAGCCGCCAGTCAGTTCCGGGTGTCCAATGAGACCAACAGCTCTTCGCTGAACAGAATCCAACAAATGCAGTGTGTATTCGGGAGCGGAGCCCCAAACAGTTGTTGTGGAGTGTAAAGCTTTCTGGTTCGAAATAATATTCCTAACTTTTGAGAAGCTCTCCTTGTTATCCCTGGAATATGTTCATGCCAGGACATATTTGCTCCCAAATTAACCCCCAACAAACTGAGTGACGATGCTAGGGGAGTGGAGTACCCCGATATGACTATGTCAGGTGCAGCGACGTTAACTTTTTTAGAAAAAACTGCCGCCTCCACTTCATTACTGTCACCCAAGATAGAGTATCTTCCAGGTCTTTGTTAAGTTGAACGACCTCTTAGTGTCTGCGGATATTCGCCTGAGTAGTCGATGTCCGAGCGTTTAAACTGAAAGCGTACTTTCATCTGCAAAGCTATAGATTAGATTCCCAGTCTTTTCTAGCAGATCGTTAATGTAAATGAGAAAGAGAGTAGGAGACAGTATGGAGCCTTGAGGCACACCGGCGTTGATAGTAAAGTTGTTAGAAAGAAATCCGTCGACCGCCACTCGTAAAGAACGCTCTTCTGTGACTAGAGGTCCAGCTTTTGTGCTATCTTTTTGGTGGTCGACCGAGATGTACCCTTGTTTCTGGTTTTTCGTCTTTTATTCATCTTAGCCAGCTATTAGCTAGCATCCTTCTTACGTGATCTCTCCAATATCGACGTCTTGAATCTTGAGTTCTTCTCGTATAGTTGTGCTTATATCAAGATCTCTTACTTAATCCTGTAAGAATTGTGCATGACACATAAAATTTCTTAAAAGCTCGGAATATAATTCTTTACTAGAAATGCCATACAGCGCATAAATTCGTTCATCAATAAAATACTGCTTCTACGTTTAAATATGTCGTCTCGGGATAAAAACTCCAACGACTCTACACAAGCTTAATGATTCAGTCCGCATAGTTACCGGCTATTTGAAACCAACAACAACGCAGCAAATCTACCCTATTGCTGGAATAGCTGCTGCTAACATTAGACCCAGATTGTGGAGTGGAAGACGTGAGACATGACCATAAAGCAGTGCCCTTCAGACTCAAATCCAGACAAAGCTTTATACTGAGAGCAAGACCACTGGAAGTCACCACTGAAGATTGAAAATCCAGACCTTGAAATAAAATAAGAACTACTAGCAACTACTAACTACTGTATAACACCGGAAGGACTTTGAACCGACTTCATACAGGGCTATCCAAATGTAGGTCCCAATATGGGCCATATCTGCACACAAGAAGATTTAAACATGGCCAACGACAAAGCCGCAAAGGCTGCAGAATTTTGGAGGAAAAATTTGTAATGTTTTCTAGACACGGAAAGTAAAGTAAGTAACTCCAAAAATACATTTAAATTTCTCCTTATCATTACGTATAATGCATGGGGATCCATTACTATGTAATCATCTAAAAAAGTTTTTTATATTGCAATTTTCTGTTTTTTATGCCTCAATCAAAAATAAATATTCATATGATCATGTTTCAAATTTTTACCATGTATTTTTTTTTGATCAGCGACCTACCCTTCCACTTAAATAAAAACTAAAACCAAGAAAAAAAATTACAATTTAAAAATACATTTTATAAAATCCTGTAATAATATTCTGTATTCCACTCGTTTGAAATTTATTTAATGTCGGCCAATAGTTTAAGGTAAACTATAACACCAAGTTAAAAATGAGACTTATTACTCTCTAAGACACAGAAAATAATACCACAAAGCCATTTTACCAATAAATGAGATGGACATCTGATGGTCAAATTCATTATAGTAGCGGTCAAAAATTTTCGAAGAATTTACGTTCCTCCTTTAACCAACTTATTTATTAAAGAATATTAGAAATTGTATTCCCGCATTTCAATCTGCATTAGTTCTTCTTTCCTGTAAGCCTTCGGATAAAATTTAGATAAATACTGTTATAATAACAGTGTGATGTGAAATATACGTTTATAATTTAGATACTCCTGAATATACGTGGTGAGACTCAAAAGTTCCCGAGCTAACGCTATCCAGCAGAAACTCGTAATAATATCGACTAGCGCTGATAGATAGCGGTAGTCCTTTTAACTTG
Organism: Pachyrhynchus sulphureomaculatus; assembly: GCA_019049505.1. Taxonomy (NCBI): domain Eukaryota; kingdom Metazoa; phylum Arthropoda; class Insecta; order Coleoptera; family Curculionidae; genus Pachyrhynchus; species Pachyrhynchus sulphureomaculatus. The sequence continues at coordinate 249,473,361 of CM032446.1, read as the reverse complement.
TTATCTCGTTTAGTTTGTTTTGTACGTTTGCATAAAGGTTTAATTGTGTATTTCTGCGATTTGTACAATGGATACGAAAAAAAGCAGCTCATGTCTGTAAAATTTTGTTTTAAACTCGGGAGGCAAAGCCAATTTTCGAGTGGTTTTCGTGTTTTAAAGCTTACTGAATTTCGGTGGAAGGCGACGAGTTTCTGGGAAGATTTTCTACTGCAACCACGCCTGAAGTTATCGTCAAAAGTTCAACAAATCATTCGTGAAGACCATCGTCGGGCAATTTTGGGTGTTTCTGATGAAGTTTCTATTAGTTAGAGGAGCGAGAAGACTTCCCTTCTGCATCACAATGCACAGGTCCATAGGTCGTTCTATACGCAACAGTTCTTGTCGAGGAATTCCATAAGTCTCATCCCCAATCCCCATATTCGCCTAATTTGTCAAGTATGACTTCGAGCTGTCCTCCCATATGAAGATAAGGTTAAAGAGTCGCCACCTTGAAACGGTAGAGAATATACAACGTGAGGGACCGACGGCACTAGAGGCAGTGATAACATCGACCTACCAAAAAAAAACGGTGAGACCGGTGCATTCAGATACAGGATACATACAACTTTGAGGGTGAGGTGAATGACGAGATATAAGAGCAACTACTTCTGATTGTATAACGTTACTAGGTTTAAATTTTTAAATTGTCGGAACACAGTAAAGATTTTGTATGAAAAGCTACATTCAGCTTAAAATTTAGATACCGTTGGGTCCAGGACTTTTTTTAATTTATATTACTCCCTTGTAAACAATAAATCTTTTTTAATGCTTATATTATAAACAAGCATCAACAATGCAGATTAACTAATGTATAAAAGACAGGTCTTGAATATAAAATACAGTTTAATCCTTCTTAATGTATCGTTTCGAGACGTGTAATACCGGTAGCAGCGTAGGTAATTGTAGTGACCTCAAAAAAAGTCTTAAGAGAATTTCAACAGTAAAAATCTGATGTCATTTATCAAATTTAAATCGCTGGTGGCAAAGCACTGGTTTTTTTTTTTGTAGGAAAGAAATTGGTAAAGTGATTTAACCATTACTTTCCTTGGGAACACATAATTCAGAAATAAGTACTGAATTTGACTTTCTCAAATAAGGAGTAAATAAATTTCTACCTTGTTCTCACCCTTTTCTCTGAAACGATAATATTAAAATCTGTAGGTTTCATCTTCACTCACTCGCTTCAAGTAAAATGTCTTTCATATTGAGCGGTTTTTTTATTTCTTGGATAAGACACAGATGGCGTTGCGGAATAGCCTGGGTCTTGTGACATTTGAAAAGTGTAATTTATGAGATTTATAAAAATGGAGTCGTAAAATATACAACAATGCGTTCAAATAGGTGAGTTATTTTATGAAACTGGGCGTTATGGAAAAATGTTTTTAGAAAATTACGTAATATTTACAGTCTGCATAATCTCCATCTGAAAGCACTATCAATGGAATTGTTCAAAAATTTCAAGGAACTGATGCGGTGGAAGATAAAAGAAGAGAAATATATAGTCATAACGTTCGTTCACAAGGGCATATTTACTTCGTTCGTGAAAGTGTTACTGAAGACTCAGAAATATCCATTAGTCGGCTTTGACCCCGGCGTATTTTACGAAAGGATTTAGCTCTGAAGGCATATAAGGAATTAAAGCAATTGGATCATTGAAAACGTAGTGCATTTATCAAATTGATCAAAGAACAACCAGACGATTTTTCTCAAAAAATCATCTTTTCCGATGAAGCACATTTTTAAATTGGTAGCTATGTTATTAAAACAAAATTGCCGTATTTGTGGTGAGGAAAATCCACGATTGATTGATCAGTCACCTTTTGGTATGCATTATGGTCAGGAGGAGTCACTGGTCCAAACTTCTTCGATGCTGGTGAAACTGTGAATGATCTTCGATGTAACTAAATTTTTGTGACCTGAATTGACTAATAATACTCTGGAGGGCATTTGGTTTCAGCAGGAAGGTGCAACCAGTCACACTGCTCGTGAAACAATTGAAGGGAAAATTTCCTGGACGTGTAACCTATAGAAACGGTAATACTAATTGGCCACCAAGAACATGTGGTCTGATTCCGTTGGACTATTTTCGCTGGGGTTACGTGAAAAGCCAGGTCTATAAGAATAACACATAATCAATTTCTGAACTGAAGGACGAAATTACAGGGAACAGGGGAGGGGGTTTTTGGCCATTTTTTTTTTAATAATACAAAAAAGAATATGCGCAAGTATTACATCATATATATTTTTGAACTCGTGTTTTTACAAGCTTTCATTTGATACCCCAATCGATGGCCTGGTATTTTTTTTTTTCACTTTCGATTTCAGCCCCCACATATCAGATAAATTATCAAACGAAATGAACACGTGATAATTTTCGCTCAATATACATTGCATATTCCACAATTTTTTCAAAATTTTCTGGTTAGTGTTTTCCGAGATCGGGTGGGGGGACAGGGGCCATTTTTTAAAAATAATACAGAGAGTGTGCGCAAGTATTACATGATATATATTTTTGCAACTCATTTGTTCACAGGTTTTCGTTTGACACCCTACTCGATGACCTTAGAATAAAAAATTTCACTTACTCCTATATTTGTGCCAGATTTCAATTTTCTAAGTCAAATAGTTTTGGAGAAAATCGGGAGAGACAAAGGGACAGACACCGAAGTGATCTCATAAGTGTTTCTTATGGAATATTAAAAAGATGCTAGAGTAACTTATTACGTTCAAATTTTCTGAAAAAAAATAGCAAATAACTTACAGCGCTCCAACCTACAACCAGTTTTCAAACAATCTCAAAAATGATCTACAATTATCTTCAAGGTAAAAGATAAAACTGACTATTTCGGAAAATAAGGAATTTATTAGTTAAGCTGGAATAAATGCAGTGCATATTGCATAGGTCAAACAGGCAGGAGTATTGAAAAAAGGCTTAAGAAATATTTTTTATTAAAAACTAAAATTCTAATTGTACAGAAAAGTTTTTAGAAATAGCCGATATTTTCCCAAATATACAAAAACCAAAATAATTTATTTTGCCTGGAAAAAAAACAAAAAACTTGAAACGATAGAAATACATAACCAAAATAATGATTTTATTACGAGTATATTTACAACTAATATCTATAAACAGAGGCAATATCCTCTAAAAAGTCTTCATTCTTCCTTAATGTCTTCCAGGATAAATGGTCCAGATGTAATAGAAGATGATTTATGGCACTCCCAATAGTGCACGAACATAAACACCAACTCCAAAATACGACATAAGTGTAAATTACAATGTAGTTGGTCCTTCAAATCAGTATAATGGAATAATTCATTTCCGCTTCTAAACGATTTTGTTGTTTGGCAGCCTTTTCTAGGACAACGTAAAACTGGACGAAACGCTCCTCCATGATCACGTTTCCTTTTTGTTTACATTTCCACACCACACCTATCACTGATGTTATTTTCATCGTTGTGTATAAGTAGATTATGCGTTTGTAAAAAAGTCACGGCTACGTCTTGGTTAAAAGTGATATTATTATAAATAACCGGTCAAGTGCAAGTTGAACTTGCACAATTACGTTGGTGTGAAATGATCAGTGACTTCACAAAACACACCCCAAAGGAGTTTTCAACAAAGTTTGTTTCCAATCTTTCCTGAATACTGATGACCTTGGAATTTTTGTTATTTTCTTAATCAAATAAATTATTAAAGGTAATGCACTAGTGATAATTTTCGTTCAATTTACACCCCGTGGGGAATATTCCAGAATTTTTTCAAAATTTTGTAACATTCATTTTTTCCTAGATTTTAAGACCATATAATGTTACTGATTTTTCTCTTAATAATGTACTTCTTTTCATTTTTGTATCGAGCGGTATATTGATCAGAAATTCCTAGCCGCTCGTTATATAGTGTGCTGTGCGGGTTTGCGACGGAATCTATCGATACGCCGGATTGGTCAAATGTTTGTATCCGGAGTTTTTTGGTTCCGGCGTCGCCATATTACAGAGAGAGAGTGCCCACGGCTTATTTAAGGGTCCGGAGGACGCGAATCTAGGTTCAGAACACCGAGCCGCCGCCAGGCTTAGAACACCGAGCCGCCGCCAGGCTTAGACCATCGAGCCGCCGCCAGGCTGAGTACCATTGAGCCGCCGCAAGGCTTAGTAACATCAAGCCGCAGGGGCTAATTTCCACCGAGCCGCAGTAGAGGCTTACGACAATATCTACGAGAGCCAAGTTAAGCACGAGTTTTTTATCATAAAGCCGTAGTGGGTTTTGTGTGTTCTCTAAATGGAGTAGTTAAAGTAGGCTCTTCTCAAAAGTGTGAAATCGGTTTTGTGTTGCATTGAAGGCCTAGAAGCCCATAGGAAGACCGTAAGTTTACCAGAACATACATCAATAAATATATTCCCCGCAAATAAGTGTTTTAACAGCAATTTGAACTGAAAAATCGCGAAGTGAAAATCACGACTCTTAGATTTCGGGTGTAGTCAAGATTTAGAAGTAAAATCTCTGATTTAGGGACTCTAATTTATAAAAACTACTTTTAGGCTAGAATTTTTTTTTTGTATTCCTTAAAACTGCAAAGGTTAGAACTTTTATTTTAAATCATGAATAAATTTTCCTTTTTGTTGATTAAAGCTAGTGTCTCACTGAATACCTATTTTTCTTTTCAGGATTAGAAAAGTTGTACTAGAATAATTCTTTTTAGTAATAACCGTAAAACACTTCAGTATTTTTTCATTTTTTTAACTGAAGTTAGATCCTTTCTATTTTAAAATGAATGGTGCCCAAAAATTTGTACAACGGAAGCTTTTTAAAAATAGAAAATAATTCCAAAAAGACGTATAACAATTATCTCTTACCCATATTTCTCTACCAAGGAAAACTGAGCTAGTGTTTGTTTAATTTCTTTAGTTCTTTTAAAATCATTATTCACTCAATTCATTCTCAGAAATTAAAAAGAGGTTGCAAGAAAATTGCGCCCAAGCGTGGGAAAAACAATTTTCACAGGGTACAAAAAGACGCCACAAAGTGCGGGCAGTAAAAATGTTACAATTTTTTGATCTGTACTTTTCGAGATAAGGTGGGGGGACAACGATTTTTTAAAAATAATACAAAGAAAAGTAAACCCAAGTATTACATTATATATATATATATATATATATATATATATATATATATATATATATATATATATATTTATATATATATATATATATATATATATATATATATATATATATATATATATATATATATGTATATAATATATATATATATATATATATATATATATATATATATATATATATATATATATATATATATATTTACTCGTGTTTTCACAAGCTTTCATTTGACCCCACACTCGATGACCTAGTACAAAATTTTTTTTCACTTTCGATGTCAAAACTAACCACTTAAGTCAAAATGTAACTTTCAAAACTACATGGCTCTGATGAGGCCATCAATTCCTATATCATTACCAAATTTCAACTTTCTATGACAAATAGTTTCGGAGAAAATCGGGGTGTGACAGACAGACAGACAGAAAGACAGACAGACACCGGAGTCATCTTATAAGTTTCCGTACGGAACACTAAAAACAATAACAATGTAACGATTCTATATGAACAATTAGAATTTCAAAATTCATCACTGTATGGCTTATAATAAAATTTAAGTTTTATTTTCCGGAGAAACTCAAATGTATAGTTCGTAATATTAGGTTTCTATATAAGTCGTTCATAAAGGAAAATGTAAGTGTAAAAATTATTGCTTTTCAAAAATTTACTAAGCCCAGCAAACTGCAATCACGTAGAAATTTAATAATACAATGATAAATTCCCAAAGTACATATTTAATATTTATAATTGTGTCTCAAATATATCCATAACTCAAACCACCAGTACGGATTTAGGCATAAACATTCGACAATCTATCATATTCAATGAATTATCTATACTACAGAAGAAATGCTAGAAGAAAGAGAAATTTGCACTACAGTATTTTTTGGATGCAGCCCAAGTATTTGTCCGGCATGGAAAACTTCACTGTAAATTAAACTCTACAATATACAGGTATTTTAAAACCACATTTATCAGACAGACACTTTAGAATCGAGCAAAATGATGCCGACACTGATCTTTAAGGAATTGAATCTAGAGTGTACCTCTACCTTCTCTAGACATGCGATCTCCCTGGATGATGCATCCTTATCTTAATTTTGGTAAATAATTTTAAAATCATGTACCTCATTCTGCCAAAATTAGAAAACTCTCAAAATTACATTGTTTTCTTTTAAGACGACTTTTGTATTTCTTAACATATAGCTTGTAATCTCTTTCTCTGTCTCTCTGTATATGTAGTTGACGCATTATGATGGACTAGTAGACTGTAACTGGAAAAATAATTGCATAGACTATTAAATAATAAAATAACTGGCCAAGTGCAAGTCGGATTTGCGCAATTAGTGCTCCGTAGGTATAAAATGATCAGTGACTTCACAAAACACACCCCAAATGAGTTTTCGACAAAGTTTGTTTCCTACCTTTGTTGAAAACTTATGACCTTGAATTTTTGGTTTTTTTTTATATACCAGATAAATTATTAAAGGTAATGCACTTGTGATAATTTTCGTTCAATATACAGCTTGTGGAGAATATTCTAGAATTTTTTCAAAAATTTTAATCAGTACTTTTCGAGATAAAGGGGGGGCAACGATTTTTTAAAAACAATACAAAGAAAAGTGTGCAAAGTATTATATTATATATATTTTTGAACTGGTATTTTCACAAGCTTTCATTTAGCACCCCACTTAAAACCTGGTAAGTTTTTTTTCATTTCCGATTTCACCCCCCAAGACTAACCCCTTAAGTTAAAATTTAATTTTCAGAACTACACGGCTCCGATGAAACGATCAATTCCTATATTAGTGCCAAATTTCAACTTTCTATGTCAAATAGTTCCGGAGAAAATCGGATGTGACAGACAGACGTGTGGTGGCAATAATAATGGCAATCTAGTTTAAGCGGCTCGTGATCTCTCTCTCTCTCTCTCTCTCTCTTTCTGTATACGTCGTTGAAGCATTACGATGAATTAGTAGACTGTACCTGGAAAAATAATATGCCTACAATAATTAAATGATAAAAGAATCATAATAGTACTCTAATTTATGCCTTCTTTCTATAACTTTTTATACAAACATTTTCATGCCCTAAATAAAATAGCTAAATATAACAATACTACCCACATGTAGAAAAGCAGGAATTTTCTGTTCAGTATTTTTCAATTTAAGGTCAATTATGTATCGTTAGCTAAGTGGGTAACCACTTTCGGACGTAAATAACGTATTTCAATCTCAGAGGGAGTTCTCAACCTTGTCCGACAACTACATTGTGTTAATTCCGTAAGGAAAATACTTCTGTGGCGCCTTTAAGAAATTGCTCCAGATATTTTACTCTATTTGCTTACAAATTCTTAAAATCAGTCACGTTTTATTGGATTTCATATGAAAAAGTATAATTTTTGATTTACTTCATTTTAAATTTATTATAAAGACAAATTTCGGAATACGATGGTAGGATACAACGAATTGTACTAGGTACGCATACTTATTACTCCATAGAAAGCTGAAACAGTAGCTTTCGAGCTGACTGAGTGGTTGACACAGATAACGCTTAAAAGCATGCAGCGCGTTTCGAGGAATCCTCCTCAAGCATATGAAGTTAATGTAAATTAACTGAAAACGACGAAGTCCATATTTTTTTTTTTTTTTTTTTTTTTTTTTTTATTGGTCTGGCACACGTGCTGCAGGGAAGTCCCTAAAGCGCTCCAGGAGCGGCACGAGTGCGGAAAAAAGCGATTCACGTTGATCTTGAATCACTGTAAATTGTACTCGGTGGGAAACACAGCGCTGGGCAAATTATTCCAAAGGGATGACGTTCTCCATATAAAAGATTGCTTGAAAAGCGTTGTACGCGGAGTAACAAGCTGAACCTCATACGGATGCGAAGCACCAGCGCGACGTGTATTTCTAACATGCACCGCTTTGGGAGGAATTAAGCGGGCTACATCCTTCGAATACTTTCCATGAAAATACTTGTAGAACAGACTCAAGTCACCAACCGTTCTTCGATGTTCCAGCGAATCAAGGCCGCCGGTCAATTCCGGGTCCCCAATCAGATGGACCGCTCTTCTCTGAACAGAATCCAACAAATGCAGTGTATGTTTGGGAGCGGAGCCCCAAACGTGGGAGCAGTATTCCATAGTTGGTCGAATTTGGTCTTTGTAAAGAATTAACAGTTGTTGTGGGGTGTAAAGCTTTCTGGTTCTAAATAATATTCCCAACTTTTGAGAAGCTCTCCTTGCTATGCCTGCAACATGTTCATGCCAAGACATATTTGCTCCCAAACTAACGCCCAACAAATTGAGCGACGATGCTAGGGGAATGGAGTGCCCCGACATAACTATGTCGGGTTCAGCAACGTTAACTTTTTTAGAAAAAACTGCCGCTTGGGTTTTTGTAGCGTTAAATTCCACTTGGTTACTGTCACCCCAAGATAGAATTTCTTCCAGGTCTTTGTTAAGTTGAACGACCTCCTGCTGTCTGCGGATATTCGCCTGGGCAGCCGATGTCCGAGCGTTCAAGGTGAATGAAGAGACAAGCGTACTGTCATCTGCAAAGCTATAGATTGGATTCCCGGTCTTTTCCAGCAGATCGTTAATGTAAATGAGAAAGAGAGTAGGAGACAGTATGGAGCCCTGGGGCACACCAGCGTTGACAGTGAGGGTGTTAGAAAGAAATCCGTCGACCGCCACTCGTAAAGAACGCTCTCTGAGGAAACATGAGAGCCACAAACAGAACCTTTCAGACACACCATAAGACATACCTTTCAGACATACCATACCATATTTACAGTTTACTCACTGTTCTCTTATTCGTCAAATCCATTCTGACACGCGCTTCGCCGCATCTCGACTCGTTAGTCAAGCTAGGATTGACAAACGAGGGAGCAGAATTGACTGGCACTTATCCCAGAAGTTACGGAACACGATGGTAGGATACAACGAATTGTACTAAGTACGCATACCTATTACTCCATCGAAAGCTGACGCAGCAGCTTTCGAGCCGACAGAGTGGTTGACATAGTCAACGTTTAAAAGCAGGCAGCGCGTTTCAAGCATACGAAGTTAATGTAAATTAACTCTGTTCTAAAACTCTTCGTATCCCTCTTTAGGACATCTTTATCACTTTTTAAGAACTTATTCTCTCATGTAGAACTCTTTAATGTGCATAACCTTATTCCTTTGGAAGAAATTGCATGAACTGTGCTTGCTACGGAGTTCAACCTACAGCAATTTAAAAGCAATATGAATTGCTACTTAAATATAATAAAAATTTCCGTTCTAATAAGTTTATCAAATGCATATAAAAAGACTATTTAGTGCCCAATGTTACTTCTAAATTGTTTTTTGATTAGTTTTGGTCAAAGTACTAGTCTGAATCTAAAGTGAATCCTAAGTGCCAATTTCACTCGATCTAATTGCCATCGAAGTTAAAACTCCTAGATATTACTTTGACAGTTGCTCTTGACACTTATGTTGTAGAAGATAAAGATAACCTAAAATCACTTTCATCAGAAAATTCAAAATAAAATCGACAAATACGACCTTAGAACTGACAGAAAACTTAATATATTTTACGGAATTCTAAAATAATATGTCATTTTTGTCTGTTTAATAATAACACATGGGCTGAAAAGTCCCGGGCCTAACAAAGAAAACACGGTTTTTTTGGTTCAAAATTAGCTTTATTCATCAACGTAATCTCCATCAAGAGCAACGCAATCATTCCAGCGCCGCTCTAACATTTCAATACCACTTTTGTAGAACGATTTATCTTTTGCCTCAAAATAGGCCTCAGTTTCAGCGATAACCTCTTCATTCGTGCGAAATTTCTTACCGGCGAGCATTTTTTCAGGTCTGCGAACAGCCAGTAGTCGCTGGGAGCCAAATCATTCACTGTTGATGGTATTTCCTTTCTCAAGATAGTCGATGAATATTACACCACGCACATCCCAAAATACCGAGGCCATAACCTTTCCAGCCGATTGTTTTGCTTTCGGGCGCTTTGAACGAGGTTCACCAGTTGCTGTCCACTCAGATGACGATCGTTTTGATTCCGGAGTGAAGTGATGGATCCATGTTTCATCCATTGTCACATATCGACGCAAAAATTCCGGTTTGTTACGTTTAAACATGGCCAAACACTGCTCAGAATCATCAACACGTTCTTGTTTTTGATCAACAGTGAGCAAACGCGGCACCCACTTTGAACAGAGCTTTCTCATAGTCAAATGCTCATGCAATATAAAGCCAACACGTTCTTTTGATATCTTTACGATGTCAGCTAACTCACGCAACTTCACTTTTCGATCATTCAAAACGATTTTATGGATTTTTTTTCTGTTTTCTGGTGTTACCGCCTCATTTGGACGTCCACTGCGTTCTGCATCATCGGTGTCTCTACGACCACGTTTGAAGTCAGCAAACCAACGTTTTATTGTTGTTTCTGATGGAGCGGAGTCCCCATAACACTTTTCAAGCCATTGCTTCGCTTGGACGGTATTTTTTTCCCATCAAGAATCAGTGTAAAATTAAAACACGAAATTGTTTTTGATCCATTGTTTTGAAAATAACAAAAGTAGCGTCACTCTTAGTACAATAACTCACAAACTAATGAATAGAATATCATGAAATTTTAACAGCTGTCTTTTGAAGGTTAGTATTAACTGAAAAAAAGGTGACTGCAATAAAACTAGCGCCATCTATGTGTTAGGCCCGGGACTTTTCAGCCCATGTGTTACATAATTCTAAATCTTCTGGTGTACTGTCCAACACGATAACTTTAGTTTGCTTACCGGTCCTTTTGCCGCCTTAAGACCTGTGAAGTAAAATAAGTGCTCATAGTAACGTTACGCATTTTCTAGCAAGTTTCCTCTGAAGATATTTGACGATGCCGATGTCTTAACATGAGAAAAAAAATTGGGTGCCACTGCAGTGTGCGGTCTACCTGCAAATCCTAATTGTTGCGTGCGGTCTACCTGCAATAAATACATTTCTAAGCAAAGCAATAAAATAATAGGGTAAGTTTCGTTATTACTGACAATGACAGGTTGCTAATACGTATATGTCAAAAAAAGCCATGCTACTGCGAGATTTTTGAAATAATATCACTTTTAACCAAGATGCAGTCGTGACTTTTTTGCAATCGCATAATGTACTTATGCAGAATGACGAAAATAACATCAGTCATAGGTGTGGTGTGGAAATGTAAAGAAAAAGGACACGCGATCATGGAGGAGCGTTTCGTCCAGTCTTAGTTGTTTGGTAGCCTTAGAAAAGGCTACCAAACAACAAAATCGTTTAGAAGCGGAAATGAATTCTTCCATTATACGGATTTTAAATGGCAAGTTACATTGTAATTTAAGCTTATGTCATATTTTGGAATAGGTGTTTATGTTCGTGCACGACATTCCGAGTACCTGGCAGATATTAAGGAAGAATGAAGACGACCAATTTGTGAGCTTTTTAAAGGATAATGCCTCTATTTATAGATATTAGTCGTAAATATATTCGTAATAAAATCATTATTAACAACAAATTGTTCGTCTTATCAATTATTATCGTGCAGTATAGCAGTGTTATAGCAGAGTAGATCTCAAATTTTTTGTTAGACCGCACGCTACATCGGCACCAAAAATTCTCGCAGTTGAAAGATTCACCCAATATTATATTTGTTAGAGTACTGGTTTTGCAATACTTATTTTCAGATTAAAGATAATATTCATGCTTCACATGGCGTTTGTTCTTCCATTAGGTTGACTACTTTCTCCTGTGAGCCTGTATATAGTAATTATTATAGTAAAATCCAAAATTTGTTTCGATATGTCCAGACATGTACTTCTTTATTATGCAGTACAATGAGTAGTTCAGTCTTGATTTAATCTTATAAATAACTTCCACCATTCTATTAAATGTAATATAGAAGGGAAATCTGAGCTACTGTATGGAGTTACCGACGATACACAGGGCCGTATCTATATACGGAGTTTAAATATTCTACTGCCATTAAAAGAAGGTTACAATGTTCTTGTATGACCTGACAGATTCAATATGTAATAGATGAATTGTTGAACTTAGAAGGAACGAATAATACAATCGAGTAATGATGGTTTAACGTTTTACTGAGCTGACAACAATAACTCACTAATAAGTAAGAAAAATTGACACGCAACTTCCAATATGATAAAATCTCTGCTTGGTGTTTTTCAATTTCACGTCAATTATACATCATTAATTTAATGGGTAACCACTTACGAAGTCAAAAAACATGTTTAAGGTCCCCCTCAAACTATCAAACCCGATTTACATTGCACGAACAGAATGTCTATTGGGCTTTGGAGAGTATATATATATATATATATATATATATATATATATATATATATATATATATATATATATATATATATATATATATATATATATATATATATATATATATATATATATATATATATATATATATATATATATATATATATATATATATATATATATATATATATATATATATATTTATATGTGTATATATATATATATATATACGTGGGTAAATCAAATATAAAACAATAATTTTGCTATTCTTTTTAGAATGCAATTCTTAGCTAGATGATGTTGTGTGGAGTAAATGTTTGATTTGTGAGAAGTGGGGGAACCGGATGGGTGCGCGCGCCAACTCGTCTTTTTCGTCAGTATAGCCATGACCGAGCAAGAGGTACCTTCGTCTGTTGCGCAACGTATTATCATCAAGTTTTTAACCAATGAAGGCGTTAAACCGTCAGAAATTTTAACCCGTTTGAAGGCACAGTTTGGGGACAGTACACTGTCTCAGAATCGTGTGTATACGTGGGCGAGAGAATTTAAGGGCGGACGAGAACGGATTGAAAACGAAAGTCATGATCGACGCCCTAGGTCAAGCCTTACAGATGACAACATCCGTGACATTAGACACCTTATCGAGGGTGATCGCCGATTAACCGTTGAAGAAATTTCCTCAGAAGTGGGTATCAGCTATGGAAGTGTTCAATCCATAATTACTGATCGACTCGGTTTCAGAAAAATTACTGCTCGATGGTTTCCCAGGTTGTTGACTGGAATCCAAAAACAGGTCAGGTCGGAGATCGCTGAAAGACTTCTGAATCGATTTCAGTAAAAAGGAGAGGCCTTTTAAAGCGCATAGTGACATCTGATGAGACGTGGGTACATCACTACACTCCCGAGTCCAAAATGGCAAGTAAGGAGTGGCAAAGAAAGAATGAAGGTTCCCCAGTGAAGGCCAAAACTCGTCTCTCTGCTGGAAAAGTCCTTGCAACGATTTTTTTTTGACTCTAGGGGAATTTTACTGATCGATGTCCTGCACGATCAACGTACGGTGAATGCGGCTTACTACTGCCAGTTGTTACGGTTGGCAAAAGCCGCCTATCGAAAGAAAAGACGGAACATGCCCATCAGAGATGTCATTCTCCTCCAGGACAACGCCAGGCCTTACACTGCGGCTTTGACAAGGGATACACTGGAAGAAATGGGTTGGGAAACCCTCGAGCACCCTCCTTATAGCCCTGACTTATCCCCCTGTGACTATTTTTTGTTTGCGCCTATGAAAGAATCACTGGGAGGACAGCGATTTGGAAGCAATGAAGAAGTCGAGGAACACGTGCGCAATTGGCTTACAACCCGCCCCTCAAACCGTGTATGACCACGGAATACGGAAACTTCCAAATCGGTGGCAAAAGTGTGTAGATCACGCAGGAGACTATATTGAAAAATGTTAAATCAATGATTTGTGTAAAAGGTTATTCAATAAACGTATAAAAAATTACCGTTTATATTTGATTTACCCACGTATATATATATATATAGGGTGCCCCATATGTATGGAATAATGATTCCAAAGTATTTATTAATCAGTGTATCAAAAAAATGTTTAAATAAAAGTTATAGGGTGTTAAATAGCGCATATGTTGACGTTGGTAATAAAATGTTTTGAACTGTCAGTTTGAAGAAATTACGCCATCTTAATTTTTTTTTAATGGAAAGCCCTGGATATTATTTTATTTTTGAGCCCTACAAAAATTCTAGATACTGAATTTTTGGACATACCATATGTCTAAATTGAACTGTTTGAAATTATTGTCATTTGAAATTTAAAACAAAAAAAGACAAAAAGCTATTAATAAATACTCTAGGTTTATTTTTAAGGTAACAATTGCCGTTAAGAGCGAAGCAATGACTCAATCTGTCATAAACATAGAGTTTTGCAGAGGGGGTGATCTGTGCTACTTCATTTTGAATTCTTTCTTGTAAATTTTCTACAGTTTCAGGTCGACTTCGGTAAACTTTGGTTTTCAAATGACCCCATAAAAAAAAAATTGAGTGGTGTAAGGTCGGGACTCCTTGCAGGCCATTTTACAGCACCTCTTCTGCCTATCCATCGATTAGGAAAAATCGCATCCAAATATCTACTAACATTGATTTCATAGTGAGGAGGTGCTCCGTCCTGTTGATACTACAGATTATTGTTAGGGGTATCCAAATAATTTTCATCGGGAAAAAGACCTGCACAAGTTGAAATAACTTGCTCTTGGAGTAACTGTAAGATTTTCATCGATAAAAAAGGGACCAATGATATGACATCCACAAATCCCTGCCCACAAGTTTATCTTTTGTAGTCTTTAAGAATGACTGTCGATTATCCAGTGGAGATTCTCAGTAGACCAGCACCGGCAGTTATGCCTGTTAACTCTTCCGTTAAGACAAAATGTGGCCTAGTCAGAAAAAACAATATTATGAATTAGGTTGTTGATTCGTTCCATCATGACCTCGGAAATTTCAACGCGTCTATCGTAGTCATCTTCAGATAATCCTTACTTATGGTCTAGGCAAAGCTGACGAGAGGCCGTATGGGGATTTTCTGTAATTTCCAATAAAACATCTAACTTTTATTATTATCATCACTCGTTTGAACTTTTAGAGGTCCTGATTTAGAACGATCCTTAACACGACCTGATTGCCTAAATCGTTTTAATGTTTTGCTAACTACGGATTGGGTAATAGGTTCTCTGATTCTGTTATGTTCTCCTACGGTATCCGTAACCAACCATCACTATCAAAGTGATTCTTTCAGTTTCTGTTAAATGTACCACTATGAAATTACGCTTAAATTGCAGTTTCACAAAATGCAGGAATAAACGTGTTTGTTAATAAATCATTTTTTGAAGCGTTTAGTCGTTACCGGACAGTAAATGTTTGACACAACCCAGCTTAATTTTTTTTTTTAATTTGATCTCCTTAGTTTCAAATATCAATAATTCCAAAACAGTTCAATTTAGACATGTGATATGTTTTTTGATTTAAACATTTTTTTGACATACTAATTAATAAATGCTGTGGAATGATTATTCCATACATATGGGGCACCCTGTATATATATATATATATATATATATATATATATATATATATATATATATGTATGTATGTATGTATATATATATATATATATATATATATATATATACAGTCCCTGGCCAAATTATTAGACGCACTGCAAGATTTCATGTAAAATATTAATTACCGAGTGATATTGTACCGTTTTATTATGTTAAATTGATTTGTTTTTTATTTTTATATTATCCAATCAATTACCTATTTATTTGACATAAATAAAACAGCATTAATTTAGAAAAGCATAAGTTTATTAAGTTTTAAAGAAAAGTGAAATTAATGTTAGTAAAAGTCAATATTTAGTTTGAGCCACCTTTAGCCGCTATCAAAGCTTTAATTCTGCGCGGCATGCTATCAATGCAAGATTGTACTGTCTCCTGCATTTGAGGATGATGATTCCACACATGAATAATCTTTTCTAGGAGCTGGGTTTTGTTGGTAATCACATCTTTAGCCACTTCTCTTTTCATCAGCTCCCACACATTTTCAATGGGGTTCATCTCAGGGCCAATCCAACAGAGAGATATTTTTTTGTGCCAAAAAAGCTTTAACAGACCGAGCAGTGTGGCAGGGAGCTCCATCTTGCATGAAAGTGAATGGTTCCCCATTTGGAAACCATTCTCTGAGCTGCGGAATCAACCGATTTTGTAATACTTCTTTGTACTGATCTTGCTTCATTATTCCTTTGACGACGTACAGACGTCCAGTGCCCTTGCCGCTGATGACTGACCAAATCATCACTTTGGTGGGATGTTTAACCGTCGGGACGACACAATCAGGATGAAACTTTTCTCCATGACGACGACGCACATACTGAGCTTTATTCTGCAAAATTTCGAATGTGCTTTCGTCACTGAAGCAGACCTGTCAAAAATAGGAAAAATATATAAACTTCCATGTTTATTTGCTTTATTTAACTGAAAATGATAATAATGTATCAATTATTGATTAAATTGCTGTATCTTACCGATTTCCAGAAGTCCACATCTTTGTCTTGCTATTGTTTGGCCCACTTCAGGCGCTTTGCTTTCATTGCAGCTGTTAACTTGGGCTTCCTGGCGGGGCGACAGGCCTTAAAATCTAATTCTTTCAATTTTCTTCGAACAGTGCGCTCAGAAGCATTTACGCTAGCATCCTGGAGTTGTGATTTTATTACCTTTGTGGTAGCAAATCTGTTTTCTACACAAATTTTCTTCAAACATCTCTCTGACCTTGGAGTGAAAATTGGTTTTCTACCGCATCTTTTCTTTCTTTCCGGGCTTAATTCCTTCCCTGACTCAATTTTCTTTTTTATGCGTCGTACACTAGCTTCAGAAACCTCCAATCTTCGTGATATTTCTCGGTTTGTAAATGTTTTCGCAATCACAAGGGCCTTCACTTCAGCTTTTTTACGTGGTGAAAGATCGCCTTTTCTACCCATAATGAAAATAGTCCAATTACTTTTTTAAAACACTGCATACAAAATAAACTAATAACTGAGTAGTATAAAACTGTTAAACAAACAATCACAGTCCATAAAGCCACATAAATACGTCCGTACCTGACTCGATTCCGATCGCGATTGATACAGGTTTGTACTTATTTACGTTCATGTTTCACTTTGTCAACACAGTGCTGCCATATGTTAAAAATAAATACAAATATGTAGTCTACAACAATTCTTTTAAATAAAAATCAATAATATTGTAGTTTAAACAGACCATTATTGCATAAAAACTCTTAAGAAACATAAAATTACTAAAAAAATACAGTGCGTCTAATAATTTGGCTAGGGACTGTATATATATATGTATATATATATATATTATATATATATATATATATATATATATATATATATATATATATATATATATGTGTATATGTGTGTAATAATTATGGTTGCTAACACTAGCAAACACATAATTAAAACACACTACCAACAACTTTTAAAAAAGTTTAGTGCATAGTAATTTTGACAATTCTCTAACAAACGAATGGCCAAACCGTATGCTATTTTAGAACATGCAGTTAATACATAAATAGTGTTTATAGAAGTACAGTAACCACAGTAGTAGTATTATTGTGTATATCAGTACTTGCAAAAATTGACGAGTCTAAGAAATTCGCCGATGATACGTCCATGATGTAGAAAGCCATTGATTTTGAAAGGTAATCAATAAAAAAATTATCGGAAGTTAAAAGTTACCCGACATGTCCTTGCATCATCGAATTTAAAAATATGGGATTGTAGATATTTTTAGTGAATTATGGAGCGCAACCCTACTATTTAGCTGTACGCTTCACTGGGAAATTCATATGCAATGAGGGGTTGATTCGTAACCTAAAGTTTTCAGACATTTTATCGTGTATTGGGAAGTGTTGGCCATATTTCTTCTACGGCCCAATTAGGCAGTCTTTAGTCTGATAGAAATCGGTTATACCTGAGATCAGTTTTTCTGAAAGACGTTTAGCTAATCAAAAATATACATAATAAAAACTCGAAGAAGGCTCATGGTTTTGGTTTTATTTTTTTTTTGGTTCTTTTTGTTGTGGTGTTTGTTTTTAATCATGCTTTCTTATTCCTATTTACACGATATCTATCCTACATAATATTATTAAATTCGGCTTACCTATTATTTATTTTAAAATACTGTGTAAACATAAATTAAAAATAAACTAAAACTATACATGAGAATATCACATAGAACATTTTGCAAACGGACAATTATATTTGAATATGGTATTAGCATTAAATCAAAATAGTTAACAGACTTAAAAATAAACCTTTTCTTATTCGTCGTTCTGCTGACGACACCATTAGATGGTAGAAACCAAGTTTCTGAAAATCGGATCTGTAAATCTTCTACTTTAATATTTCTTTAACTTGACACTGGTAGGTTGTACCATTTAAAACTTTGTTCCTGCGGCGCCTGTCTATTTTTAAAAGACGTAGGATGATGAATCCTATTTTGCGTAAAGCGATCTAAATAAGATACAGGTGGTTTTATTGATCTTTTATTTTACTCGCCTTATTTCGTCTTTAATAAGATGATTTTTTATAGTCAACACTAGAACCAGGTAAAACAATGCCCCAACCTAAAATATATCCTGTATATAGAGAAATATGGAGCTAATGTAGAATCTTAAATATTAAATACTTGTTTACTTAATAGTGTAAGTAAAAAGTTTTTTTATAATAGATGCTAGTATTTGCAAATGAGATAGCGGCCACGTTTTTTTTTTATTTCAGCATTCTTACTGACTCTGTATTTGATACTACGAAGTTTTAAAAATTTGGAAAAGTTATGTAAAGTCAAGTAAATTTTTCGTATTCCTCAGCACTTTCATGCTAGCTACATTCTTTACGATAACATGAGAACTGAAGAGTAGTGTTTAGCACAACTAAAACCAATATCACTGCTGTTAAACATAGTATTGTTATTTCTCGATTCTACGACATTTACAGGAGCTGAACATTTTTGGGACATCAACTTTACTTAAAAATTTGAGTTTACATTAATGAAAGTTCCTACTAATTTAGGAGCTGAAGGTGTAAGATCATTAATTGCATCGAGAGTTTGCTAAATTGGTTTTAGTGCAATGAGAAGTTGATCTTTATTTGTGTTTAGTGATGGAGGTCATTATTGGATGAATGGCTTTATGCACAAATAAAATTGTAGGATTTTAGGAGAGAGCATCTCCAAAGTTATTTATCAGTGTCCAATGCGTTCCAAAAAGCTTGCAATATTGTGCAGGTGGTATCATCGGACACTATTGTTTTTTCGAAATGAGGTAAGAGAACAAGTCACATTAAGTATACATTACCAAGGCATAACTAATGTATATTTGTTTACGAATTTGGAAAATCTTGATCTGAAAAAGGTTTGGCTTCAAAAAGACTGCTATACATCACACGTATCCTGAAAAATAATAGATTTATAGCAAATGAAACTTAATAATATTTATTGGATTGAATAATTTAAAACACACATAGTGTTAAATAAAATACAAAGAAAATGCTATCCTAAGTAAGAGGATATTAAACAACTACGGCTTTTCTTACATAAAATCTTATTTAGATGTTAAAATTAATAAAATAAAAATTAAAACTCGAGATTTAGTATAAAAGAACTCTATAAAAACAAAAAGTACAAGAGATAAATTTAATAAAAATAGTGTTTATGGAATTGTTCACCAACCTGAACATTCTGTTGCCTCAACAGAGTACATTTGTATTTTATTTTAAATTGGCTAATACTCGGATATTAAATACGAGTAGTAGGGATTCTTTTATAAAGATGGAGAGCTTGAAAGGTAAAACATTGTCGGAATAAGGGCGTCAAGTATTTTAGAGCACTCAGCAACCCTTTAGTGTAATGCTAAGACAATAAACTTGGTCATCCAAGAACAGTTTATGTTTATGGTACTAAGGGACTGAAAAAAAAAGTATAAAATGAATTCGTTTCGCTGGTTTTTATTAAGTCAATTGAGAAAGTATTATGAGAGGTGATTGAACTTTCTTAAATAACAAGTGAGGAGCCAGCAAGAGTTACTCTAACTAGCCAGATGAATCTAAAGATAAAAAATACTCGTATAATTCCTTGGCTCCACTATAAAACTTTCGGCCTATATATTAGGCATGGCTAACGACTATAATACCTTTAAATTAATATCGTTCCTTGTTTAAACAAATTGACATTTTCAATCAACTACTCAGTATATATCACTATACACCAAACACTTTATTTTTGCACTCGACGCGCGTTTCGCTAACCATATTAGCTTCATCAGGAGCGATGATTGACTAAAGCTAAACTACAAATCTACCCTATTTATATTTAGCCTAACCCTTGAATTACTCAAGCGAAACTAATGACATAGGCAAGGCCATCAGTTCCGGTCAAGTAACCAGTAGAGAGGACTATAAGGAATAGGCCCTCTGTCTTTATTTAAACTACTTTTACATTTTATGATTTCCATACTTTCGTATGCGTACAATCTCCTATCAGATACATTTTTTATTAATCTTAGATTATCTAATGTTACAGTGTGATCAGCTTCTAGGGCATGTTCGGCAATGCTAGACTTTTCTGTTCTATTGTATTTTAAGTGTTCTTTAAATCTTGTTTTAATTGACCTTTTAGTTTGCCCAACACACTTTTTTTCACAATCATTACAACTAATTTCATAAATTCCACTTTTCTCACAATTAGGAATTTTATCTTTGGGATTTCCTAGGATATTCCTCAGATTGTCCGATGACTTATAGACTAAGGTAAGGCCTACCTTCTTAAATACCTTATTGAGTCCCTTGCTATATTTCGGATTATATGGTATGGAGACATACTTGGTGTTATTTTCTTCGCGTGTAAAAAAGGTGGAATTCTGAATATTAAACCTAAACTTATGTCTATTTATTAGCTTATTTACCAAGTCATCGTCATAACCATTAACTCTAGTTATATTTCTAATACGATCCCTTTCTTTATTAAAGTTTACTTTATTCAGAGGGAAAGTGACCAAACGATGAACTAAAAAAATGCAATGAGGCTAATTTATGTTGTTTGCAATGAAATGAATCATTAGAAATATATCTATCTGTTACTTTGTCCTTCCTATAGATATCAAATTCTAATCTATTATTATTTTTAAAAATTAAAATATCTAGAAAAGGCAATTGTCCTTTGTTCTCAACTTCGTAAGTGAATTTAATGGAATTATACCGGCTATTTAATTTAGAAACAAAATCATCAATATTTGCTTTCTTTGTATCAAAAATCGCGAAAATATCATCCACATACCTATACCATACCCTTGGGAAATATTCGAATTCTTGACTGGCTTCGATTTCAAACTTACTCATGAATAAATTGGCTATGAAAGGTGATAAGCAATTACCCATAGCTGTTCCTTCTTTCTGAACATAAAATTGATTGTTATATTGGAAATAATTTTGTTCCATGCAAATTTTAGATAATGTTAAGTATTCACGAATAATTTCGTCTTCAAAATCATTCATTCTAAGTAATTCTTCGAGATATTGTAAAGGTTGTGGAATTGGCACATTTGGGAACAAAGAACTAACATCAAAAGAAATTAAGACTTCACCTTCATTAAAAACTAGATTTTTTGTTTTATTAATGAATTCTAACGAATTCTTCACTGCGAAAGTATTTAACGGTAACTTCTCGAGTTCTTTTGATAACCATTTGGATATTAAATATGTGGGTGATGGTGATGTGATGGTCAATTAAAACAAGATTTAAACAACACTTAGCACACTTAAAATACAATAGAACAGAAAAGTCTAGCATTGCCGAACATGCCCTTGAAGCTGATCACACTGTAACAATAGATAATCTAAGATTAATAAAAAATGTATCTGATAGGAGATTGTTGAACGCATACGAAAGCATGGAAATCATAAAATGTAAAAGTAGTTTAAATAAAGACAGAGGGCCTATTCCTTATAGTCCTCTCTACTGAACTGATGGCCTTGCCTATGTCATTAGTTTCGCTTAAGTAATTCAAGGGTTAGGCTAAATATAAATAGGGTAGATTTGTAGTTTAGCTTTAGTCAATCATCGCTCCTGATGAAGCTAACATGGTTAGCGAAACGCGCGTCGAGTGCAAAAATAAAGTGTTTGGTGTAGTGGTGATATATACTGAGTATATATATCATTGTGCCAAAGATTCCACACTCCCAACTTAATTTTCAATCAAGATTGACCATGTGAGGGGACCTTTAGAAGCATGGGGAGTCCTTAACCTTGTCGAACAACTATACACTGTGTTAATTTAGTAAGAAAAATACTTCCGTGGCGCCTTATTCGAGACTGACCTAGATAATAAATTATAACTGACACAAAAAAGACTTGTTTAATTCTATACAGATAAGAAATATCTAATTTGAAATTTATGGTATACGTTTGATAATATTTATCAATTTTTTTTGTCCCTTCGCGAATAGATCGTCATCTGGAAAAGTATGCATTAAAAGACTTAGAAGATACTTAAAAGATTTTTTTTAATAACATGTTAAAGTCCGTTTGTTTGGAGTTGATAGCACACAACAAGAGTTATAAACATTAAAATGTCATAAACTATAAGCGTCCGAAATTTTTCTACCAATTACGAGGCTGGTTTGAAAAGTCCGTGCAAAAATAAAAACTACTTATGTGTTTGGGGTAAACCTTTTTTATTTTTCGACATAGTCTCCTTTTAGGCTTATACACTTCGTCCAACGACGTTCTAGTTTGTTGATCCTTTCTGAATAATAGGATTTGTCCAAGTCTGCAAAATATCCATTAGTGTCTGCAATCACCTCCTCGTTTGAATAAAATCTTTGTCCCGCCAGCCATGTCTTCAAATTGGGGAACAAATAGTAGTCCGAGGGAGCCAAGTCTGGAGAATAGGGGGGATGTGAAACGAGTTGGAAACCTATTTCCATTAATTTTGTGACCACAACTGCTGAGGTGTGTGCTGGTGCGTTGTCGTGATGGAAAAGGACTTTCTTGTGGGCCAATCGCGGGCGTTTTTCTTGCAGCTCGGTTTTCAAACGGTCCAATAACGATGAATAATATTCACCTGTAATAGTTTCACCCCTTTTCCAGAGAGTCGATGAGGATTATCCCTTGCGAATCCCAAAAGACAGTCGCCATAACCTTTCCGGCAGAAGGAACGGTCTTCGCCTTTTTTGGTGCAGATTCCCCCTGGTAACCCATTGTTTAGATTGTTATTTGGTCTCAGGAGTATAGTAATGTATCCATGTTTCATCCACAGTGACGAAACGACGCTTAAAGTCCTCCGGATTCTTCTGGAACAGCTGCAAACCATCCTTGCAACACTTCACACGATTCCGTTTTTGGTCAAGCGTGAGCAATCGCGGCACCCATCTTGCGGATAGCTTTCTCATGTCCAAATATTTATGCAAAATATTATGTACCCGTTCAGTCGAGATGCCCACAGCACTAGCAATCTCACGCACCTTAACTCTTCTGTCATCCATCACCATATCATGGATTTGATCAATGATTTCTGGAGTCGTAACCTCCACAGGCCGTCCAGAACGTTCAGCGTCACTTGTGCCCATATGGCCAGTCCGAAAATTTTGAAACCACTTATAAACTATTCTAATCGAAGGTGCAGAGTCACCATAATGTTTATCAAGCTTCTCTTTAGTCTCCTGAGGCGTTTTGCCTTTCATAAAGTAATGTTTAATCACCACACGAAATTCTTTTTCGTCCATTTCTTGAAAATCACTCGACTTCCTTGATTCACACGAATGCCAAACATAAAGAAATAGACCAATATGACTGAAACGTGGTGTGCGTTCATTCAAGAGATGCTACTAACTAAACATGACCTCGATACGCGCCGGTGGTGCCATCTCTCGGACTTTGCACGGACTTTTCAAACCAGCCTCGTATTTGCATTGCATTTAGTTTTCATTACCTTTATTTTTTATCTCCAAAAAATATTTTATTACATTCCTTCTAAACTTTACAGTAAGCTCTATAAATCAACACATTTCAAAGTTTATTTTAATTAGTAAATTATGAAAATAAAAATCTTATTTGTATGATAAAGGCCTAAACGAGTACAATTAACAATTCTTAAGAACTAGAAATCTACAGTGTTATAAAACTTAATGACAATAGGTAAAATAAAATTATTTGGGATTTTAGCAGTTATTGGAATATAATTAACCAAAGTACTTATCGGTAGGGAGGTGCCTAAGTATCTAAGTATAAAATAAAAATATTCTATGTAAGCATAAAAATAAAGCAAAAACCTATAATATTCTTAGTTCAAATCAGAACAGCGATGACTTCAACTTTCAGTTTTGCCCCGGTCAAACTTCGCGGAGTCTGTAAATCTGCATTTTTCCTGTGAGAAAAAACAATGGTACTTAACGTCCACCATGCCCTAGTGCATCAACAGCCAACAAGACAAGTCCATGAAATTGTGGAAGCCTGTGCCAACATGACGAGAGTTTGGATCAACAACTATTTATAGATTCACAGAATCACAAAGGAAAGGAGCCCTTAGAGGTTGATGAAGACTTTAACGCAATAAGAAGAAAAGTAGACCATTTTTTTTTTTATTAAAAAAGAAATTCCTACACTACATAAAGTTTTGCAAGAAATCAGAAAGACCAGGACTTACCAGATTTAAAAAAATTGAAATTGTGGAAAATCCTTCATAACCTGAATTTTCATAGGGAAAAACACAATAGAAACAGAAATAATTTGTTGGAGACGAGAATATCTACGAGCAATCAGAAAACTTCGAGCCAAAGAAAGAAATATTTTTTATTTAGATGATACTTGAGTTAATGAGGGACACAGTAAAAAAATTCTGGATTGACAAAAACATTAAGAGTGCCAAACAAACTTTTATGGAAGGTTGGGCAACTAGATAACAATCCCTTTCAGAAAAAGGTCGCAGGCTAATTGTAGCACATACTGGTAGTGCAAATGGATTTCTCGACGATGGCTTGTTGGAATTCGAATCAAAGTCAACTAAAGATTACGGAGATGACGACCGATGTTTTTGAGGAGTACTTCCAACAAATGATTGAATGAATACCAGCAGAATCAGTTATAGTATTTCACAATGCCCCATACCATTCTCGATTATTAGAACGACTCCCGACATGGAAGAAAGCGGATATTTAATAAATATGTCTGTTTATGAAGGTATTTTCCCTTCGCGACTGAAAGAGGCTAACATTTTACCTGTATTTAAAAAGGGCGATTCTCTTTTAATTGAAAATTATAGGCTTATATATTTACTTAACTGTTTTTTTTTCTCTTTCTTCAATACTCATTTCTTTTTCTAAATCATCTGCTGTAATCCATTCAACAACATCTTCTCTTGTCAAATTTTCGCAACCTTTTAATTTTTTGCATTAATTCAAATAAACTTTTTTCTTTTTCTTCTATCCCGCTGTCAAAATTTGAACAGGACATTTCTCCACGTTTTCTAAATTGCAAAGCTAATTAATTGAATGGAGTATCATCTTCTCTGTCATTAGAGTCCTCAAAATCAATAACTTTTGACCAAGATTTTGAATAGTGGTAGTACGCACAGAATCCCAAGATTGACTTACCCAGTAAATAACATTTTTCAGTGTAACCTTTATCATCCCATTGATAATATCCTCCTTTTCTGTGTATTCTAACAGATGTTCAAGATATAAACGCCTATAAGTTTTTTTAATGTTTTCGAGGATGCCTTGATCCATTGGTTGCATTATGCTGGTTACATTTGGAGGAAAAAATTTTACTACCATTTCGCCCACATGAAGTCCTTCTCCTGGTTGAGAGGGGGCATTATCCATTAACAAAATTGCTTTAATAGAAAGCCGGTTTCTGTTCAAAAATTTAGTCACAGATGGCACGAACTCTTCTTCAAACCAGCATCCCTCCATGCTCTCTTCTGACTTTTGTAATAGACTAGTAGGGCTTTGGGTGAGATTAATTTAAAGCTCTTGGACGTGCAGAGTTGCCAATCACCATTTGCTTCATTATAATACGACAAACAAAAATTCAAACAAAGCAGTTCGTATTAATTGCACTTAACTACCAGAACTCCAACCAAATAAATTATGTGAGTATACTCGTACTTCTCCATAGTAAACGCTATAATGCACTGTATTCACGCAAATTTACATGCTTAAAGAGTCCAAAAACATAAATAGGGGAACCCCTCACACGCGCCAGGGGGATTCCCCGAAGGCCCCGACGATTTTAAATGGAAATATGTACATACATATTTTAGAAGCTCGGTTAATACGAAGCATAGACGCGCGTACCTCGGATAATCAGGTTCTCAGGTTCTTAGATTGGCTCGGTTAATCCGGAGCTCGGATAATCGCAACTCGGCTAATCGAGGTTCTACTGTATATATACATATATACGAGGCTGGTTTGAAAAGTCCGTGCAAAAATAAAAACTACTTATGTGTTTGGGGTAAACTTTTTTTTATTTTTCGACATAGTCTCCTTTTAGGCTTATACACTTCGTCCAACGATGTTCTAGTTTGTTGATCCCTTCCAAATAATAGGATTTGTCCAAGTCTGCAAAATATCCATTAGTGTCTGCAATCACCTCCTCGTTTGAATAAAACCTTTGTCCCGCCAGCCATTCTTCAAATTGGGGAACAAATAGTAGTCCGAGGGAGCCAAGTCTGGAGAATAGGGGGGATGTGAAACGAGTTGGAATCCTATTTCCATTAATTTTGCGACCACAACTGCTGAGGTGTGTGCTGGTGCGTTGTCGTGATGGAAAAGGACTTTCTTGTGGGCCATCGCGGGCCTTTTTCTTGCAGCTCGGTTTTCAAACGGTCCAATAATGATGAATAATATTCACCTGTAATAGTTTTACCCTTTTCCAGATAGTCGATGAGGATTATCCCTTGCGAATTCCAAAAGACAGTCGCCATAACCTTTCCGGCCGAAGGAACGGTCTTCGCCTTTTTTGGTGCAGATTCCCCCTTGGTAACCCATTATTTAGATTGTTGTTTGGTCTCAGGAGTATAGTAATGTATCCATGTTTCATCTACAGTGACGAAACGACGCTTAAAGTCCTTCGGATTCTTCTGGAACACTTCACACGATTCCGTTTTTGGTCAAGCGTGAGCAATCGCGGCACCCATCTTGCGGATAGCTTTCTCATGTCCAAATGTTTATGCAAAATATTATATACCCGTTCAGTCGAGATGCCCACAGCACTAGCAATCTCACGCACCTTAACTCTTCTGTCATCCATCACCATATCATGGATTTGATCAATGATTTCTGGAGTCGTAACCTCCACAGGCCGTCCAGAATGTTCAGCGTCACTTGTGCCCATATGGCCAGTCCGAAAATTTTGAAACCACTTATAAACTGTTCTAATCGAAGGTGCAGAGTCACCATAATGTTTATCAAGCTTCTCTTTAGTCTCCTGAGGCGTTTTGCCTTTCATAAAGTAATGTTTAATCACCACACGAAATTCTTTTCGTCCATTTCTTGAAAAATCACTCGACTTCCTTGATTCACACGAATGCCAAACACAAGGAAATAGACCAATATGGCTGAAACTTGGTGTGCGTTCATTCAAGAGATGCTACTAACTAAACATGACCTCGATATGCGCCGGTGGTGCCATCTCTCGGACTTTGCACGGACTTTTCAAACCAGCCTCGTATATATATATATATATATATATATATATATATATATATATATATATATATATATATATATATGTATATATATATATATATATATATATATATATATAATATATATATATATATATATTATGTATATATATATATATATATATATATATATATATATATATATATAAATCAATTGTATCAGTCTACAGATAGAACGGAAATGACAAAAACTGCAGCAACTGTCAAAGAGATGGCGCCATCTACAATCAATCCGATTTTACAACCTTCGATGCAGATATTAATTACACTCAACAGTAAGATAAGCTCTGAATGAGCTGCTTAACTTTGGCGAGCCAGCATAGAAATTATCAATTGAGACCTTGGCGAAAGGTCTACGTAGTTCCACCGGGAATGTAACGAACGAACAGATGTTCGTTACAGGCTGTAAATATGACTATAAACATTATATCCCTTTATTAACATACTAAGAAAACTTAATAAAATGCAAACTATAAAAACTTTGGCCTTTAAAGTTAAATTTTGTTAATGTAGTAAGAGGCGCGTTTTTTAAGTAAGTACTGTTTTGAAATATGGCCGATGCAGCGTCGCGGTCGCCGTTCTGAGCACGCGCGCTAATACCTGCATCTGTTGGCTAACCAAAAACGCCATTACGGAGGCATTCGTCTGAGTTAACGTTTATTTGTGCTTGTCTAAAATGCTTCAGACCATTAGAAATCTCTCGGATTGTAAAATAGGCGCTGTACTTTGTTTCTTAAATGCAATAGACGTGAAAGCGGCCGAAATTCATCGGAAGATTAGTGAAGTATATAAAGGAATTACTATGAGGGATGGAATGGTAAGAAAATGGGTTAGAGCATTTAAAGATGGCCGTACAAACCTGCACGATGAGAAACGAAGTGAGCGACCATACGTCATAAATGTTGACCTGGTGCGGAAAGTTAAACAGACTCTTTTCAATTGCATCGTTATCTAATGTGATTCCTCAAGTTTCAAGAAGTGTTCTCTATGAAACTGTGGTAGAATGAATAAATTATTGGAAGTTGTGTTCATGCTGGGTACTAAAATGCTGGCTGAAGTGCCCAAAACCAATTGTTTAGTCAGTGCTTTAACTTTCGTCGAGAGGTACAGTGCCAAAGGTGATAAGTTTCTAAGCCAAATTGTCGTGACGAAACTTGGGTTGCTCACGTTACACTAGAATCAAAACAGCTTATGGAAGCATTCAACATCACACAAGGAAGTGAAGTTTAAGCAAACAATTTCAGCCTGAAAAATGTGTGATTTTAGGATAGGCAGGAGATGTTAATTGTGGATTTTTTGCTTCGTTGGGACACAATAAATGCTGAGACATATTGTAAATCCATAACACTACTCAGTATATATCACCACTACACCAAACACTTTATTTTTGCACTCGACGCGCGTTTCGCTAACCATGTTAGCTTCATCAGGAGCGATGATTGACTAAAGGTAAACTACATATCTACCCTATTTATACTTAGCCTAACCCTAGAATTACTCAAGCGGAACTAATGACATAGACAAAGCCCTCAGTTCCGGTCAAGTAACCAGTAGAGGGAACTATAAGGGATAGGCCCTCTGTCTTTATTTAAACTACTTTTACATTTTATGATTTCCATACTTTCGTATGCGTTCAACAATCTCCTATCAGATACATTTTTTATTAATCTTAGATTATCTAATGTTACAGTATGATCAGCTTCAAGGGCATGTTCGGCAATGCTAGACTTAGAAAGGAATCGTATTAGAAATATAACTAGAGTTAATGGTTATGACGATGACTTAGTAAATAAGCTAATAAATAGACATAAATTTAGGTCTAATATTCAGAATTCCACCTTTTTTACACGCGAAGAAAATAACACCAAGTA
The DNA here is from genome assembly GCA_019049505.1 of Pachyrhynchus sulphureomaculatus. Classification (NCBI taxonomy): domain Eukaryota; kingdom Metazoa; phylum Arthropoda; class Insecta; order Coleoptera; family Curculionidae; genus Pachyrhynchus; species Pachyrhynchus sulphureomaculatus. The sequence continues at coordinate 249,443,697 of CM032446.1, read as the reverse complement.
TGTCTCCATACCATATAATCCGAAATATAGCAAGGGACTCAATAAGGTATTTAATAAGGTAGGCCTCACCTTAGTCTATAAGTCATCAGACAATCTGAGGAATATCTTAGGAAATCCCAAAGATAAGATTCCCAATTGTGAGAAAAGTGGAATTTATGAAATTAGTTGTAATGATTGTGACAAAAAGTATGTTGGGCAAACTAAAAGGTCAATTAAAACACGATTTAAAGAACATTTAGCACACTTAAGATACAATAGAACAGAAAAGTCTAGCATTGCCGAACATGCCCTTGAAGCTGATCATACTGTAACATTAGATAATCTAAGATTAATAAAAAATGTATCTGATAGGAGATTGTTGAACGCATACGAAAGTATGGAAATCATAAAATGTAAAAGTAGTTTAAATAAAGACAGAGGGCCTATCCCTTATAGTTCCCTCTACTGGTTACTTGACCGGAACTGAGGGCTTTGTCTATGTCATTAGTTCCGCTTGAGTAATTCTAGGGTTAGGCTAAGTATAAATAGGGTAGATATGTAGTTTACCTTTAGTCAATCATCGCTCCTGATGAAGCTAACATGGTTAGCGAAACGCGCGTCGAGTGCAAAAATAAAGTGTTTGGTGTAGTGGTGATATATACTGAGTAGTGTCATTGTGCCAAAGATTCCACATTCCCAACTTAGTAAATCCTTAAATAAATTGAATCGTGCAATCTAAAACCAAAGGAGTACCATGCTCAATAGAGAGATCCTTTTACGTCACGAAAATGCTCGTCTATACGTGGCGTAACGAACTCAAGATTGCATAGCATCATATGGCTGGGGACAACTTGATCACCTACCGTATAGCCCTAAGCTAATGCCCAGTGACTCAGCAAGCGTCTCCAAAAGTCTCTGCTTATTTACAGAATCAAAAGCCGTTTAGAAGTCCACAAATATGAGCACAAGAGGCTTACTATATTCTATACATTTTTCACTGAGGATTTTAACTGTAAGCAGATTGTCGTTTGTTCCATACCCCGAGCGGAAAACTGCCTGTTTTTTTTTTTTTTTTTTGGGTCTAGCACACGTGCTACAGGAAAATCCCTAAAGCGCTACAGGAGCGACACGTGTGCGGAGAAAGCGATTCACGTTGTTCTTGAATCGCTGTAGATTGTACTCGATGGGAAACACAGTCCTGGGCAAACTATTCCAAAGGTATGATGTTCTCCATATAAAAGACTGCTTGAAAAGCGTTGTACGAGGAGTAACAAGCTGAACCTCATACGAATGTGAAGTATTAGCGCGACGTGTACTCCTACCATGCACCGCTCTGGGAGGAATTAAGCGGGCCACATCCTTCGAACACTTTCCATGAAAATACTTGTAGAATAGGCTCAAGTCGCCAACCGTTCTTCGATGTTCCAGCGAATCAAGGCCGTCGGTCAGTTCCGGGTGTCCAATCGGACGAACAGCTCTTCTCTGGATAGAATCCAACAAATGCAGTGTATGTTTGGGAGCGGAGCTCCAAACATGGGAGCAGTATTCCATAGTTGGTCGAATTTGAGCTTTGTAAAGAATTAACAGTTGTTGTGGAGTGTAAAGCTTTCTGGTTCGAAACAATATTCCCAACTTTTGAGAAGTTCTCCTTGCTATGCCTGCAACATGTTCATGCAGGACATATTTGCTCCCAAATTAACGCCTAACAGATTGAGTGACAATGTTAGAGGGATGGAGTGCCCCGACATAACTATGTCGGGTTCTGCAACTTTTTTAGAAAAAAACTGCCGCCTGGGTTTTTGTAGCGTTAAATTCCACTTGGTTACTGTCACCCCAAGATAGAATTTCTTCCAGGTCTTTGTTAAGTTCAATGACTTCCTGCTGTCTGCGGATATTCGTCTGAGTAGTCGATGTCCGAGCATTCAAAGTGAATGAAGAGATAAGTGTACTGTCATCTGCAAAGCTGTAGATTGGATTCTCGGTCTTTTCCAGCAGATCGTTAATATAAATAAGGAAGAGAGTAGGAGATAGTATGGAACCTTGGGGCACACCGGCGTTGATAGTGAAGGTGTTAGAACGAAATCCGTCGACTGCTACTCGCAAAGAACGCTCTCTGAGGAAACATGAGAGCCACAAACAGAACTTTTCAGACACACCATAAGAACGTAACTTAGCCAATAGCTCATCGTGTCAAACACGGTCAAATGCCTTGGATATGTCAAGAGCAACCGCTCGAGATTCTCCAAAGTGTTCAATTGCGTTGTTCCAAACATGTGTTACATAAGTCAGAAGATCTCCTGTTGATCTATTTTTACGAAAGCCATATTGGTGATCACTAATAATGTTGAATCCTTCAAGATATTTTAGAAGATGCTGATCGATAGCCTTTTCCATGACTTTCGATATTATTGAGAGTAGTGCGATTGGTCGGTAGTTATTTGGCAAGGTATTCTTGCCTTTTTTTAGGTATCGGCTGAACTGTGGCACATTTCCAGCAGGAAGGAAATATTCCCTTTCTGTAGGATAGGTTGAAAAGTCTACAGAAAACTGGTGTTAGTTCCCTTGCACAGTTCTTGAGAACTATGGCACGTATTCCGTCAGCGCCAGAAGCCTTTTTGGTGTCTAGCTTCATCAAAATACGTTTTATGATACGCTGTCTGAAGACAATATCGGGCATCCTTGACTGCACTATGGGAATAGTAGGTGGTGTTTTTCCTTGGAAATCGACAGTAGAATGTGAAGCAAAGAGTTCAGCCAACAAGTTCGCTTTCTCAACAGGTGTCGTTGCAATAGAATCATCCGGCCGTGCGGGTGGTGGTATGGTGGATTTGGTGAAATTTTGACTAACTGCCTTAGCGACTGACCAAAAGGACCTGGAATTGCCGGGACAAGGGAGAAGTTTGTTTCTAATCCGTTGATTGTGTACCTCCTTGGTTTCGTCGATAATTTCTTTGCATCTGTTCCTGGCACAAACAAAGATGTTACGATTTATGGTGTTAGGATCTTCACGCCACTATCGGTATGCAAGATGTTTAGAAGCAACAGCTTCTTTGCATTTTAGGTCAAACCAAGGCTTGCCGTTGGAAGGGCATTTCTTCGAAAAAGGGTTGTAAGCCTCCATACCGGCCAAAATAACATCGGAAACCTCCCTGGCGCAGTTAGATGGGTCGTCGGATCGAAAACAAACCCATTTAGCAGATTTGTAGTGCCAAATCTTGCGCGGTTTCGGCGCCTCTCTATCACTGATTGGTAGAATACTCGATGTCGAAAGTAGTCTATGGTCGGAAGAACCTAACGGCGGATTTACGCTGACCGTGTAAATCTCCGGATTGGTGGTTAAAAACAGATCAAGAAGACTGGCGAACTCTCCGTCTCGATCAGGGATCCGTGTTGGTTCATCAATAAGCTGAGTCAAGCCACAACCGATTGAAAATGATTCGGCTTCACGACCTTGTTCATCGGTAGTATTTGAATATTTAAGCCAGTTGATGTTGTGGACATTAAAGTCGCCCAGGATGGCAATTTCGGTATTTGGATAGTTAATTTGTAAATGATCGATGGTGTCTGCAAGAGAAGCGAAAAGTGTTCTAAAATTAGTATCACTTGGTGGTCGATAGAGGATACAGATGAACCTTTGAAAAGAAAAACTTCAATTTATTTGCTAGATGTTTGATAAGTATTTTCGTCAATAATTTGTATACATCGCTCAGGCTAATGGGTCGATAGTTTGTAAGATCTGAAGTATCTTCTTTATTCCATTGCGATGGAGTTATTCCTTCCAGGAGGCAATTATTGGATTACATTTTAGGAGATTTGATAACACAAGTCCGCAAAAAAAAAAAATTGAGAGCTGTTTTGTTTTTTTTGCGTAATTCTTATGTTTTTGGGTATACTGAATCCGAAAATGACTTTCATTTTGTCATAAAACGTCACGTTTTCTGACAATGTAGGTATTTATGTTAAACAAGTTATCATCTTAAAATAAAAGATAAAAGACTAAAAAAATTTTTTTTAATTTATAATTGCGTAACAAAACTTATTTTTTTTATCTAAAATACATTCATTAGTAAGCACTAAACACATTTATTTTTCCCAGTAAGACTCCTTTTGGTACATTTTCGCTTATAGGAAGCATCTGGAAGGTCTCTCTGAAGCGTCCAACAGTAGTCTGCCATCATTGAGACGCTCCATCTTCCCTGGGATCTTTTTTCCATCTCCTTAATATCTTGGTGAAATCGTTCACCTTGCTCTTCACTCAGATCTCCTAAATTATCTGGAAAGTAGTCGAGGTGGGAATGAAGAAAGTAGGAAGTGAACTGCTTCTCACGATATCTAAACCAGGAGGAAGACACTCCCGGCAAAAGTAAGTTCCTGCTTTTGAGCCTTGATCCAAGCAACTCAGCAGCATTTTTGGGAAGATTCAAGTCTCTTACCAAATCATTTAGCTCGCCCTGGGAAAACAATTTCGAACTGCTGCCATCTTCAAATTGAAAACTTGACTTGTCATCGGGTTCAGGTACAGTACCACCTTCGTCAGAACTTGGAATCTCTTCCAAGGTAGCAGGGGCCTTGGGGTATGAAATGGACTGCTTCCATTTTGAATTATATCCTTTCACATTACACGAACAAAAGTAACAATCATCACTATGGTTGTTTTGCTCGCGCCATACCATAGGAATCGCATATCGGAAAGCTTTTTTCTTGCCCTTAAACCAATTTCGAAGGTCTTCAACACATCGTTTGCAGACTTTATGAGGTGCCCACACTTTATCCTGATCTCCAAGTTTTAAGCCAAATACGTGAAGTATACTTTTTTTACAAAGTCCGTAATATTAAGTTGTTGCTTTAATACCATATATTCGCCACAAATATAACAGAAACTGTCAGACGAATTCACACACTTCCGCACAGATGACATTGCACTATATTGAACCAAGATCTATAAAACAATGACGAGTTAACACGTAATTGTACCGCGCCACTTTCTACACTATCGGAGCGCGCACGTTCTGGTTACAACGTTTATGTTTGTTTATTTAGCTCACACAGGGCGTTCTTTATTTAGAAAGTAATGATAGTTATGGCCTGTATACATTTAAAAACAGTAATCAAAATAAAATTGTACCTATTTATTTATGACTTCAAGTTAGTCCAAAAAAACCCTTTTTTATAATAAAATTTTGCGTTTTGCAAAATAACCTGACGTTCTGGAATTTTTTGAGTATTTTTTTTTAGTTTTCAGAACACCTAAATACATAGAAATCAGTTGAAAACATCCAGACAGCATTTTTGTTGCAGACCTGTGTAATTTCTTATCCTGTTTGTTTAATTGCCTCTACTACAATGTTTTTTTCAACCGGAGCTCCGTTATTTTTCATGTCCTTCAATTCTGATGTGATTTCTTCTTCTGTGATGTCTGGGGTATCCTCCGACCCCTAATTTGGGACTTTTAGTATGTTGATTTCTGGTCTTACGATACAAGTACCTATATTAAGATGGAAATTATGTGGCAAAGTAAATTAAGGTCCGAGCGTTTATGTTAAAATAAAATTGTTGAAAGATGGAATAATGGTTTTTTAATATCAAAACGGTACTTACTTTAAAAACGACCCTTGTATTATCAGAGAATGACCGTAAAAGTTTCAACGATAAAAGCAAAGTTATTATTTCAAACTTTGCTATTATCTAGCATGTTCACTTTCAAATGAAACAACGACGGAACCCACGTAAGGGTCTCTTAACAGCTACTTTATTTACTATATTTTAATATATTCTTACCGGTAGCTTAATGTAGTCTAGCGTGGCCACACCCGCGCGCCTAAGAGCCAAACTTAGTTTTAGTGACCATTGTGTGTAAATGCACATCCTTGTTTGACAATTGTAACATACACAGACTTGGGAGTCCATTAATTTGGATAATACTTGGGTTTATGACCTTTTTGCATTTATGAGATGCCACGATATTGAGGTGTCTCGCTAGGGAAATATTACCACACGGCTACATACTCATCGTATATTGAATTTTATATGCATTTTAACTATAAAGGTGGCGAGCTGCTTGTGCATGCAAACTTTCAACTTTATGATGATGGTTAAATTTATCGGTTATGTAGCTATATCTGGTTGGGTAGATGCTAGTTAAAAGGTAATAATAGGGGTACAATAATACTAAAATTATAAAAGAAACACCCTGGTACAGTAAACACACTATACAGTAGCGAAACTCAAAGATAATCGCATAGGAAAATCAGGTTCGTTTTCAGAAGTTCACGTGGCAATCCGCCATGTTAAAAGTGGACCAGCGCGAGATTTGAAATACAAATAAAGTTGTGCAAAGTTTTATCATTCAAAATCATAGATATAGAAATGTTTGAAAATTTTTGATTTGTTATTTAATACAGCATGAGTAATATAAAAGTTAATGCAGAATGAGTAATAAAGAAAAAACAAAAAGAATGGAGCACTTTTTTAGAAAATAAATGAATACAGGTGAAAAACTTGATAGGAAGGTATTTGATGGAATTCTTCATATTCAACTTCAGTTTTTAATAACCTTATCCAAAAATTGAAAAGTCTATCAAAGTTAAACGTCACTGTTTGAGGTTAAAGTTTTATTTACATCATTTTTCAAATAAATTTGTGATTAAAGATGTTTTTTAAGGACTAAATTAATTTAATTTTAATTGTCATTACTAAGATGTCAACATCTTCTAAAATAAGAGCATTTTTTTCTAAGCAGTGTTGTGTTGTTTGGTGTGATAGATCTCTCGTTAATTAAAAAACACTGTATCTACTTTTTTGATACTTATTTTTTCTTAAACTACAAAACTATATTGTGTAACTTCGAGAAAAGTTAATATAATATTATTAATGAATTATGAACGTATATGTATAGACATCTATTTTCTATGTGAATGATTCTTAGAAGTTCTATACCTTTTTGTGTTCTGTTATCTGTATGGCTTTTTGGTAATGTAATTAACGCTTGCTTTTATTTACAATGAATTAATATTTAGATCAAAGAGTCAATACAGTAATTTCCTAATTATAGTTACATACAATACTTAGTTATGACCAAGCTGACTTGTCAATTACAACTATATTAGGAATATGGAATCTTTGGCACAATGACACTACTCAGTATATATCACCACTACACCAAACACTTTATTTTTGCGCTCGACGCGCGTTTTGCTAACCATATTAGCTTCATTAGGAGAAATGATTGACTCATATATACTGAGTATTGTCAATTACAGTTTAAAAGGAAAATAACTATATTTAATTTATAGTATAGGTATATAACAATAGAAATAAGTTCTTTATAGGAGGAATATTAATAACAGGTAACTAAATCTTCAAAATTTTAATAGTAACCATAATTACCATCAAAATGGACTTTGATTAGGTGTACTGTCCATTTAACGAACTTATTTTCAGAATATTTTCCCCTCTGGCACACATCGTCTGACAAAATCATATTACAAAAATTTCTTTGGAATCACATTAAATTTTTTCTTATTTTAATAGCATATTTGATTCAATAATCCATTTATATCAGTTATTTCAATAATCCCATTCCCCAGTGGTTTTGTGATCTCAATACGACACTTATTATTTAAACTTTCAAATCCAGCTTATAAGAAAATAAAATATACACTCTAAAATTTGAAAATAATAAATATGTTGTTATAGGTTCTGTATTCCTTACATTGTATTCACAAAAACTTTTGAAAGATTGTCATGAAAAAGGAGCAATGCAATTTATAGAGAAAAATAGAAAAAAAAGTCACTTTCAGAGTATTAATTGTACTTGCAATTAAACAGTGTTAAATTTATCAGGTTTATTATTAAAAAAGGTGTGTCAAACAATTAATTCAGATGAAGTTATTGAAAACTAGAAGCCTCTTGAGAATACACCTTTTAGAAAAAAATAATATGTTTTATTTATAATTTATCAAATATAAATAGTTTTAAATAACTGAATACTAGTTTACACAAAAATAAATCTTTCTAAAAACCAGAATTTGGAGGATTATTTATTAATCATAAAAAAATTACACGGGCACACAAAAAAAGTTTTTCACTGCTGAACAGATCGCTATTCCTATATGTATTTTTGGGCGCTGAAACCGAATCTGAGGTCAGAATTGAGCAATCACGTCAGCATTTTTAAATAACCAGCCGAACTAAGTTTAGAAATAAATTTCAAGCTTTAATGACCAAATTACTCTACCAATACGAAGGTTTTATTAAATCAATCAAGGTTCCCTGGAAGGCCGTCTCTTGGGCAAATACGCCTAAACAAAATGTACATTAGTAATGATAATATTGTTTCATGCAAGTATATTTTTTCAAAAATGCATTTAAGATAGTGAAAAGTTATCTTGTGAAAGCAAGCAATAGAGATTTATTAAAATAATCAACAACTCCAACAACTTTAATCGCATACCATGATTTCTATCAAATCATTGTTTCAACTAAAAACAGAGGAACTGCAAAAAAAAAATCATTAATGCATCAACTTAAACTTTGACAAATAATACTGTTGATGATTACATAAAGCACACATAAAGCATAATTAAATTTAGTTATGATTTAGAATAATAGTCTTAGCGATTGAGTTAGAAATTTCTTATTTGCAAATTTTAGAGCATAAAAAAGTGTGACTCGAGCAAATAATTTGCGAAAATAATTATATGGAATATTGCAATTCTCAACGGCACAACAATAACCTCCTTTCCTCATGATTATATAAATTGTTTCTCAATCTTTTCGATTCTCTTCACTTACAAACGTTTTTAATTCTCTTTTTCTACAAATTCTCTTTTCCTTCTGTCTTTATATTCATATAAACTGCTGTCACATCAAGAAACGATGGACAATACATTTCGAAAGACACATTCCGAGATCGGATGTAAACACTGAGCGGCCATTTTGAAAAAGGACCCGTCGACGCACGCGCCGTCAAAATCTCGTCACCAAATTGGAGCTCAGTTTCGCTACTGTAGTATGTTTACTGTGACCTTGGCCTGGGACAGTATTATATTGACTATGTAAATAAGTATAATTCGTCCCATAAATAAAGTGAAATTTTGTTTGGCTTATTGCGTAAACCCACCGAGCCACGTTAGCAAATTAGAGTATTGAGCGTAGCTCCAGCTCCTAGAAATTTAGTTGATATATTAGTCTTCTTCCTACTTCCCCATCCCCTGACGAAGGATGGCGATCCAAATAGCTAACATAGTCATAGAAACTACAGCTCCGAAAATACCTATTGATGAGCAATTAAACCATCTTCAGATATTCTTTAACCAGAGATTTTGACGTCTTCCAATTGATCTTCTACCATGTATTTTACCTTCAATGTTCAGTTTCAGCAAATCATACTTCACTTCACTTATTATATAACCGACATACCTAGTTTTTCCTTCCTTTATAGTCAGCAGCAGTTCTATAGATCTGCTCATTCATTTAAGGATTTCAGCTTTTGTTACTCTATCCACCCATGATACTCGTAGAATCCTTTTAGATCCATTTCAAAAGCTTCCAATCGTTTTTTTTGTGCTGCGGTCAAAAGTCCAGTCTTCATATCCATACAAGAGTACCGAAAAACGCAGCTTCTAATCATACGCAGTCGAAGTCCTAGGCTAAGGTCAGATCTAGTGAAAAGATTTTTCGTGTTCATGAAGGTCCCACGAGCGTGCTCGATTCTCGACCTAATCTCTATTTTGAATTATAATTACTTACTTAATCCTTATGCCTTTCTACTCCTTTTGTTAGGAGTGTAAGCCCCGTGGAGTTGAGTTATTCTATATCTGTCTTTTTCATATTTCCTTCTATATCCTTCCATCCTGTTTAAATTGCTGATTGTCTCTTTTGTTTCTTCTGTAATAGATTCTTCTGTTTGTGTGAGTTCTGTATCTTGTTCTGATATTGTCTCTATGTTGATTTTTGTATGCTATATCATTTCCATCTGATAGATCTTTATAGTATTCCCTCCATATTTTCATAATTTTGTCTTCTTCTTTTTTGACATTTCCTTGTAATTTTTTTGCATCCATTTCCTTTCCTTTCTGTTTCTGTGATTCCTACAAGGTGCATTTGTTGTTCTTCTGTCAGTTCATCCTCTTTTCCATTTATACCCCTATTATTTCATGTTCTCAATCTAATAACTCGATAATTATTTCCCATTCCTTTCTTCCTATCTATTTTTTGTTTATATTTTTATTTGTATTCATTTTACTGGTCCTCTCTTCCATATTCTTTACCTCTGCCAGGGTGGTCGTAAATCTACCTATCTCTCTCCTTATTCTCAGTTTTTTCACTTGATGGTTGTAGTATTCTTTGTTCGTTCTTTCAGTTTTTCTTCCTCCTCGGTGTCCAATTTATATTCTCTTCCTTCGATTATGATTTTTTTAGATATCCTATTTTCACCCTTTTTCCCTTCTCTGCTATATGCTGCAATTTCCTTTCAAGTTCTATCTTGTATATAGGCGCTCCTATTTTTATCACATCTTTAATCTGTACTTTTTTGTCCATACTCCTCTCAATAAAATGGTCTACTCCCATTTTCAGATCTGGTAGGTTATTCGCTTCAAATCTCATTCCCGATATTACAATATTATCCCTTAAGTTGTCTTTTTCCAGTCTACTCATCTTTAAATCCTTACTTCTCATGTTTTCTCTAATTATCTTATTTTCCTCTTTCAATACTTCATTCTCCTTTCTTAGTTCCTTCAACTCTTGTTGGTATCTTTTCTGATCTTATTTTATATCCTTTATATCTGACATTAGCTCTCTGATCATTTCTATCAGATTGTCTATCTTATCTACTTTATCGTTTCTATGGTGTTCTTATTAGCTTTTTACTCTTCTTGAATAATCCCATTGGCTCTTTCCTCGTCCATCTTCAAACACGGGAGAAAAGGAAAAAAAACCTGTTGTTTATACTTCTTATCACCGTAAACAGTAAAACGATCAAGGTCGTCGCTTATCATTTCGTTAGCTTCATACAATTTTTCAGAAATTATTCTCATAAACCTCCAAATTTTTTACTTATTTTCTTAATTCTAAGACTAAACTCTGCTTTATTTCTAGTCCCCTCTCGTTTGCAATAGACAAAATAATTAAATAGATCGAAACACTACCGTAATAATGCTCGTTGAACGAGTTGACTATTGCCGGGCGTTCGATTCACATGTACACACTTCGCGATACGAAACTCAACTCCATTTTGAATTACACTAGCTATTAATTAGTGTTCTTAGGTATTTAAAGGTAAAATCTGCTGAATTCTCTGTGCATTAATAATAATATTCAAATTAACGTATGATTTTGAAAACACAAGCAGCTTAGTCTTTGTTATATTTATATGTAGTCCAAATTGCTCACTGTAACGAACTTTGAGATTCATCATGCTTTGCAGATTCGGTAAATTATCAGCCTTGATAACGATGTCATCTGCGTATCTTAGGGTGCTAATCTTGATGCCATTCAGTTTAATTTCTGTTGTAATCTGAGCCCGAGCCTCCGATTAGAGGTTGAAGAGAAGCGGAGACAAAATACAACCCTGTCGCACTCCTTTACTAATAGAAGCGTCCTCCAATAGGCTTTGTTTGATTTTCACTTTCGATATCTGATGCCAATGCAAACCGGATATGATATTGATCTCTTGGCGGTCAATACCCGAGGCAGATAGGATCTCTATCATTTTAGCGTGTTTGACACAACCAAAGGCCTAGCAATGAAACACGCAAACACATTACGTTTACGTTTGGTATATTAGTATGTTTACTTTTTATCCTTCATTGTTTATGCTGGAGTTTATGATCCTCTTTCATCCAACACTGAACATTTGAATAGAAAAATTATTAATAATGATCTAATCAACTTATCGGTATTTACAAAGATGGAATTAGTAAATATAGCAAAAAAGTTAAAATTTAATATTTCAAGAGTTCCAGACAGTATTACCAGTTTATTTGTGAAAGATTCTATCTCTATATACTTAGTTCTAGGCATATCAATAGCAAAAATATTTCACTTATCATTGGTTCAGGGAACTTATCCTCAGTGCTGGAAGATGAGTAAAATATGTTCAGTATTTAAAAAGGGGTTTAAATCTAATATATGTTATTATGGACCAGACTCCTTAATTTGCTGTTTCTTAAAAATTTTTGAGAAGCTATTATATGGCCACTTAATAAGTAAAATTGAACTGCTTCTAACTTTAAAACAAACGGCTTTTTGAAGGGTCGGTCAACTACCAACAATCTGGCGGGTTTTGCACAGTTTTTAACAAGTATGATTGACAATAAGGGCCAGGTTGATGTAGTTTTTACCGACTTCCCTAAAGCTTTTGCCAAATAATCACTCTGGTCAAACTCAGACCTCCGGTTTATCTGACAGATTTGTGCACTTTTTTCAGTCATATTCTGATGCAACGAGTTCAATATATATAAAATGCAACGTCTCTCTGTCGGTCTGTCTGTCCGTTAGTGCGCTTATCACTGGAGAACCACTTATCCGATTTACGTACTTTTTTTTAAAACATACATATGTTCTCTGGCCAGGTTATAGGCTATGATGAGCAGTGACGATAATAGTGAAACAAGTCGGAAAAAAGTTTGCCGTTAGCGCGTTCCCTTGCAATACACAGCCTAAACCATTAAATATGGAACAATATTATGTAGCAGAGAATATCTATAATCTATAATATATGTAAGATGCAATGTCTCTCTGTCTGTCTGTCTGTCCATTAGTGCGTTTATCACGCGAGAACCACTTATACAATTTACGTGTCCTTTTTTAAATTCATACATATATTCTTTGGCCAGGTTATATAATAATAATAATTTATATCTATAATATATATAAAATGCAGCGTCTCTCTGTCAGTTTGTCTGTCTGTCTGTCCGTCCGTTAGTGCGCTTATCACTGGAGAACCACTTATCCGATTTACGTGCTTTTTTTTTAAAAATATACATATGTTCTCTGGCCAGGTTATCTATCTATAATATATATAAAATGCAACGTCTGTCTGTCTGTCTGTCTGTCCATTAGTGCGTTACGTACTTTTTTTTAAACATACACATGTTCTCTGGCCAGGTTATAGGATATATTTTATTGCGTTAGGTAACATAAAGAATAAGCAGTGAAGATAATAGCAAGTCGGAAAATAAGCTACCGTTAGCGCGTTCTCTTGCAATATACTGCCTAAACCATTAAATATGGAACAATATCATGTTGCAAAGAATATAATATACATAAAATGCAACGTCTCTCTGTCTGTCTGTCTGTCTGTTGAGAACCACTTATCCGATATTGGTGTTTTTATAAATTTATACATATGATAGGTTCTATATAATTCGATATAAGCCTAGATAATGGGAGATAAGCAGAAATAAGTCTAAGTAATGGGAGTTATGGTGAGATAATGGGAGATAAGGAGAAATAATGGGAGAGAGATAAGCCTAGATAATGGGAGATAGGTGAGATAATGGGAGATAAGTATAAATAATGGGAGATAAGCAGAGATAAGTCTAGTTAATGGGAGTTATGGTGAGATAATGGGAGATAGGGAGAAATAATGGGATATAAGGAGAAATATTGCGAGATAAGTCGAGATAAGCCTCGATAATGGGAGATAATTGGAGATAAGGAGAAATAATGGGAGATAAGGGGAAATAATGGCAGATATTTTATTACGTTAGGTAACATAAGGAATAAGCAGTGACAATAGTAGTGAATCAAGTCCACGTGAGCGGAGCCGCGGGCACGGCTAGTTTAATATAATATTATCTTATGAAAATATTTAATATAATAAATCTTCTTCTTTTAGAGCCTTATCTGGAGTGCCCCAGAGCTCCAACCTGGGGCCTCTACTGTTTTTCATATTCATAAATGATATCTTTGAAGTTATAGATGTCAATTTTCAAATATTTGCCGATGACTTAAAGCTGAACTTACCGTTGGAGAGACTTGAAAATTGCAGAAAATCATAAAACGCTCTAAACAAGAGTTTATAATTGGTGTGCAGTTAATAAGCTGATGATGCTCAACACTAGTAAGTACTTAGTGATGTTGACTAAAAAATTGTATCCTTTGCTATATTCTTATTATGTTGATGGATCAATGTTAGTTAAATTAGAAAACATACGTTATTTTAGAATTCTATGACTTTAAACTAAGTTTCATTACTCACCTAGACAAAATATCAGCGGAAGCAACACAAATGTTTGGATTTATCTTTAGAAATTGTAACTCATTTAAGAATACAGCTGTACTTAAAACCTTGTTTAAATCCTTGGTAGAAAGCAAATTGGAATATGGCTTTCTGATATGATCATCAATTTATAGTAAATAAATATTAGCTTTTGAGCAAGTGCAAAGAAAATTTTTAAAATATCTTTCGTTCAAAGAGGATGAAGTGTATCTGCACAGAGGGATAGATAATGCAATATTATTGCAGCGGTTTAATTTTGATAGCTTTCATAAACGCTTAATAACATTTTTGTTTAAAATTGTAAATGGAAGTGTTGTTTTCTCAGAGGTCCTGGTACGTCAATAAAATATTTCTATTTGTTGAAAGCTGTTACGAATGTTGTGTTAGGCTCACCAATTCACAAAATGTGTTCAATTTATAACCGAACATCAGTGTTATCTTGGCATACCCTTTAAACAATTCGTTAGTAGTCTCGCGGATTCGTTGTAGTTTTATGAACTTATACCAGGTGTACAAGCATGAAATGCGGATTTCAGACAACAGATGGTACACCAATGCAGTTTGTGCTATAAAGATTTGACACTGCGCCATTTTGTTGTGTTATCAACAAGTGTTAGACGCGCACGAGTGATAAATTGGAAAAGTGTGTGCTTTTTGCTCGCTTGGTACAAAAGGAAGTCGTTTTTTGCATCGTATAGTTACAGGGGATGAAAAGTGGATTTATGTTGAGAATCCCAAGCGCCAAAAATTATGGGTAGACCCAGGCGCACCATTCACATCGACCGCAAGACCGAATCGCTTTGGCAGAAAGACGATGCTCTGTGTTTGGTGGGACCAGAGGGGCGTGGTCTATTATGAGCTGTTAAAACCTGGGAAACGGTTAATACTAAACATTACCAACAACAATTGACCGATTTGAACCATTCGCTGCTTGAAAAAAGGCCAGAATACCGAAAGAGACAACACAAAGTTATTTTTCTTCATGACAATGCTCCATCACATACGGCAAAACCAGTTCGCGACACGTTGGAAGCACTCAGCTGGGAAGTTCTACCCCATGCAGCTCACTCACCAAACTTGGCTTCTTCCGATTACCACTTGTTTGCATCGATGGGTCGCGTACTTGCTGAGCAGCGCTTTGGTTCCTACGAAGATGTAAAAAAATGGCTCGATGAATGGTTCGCAGCAAAAGGGGAAGATATTTACTGGCGTGGTATTCACATATTGCCTGAAAGATTGGAAAAATTTATAACAAGCGATGGAGCATACTTTGAATAAAGCACTTTTTATCATTCTTCCAAATTTAACATGTCCGCATTTCATACTTGTACACCTGGTACTGTATTATTTCGAGCATTAGGGCCATATGCCGGTGTGATTGTTGTGCTGTTTTTGTTTGTTATTTTCTATCTAGATTGTTAGATATAGACAACTTTCTACGGCCATATACATTATTTTATGTTTGGCTCAGCTATAAATAAATAAATACTTAATGTTTTTTTACTATAAATATTTTAAAACTTAACTGATTTCTGGAACATCTGATAAGATCCAAAGCAATTTTGAAACCAAATTAAATTTTTAATATCTCGCCTATGATTATAAGAGGCTTTAAAGCTATTTACTTCTCGAAGTTACTATATGAACTTCGAATCCTTTCTCTCCTTCTAATCTCGAATAATGAAAATTCCTAAATCTCGTTCAATCGTAGGCGAGACGTTTGAGAGTAACTACAATTTAATGCGGTCAATAATTTCTCATTCAACATTCATCAACATCCGAAATAATAGTAAAAGTTAATGGTTCTTTTTTATTCATATTAAAAGCTTTACTTACAAAGCCACACATTAAGTACACCTTGACATTGTTAATGCAAATTCATTTGTGTTTGATAATTAATTGGAACATACGTAATTTATAGAGCACATTAATTTGAATAAAACTTGGGTTTATGATCTTCTCACATTTATGGGAGACCATGATATTGAGGTATCTCTCTAGAGAAATATTACTACACCGCAACACTCTCGTCGTGTATTGAATTTATATACATTTTAACTATAAAGAAGAAGGGTTGCTTATCTTTTCAAACTATAACACTGTATGACGATGTTTAACTATATATATATTGATATATATATATATATATATATATATATATATATATATTTATATATATATATATATATATACATATATATACATATATATATATATATATATATATATATATATATATATATATATATATATATATATATATATATGTTAGCTATTATATTTAAAGAAAATAATTTAAACACTTTTGGGCAATATCGACAACAATAACTTTTATTAACAATTACATTCAGACATAATTCATAATGCGTACCAAAAGTTTCCCTGTTACCTAAATCTCATTACGGTTACATAAACACCTTTTATAATGTGTGTGACAGATATGGCCTACCTGTCACATAAAACAAACTCAAAGGTTTGGTGATTTGAGACATATCAATAACAGTAACTAAAGTATAGTTTAATCTACATAATATAAACAAGTCAGTGCATCATTCAGCCTATCCTATAAAATATAAAAAATGCTAACAGCTAACACGGCCGTCCTGTGGAAGGAGCGCCCTCGCGACGTCTTCATTTTATTTTTACCTAAATGAGATTAACGAACAATATCTTTGCCACTAATATATTTTTTTCAGTTCTAATGGGATTGCCATTAGTATTTTTAAGCTCATAGTGGGAATGCCTTTATCTTTTTCAGACCTAATAGGATTGCCATTAGTATTTTTTTTTATTATTTTTTTTTTATAGTGGGATGTATTTTACTCTCATAGTGGGATTGCCACTATCCTGATGGAAAAATTATTAGTATTTTTATCCTTATAGTGGGATCGCCACTATCTCAATAGGCATTGATGAGATCATCACCAATCCTCTCTCAACTCTATAGTGGGATTGCCTCTATCTCAACAGGCATTAGTGAGATCGTCACTAATCCTCTTTTAACATCGTAGGCTATCTTTCGCAGATCTAATAAGATTTCAATCAGTTTTTTTTACCCTTATAATGGGATTACCACTATCCTAATGGGAAGGCTATTAGTATTTTTTTAAACCCATAGTGAAAATGTCACTATCTCAACAGGCATTGGTGAGAGCGTCACCAATCCTCTCTCAACTCTATAGTGGGATCGCCATTATCTCAATTGGTGTTAGTGAGATCGTCACTAATCCTCTCTTAATCTTACAATGGAATTGCCACTATCTCAATCGGCATTGGTGAGAGCG
>CM032446.1:249338640-249426107 GCA_019049505.1 Pachyrhynchus sulphureomaculatus | reverse complement strand
GAAGGTGTAAGATCATTAATTGCATCGAGAGTTTGCTAAATTGGTTTTAGTGCGATGAGAAGTTGATCTTTATTTGTGTTTAGTGATGGAGGTCATTATTGGATGAATGGCTTTATGCACAAATAAAATTGTAGGATTTTAGGAGAGAGCATCTCCAAAGTTATTTATCAGTGTCCAATGCGTTCCAAAAAGCTTGCAATATTGTGCAGGTGGTATCATCGGACACTATTGTTTTTTTCGAAATGAGGTAAGAGAACAAGTCACATTAAGTATACATTACCAAGGCATAACTAATGTATATTTGTTTACGAATTTGGAAATCTGATCTGAAAAAAGTTTGGCTTCAAAAAGACTGCTATACATCACACGTATCCTGAAAAATAATAGATTTATAGCAAATGAAACTTAATAATATTTATTGGATTGAATAATTTAAAACACACATAGTGTTAAATAAAATATAAAGAAAATGCTATCCTAAGTAAGAGGATATTAAACAAACTACGGCTTTTCTTACATAAAATCTTATTTAGATGTTAAAATTAATAAAATAAAAATTAAAAACTCGAGATTTAGTATAAAAGAACTCTATAAAAACAAAAGTACAAGAGATAAATTTAATAAAAATAGTGTTTATGGAATTGTTCACCAACCTGAACATTCTGTTGCCTCAACAGAGTACATTTGTATTTTATTTTAAATTGCCTAATACTCGGATATTAAATACGAGTAGTAGGGATTCTTTTATAAAGATGGAGAGCTTGAAAGGTAAAACATTGTCGGAATAAGGGCGTCAAGTATTTTAGAGCACTCAGCAACCCTTTAGTGTAATGCTAAGACAATAAACTTGGTCATCCAAGAACAGTTTATGTTTATGGTACTAAGGGACTGAAAAAAAAAGTATAAAATGAATTCGTTTCGCTGGTTTTTATTAAGTCAATTGAGAAAGTATTATGAGAGGTTATTGAACTTTCTTAAATAACAAGTGAGGAGCCAGCAAGAGTTACTCTAACTAGTCAGATGAATCTAAAGATAAAAAATACTCGTATAATTCTTTGGCTCCACTATAAAACTTTCGGCCTATATATTAGGCATGGCTAACGACTATAATACCTTTAAATTAATATCGTTCCTTGTTTAAACAAATTGACATTTTCAATCAACTACTCAGTATATATCACTATACACCAAACACTTTATTTTTGCACTCGACGCGCGTTTCGCTAACCATGTTAGCTTCATCAGGAGCGATGATTGACTAAAGCTAAACTACAAAAATCTACCCTATTTTTATACTTAGCCTAACCCTTGAATTACTCAAGCGAAACTAATGACATAGGCAAGGCCATCAGTTCCGGTCAAGTAACCAGTAGAGAGGACTATAAGGAATAGGCCCCTCTGTCTTTATTTAAACTACTTTTACATTTTATGATTTCCATACTTCCGTATGCGTACAATCTCCTATCAGATGCATTTTTTATTAATCTTAGATTATCTAATGTTACAGTGTGATCAGCTTCAAGGGCATGTTCGGCAATGCTAGACTTTTCTGTTTTATTGTATTTTAAGTGTTCTTTAAATCTTGTTTTAATTGACTTTTTTAGTTTGCCCAACATACTTTTTTTTTCACAATCATTACAACTAATTTCATAAATTCCACTTTTCTCACAATTAGGAATTTTATCTTTGGGATTTTCTAGGATATTCCTCAGATTGTCTGATGACTTATAGACTAAGGTAAGGCCTACCTTCTTAAATACCTTATTGAGTCCCTTGCTATATTTCGGATTATATGGTATGGAGACATACTTGGTGTTATTTTCTTCGCGTGTAAAAAAAGGTGGAATTCTGAATATTAAACCTAAACTTATGTCTATTTATTAGCTTATTTACCAAGTCATCGTCATAACCATTAACTCTAGTTATATTTCTAATACGATTCCTTTCTTTATTAAAGTTTACTTTATTCAGAGGGAAAGTGACCAAACGATGAACTAAAAAATGCAATGAGGCTAATTTATGTTGTTTGCAATGAAATGAATCATTAGGAATATATCTATCTGTTATTTTGTCCTTCCTATAGATATCAAATTCTAATCTATTATTATTTTTAAAAATTAAAATATTTAGAAAAGGCAATTGTCCTTTGTTCTCAACTTCGTAAGTGAATTTAATGGAATTATACCGGCTATTTAATTTAGAAACAAAATCATCAATATTTGCTTTCTTTGTATCAAAAATCGCGAAAATATCATCCACATACCTATACCATACCCTTGGGAAATATTCGAATTCTTGACTGGCTTCGATTTCAAACTTACTCATGAATAAATTGGCTATGAAAGGTGATAAGCAATTACCCATAGCTGTTCCTTCTTTCTGAACATAAAATTGATTGTTATATTGGAAATAATTTTGTTCCATGCAAATTTTAGATAATGTTAAGTATTCACGAATAATTTCGTCTTCAAAATCATTCATTCTAAGTAATTGTTCGAGATATTGTAAAGTTTGTGGAATTGGCACATTTGAGAACAAAGAACTAACATCAAAAGAAATTAAGACTTCACCTTCATTAAGAACTAGATTTTTTGTTTTATTAATGAATTCTAACGAATTCTTCACTGCGAAAGTATTTAACGGTAACTTCTCGAGTTCTTTTGATAACCGTTTGGATATTAAATATGTGGGTGATGGTGATGTAATGGTCAATTAAAACAAGATTTAAAGAACACTTAGCACATTTAAAATACAATAGAACAGAAAAGTCTAGCATTGCCGAACATGCCCTTGAAGCTGATCACACTGTCACATTAGATAATCTAAGATTAATAAAAAATGTATCTGATAGGAGATTGTTGAACGCATACCAAAGTATGGAAATCATAAAATGTAAAAGTAGTTTAAATAAAGACAGAGGGCCTATTCCTTATAGTCCTCTCTACTGAACTGATGGCCTTGCCTATGTCATTAGTTTCGCTTGAGTAATTCAAGGGTTAGGCTAAATATAAATAGGGTAGATTTGTAGTTTAGCTTTAGTCAATCATCGCTCCTGATGAAGCTAACATGGTTAGCGAAACGCGCGTCGAGTGCAAAAATAAAGTATTTGGTGTAGTGGTGATATATACTGAGTATATATATCATTGTGCCAAAGATTCCACACTCCCAACTTAATTTTCAATCAAGATTGACCATGTGAGGGGACCTTTAGAAGCATGGGGAGTCCTTAACCTTGTCGAACAACTATACACTGTGTTAATTTAGTAAGAAAAATACTTCCGTGGCGCCTTATTCGAGACTGACCTAGATAATAAATTATAACTGACACAAAAAAGACTTGTTTAATTCTATACAGATAAGAAATATCTAATTTGAAATTTATGGCATACGTTTGATAATACTCATTAATTTTTTTTGTCCCTTCGCGAATAGATGGTCATCTGGAAAAGTATGCATTAAAAGACTTAGAAGATACTTAAAAGATTTTTTTTAATAACATGTTAAAGTCCGTTTGTTTGGAGTTGATAGCACACAACAAGAGTTATAAACATTAAAATGTCATAAATTATAAGCGTCCGAAATTTCTCTACCAATTATTTGCATTGCATTTAGTTTTCATTACCTTTATTTTTTATCTCCAAAAAATATTTATTACGTGCCTTCTAAAGTTTACAGTAAGCTCTATAAATCATTTCGCAATGGACTTTTGACATAACATGTGTGTTACCGAAACAAAGAAAATCCCAAAGGAAAATCTTCACTTGAATTTTTTCAGAAGATGGATGCTATAATGAGTGGATAAATAATTTAAATTTCTAGGACGATAAGAGTATCGGTATCGGTTAATCGATAATCTGGTAAACAAGACAACTTGGTTGTATATTTTATGCCTTTTTAATCCTGTCTGAAAAATACAGTTTTTGTAAATCTAAGTTTCGACTGTATAAATTTTCGAACAACAAATTTTTCTAAGCTAAAATTTTCAAAATCAAAAATTTTAAATTTTTCCAAATATATGAACGCATTTTAATAAAAGTATCAGTCGATTCTGAATTTTCGTTTAGGTCACGTAAAATCCAAAACGAGTCACTTGTTTGCGCGTCGATTCGAGGCAGTCTTTCTTTGTTCCCATCCAAAGGGGAAACACATTTCAAAGTTTATTTTAATTAGTAAATTATGAAAATAAAAATCTTATTTGTATGATAAAGGCCTAAACGAGTACAATTAACAATTCTTAAGAACTAGAAATCTACAGTGTTATAAAGCTTAATGACAATAGGTAAAATAAAATTATTTGGGATTTTAGCAGTTATTGGAATATAATTAACCAAAGTACTTATCGGTAGGAAGGTGCCTAAGTATCTAAGTATAAAATAAAAATATTCTATGTAAGCATAAAAATAAAGCAAAAACCTATAATATGCTTAGTTCAAATCAGAACAGCGGTCAAACTTCGCGGAGTCTGTAAATCTGCATTTTCCCTGTGAGAAAAAACAATGGTACTTAACGTCCACCATGCCCTAGTGCATCAACAGCCAACAAGACAAGTCCGTGAAATTGTGGAAGCCTGTGCCAACATGACGAGAGTTTGGATCAACAACTATTTATAGATTCACAGAATCACAAAGGAAAGGAGCCCTTAGAGGTTGATGACTTTAGAAACGCAATAAGAAGAAAAGTAGACCATTTTTTTTTTTAAAAAAGAAATTCCTACACTACATAAGGTTTTGCAAGAAATCAGAAAGACCAGGGCTTACCAGATTAAAAAAAAATTGAAATTGTGGAAAATCCTTCATAACCTGAATTTTCGTAGGGAAAAACACAATAGAAAATCTGTTCTTATCGACAAAAAGAAATAATTTGTTGGAGACGAGAATATCTACGAGCAATCAGAAAACTTCGAGCCAAAGAAAGAAATATTTTTTATTTAGATGATACTTGAGTTAATGAGGGACACAGTAAAAAATTCTGGATTGACAAAAACATTAAGAGTGCAAAACAAACTTTTATGGAAGGTTGGGCAACTAGATGACAATCCCTTTCAGAAAAAGGTCGCAGGCTAATTGTAGCACATATTGGTAGTGCAAATGGATTTCTCGACGATGGCTTGTTGGGATTCGAATCAAAGTCAACTAAAGATTACAGAGATGACGACCGATGTTTTTGAGGAGTACTTCCAACAAATGATTGAATGTATACCAGCAGAATCAGATATAGTATTTCACAATGCCCCATACCATTCTCGAGTATTAGAACGACTCCCGACATGGAAGAAAGCGGATATTTAATAAATATGTCTGTTTATGAAGGTATTTTCCCTTCGCGACTGAAAGAGGCTAACATTTTACCTGTATTTAAAAAGGACGATTCTCTTTTGATTGAAAATTATAGGCTTATATCTTTACTTAACTGTTTTTTTCTCTTCTCTTTCTTAAATACTCATTTCTTCTTCTAAATCATCTGCTGTAATCCATTCAACAACATCTTCTCTTGTCATATTTTCGCAACCTTTTAATTTCCATGAATTCAAATAAACCTTTTTCTTATTCTTCTATCCCGCTGTCAAAATTTGAACAGGACATTTCTCCATGTTTTTCTAAATTTCAAAGCTAATTCATTTAATCGAGTATCATCTTCTCTGTCATTAGAGTCCTCAAAATCAATAACTTTTGACCAAGATTTTTGAATAGTGGTAGTACGCACAGAATCCCGAGATTGACTTACCAAGTAAATAACATTTTTCAGTGTAACCTTTCTCATCCCATTGATAATATCCTCCTTTTCTGTGTATTCTAACAGATGTTCAAGATATAAACGCCTATAAGTTTTTTTTAATGTTTTCGAGGATGCCTTGATCCATTGGTTGCATTATGCTGGTTACATTTGGAGGAAAAAATTTTACTACAATTTCGCCCACATGAAGTCCTTCTCCTGGGTGAGAGGGGGATTATCCGTTAACAAAATTGCTTTAATAGGAAGCCGGTTTCTGTTCAAAAATTTAGTCACAGATGGCACGAACTCTTCTTCAAACCAGCATCCCTCCATGCTCTCTTCTGACTTTTGTAATAGACTAGTAGGGCTTTGGGTGAGATTAATTTAAAGCTCTTGGACGTGCAGAGTTGCCAATCACCATTTGCTTCATTATAATACGACAAACAAAAATTCAAACAAAGCAGTTCGTATTAATTGCACTTAACTACCAGAACTCCAACCAAATAAATTATGTGAGTATACTCGTACTTCTCCATAGTAAACGCTATAATGCACTGTATTCACGCAAATTTACATGCTTAAAGAGTCCAAAAACATAAATAGGGGAACCCTCACACGCGCCAGGGGGATTCCCCGAAGGCCCTGACGATTTTAAATGGAAATATGTACATACATATTTTAGAAGCTCGGTTAATACGAAGCATAGACGCGCGTACCTCGGATAATCAGGTTCTCAGGTTCTTAGATTGGCTCGGTTAATCCGGAGCTCGGATAATCGCAACTCGGCTAATCGAGGTTCTACTGTATATATACATATATACGAGGCTGGTTTGAAAAGTCCGTGCAAAAATAAAAACTACTTATGTGTTTGGGGTAAACTTTTTTTTATTTTTCGACATAGTCTCCTTTTAGGCTTATACACTTCGTCCAACGATGTTCTAGTTTGTTGATCCCTTCCAAATAATAGGATTTGTCCAAGTCTGCAAAATATCCATTAGTGTCTGCAATCACCTCCTCGTTTGAATAAAACCTTTGTCCCGCCAGCCATTCTTCAAATTGGGGAACAAATAGTAGTCCGAGGGAGCCAAGTCTGGAGAATAGGGGGGATGTGAAACGAGTTGGAATCCTATTTCCATTAATTTTGCGACCACAACTGCTGAGGTGTGTGCTGGTGCGTTGTCGTGATGGAAAAGGACTTTCTTGTGGGCCAATCGCGGGCCTTTTTCTTGCAGCTCGGTTTTCAAACGGTCCAATAATGATGAATAATATTCACCTGTAATAGTTTTTACCCTTTTCCAGATAGTCGATGAGGATTATCCCTTGCGAATCCCAAAAGACAGTCGCCATAACCTTTCCGGCCGAAGGAACGGTCTTCGCCTTTTTTGGTGCAGATTCCCCCTTGGTAACCCATTGTTTAGATTGTTGTTTGGTCTCAGGAGTATAGTAATGTATCCATGTTTCATCCACAGTGACGAAACGACGCTTAAAGTCCTTCGGATTCTTCTGCAACACTTCACACGATTCCGTTTTTGGTCAAGCGTAAGCAATCGCGGCACCCATCTTGCGGATAGCTTTCTCATGTCCAAATGTTTATGCAAAATATTATATACCCGTTCAGTCGAGATGCCCACAGCACTAGCAATCTCACGCACCTTAACTCTTCTGTCATCCATCACCATATCATGGATTTGATCAATGATTTCTGGAGTCGTAACCTCCACAGGCCGTCCAGAATGTTCAGCGTCACTTGTGCCCATATGGCCAGTCCGAAAATTTTGAAACCACTTTAAAACTGTTCTAATCGAAGGTGCAGAGTCACCATAATGTTTATCAAGCTTCTCTTTAGTCTCCTGAGGCGTTTTGCCTTTCATAAAGTAATGTTTAATCACCACACGAAATTCTTTTTCGTCCATTTCTTGAAAAATCACTCGACTTCCTTGATTCACACGAATGCCAAACACAAAGAAATAGACCAATATGGCTGAAACTTGGTGTGCGTTCATTCAAGAGATGCTACTAACTAAACATGACCTCGATACGCGCCGGTGGTGCCATCTCTCGGACTTTGCACGGACTTTTCAAACCAGCCTCGTATATATATATATATATATATATATATATATATATATATATATATATATGTATATATATATATATATATATATATATATATATATATATATATATATATATATATATATATACATATATATCAAAGAGATGGCGCCATCTACAATCAATCCGATTTTACAACCTTCGATGCAGATATTAATTACACTCAACAGTAAGATAAGCTCTGAATGAGCTGCTTAACTTTGGCGAGCCAGCATAGAAATTATCAATTGAGACCTTGGCGAAAGGTCTACGTAGTTCCACCTGGAATGTAACGAACGAACAGATGTTCGTTACAGGCTGTAAATATGACTATAAACATTATATCCCTTTATTAACATACTAAGAAAACTTAATAAAATGCAAACTATAAAAACTTTGGCCTTTAAAGTTAAATTTTGTTAATGTAGTAAGAGGCGCGTTTTTTAAGTAAGTACCGTTTTAAAATATGGCCGATGCAGCGTCGCGGTCGCCGTTCTGAGCACGCGCGCTAATACCTGCATCTGTTGGCTAACCAAAAAACGCCATTACGGAGGCATTCGTCTGAGTTAACGTTTATTTGTGCTTGTCTAAAATGCTTCAGACCATTGGAAATCTCTCGGATTGTGAAATAGGCGCTGTACTTTGTTTCTTAAATGTAATAGACGTGAAAGCGGGGCCGAAATTCATCGGAAGATTAGTAAAGTATATAAAGAAATTGCTATGAGGGATGGAATGGTAAGAAAATGGGTTAGAGCATTTAAAGATGGCCGTGCAAACATGCACGATGAGAAACGAAGTGAGCAACCATACGCCATAAATGTTGACCTGGTGCGGAAAGTTAAACAGACTCTTTTCAATTGCATGGTTATCTAATGTGATTCCTCAAGTTTCAAGAAGTGTTTTCTATGAAATTGTGGTAGAATGAATAAATTATTGGAAGTTGTGTTCATGCTGGATACTAAAAATGCTGGCTGAAGTGCCCAAAACCAATTGTTTAGTCAGTGCTTTAACTTTCGTCGAGAGGCACAGTGCCAAAGGTGATAAGTTTCTAAGCCAAATTGTCGTGACGAAACTTGGGTTGCTCACGTTACACTAGAATCAAAACAGCTCATGGGAGCATTCAACATCACCCAAGAAAGTGAAGTTTAAGCAAACAATTTCAGCCTGAAAAATGTGTGATTTTAGGATAGGCAGGAGATGTTAATTGTGGATTTTTTGCTTCGTTGGGACACAATACATGCTGAGACATATTGTAAATCCTTAAATAAATTGAATCGTGCAATCTAAAACCAAAGGAGTACCATGCTCAATAGAGAGATCCTTTTACGTCACGAAAATGCTCGTCTATACGTGGCGTAACGAACTCAAGATTGCATAGCATCATATGGCTGGGGACAACTTGATCACCTACCGTATAGCCCCAAGCTAATGCCCAGTGACTCAGCAAGCGTTTCCAAAAGTCTCTGCTTATTTACAGAATCAAAAGCCGTTTAGAAGTCCACAAATATGAGCACAAGAGGCTTATTATATTCTATACATTTTTCATTGAGGATTTTAACTATAAGCAGATTGTCGTTTGTTCCATACCCCGAGCGGAAATCTGCCTGTACTTTTGAAAAGAAAAACTTCAATTTATTTGCTAGATGTTTGATAAGTATTTTCGTCAATAATTTGTATACATGGCTCAGGCTAATGGGTCGATAGTTTGTAAGATCTGAAGTATCTTCTTTATTCCATTGCGATGGAGCTATTCCTTCCAGGAGGCATTTATTGGATTACATTTTAGGAGATTTGATAACACAAGTCTGCAAAAAAAAAAAAAAATTGAGAGCTGTTTTTTTTTTTGCGTAATTCTTATGTTTTTTGGGTGTACTGAATCCGAAAATGACTTTCATTTTGTCATAAAATGTCACGTTTTCTGACAATGTAGGTATTTATGTTAAACAAATTATCATCTTAAAATAAAAGATAAAAGACTAAAAAAATTGTTTTTTAATTTATAATTGCGTAACAAAACTTATTTTTTTATCTAAAATACATTCATTAGTAAGCAGTAAACACATTTCTTTTTCCCAGTGAGACTCCTTTTGGTACATTTTCGCTTATAGGAAGCATCTGGAAGGTCTCTCTGAAGCGTCCAACAGTAGTCTGCCATCATTGAGACGCTCCATCTTCCCTGGTATCTTTTCCATCTCCTTAATATCTTGGTGAAATCGTTCACCTCGCTCTTCACTCAGATCTCCTAAATTTTCTGGAAAGTAGTCGAGGTGGGAATGAAGAAAGTAGGAAGTGAACTGCTTCTCACGATATCTAAACCAGGAGGAAGACACTCCTGGCAAAAGTAAGTTCCTGCTTTTGAGCCTTGATCCAAGCAACTCAGCAGCGTTTTTGGGAAGATTCAAGTCTCTTACCAAATCATTTAGCTCGCCCTGGGAAAACAATTTCGAACTGCTGCCATCTTCAAATTGAAAACTTGTCATCGGGTTCAGGTACAGCACCATCTTCGTCAGAACTTGGAATCTCTTCCAAGGTAGCATGGGCCTTGGGGTATGAAATGGACTGCTTCCATTTTGAATTATACCCTTTCACATTACACGAACAAAAGTAACAATCATCACTATGGTTCTTTTGCTCGCGCCATACCATAGGAATCGCATATCGGAAAGCTTTTTTCTTGCCCTTAAACCAAGGTCTTCAACACATCGTTTGCAGACTTTATGAGGTGCCCAAACTTTATCCTGATCTCCAAGTTTTAAGCCAAAATACGTGAAGTATACTTTTTTT
Source organism: Pachyrhynchus sulphureomaculatus (assembly GCA_019049505.1). Classification (NCBI taxonomy): domain Eukaryota; kingdom Metazoa; phylum Arthropoda; class Insecta; order Coleoptera; family Curculionidae; genus Pachyrhynchus; species Pachyrhynchus sulphureomaculatus. The sequence continues at coordinate 249,415,517 of CM032446.1, read as the reverse complement.
ACAAAGTCCGTAATATTAAGTTGTTGCTTTAATACCATATATTCGCCACAAATATAACAGAAACTGTCAGACGAATTCACACACTTCCGCACAGATGACATTGCACTATATTGAACCAAGATCTATAAAACAATGACGAGTTAACACGTAATTGTACCGCGCCACTTTCTACACTATCGGAGCGCGCACGTTCTGGTTACAACGTTTATGTTTGTTTATTTAGCTCTCACAGGGCGTTCTTTATTTAGAAAGTAATGATAGTTATGGCCTGTATACATTTAAAAACAGTAATCAAAATAAAATTGTACCTATTTATTTATGACTTCAAGTTAGTCCAAAAAAACCCCTTTTTTTATAATAAAATTTTGCGTTTTGCAAAATAACCTGACGTTCTGGAATTTTTTGAGTATTTTTTTTTTTTAGTTGTCAGAAACCTAAATACATAGAAATCAGTTGAAAACATCCAGACAGCATTTTTGTTGCAGACCTGTGTAATTTGTTATCCTGTTTGTTTAATTGCCTCTACTACAATGTTTTTTTCAACCGGAGCTCCGTTATTTTTCATGTCCTTCAATTCTGATGTGATTTCTTCTTATGTGATGTCTGGGGTATCCTCCGACCCCTAATGTTGATTTCTGATCTTACGATACAAGTACCTATATTAAGATGAAAATTATGTGGCAAAGTAAATTAAGGTCCTAGCGTTTATGTTAAAATAAAATTGTTGAAAAAATGGAATAATGGTTTTTTAATATCAAAACGGTACTTACTTTAAAAACGACCCTTGTATTATCAGAGAATGACCGTAAAAGTTTCAACGATAAAAGCAAAGTTATTATTTCAAACTTTGCTATTATCTAGCATGTTCACTTTCAAATGAAACAACGACGGAACCCACGTAAGGGTCTCTTAACAGCTACTTTATTTACTATATTTTAATATATTCTTACCGGTAGCTTAATGTAGTCTAGCGTGGCCACACCCGCGCGCCTAAGAGCCAAACTTAGTTTTAGTGACCATTGTGTGTAAATGCACATCCTTGTTTGACAATTGTAACATACACAGACTTGGGAGTCCATTAATTTGGATAATACTTGGGTTTATGACCTTTTTGCATTTATGAGATGCCACGATATTGAGGTGTCTCGCTAGGGAAATATTACTACACGGCTACATACTCATCGTATATTGAATTTTATATGCATTTTAACTATAAAGGTGGCGAGCTGCTTGTGCATGCAAACTTTCAACTTTATGATGATGGTTAAATTTATCGGTTATATAGCTATATCTGGTTGGGTAGATGCTAGTTAAAAGGTAATAATAGGGGTACAATAATACTAAAATTATAAAAGAAACACCCTGGTAGAGTAAACACACTATAAAGTAGCGAAACTCGAGGATAATCGCACAGGAAAATCAGGTTCGTTTTCAGAAGGTCACGTGGCAATTCGCCATGTTAAAAGTGGACCAGCGCGAGATTTGAAATACAAATAAAGTTGTGCAAAGTTTTATCATTCAAAATCATAGATATAGAAATGTTTGAAAATTTTTGATTTGTTATTTAATACAGCATGAGTAATATAAAAGTTAATGCAGAATGAGTAATAAAAAAAAAACAAAAAGAATGTAGCACTTTTTTAGAAAATAAATGAATACAGGTGAAAAACTTGATAGGAAGGTATTTGATGGAATTCTTCATATACAACTTCAGTTTTTAATAACCTTATCCAAAAATTCAAAAGTCTATCAAAGTTAAACGTCACTGTTTGAGGTTAAAGTTTTATTTACATCATTTTTAAAATAAATTTGTGATTAAAGATGTTTTTTAAGGACTAAATTAATTTAATTTTAATTGTCATTACTAAGATGTTAACATCTTCTAAAATAAGAACATTTTTTCTAAGCAGTGTTGTGTTGTTTGGTGTGATAGATCTCTCGTTAATTAAAAAACACTGTATCTACTTTTTTTGATACTTATTTTTTCTTAAACTACAAAACTATATTGTGTAACTTCGAGAAAGGTTAATATAATATTATTAATGAATTATGAACGTATATGTATAGACATCTATTTTCTATGTGAATGATTCTTAGAGGTTCTATACCTTTTTGTGTTCTGTTACCTGTATGGCTTTTTGGTAATGTAATTAACGCTTGCTTTTATTTACAATGAATTAATATTTAGATCAAAGAGTCAATACAGTAATTTCCTAATTATAGTTACATACAATACTTAGTTATGATCAAGCTGACTTGTTAATTACAACTATATTGGGAATATGGAATCTTTGGCACAGTGACACTACTCAGTATATATCACCACTACACCAAACACTTTATTTTTGCGCTCGACGCGCGTTTCGCTAACCATATTAGCTTCATTAGGAGAAATGATTGACTCATATATACTGAGTATTGTCAATTACAGTTTAAAAGGAAAATAACTATATTTAATTTATAGTATAGGTATACAACAATAGAAATAAGTTCTTTATAGGAGGAATATTAATAACAGGTAACTAAATCTTCAAAATTTTAATAGTAACCATAATTACCATCAAAATGGACTTCAATTAGGTGTACTGTCCATTTAACGAACTTATTTTCAGAATATTTTCCCCTCTGGCACACATCATCTGACAAAATCATATTACAAAAATTTCTTTGGAATCACATTAAAATTTTTCTTATTTTAATAGCATATTTGATTCAATAATCCATTTATATCAGTTATTTCAGTAATCCCATTCCCCAGTGGTTTTGTGATCTCAACACGACACTTAATATTTAAACTTTCAAACCCAGCTTATAAGAAAATAAAATATACTGTCTAAAATTTGAAAATAATAAATATGTTGTTATAGGTTCTGTATTCCTTACAATATATTCACAGAAACTTTTGAAAGATTGGCATGAAAAAGGAGTAATGTAATTTATAGAGAAAAATAGAAAAGAAAAGTCACTTTCAGAGTATTACTTCTACTTGCAATTAAACAGTGTTAAATTTATCAGGTTTATTATTAGAAAAGGTGTGTCAAACAATTAATTCAGATGAAGTTATTGAAAACTAGAAGCCTCTTGAGAATACACCTTTTAGAAAAAAATAATATGTTTTATTTATAATTTATCAAATATAAATAGTTTTAAATAACTGAATACTAGTTTACACAAAAATAAATCTTTCTAAAAACCAAAATTTGGAGGATTATTTATTAATCATAAAAAAATTACACAGGCACACAAAAAAAGTTTTTCACTACCGAACAGATCGCTATACGTATATGTATTTTTGGGCGCTGACACCGAATCCCAGGTTAGAATTGAACAATCACGTCAGGATTTTTAAATAACCAGCCGAACTAAGTTTAGAAATAAATTTCAAGCTTTAATGACCAAATCACTCTACCAATGCGAACGTTTTATTAAATCAATCAAGGTTCCCTGGAAGGCCGTCTCTTGAGCAAATACGCCTAAACAAAAAATATACATTAGTAATGATAATATTGTTTCATGCATGTGAATTTTTTCAAAAATGTATTTAAGATAGTGAAAAGTTGTCTTGTAAAAGCAAGCAATAGTATAGAGATTTATTAAAATAATCAACAACTCCAACAACTTTTAATCGCATACCATGATTTCTATGAAATCATTGTTTCAACCAAAAACAGAGGAACTGCAAAATAAAATCATTAATGCAGCAGCTTAAACTTTGACGGATAATACTGTTGATGATTACATGTGATGTAAATAAAGCATAATTAAATTTAGTTATGATTTAGAATAATAATCTTAGCGCGCCCTGATTGAGTTAGAAATTTCTTATTTGCAAATTTTAGGGCATAAAAAAGTGTGACTCGAGCAAATAATTTGCGAAAATAATTATATGGAATATTGCAATTCTCAACGGCACAACAATAACCTCCTTTCCCCATGATTATATAAATTGTTTCTCAACCTTTTCGATTCTCTTCCCTTACAAACGTTTTTAATTCTCTTTTTCTACAAACTCTCTTTTCCTTCTGTCTTTATATTCATATAAACTGCAGTCACATCAAGAAACGATGGACAATACATTTCGAAAGACACATTCCAAGATCGGATGTAAACACTAAACGGCCATTTTGAAAAAGGACCCGTCGACGCACGCGCCATCAAAATCTCGTCACCAAATTGGAGCTCAGTTTCGCTACTGTAGTATGTTTACTGTGACCTTGGCCTGGGACAGTATTATATTGACTATGTAAATAAGTATAATTCGTCCGATAAATAAAGTGAAATTCTGTTTGGCTTTTTGCGTAAACCCACCGAGCCACGTTAGCAAATTAGAGTATTGAGCGTAGCTCCAGCTCCCAGAAATTTAGTTGATATATTAGTCTTCTTCTTACTTCGCCATCCCCTGACGAAGGATGGCGATCCAAATAGCTAACATAGTCATGAAAACTACAGCTCCGAAAATACCTATTGATGAGCAATTAAACCATCTTCAGTTATTCTTTAACCAGAGATTTTGACGTCTTCCAATTGATCTACTACCATCTATTTTACCTTCAATGTTCAGTTTCAGCAAATCATACTTCACTTCACTTATTATATAACATACCTAGTTTTTCCTTCCTTTATAGTCAGCAGCAGTTCTATAGATCTGCTAATTCATTTAAGGATTTCAGCTTTTGTTACTCTATCCACCCATGATACTCGTAGAATCCTTTTAGATCCATACATTTCAAAAGCTTCCAATCGTTTCTTTGTGCTGCGGTCAAAAGTCCAGTCTTCATATCCATACAAGAGTACCGAAAAAACGCAGCTTCTAATCATACGCACTCGAAGTCCTAGGCTAAGGTCAGATCTAGTGAAAAGATTTTTCATGTTCATGAAGGTCCCACGAGCGTGCTCGATTCTTGACCTAATCTCTATTTTGAATTATAATTACTTACTTAATCCTTATGCCTTTCTACTCCTTTTGTTAGGAGTGTAAGGCCCGTGAAGTTGAGTTATTCTATATCTGTCTTTTTCATATTTCCTTCTATATCCTTCCATCCTGTTTAAATTGCTGATCGTCTCTTTTGTTTCTTCTGTATTAGTTTCTTCTGTTTGTGTGAATTCTGTATCTTGTTCTAATATTGTCTCTATGTTGATTTTTGTATACTATATCATTTCCATCTGATAGATCTTTATAGTATTCCCTCCATATTTTCATAATTTTGTCTTTTTCTTTTTTGACATTTCCTTCTAATTTTTTTGCATCCATTTCCTTTCCTTTCTGTTTCTGTGATTCCTACAAGGTGCATTTGTTGTTCTTCTGTCAGTTCATCCTCTTTTCCGTTTATACCCCTATTATTTCATGTTCTCAATCTAATAACTCGATAATTATTTCCCATTCCTTTCTTCCTATCTCTTTTTTGATTATATTTTTATTTGTATTCATTTTACGGGTCCTCTCTTCCGTATTCTTTATCTCTGCTAGGGTCGTCTTAAATCTACCTATCTCTCTCCTTATTCTCAGTTTTTTTCACTTGATGGTTGTAGTATTCTTTGTTCGTTCTTTCAGTTTTTCTTCCTCAATGTCCCATTTATATTCTCTTCCTTCGATTACGATTTTTTGATATCCTATTTTCACCCTTTTTTCCGTTCTCTGCTATATGCTGCAATTTCCTTTCAAGTTCTATCTTGTATATAGTCGCTCCTATTTTTATCACATCTTTAATCTGTACTTTTTTGTCCATACTCCTCTCAATAAAATGGTCTACCCCCATTTTCAGATCTGGTAGGTTATTCGCTTCAAATCTCATTCCCGATATTACAATATTATCCCTTAAGTTGTCTTTTTCCAGTCTATTCATCTTTAAATCCTTACTTCTTATGTTTTCTCTAATTATCTTATTTTCCTCTTTCAATACTTCATTCTCCTTTCTTAGTTCCTTCAATTCTTGTTGGTATCTTTTCTGATCTTATTTTATATCCTTTATATCTGACATTAGCTCTCTGATCATTTCTATCAGATTGTCTATCTCATCTACTTTATCGTTTCTGTGGTGTTCTTATCAGCTTTTTACTCTTCTTGAATAATCCCATTGGCTCTTTCCTCGTCCATCTTCAAACACGGGAGAAAAAGAAAAAAAAATTTTGTTTATACTTCTTATTACCGTAAACAGTAAAACGATCAAGGTCGTCGCTTATCATTTCGTTAACTTTATACAATTTTACAGAAATTATTCCCATAAACCCAAATTTTGTACTTATTTTCTTAATTTTAACACTCAACTCTGCTTTATTTCTAGTCCCTCTCGTTTGTTAGCGACAAAATAATTAAATAGATCGAAACACTACCGTAATAATGCTCGTTGAACGAGTTGACTATTGCCGGACGTTCGATTCACATGTACACACTTCGCGATCCGAAACTCAACTCCATTTTGAATTACACTAGCTATTAGTTAGTGTTCCTAGGTAAAGTCTGCTGAATTCTCTGTGCATTAATAATAAGATTCAAATTAACGTATGATTTTGAAAATACAAGTAGCTTGGTCTTTGTTATATTTATATGTAGTCCAAATTGCTCACTGTAACGAACTTTGAGATTCATCACGCTTTGCAGATTCGGTAAATTATCAGCCACGATAACGATGTCATCTGCGTGTCTTAGGTTGCTAATCTTAATGCCATTCACTTTAATTTCTATTGTAGTTTGAGCCCGAGCCTCCGATTAGGGGTTGAAGAGAAGCGGAGACAAAATACAACCCTGTCGCACTCCTTTACTAATAGAAGCGTCCTCCAATAGGCTTTGTTTGATTTTCACTTTGGATATCTGATGCCAATGCAAACCGGATATGATATTGATCTCTTGGCGGTCAATACCCGAGGCAGATAGGATCTCTATCATTTTAGCGTGTTTGACACAACCAAAGGCCTAGCAATGAAACATGCAAACACATTACGTTTACGTTTGGTATATTAGTATGTTTAGTTTTTATCCTTAATTGTTTATGCTGGAATTTATGATCCTCTTTCATCCGACACTGAACATTTGGATAGAAAAATTATTAATAATAGTCTAATCAACTTATCGGTATTTACAAAGATGGATTTAGTAAATATAGCAAAAAAGTGAAAATCTAAGATGTCAAGAGTTCCAGACAGTATTACCATTTTATTTGTGAAAGATTCTATCTATATACACTTAGTTCTAGGCATATCAATAGCAAAAATATTTCACTTATCATTGGTTCAGGGAACTTATCCCCAGTGCTGGAAGATCAGTAAATTATGTTCAGTTTTTAAAAAGGGGGTTAAGTCTAATATATGTTATTATAGACCAGTCTCCTTAATTTGCTGTTTTTTAAAAATTTTTGAGAAGCTATTATATGGCCACTTAATAAGTAAAATTGAACTGCTTCTAACTTTAAAACAAACGGCTTTTTGAAGGGACGGTCAACTACCAGCGATCTGGCGTGTTTTGCACAATTTTTAACAAGTATGATTGATAATAAGGGCCAGGTTGATAGTTTTCACCGACTTCCCTAAAGCTTTTGCCAAATAATCTCTCTGGTCAAACTCAGAGCCTCCGGTTTATCTGACAGATTTGTGCACTTTTTTCAGTCATATTCTGATACAACGAGTTCAATATATGTATAATATATATATATAAGTATAATGTATATGTATAATATATATATAAGTATAATGTATATGTATAATATATATAAAATGCAACGTCTCTCTGTCTGTCTGTCTGTCTGTCCGTTAGTGCGCTTATCACTGGAGAACCACTTATCCGATTTACGTACTTTTTTTTTTAAAACATACATATGTTCTCTGGCCAGGTTATAGGCTATATTTTATTACGATAGGTAGCATAAGGAATGAGCAGTGACGATAATAGTGAAAGAAGTCGGAAAAAAAGTTTGCCGTTAGCGCGTTCCCTTGCAATACACAGCCTAAACCATTAAATATGGAACAATATTATGTAGCAGAGAATATCTATAATCTATAATATATATAAAATGCAATGTCTCTCTGTCTGTCTGTCTGTCCATTAGTGCGTTTATCACGCGAGAACCACTTATACAATTTACGTGTCCTTTTTTAAATTCATACATATATTCTTTGGCCAGGTTATATATTAATAATAATTTATATCTATAATATATATAAAATGCAGCGTCTCTCTGTCAGTTTGTCTGTCTGTCTGTCCGTCCGTTAGTGCGCTTATCACTGGAGAACCACTTATCCGATTTACGTGCTTTTTTTTTTAAATATACATATGTTCTCTGGCCAGGTTATCTATCTATAATATATATAAAATGCAACGTCTGTCTGTCTGTCTGTCTGTCTGTCTGTCCGTTAGTGCGTTACGTACTTTTTTTTTAAACATACACATGTTCTCTGGCCAGGTTATAGGATATATTTTATTGCGTTAGGTAACATAAAGAATAAGCAGTGAAGATAATAGCAAGTCGGAAAATAAGCTACCGTTAGCGCGTTCTCTTGCAATATACTGCCTAAACCATTAAATATGGAACAATATCATGTTGCAAAGAATATAATATACATAAAATGCAACGTCTCTCTGTCTGTCTGTCTGTCTGTTAGTGCGCTTATCACTTGAGAACCACTTATCCGATATTGGTGTTTTTATAAATTTATACATATGATAGGTTCTATATAATTCGATATAAGCCTAGATAATGGGAGATAAGCAGAAATAAGTCTAAGTAATGGGAGTTATGGTGAGATAATGGGAGATAAGGAGAAATAATGGGAGAGAGATAAGCCTAGATAATGGGAGATAGGTGAGATAATGGGAGATAAGTATAAATAATGGGAGATAAGCAGAGATAAGTCTAGGTAATGGGAGTTATGGTGAGATAATTGGAGATAGGGAGAAATAATGGGATATAAGGAGAAATATTGCGAGATAAGTCGAGATAAGCCTCGATAATGGGAGATAATTGGAGATAAGGAGAAATAATGGGAGATAAGGGGAAATAATGGCAGATATTTTATTACGTTAGGTAACATAAGGAATAAGCAGTGACAATAGTAGTGAATCAAGTCCACGTGAGCGGAGCCGCGGGCACGGCTAGTTTAATATAATATTATCTTATAAAAATATTTAATATAATAAATCTTCTTCTTTTAGAGCCTTATCTGGAGTGCCCCAGAGCTCCAACCTGGGGCCTCTACTGTTTTTCATATTCATAAATGATATCTTTGAAGTTATAGATGTCAATTTTCAAATATTTGCCGAGGACTTAAAGCTGAACTTACCTTTGGAGAGACTTGAAAATTGCAGAAAATCATAAAACGCTCTAAACGAGAGTTTATAATTGGTGTGCAGTTAATAAGCTGATGATTCTCAACACTAGTAAGTACTTAGTGATGTTGACTAAAAAATTGTATCCTTTGCTATATTCTTATTATGTTGATGGATCAATGTTAGTTAAATTAGAAAACATACGTTATTTTAGAATTCTATGACTTTAAACTAAGTTTTATTACTCACATAGACAAAATATCAGCGGAAGCAACACAAATGTTTGGATTTATCTTTAGAAATTGTAACTCATTTAAGAATACAGCTGTACTTAAACCTTGTTTAAATCCTTGGTGGAAAGCAAATTGGAATATGATTTCCTAATATGATCATCAATTTATAGTAAATAAATATTAGCTTTTGAGCAAGTGCAAAGAAAAATATCTTTCGTTCAAAGAGGATGAAGTGTATCCGCACAGAGGGATAGATAATGCAATATTATTGCAGCGGTTTAATTTTGATAGCTTTCATAAACTCTTATTAACATTTTTGTTTAAAATTGTAAATGGAAGTGTTGTTTTCTCAGAGGTCCTGGTACGTCAATAAAATATTTCTATTTGTCGAGAGCTGTTGCGAATGTTGTGTTAGGCTCACATATTCACAAAATTTCTTCAATTTATAACCGAATAGCACATCAGTATTATCTTGGCATAACCTTAAAACAATTGGTTCGTAGCCTCGCGGATTTGTTGTAGTTTTATGAACTTATACCAGGTGTACAAGTATGAAATGCGGATTTCAGACACCAGATGGTGCACCAATGCAGTTTGTGCTATAAAGATTTGACACTGCGCCATTTTGTTGTGTCATCAACAAGTGTCAGACGCTCACGAGTGATAAATTGGAAAAGTGTGTGCACAGTGTTGTGTTCAATATGTCGAAATTTATACCGAACGAAGAGCATTCGCGGACAGCAGTAATTTTTTGTTTTCATTTGAAGAAAACTGCTGTTGAATAATACCGATTACTTCGAGAAGCTTATGGTGAACATGCTCCATCGCAAGATACGTGTGAACGATGGTTTCGGCGTTTCAAAAGTGGTGACTTCGATGTTCCAGACAAGAAACGTGGAAAACCGTCAAAAAAATACGAAGATGTGGAATTGCAAGCATTATTGGATGAAGATGATTCGCAAACACAAAAACAACTCGCCGAGCAATTGGGCTTTAGTCAACAAGCTGTTTCCAATCGGCTATGAGAGATGGGAAAGATTCAGAAGACGGGTAGATGGGTACCACATGAGTTGAACGACAGGCAAATGGAAAAGCGCAAAAACACGTGTGACATTTTGCTCGCTTGGTACAAAAGGGAGTCGTTTTTTTGCATCGTATAGTTACAGGGGATGAAAAGTGGATTTATTTTGAGAATCTCAAGCGCAAAAAATCATGGGTAGACCCAGGCGCACCATCCACATCGACCGCATGCTCTGTGTTTTGGTGGGACCAGAGGGGCGTGGTCTATTATGAGCTGCTAAAACCTGGGGAAACGGTTAATACTAAACCTTACCAACAACAATTGACCGATTTGAACCGTTCGCTGCTTGAAAAAAGGCCAGAATACCGAAAGAGACAACACAAAGTCATTTTTCTTCATGACAATGCTCCATCACATACGGCAAAACCAGTTCGCGACACGTTGGAAGTACTCAGCTGGGAAGTTCTACCCCATGCAGCTTACTCACCAAACTTGGCTTGGCGCTTTGGTTCCTACGAAGATGTAAAAAAATGGCTCGATGAATGGTTCGCAGCAAAAGGGGAAGATTTTTACTGGCGTGGTATTCACATATTGCCTGAAAGATTGGAAAAATCTATAACAAGCGATGGAGCATACTTTGAATAAAGCACTTTTTATCATTCTTCCGAATTTAACATGTTTTTTTAGAAAAAAAATCCACATTTCATACTTGTACACCTGGTACTATATTATTTCGAGCATTAGGGCCATATGCCGGTGTGATTGTTGTGCTGTTTTTGTTTGGTATTTTCTATCTACATTGTTAGATATAGACAACTTTCTACGGTCGTATACATTATTTTATGTTTGGCTCAGCTATAAATAAATTAATACTTATGTTTTTTACTATAAATATTTTAAAACTTAACTGATTTCTGGAACATCTGATAAGATCCAAAGCAATTTTGAAACCAAATTAAATTTTTAACATCTCGCCTATGATTACAAGATGCATTAAAGCTATTTACTTCTCGAAGTTACTATATGAACTTCGAATCCTTTCTCTCCTTCTAAGCTCGAATAATGAGACATATCAATAACAGTAACTAAAGTATAGTTTAATTTACATAATATAAACAAGTCAGTGCATCATTCAGCCTATCCTATTTTCTTCAACCAGACCTGGAACGGGGGTTTTTTCATACAGAAAATGCTAACAGCTAACACGGCCGTCCTGTGGAAGGAGCGCCCTCGCGACGTCTTCATTTTATTTTTACCTAAATGAGATTAACGAACAGTATCTTTGCTATACTTAGTGGGATTGCCACTAATATATTTTTTTTCAGTTCTAATGGGATTGCCATTAGTATTTTTAACCTCATAGTGGGAATGCCTTTATCTTTTTCAGACCTAATAGAATTGCCATTAGTATTCCTAAATCTCGTTCAATCGTAGGCGAGACGTTTGAGAGTAACGACAATTTAATACGGTCAATAATTTCTCATTCAACGTTCATCAACATCCGAAATAATAGTAAAAGTTAATGGTTCTTTTTTATTCATATTAAAAGCTTTACTTACAAAGCCACACATTAAGTACACCTTGGCATTGTTAATGCAAATTCATTTGTGTTTGATAATTAATTGCAACATACGTAATTTATAGAGCACATTAATTTGAATAAAACTTGGGTTTATGATCTTCTCACATTTATGGGAGACCATGATATTGAGGTATCTCTCTAGAGAAATATTACTACACCGCAACACTCTCGTCGTGTATTGAATTTATATACATTTTAACTATAAAGAAAAAGGGCTGCTTATCTTTTCAAACTATAACACTGTATGACGATGTTTAACTATATATATATATATATATATATATATATATATATATATATATATATATATATATATATATATATATGTTAGCTTTTATATTTAAAGAAAATAATTTAAACACTTTTGGGCAATTTCGACAACAATAACTTTTATTAACAATTACATTCAGACATAATTCATAATGCGTACCAAAAGTTTCCCTGTTACCTAAATCTCATTACGGTTACATAAACACCTTTTGTAATGTGTGTGACAGATATGGCCTACCTGTCACATAAAACAAACTCAAAGGTTTGGTGATTTGAGACATATCAATAACAGTAACTAAAGTATAGTTTAATCTACATAATATAAACAAGTCAGTGCATCATTCAGCCTATCCTATTTTCTTCAACCAGACCTGGAACGGGGGTTTTTCCATACAGAAAATGCTAACAGCTAACACGGCCATCCTGTGGAAGGAGCGCCCTCGCGACGTCTTCATTTTATTTTTACCTAAATGAGATTAACGAACAGTATCTTTGCTATACTTAGTGGGATTGCCACTAATATATTTTTTTCAGTTCTCATGGGATTGCCATTAGTATTTTTAACCTCATAGTGGGAATGCCTTTATCTTTTTCAGACCTAATAGGATTGCCATTAGTATTTTTTTTTTATTATTTTTTTTTATAGTGGAATGTCTTTTAATCTCATAGTGGGATCGCCACTATCTCAATAGGCATTGATGAGATCGTCACCAATCCTCTCTCAACTCTATAGTGGGATTGCCACTATCTCAATAGGCATTAGTGAGATCGTCACTAATCCTCTTTTAACATCGTAGACTATCTTTCGCAGATCTAATAGGATTTCAATCAGTTTTTTTTTACCCTTATAATGGGATTACCACTATCCTAATGGGAAGGCTATTAGTATTTTTTTAAACTCATAGTGGAAATGTCACTATCTCAACAGGCATTGAGAGCGTCACCAATCCTCTCTCAACTCTATAGTGGGATCGCCATTATCTCAATAGGTATTAGTGAGATCGTCACTAATCCTCTCTTAACCTTACAATGGGATTGCCACTATCTCAATCGGCATTGGTGAGAGCGTCACCAATCCTCTCCTCTTTTAACCTTATAGTGGGATTGCCACTATCTCAATAGGCATTAGCGAGATCGTCACTAATCCTCACATCAAATTTCCTTATGCTACCTATCGTAATAAAATATAGCCTATAATCTGGCCAGGGAACATATGTATCTTTTAAAAAAAAAAGTACGTAAATCGGATAAGTGGTTCTCCAGTAATAAGCGCACTAACGGACAGACAGACAGAGAGACGTTGCATTTTATACATATTATAGATGTAACGAACCAGTGCAGGACGAGGGTGTTGTTAGATCCATTGTCTAAAAGTTTTCTGTTCAGAACCAACAAAAAAAATTTTTTTAATTCAAAAAGTTGTTTTTTTAAACGTTAAAATCGCTCCCTCGATTTAAACTATCACGAGACTTTTATTTAAAAAAAAAATCATTTTCATTAACGTGAAAATGATCGAAAAAAAACGCATTTGTTGTTATTTGACATAATGCAAAAAACACCTGAACAATATGAATTATATAAAGGAAAAAAAAAAGAGTTTAAGAGTTGGTAAGAAAAGCAAAGGAACGGTCATGGAAAGAATTCGGAGTTAAAATGGAAGAAAATAGTAAAAAAAATCAAAAGCTATTCTACACAATTCTTAAATCATTCAGGAAGGACCAACCTATAACCGAATTATATGTAAAAAACAAAAACCAAGAGATCCTAACAACAGAGAAAGCAATAATGGAAAGATGGAAAGAATACTTTGAAGAATTATTGGAAGGTAATGAAGAAAAAGATAATGCAAATTATGAAGAATTGGAACAGAAGATAGGGAACAAATAGAATGAAAAGAGTTGGAAGAAGTTATAAGAAAATTGAAAAATGGAAAAGTCTCAGGCAGCGATAAGATAACGTCTGAAATGATTAAATACATGAGGAGGAAAGGTAAAACAATATTGTTAGAAATAATTAATACTGCATGGGAGGACGAAAACTTTCCACCCGAGTGGAGAATATCGTTTATTACACCAATCTGTAAAAAGAGAGAACACAAGGATTGTAATAATTACAGAGGAATTACTATACTGAACACAATTGTCAAAATTTCTGAGAGTATTATTAATAATAGGATAAAGAAAGTAATAGAACCACAACTATCGGAATCGCAAAGTGGATTTAGACCAGCAAGAAGTACACAAGACCACATATTTACACTGAAAAAGATTATCGAAAAAATATCAAAAGAAAATAAGAGTCTACACCTTGCTTTAATAGACTTAAAAAAAGCATTTGACAGTGTACCGAGAAATAAAGTTCGGAAAAGCCTAGAAAACAAAGGAATAAACAAAAAGACAATAAGAATAATAAAGGGAATATACAGCAACAATGTGCAGTATGTCATAAAAAACAACATGAGGTCGGAGGGATTCACAACACAGGAAGGTTTGAGGCAAGGAGGAAGCTTGAGCCCAACATTGTTCACTGTATACTTGGATGAAATAATCAAGAAATGTGAAATAAAAGTGAAAAGAATGACACAAAGAAGGATACTGGAAGCTGAGAAGAATAGAAGTATCTGAAGCGGCTTTTGCTGATGATATTGTGCTGGTGGCGGAAAATGAGAGACAATTACAAGGAAACCTCGATATTTGGAATAAAGCGTTTAAGGAAGAAGATATGAAAATTAAATTAAATAAAACAAAAGTAATGACAATGGAAAACCAAAAAACAAACATTTACATAGAAAGGAATAAAATACAAGTGGAACAATATAAGTATCTGGGAGTGATAATGGATGAAACTGGAAAACAAGACAAAGAAATTGATGAAAGAATTGAAAAAACGAACAAACTTTACTATGCAATAGATAATAAATTCATTAGGAAAAAAGAGGTGACGAAACAAACAAAAAGAAAAGTGTTCAAGGCAATTTTTAGGGCAATCCTGACATATGGATGTGAAACATGGACCCTAACAGAACAAACAAGATACAAGCCGTCGAAATGAAATACCTGAGAGCAGTACAAGGAGTTACACGGGAGGACAGAATAATGTATACAGAAATATGGAGAAGGCTGGGAGTACAAGCAGTTATGGAATATATACAAACAAAGACAGCTGGGATGGTGGGGACATGTACAAAGAATGAAGGATGATAGACAGGTGAAACAAGTGTGAGAAGCCCGAATACAGGGAAAACAGAAGTGAGGAAGACCTAGACAAACCTGGAATAGGAGTATGGGAAGTATACTGGAGAAGAAGGGAAAATCCTGGAAAGAAGCAGTGAAAATGGCAAAGAATAGAGACAGATGGAAGAAGTTTATATGTGGAGCTTGAGAGGGAAAAAAAGAAGAATGTATAATTGCCCTACACCATATGGAAAAAGGGATATACGATTATAAATTTATATATATATATATATATATATATATATATATATATATATATATATATATATATATATATATGTATATATATATATATATATATATATATATATATATATATATATATATATATATATATATATATATACAAATAATATAAAAAAAAGTTAAAATGACTCCAAAAAAATTTTTTTAATGGCATCAGAAAGATGGCGTCGAGACCTAAATTTTCAAAACGAAAAGATCCATTTTGGACCAAATGACATAAAATGGCGACAATTCAAATTTTAAATAACAAATTCAATTATGCTCACTGTGAGTTCAATATTTTTGTACCAAAAGTTCAGGGTATTTTTGCCATACCAAAAGGCATATTTTCTGAAAGTTTCAAACCGATCGGTTTACTTAGTCGACATGTACAATAAAATGAAAAAAAGAAAAAACAGTTTTATGCTGTTTTTTTTCGATTTTGTAGATTATATACGTAGTTGAGTGACTCAAAACTAATGAAGATTTGTTGGAAATTTTATTATGAAGTTTTTATTTTTTTTTTGTCTTGATCGGACCTTTATGAACGGAGTTATTTACATTTTAAGCTCAAAAAACTCGTTTTGAAGATTTAAATTATTGATAAACAAAAGAGCACAAATTTTTTCAAGGTCCACAACTCAGGACGATACTCTTGGTGATACTCTAGGGAGGATAAAATCATAATATTGCTGTGTCTAAACTATGCCTATCTCATCATTATTTTGATCTTTTTTTATTGCACTATTAATCGACGACCAACCTCTGGATATGAAATCTGATTATATGACAAAGTCGTATAATTTCGAAAAACCATATAGAATAGGGAGTGATTCAAAAGATGGTGTTTCATGTTCCCTATTCACCTGACCTCGCTCCTAGAGATTTTGGCTTTTTTCACTGCCCTCGTCGCTTATTTTCTAATCCAGCCACTCTTGCAGCAATGATTTTTTAGTGAACAAAAGATTTGCCCTCGATGGTCACGCAATCGTGGCGTCACATAGTAAAAAAACCGGTCAAGTGCAAGTTGAACTTGCACAATTAGTGTTCCGTACGTTGATTGTTTTTGAAATAAAAAGTTTTGTTAGGGTGGTATAAAATGATCAGTGACATCACAAAACACACCCCAAATGAGTTTTCAACAAAGTTTGTTTCCAATCTTTACTGAAAACTGGTGACCTTGAAATATTGTTTTTTTTTTTCTATACCAGATAAATTATTAAAGGTAATGATAATTTTCGTTCAATCTATACCCTGTGGAGAATATTCCAGAATTTTTTCAGATTTTTTTGATCAGTACTTTTCGAGATAAGGTAGGGGACAGCGATTTTTCACGATTTTTTAAAAGTAATACGAAGAAAAGTGTGCGCAAGTATTACATTATATATATATTTTTTACTCGTGTTTTCACAAGCTTTCATTTGACACCACACTCGATGACCTAGTAAAAAAAATTTTTTTTCACTTCCGATTTCACCCCTCAAAACGAATCCCTTAAGTCAAAATTTATGTTACGGTGATATAAAATGATCAGTGACTTCACAAAACACACCCCAAATAAGTTTTCAACAAAGTTTATTCTTTACTGAAAATTGATGACCTTGAAATTTCTGTTTATTTTATATAACAGATAAATTATTACAGGTAATGCACTCGTGATAATTTTCGTTCAATCTACACCCCGTGGAGAATATTCCAGAATTTTTTCAAATTTTTTTGATAAGTACTTTTCGAGATAAGGCGGGTGGACAGCGATTTTTCGCGATTTTTTAAAAATAATTTAAAGAAAAGTGAGCGCAAGTATTACATTATATATATATTTTTTACTCGTGTTTTCACAAGCTTTCATTTGACACCACACTCGATTACCTAGTAAAAAATTTTTTTTTCATTTCCGATTTCACCCCCCAAAACTAACCCCTTAAGTCAACATTTAATTTTCAAAACTACATGGCTCTGATGAGGCCATCAATTCCTATATTGCTACCAAATTTCAACTTTCTATGACAATTAGTTTCGGAGAAAATCGGGTGTGACAGACGGACAGACGGACAGACACCGAAGTGATCTTATAAGTGTTCCGTACGGAACACTAAAAATGTGTACGTCTACAGGGAGTGTTGAGAAGTAACAGAAGTTATGTCTTGAACGTACGTCTTATTTGACCAGAATATGTTGTTTTAGCTTTTATTATTCACGCCTTAAAATATTTAAAAAAAAGTTGTATACTTGGGCTAAATTTAAGGATATCAATAGAAATATGATAATAAGCATTTAATGCCTACAAGCTAATAACCCATTCATTAAATCATACGTCATAAAGAATAAATTCCGAACCAACATAACTTCATCCAAGAATAGAACAGAAATATTTACGCAAACAAATCATCTGTCTAAACTTAACAAAATATATTAATATTAATATCAATTTATTTTGACATCCTAATCTAACATAACCCATAATTTTAGCTCATGTAACATTAGTACAAACTATTTCATTCTTGCTCCGCCATCTTTACAAATCTGGCCTTCTGTGCTTTAAGACTAATGAGACACATTTTTTATTATGACATCGGTGCTGCTTTGTAGATCGCCTCCCCTGTCTAGTTATTGAATAAGGGCCGGATTCTAAACAAAAGTGGGAAAATAATGGAAGTTAATTTTGTTTAAATTTCATGTAAATTATTCTTGAATTGCAATTAGCAAAATTCAACACTTCCTGCTGAATTCTTAAAATCTTCATTTCCACACGTACAATTTCAGCATTCCCTAAGCGGAGAAAAGTATGCATAAAAATAATAATTTTAACTAGGGATAGAATTTTTTCTCGATATATCGATAGTTATCTATATATCGAATAACAATAGGTGAATTGAGAAATTACCGATATATGGATAATTATTGATATATGGACAAAGTTGGGAATGTGGAATCTTTGGCACAATGATACTACTCAGTATATATCACCACTACACCAAACACTTTATTTTTGCACTCGACGCGCGTTTCGCTAACCATGTTAGCTTCATAAAGTGTTTGGTGTAGTGGTGATATATACTGAGTAGGATATATGGACAGTTATCGATAGCTATGGAATATCGATAATTATTAATATGTTGATACTTACCATCGATATATCCATAATTATCGATATATCGATAGTTGCAGGCATCCCTTGTTTTCTCTGTCATCAGTTTCAAACAGTGATCAATTTTTTTAAAAAAGAGGGTCCGTTTAGGATATCTCCCCTGACTGGGTAGTAAATTTTTGAATAATAATTATCTATATATCGCTATTTATCGATATTTATCGATATATTGATAGTTAACGATAGTTTAATAATTATCGATATGTTAATAGTTATCGACCTATCAATATATCAAAACTATCGATATTTTTTTATGGATCTAGCACATGTGCTGCAGAAAAATCTCTAAAGTGCTATAGGAGCGACACGTGTGCAAATTAAAATTATTAATGGGTCTGTTGCCAACGACTATCGATAGGTCAGATCTATAATAGTACGTCTCTAATCCTGAGATAGCCATGTTGACATATTACAAGTATTTTATCATTTGTCATCCAACTTTAATAAATAATTAATTTTTATGTTATTTTCCAAAGTAATTTATAGATTTTCATAGAAATTTACATTCCAATTCTATATTTTATACCATTAGGTTATATTAGATCTATATCCCTAGGGATATCCCTACCACTTCCTAGATCGAACCTCAAGCATCTCTTTTTCTACATCAGTTTAGCTTTTAAACATCAGAAGCTTCATTTTAACTTAATGATGTAAGATACTTCGTGATAAAACCTTGATGCAAGTAACATTTTTATAATTCTTAGGAAAGATATAACATAGAGGAAACGCTTCTAGAAAATCACTAAGCCCTGTAATATATAGACAGTTTGTATAAATACGTTGGGACATTACACTACACCTAGTTATTACCACTACATAAAACACTTTATGTCTGCACTCTAGGCACGTTTCGCTAACCATGTTAGGGTTGACTGAGTCAATCGTCTCTCCTGATGATGCTAACATAATTAGCGAAACGGCCGTGTGCAAAAATAAAGTATATATATATATATATATATATATATATATATATATATATATATATATACATATATATATATATATATATATATATATATATATATATATATATATATATATATATATATATTTCTTTTTTCCTGACCGTTAATGAATAAATTTAGGACAGTTTTTTGTTCTTGGTCTTGCGGTCAATTTTTAATGAAACAAGTTTACTTTTGGTTAACGTTTCGGTTTATTTTATTTAAACCATCTTCTGAACTACAAGAAAGAAAAAAAAAATTTTATTAGTGTTAATGTTTAAGATGTAAAATTGATGATTAGTGTTGTTTCATACGGAAACATATGTAGAGAATAAATATTAGTGTTTATTATATTTTTCCTACTTTATATCTAGTTGGATCTTTTTGTTTAAATGATTTACATGTTAACAGTTTCACAGTTTTCGTAATACTAAATTTAAAAGGTTTACATATTTTATTTTACTATTTGTACAGGTAAAATGGGTAAATCCAAAATTTATTTATTGCTTTCATATTGTTGTTACTTTAATTGTTATTAGTCTAGTAATTGGTTTTATTAGGTTATTAAATAATTGTATACAATACTTAGACTTTCCGTGTTATTTCGATAATTTAGGGTGTTATTTGTTCTTCGTATATGTATCATTTCCTTTATGTTTCGTTTTTTATGATTATTTTCAAAGTCTAGGATTTGGATATTATTAAAATTGAAATTATGCAATTCATCTAGGGCATGTTTTGATAGGGCAGTATGGTTTTGGTTTGTGTTTCTTATGCTCTTTTTATGTTCTCTTATTCGTCTCCTTAAATATTGTTTTGATTGTCCAATGTATGTTTTTGGACAGTTCATGCAGTCTATTTTGTAGATTAAGTTTGTTTGTTCTGTTGTTGGTATTGTTGGTTTAAGTTTGGTAAAGATATTTTTTGAGGTTTTTCTGCTATGTTGATGATATGTGGTTTAAGGACTTTTTTGATCTTATTGCTTAATTCAGGAATGTATGGTATGGAAATATGATTTTTAGTGTTCCGTGCGGAACACTTATAAGATCACTTCGGTGTCTGTCTGTCTGTCTGTCTGTCTGTCTGTCTGTCTGTCTGTCTGTCTGTCACACCCGATTTTCTCCGAAACTATTTGACATAGAAAGGTGAAATTTGGTAATAATATAGGAATTGATGGCCTCATCAGAACCATGTAGTTTTGAGAATTAAATTTTGACTTAAGGGGTTAGTTTTTGAGGGGTGAAGTCGGAAGTGAAAAAAAAATTTTTTTACTAGGTCATCGAGTGTGGTGTCAAATGAAAGCTTGTGAAAACACGAGTAAAAAATATATATATAATATTATACTTGCGCGCACTTTTCTTTGTATTATTTTTAAAAAATTCGCGAAAAAAATCGCTGTCCCGGGCCTTATCTCGAAAGGTACTTATCAAAAAATTTCGAAAAAATTCTGGAATATTTTCCACGGGTCATCGAGTGTGGTGTCAAATGAAAGCTTGTGGAAACACGAGTAAAAAATATATATATAATGTAATACTTGCGCACACTTTTCTTCGTATTACTTTTAAAAAATCGCGAAAAATCGCTGTCCCCTACCTTATCTCGAAAAGTACTGATCAAAAAATTTTGAAAAAATTCTGGAATATTCTCCACGGGGTATAGATTGAACGAAAATTATCACGAGTGCATTACCTTTAATAATTTATTTGGTATATAAAAAAAAATCAAGGTCACCAGTTTTCAGTAAAGATTGGAAACAAACTTTGTTGAAAACTCATTTGGGGTGTGTTGTGTGAAGTCACTGATCATTTTATACCACCCTAACAAAATTTTTATTTTAAAAACAATCAACGTACGGAACACTAATTGTGCAAGTTCAACTTGCACTTGACCGGTTTTTCTTAATTTCATTGTTACTTTGTTTAGATTTTTTATGATTATTGTATACTTTATTTATTCGATTTTTTATAATTGGTTCTGTAATTTTTTTTGGATAGTTATTGCTTAGTAGAACGTTTCTTACTTTATTCAAGTTTTGGGGTCTGTCTCTCGGATCAGTTAGTAATACTGCCCTCTCAACTAGCGAATTGACAACACTTTTTTTTATATTTTTCTGGTGTGTATGAATTATAATTTAAATATCTACCGGACCATACAGGTTTGGTATACCAATTTGTTTTTATGTTTCCTTTATCATCATATTTAATATTTATGTCTAAAAAGTTTATTGATTTGTTTATTTCTTTTTCGTATGTAAACTTAAGTTTTTCGTGGAATGAGTTGAATTTGTTTAGAGTGTATTGAAGTTTCGTTTCTGGGATACAAAGAATAGAATCATCTACAAACTTTTGTTTGTAGTCCAGAGTTTTTATAATATTTTCCTCTACATGTTCCATTACGAGATTTGCTATAGTAGCTGAAATTGGTGATCCCATAGCTACACCATATATTTGTGAGTAGAATTGGTTATTACTCGTATATTGGAAAAATGTAGAGTTTAAACAAAGTTTTGTTGCCTCGATAAATATATATATGCCTCAATAAATATATATATATATATATATATATATATATATATATATATATATGTATATATATATATATATATATATATATATATATATATATATATATATATATATATGTATATATATATATATGTATATATACATATACATATATATATATATATATATATATATATATATATATATATATATTTATATATATATATATGTATATATATATATATATATATATATATATATATATATATATATATATATATGTATATATATGTATATATATATATATATATATATATATATATATGTATATATATATATATATATATATATATATATATATATATATATATATATATATATATATATTCAAATTCAGTTTAGTTGCCAATATCTACAAATTCATAAAGTGACAGAAATTATATACATTAAAAATAAATAAAAAACTAATTGTAAAATTTCTAAGAATAAAAAATTACAAAAATAGCAGAGCGCAAAGTGGGATCGGCGAACACGCAGCGAAACTGGCGGCGGAGACGCGGGGAGATGAATATGGATAAACAGAGTAAATTTTACATAATATGACATGGTAGGCAAGTGGTACCACCTCTAAAAGGATCTCAAATTATATACAAAGAAGTAGGTAAATATTACGTTAAATTAGAATTCTTTTGCTGGTTAATAAGTTGGTGTTTTACATAGGAAGAAAACTTGCCTGGTGATAATTGTTTAACCTCTTGTGACAAAGAATTCCACAAAAGCACAGCAAGAAAAATGAAGGACTTTTGAAAGGCAGCCTTCCTGTGTTGAGGAACTCTAAAAGAATTAATATTCCTCGTATCGTGGGGATGCAGAAAAACACTAAATTGTTCTCTGAGGTATTGGGGTTGTCCAAATTTAAAAATTCGATAGACAAAATTATACAAGTGACACCTTCTACGATTTTCCATATTTAAAATGTAGCTGTTATTTAAATAGGGTGTGATTTGATTTCTGAATGGAATGTTAAAAGAAAAGCGCATACAACAGTTTTGTATTCTTTGGATTAATCTAACATACTGGGCCGACAAAGAGTAGAAATAGACAACATCAGCATAATGAAATAAAGATAAGATCAAGCTGTTGCACAAATAATATTTGGTTTTTGATGGCAGAAGATTCCTTAGATTATACAGTTTTTTTAAACGAATATAAGCAGCCTTTAATTTAATATTAATATGTGATTGGAATAAAAGAGATTTGTCACAAATTACTCCTAATACTTTGGCCTCATGAACTAAAGGCAAGTATTGTCAATAGAAGGTCTAAAGGTATCAAAAAGTATACCCTCTGTGTTTTTATTACCGTTAAACAGCATAAAATACTTCTGTGCACTAAGCTTGAGGCTATGATCATTACAAAAATTATATATGTTATTTAGGTCCCTATTAAAATATACTAAAGACGTGCGTAACTTATGTAAAGGAAATGGCATATATATTTGAGAGTCATCGGCATACTGTTGCATTTTTGAATGAATCGCCTTATCAATACCTACCACATATATATATATATATATATATATATATATATATATATATATATATATATATATATAATTTGCTTTGGTTACTTCTCCAATGCACCATCTATGCCTTCAAGCGGGAAGCTTGAGAAGAAGAGTTTCTGCAATTAAGCGTCAGTTGCGATCTGGCCGCTCTATCCGGATAGACATTAATAAATCACCGACAGACTACAGTATGAGCATCTATATAGTTTTCCGTCTGTGCCCGAATAAGGTCTGAATGATGTTCTGTGTGTTTGTTGAACCTAGCTCAGCTGATGAGCCGTGATACGGCGAGATGCCTCTTGGGATGGTCTAGGAAATACAGGGAGCACTTTTAGGAACTACCAAGTGCGAATTTTCAATTTGGTTGCTTCGCCAATGCGCCATATATATATATATATATATATATATATATATATATATATATATATATATATATATATATATATATATATATATATATATATAATCTTTTATTTTAATCTTGGGCATATGTTCTTTTAAGTAAAACACTTCAGTTTTTGTTTCTTTAAAAAGGTTTTTTTTTTGGCGTTTCGCTCTATAGTTATGGGCATTTTCAATTTTTTTTTCTTTGGTACTCATATTCATCAAATAAGTAAACCAAACCAATACATCTCGGTCTTTGAGAAAGAGATGAATTGGTTTGGTTTACTTATCAATACCAAAGAAAAAAAAAATTTGAGAGTGCCCATAACTATAGGGAGAAAAGTCAAATAAAAATAACTTTTTAAAGAAACAAAAAACTCAAGTGTTTTACTTAAAAAAACCTTGTACCCAAGAATAAAATAAAGGATTTTTATACATAAAGGTTTAAGAAGTCAAATATATATATATATATATATATATATATATATATATATATATATATATATATATATATGCCAAAAATTTTGAGCATAGCCAAGGGCGTACGTATGCCTCCCCGTTCCTATGAACGAAGAAAATATGCCCCTTGGAAACGATACTTTTTAGTGCGTGTTCTCGTTTGTAAAATATACTGGCCATCTATTTTCAGATTCAGTGTAAGTTTTTACAATTCCACTGTAAATAGAAGTTCCTTTTCCTGAAAGATTAACCCCCCTCGTCTGTGGTTAGCGATTTTTAGTTTATTATATTGCGAAGTGACTAAGCTTTTAGAGTTTCAGCTCTTGAGAGTTTTTTAAACATGTGGTTTGACGCCCTCTGTTTGTCAATTGACGCCTCCCAGTCTATGAGTAGCTTTTAGTGCTCTCTTTTTTTCTTTAAGAAATGTCCTATGTATCCATATATCCTATATCATGAACCTGGCTGCGCCACGGATATAAATAAACATTTTGGTCTATTCGTTACATTTAAAAAAGTGGCAAATCCGTTAAATTACACGCACACCGAAATGAGACACAAAAATGATAAGTTAACAAAGTAACATTGTTTATATTTAATACTCAATATTGAAGATAATTAATTTCTGCTACTTACCAACTAGCTGATTATATATTGATGTTAATTATGCCAGTAATTGAATTTCTTATTCGTAAGGCCACCTCTGTCTACATCAAGGAAGATCCCTGCTTGTCACTGACATTGATGAATGGCAATGATTATGTTCGACATGAAAAATTCTTAAGACGGTCGTTCAAATACAGTGGTTAGTTAATTTTTTTTTTTTTTTATTGGTCTAGCACACGTGCTGCAGGGAAGTCCCTAAAGCGCTCCAGGAGCGGCACGAGTGCGGAAAAAGCTATTCACGTTGTTCTTGAATCGCTGTAAATTGTACTCAGTGGGAAACACAGCGCTGGGCAAATTATTCCAAAGGGATGACGTTCTCCATATAAAAGATTGCTTGAAAAGCGTCGTACGCGGAGTAACAAGCTGAACCTCATACGGATGCGAAGCACCAGCGCGACGTGTATTTCTAACATGCACCGCTTTGGGAGGAATTAAACGGGCTACATCCTTAGAACACTTTCCATGAAAATACTTGTAGAACAGACTCAAGTCGCCAACCGTTCTTCGATGTTCCAGCGAATCAAGGCAGCCGGTCAATTCCGGGTCCCCAATCAGACGGACCGCTCTTCTCTGAACAGAATCCAACAAATGCAGTGTATGTTTGGGAGCGGAGCCCCAAACGTGGGAGCAGTATTCCATAGTTGGTCGAATTTGGGCTTTGTAAAGAATTAACAGTTGCTGTGGGGTGTAAAGCTTTCTGGTTCTAAATAATATTCCCAACTTTTGAGAAGCTCTCCTTGCTATGCCTGCAACATGTTCATGCCAAGACATATTTGCTCCCAAACTAACGCCCAACAAATTGAGCGACGATGCTAGGGGAATGGAGTGCCCCGACATAACTATGTCGGGTTCAGCAACGTTAACTTTTTTAGAAAAAACTGCCGCTTGGGTTTTTGTAGCGTTAAATTCCACTTGGTTACTGTCACCCCAAGATAGAATTTCTTCCAGGTCTTTGTTAAGTTGAACGACCTCCTGCTGTCTGCGGATATTCGCCTGAGCAGCCGATGTCCGAGCGTTCAAGGTGAATGAAGAGACAAGCGTACTGTCATCTGCAAAGCTATAGATTGGATTCCCGGTCCTTTCCAGCAGATCGTTAATGTAAATGAGGAAGAGAGTAGGAGACAGTATGGAGCCCTGGGGCACACCGGCGTTGACAGTGAGGGTGTTAGAAAGAAATCCGTCGACCGCCACTCGTAAAGAACGCTCTCCGAGGAAACATGAGAGCCACAAACAGAACCTTTCAGACATACCATAAGAGCGCAACTTAGCCAACAGTCCATCGTGCCAAACACGGTCGAATGCCTTGGATATGTCAAGAGCAACCGCTCGAGATTCTCCAAAGTGTTCAATTGCGTCGTTCCAAACATGTGTTACATAAGTCAGAAGATCTCCTGTTGATCTATGTTTACGAAAACCATATTGGTGATCGCTAATAATATTGAATCGTTCAAGATATTTTAGAAGATGCTCATTGATAACCTTTTCCATGACTTTCGATATTATTGAAAGCAGTGCAACTGGTCGGTAGTTATTTGGCAAGGTCTTCTTACCTTTTTTAGGTATCGGCTGAACCGTGGCACATTTCCAGCAGGACGGAAATATTCCCTTTCTGTAGGATAGGTTAAAAAGTCTACAGAAAACTGGTGTTAGTTCCCTTGCACAGTTTTTGAGAACTATGGCAGGTATTCCGTCAGCGCCAGAAGCCTTCTTGGTGTCTAGCTTCATTAAAATACGCTTTATGATGCGCTGTCTGAAGACAACATCGGGCATCCTTGACTGCAATATGGGAATAGTAGGTGGTGTTTTTCCTTGGAAATCGACAGTAGAATGTGAAGCAAAGAGTTCAGCCAACAAGTTCGCTCTCTCAACAGGTGTGGTTGCAATGGAATTATCTGGCCGTGTGAGTGGTGGTATGGTGGATTTGGTAAAATTTTGACTAACTGCCTTAGCGACTGCCCAAAAGGACCTGGAATTGTTGGGACAAGCGAGAAGTTTGTTTCTAATTCGTTGATTGTGTGCCTCCTTGGTTTCGTCGATAATTCCCTTGCATCTGTTCCGGGCATGAACAAAGATGTTTCGATTTAAGGTGTTAGGATTTTCACGCCATTGTCGGTAGGCAATATGTTTAGAAGCAACAGCTTCTTTGCATTTTCGGTCGAACCAAGGCTTGCCGTTGGAGGGAGCATTTCTTCGAAAAAGGGATGTAAGCTTCCATACCAGCCAAAATAACATCGGAGACCTCCCTGGCGCAGTCAGATGGGTTATCGGATCGAAAACAAACGTCCATCCAAGGGAAAGTTCGAAAGTATTCCATGAGATCTTCCCATTTAGCAGATTTGTAGTGCCAAATCTTGCGCGGCCTAGGCGCCTCTCTGTCACTGATTGGCAGGATACTCGATGTCGAAAGCAGTTTATGGTCGGAAGAACCTAACGGCGGATTTACGGTGACCGTGTAAATCTCCGGATTGGTGGTTAAAAACAGATCAAGAAGACTGGCGAACTCCCCGTCTCGATCAGGGATCCGTGTTGGTTCGTCAATAAGCTGAGTTAAGCCATAACTGATTGAGAATGATTCAGCTTCACGACCTTGTTCGTCGGTAGTATTTGAATATTTAAGCCAGTTGATTTTTATTATTATAATTTATAATTATTTAGATTTACTTGTAATAGTATAACATTAAAAAAAAATCGGTAATGACATATATTCAGTACCTTCCTTGCAAATACGTAGTTCTAAAATGAGTACCGAATTTCACTTTCTCAAGGTAAACAACACGTGGGCTGAAAAGTTTTTGATCTGACACATAGATGTCGCCCATCTGATTTTTAGGAAGTACCAACCTTCAAAGGATATATGTCCAAATTTCATGACATTTGGACGATTAGTTTACAAGTTACAGTGGTTTTAGTAACGCTACTTTTGATATTTTCAAAACAATGGAAAAAATCGAATTTCGTGTGTTGATTAAACACTGTTTTTTGATGGGAAAAAATACCGTTCAAGCAAAGCAATGACTTGATAAGTGTTACAGGGACTGTGCCCCTGGAAAGCACTCATCATTTACTGGTATGCTGAATTTAAATGCGGTCGTACAGACACAAATGATGCTGAACGCTCTGGACGCCTAAATGAGGTAATTACACCGGAAAACATAAAAAAATCCACAACATTATTTTGGATGACCGTAAAGTAAAATTGCGTGAGATAGCTGACACTTTAAACATGTCAAAAGAACGTGTTGGTCATATTTTGCATGAACATTTGGACATGAGAAAGCTCTGTTCAAAATGGTGAACAAAACAGTGAACCAAAAACAACAACGTTTTGATGATTCTAAGCGCTGTTTAGACCTGTTTAAGCTCAACAAAAAGAATTTTTTCATGCGATATGTGACAATGGATGCAACATGGATCAACTACTATACACCGGAATTAAATCGGCAATCAGCTCAGTGGACAGCAGCCAGTGAAAGCCGCCCAAAGCGACCAAAGATACAATAGTCGGCTGAGAAGGTTTTGGACTCTGTATTTTGGGATGCGCATGGAATAATTTTCATCAACCATGCTGAGAAGGGGAAAACCATCAATAGCGAATATTATATAAAATTCCTGTTGCGTTTGAAGATAGAAATCGCAAAGAAACAGCCCCAAATGAACAAGAAAAAAATGCTCTTTCATCAAGACAATGCACTGTGTCACAAGTCAATGGTAACGATGGCAAAATTGCATGAATTGAAGTTCCTCACCGTATTGCCCATGATTTGGTCGCCTCCGACTATTATCTATTCGCAGACTCAAAAAAATACTCGCGGGGAAAAAGATTTTATAACTAAAGTCAAAATAAATGTCATTTTCTAACATATATTCCTGTATTTCCGATTTGGTGTTGGCTGCATTAGGAACCTTATTTAGTAGGCGACTATGGTAACTTGCATTGTCCATAATAATAACACTCTGTTCGGGAACATTTGGCAAAAGGGAATTTTGAAACCAATTTTCAAAAAGTTCTGCGGTCGTGTCTTCGTGATAGTCCAAACTAGAATCTTTTATGTTTTTTGCAGATAATAGTAGACAATTTGAAACCCAGCCCTTTTCAGATCCAGCATGCAAAATGGTTACTCGTTTATCTTTACTTGAATTTGCGTTAGTCTGACATTTTGTACTGCTGTCGACCCACTCTTTCTGCACAGTGTCATGGGTATCGAACTATGTTTCGTCAAGGTAAATTATTGGCCAATTCGCTGATCGATACTTTTTAATTTCTTGGAACTAAGTATGTCGCAAGATTCGTAATCTTTGTGACTCCATCACTACTTGCCTTTTGTTGATTTCTCGGAACCTGTATCCCATTCTTAAGAGAATTCCGTGAAGGGTTGATCTGCCACAATGTATATTGGTCCCGTCCTGCACCAGTCTTAATTTTATTTTGTCTAGAATCTGCACCAACTGCTCTTCATACATAGAATAAATTTTTCTCCTGATGACGTCTTTTTCACAATCGTCAAATACTTAAAGGGCTCCAAACCGGGTTGCGAGGTAGTAAATATATAGGTAAAAATAGATCCAATATGATTGCAGGCGCAAGTGAGGACGGTATACAAAGCAGGTAAAACAAAAATACGTTTATCGTAATACCTGGCAACTATGCACAAAACCGTAATAGGGTCGTTTATAACCCTATTGAAAAAGCAAAAAGGTAGAATCTTATCTCTTGGGATTTACTTTAAATGAACCATAATGGGCCCTCTATGTTTATGTTCTGATTGTTTTGTGTACTATAGGTATTAGTACACAAGAAGTTGAAACTAGCAAGGTTTGTGTCAAAATGAATGACAAATAATAAAAAACAAATTAGTCTAATTGAGATGTAAATTTGAACTTATAATAATATTACATTAATAAATCTCCTATTTCAAGATTTATTAGGTATTGTTTTCGATATAAAAAAAGTAAGAGGAACTATAAGGCTGGGGTAATTGTGTCGATCGTTAAAAAGATAAATGGCAGTCATTAAGGCATTATGCAAACTAATATTCCATAAAAGATTAATTTTATGATACATTAAAAAGATAAAAGAAGTGCTAACTTCTACTTAATGCAAAAACTAGTTGTTTACGATCCTGATTAATATAGATATTTCTCATTTGTTATTATTTAATAACGTAGCTCATATTGTACATTGTTAGAAATCTGTAAATAAACAAGTTCAAACTGACATAAAATGTTATGACAAGAAAATCAATTACCAATAAGGTGTTGGCAGTGATGGAGAACTGCCTTCATCTGCACTCAGCGTTCCAGAATGCCCAGATATAATACCTAATAATCCTGTGATGAACTGATAATTTGGAATAAATTCTTTACCTTTGATTAATAGAAATAAACAAGCATGATCTTGACATGTGATTTTTGGAGAGAAGTTTTTTCGGTACGGGCTCGTGAGATAATTTCCACACAGAACTTCGCCGTCTTGTCGATGGATCTTACTGGTATTATGTTTCATCACCTGTCACAATGAGTTTTAGAAAATGTGAACTGCAGTGAGTAGTTCTGATGATATCTTGAGCGTCATAAATACGTGTCTGCTTTTTATCCTCAGTTAGTGACTGCAGAATAAAGCCGGAATAGTTCTTACGTTTACTCAAGGAATCATGAGAACGAAATTCTTGAACAAGCCCAACTCTTCTGCCAACATTCCGAAAGCAACGGTCAAGATTTCAGATACCTTTTTGACGTTGTTGTACCTATGTATGGGACAAGGAATCATCCCCAGATAATTGTTGAAATAACTTCCATGTTACGGTAAAAGTCGAACTTAACGTTGGTACGTTACTGTATTGCAACTTATCAATAAGCGTCATTGTACAACTGGAAATGTCCGTAAAATTAACCAAGTGGAATGTAGAATATCAATATCTAACTAATCTTCTTTGCTAGATCCCTTCTACTAAATTTTTTAGCTTGTTATGTCGCAGACACAAGGGCACATCCGAGCGAAGTTTCGGCCATACGTATACATTCGAAATGATAATTTTTTTGAATTTTCATCTGTATGTTTCTCATTTAATGAAAGACTGATTTTATCAAATTTCCACTTTATTTAGTTTCACTGAAACTGTATGACGCGTTTCGCTATAGTATAGCTTCTTCTGATATAAAATGATATTTGAATAGTGTTTGTTACATTTATACAAATACCCTAAGGTAGATAGGTAATAAAAATAATACTATATGCTAATGAATATTGCTGGGAAATCCCAGCAATATAAATATTAATTGTATAAATTGAGTAAAGGGGAGTTAGCATGGGCCAGACAGGTATCATTTTGTTCGTTTAACATGATGTCTGAATTTTTAATTCTATTTATTTCTAAATTTTCTAATAGGTTTAATTTTACGACTTTGTTTTGTATATGTAGAATTTTAAATTTATCGTCAAAAAGATGATTCGATTCTGTTAAATGAATACTGTACGCTGAGTCAGTTTTGTTTTTTAAATAGCTTCTTTTATGTTCTAAAATCCGAGTTTCCAATGAGCGACCTGTCTGACCTATGTAACTTTTATGACAAGAACCACAATTCAACTGATACACTCCAGATTTTTTTTGATCTATTTTGTTTTCCCTTCGCGTTTTCAATGAATTTTCCTAACGAGTTGTTTGTTCTAAAAGCTATGTTGATATTATATTTGTTTAAGTAGTTTTTAATTTTCTCTGACGTGTTACCAAAATAGGTTAAAACATTATATTTTTTCCCTGTGTTTTCTTTCTTGGGGTATACTAAAGAAATAGCTTTATTTTTTAATTTTTTGTTTAGAATTGAGTCTATGGTGTCAGGAGAATATCCGTTGTTAACAGCAACAGCAATTTGTTTTATTAGATTTAATTCTTTATTAAAATCATCTACAGATAGGGGGACACTTACAAGTCTATGCAACATACTGTGGTAAGCTGCCAATTTGTGTTGTAGGGGGTGAGCTGATTTTATGTTTATTGTAGTATCTGTATGTGAGGGTTTGTGAAAATAGAGAATTTGTGTTTGTTGTAATGTCTGGTTATCGTTAAGTCAAGAAAATTGATTTTATTGTCGACTTCTAGTTCCATAGTGAATTTAATATTTTTATGTATTGACTTTTTATAATTAAAAACATTGTCGAGTTGACGCTCTATACCATTAAAACAAGCAAAGATGTCGTCTACATATCGGTACCAATACAAAAATGATTGTCTAAATTCTTGTCGATGTATTTGTTTTTCTAGGTTATCCATGAATATTTCTGCTAAAAGCGGGCTAAGTGGACTACCCATTATGAGGCCCTCTGAACTATTATAAAACGTATTATTAAAGTAAAAATAATTTTGATTGAGGCTCGTGTTTTATAAATTTATTTGTCCAATTTGACTGCTGAAATCATCCTAAGCAGACAAAAAAATCTTTTCACAATTTTTAAAAACGTTTCTCAGCTCTAGTACTATAACATGATAAATGTTATCCACAATATATCTCGTTTTGATGAGGCAGGAAGGTCAGAATAAGGGAGAGTGAAAATGGGAAACCGTGGGAGTTAATCCTGTCAATTTGGCGTAACTTTCCGACCTTTGGCCTACGCCTACGCCTCTAAGGGCTCTTCACCATAACCCAAGTTTCTATTAATCTCATTAGATCGCGTCTAAAAATGTTGATTGATTCTCTAAACTTTCCTTCATAGAAATTGGAGACAGAAATAAGAACTGTTTTTTTTTTACATTGATCGTATGACATGAGTGTCAATATTTAGCTACAGCTGATTATATAATTCGTTTCTTTTTAATACACCTTGTTGGTTTCCTATTTCGAGTTTCTTCTATATACACCATATCATATAAACAAGGAAATTTATAAGAACCTATGTAAGAATGGGGTCATTTGATGATCCCAAGCCTTGTCCAATTTTGGTGGGGAGTGTTGGATCTTCAATGTAATGTTACAATTTTCTCTATACTACCGTGTATATAAGGTACAATTTCACTGGTGTATCTTAATTTCTATCTTGTTTGGGATTTAGGTTTTTGAAGCTGTTAAACTAATGTTTAAATTCGTTTGTGCAATATTTATTAGAGCACTGGTCAGTTTATATATTTTTGAGAAAATAGAATGTTCGTCACGTATTGATAAACCTGTAGATACAGGACAGTTAGCCCTAAGGAGGAAAAAGGTTAGCATTTAAATATCAATTAATATGCGGTATTCTTCTATAAACCGAATATCCTAACATACCGTTATTTTTCCTTTATGGCAGTAGATCTAGAAAAGGAAGGGTACCGTGTGACTCAGTTTCTATTTTAAATCTTATTTTTGAATTGAGGTAAAAAAAAAATAGCAGTCGGTCTTTCTTCACCTTGTGGCCAGATAGCAAATATAACGGCAACATATTTGCAGCAAAATTTTGGTTTTAGAGGAAGTGAGGTTAAAGCAACACTTTCTTCAAATGAGTGCATAAAACTATTCGCCAGTACGAGAAATAGTGAAGAATCCATGATTGAGAAGTTTATTCATAAAATATTCCTAGCAAAATGAAATATGTAGACCACAGACAAGTTTGTATTAAATCTTCTAAAGATATGGAAAAAACAATGGATAAGGTCAAAAATAAACTCAGTGAGAAAGGTTTAACAAGGCAAAGAATTATGACGAAGAATCAGTAGAAACTTTAATTTTAGATCATAAGGAATGCGAGAAGAAAGGACAACAAAGAAAAACCCTAGATGGTAGATGTCCAGATCCCATCAGTATCGCCCGGTGTGATACCATTGCATCGGCTTAGGCTGCGTGAAGTTGCTCAACGTTTCATGGCTGTGCCAATGTCCCGGACTGTGGGACCAAATAGCATGATGAGGCACCGGGATACAAAAAATTCCAGAGGTGAAATAGCCCCCCGTTCGGATCTCCGGGTGGGGCTGGTTCAGGGACGTCAACATGCAGAGATCATAATTTTAAAATAGATTTTTGCAACATACGAGGTTTAAACTCGAAAATGAATTCAGTGCACGAACACCTGCAATTAAATAAACCTCATGTACTCGTTCTCTGTGAGACCAAGGTCAGTTCATCAACCAGCACGGTCAACTATCTTGATCCTGGGTACGACTTCTATTCCCGATTTAGGCGTAACTTTGGAATCTGCCTTTTTGTCAAGAGCGACCTCTCTTGCCAACGAGAAGTTGCTCTGGAGCCCCCAAACTATGATGTTATGTGGTTAAAAATAACGACTCAACAAACCACAACGTTCATCTGTATCCTCTATCTACCACCAAGTGATACCAACTTTAGAACGCTTTTCGCTTCTCTTGCAGACACCATGGATCATTTACAAATTAACTATCCAAATGCCGAAATTTCCATCCTGGCCGACTTTAATATCCACATCAACTAGCTTAAATATTCAAATACTTCCAATGAACAAGGTCATGAAGCTGAATCATTCTCAATCAGTTGTGGCTTAACTCAGCTTATTGACGAACCAACACGAAACCCTGATCGAGACGTGGAGTTCGCCAGTCTTCTTAATCTGTTTTTAACTACCAATCTGGAAATTTACACGGTCACCGTAAATCCGCCGTTAGGTTCTTCGGACCATAAACTGCTTTCGACATCGAGTATGCTACCAATCAGTGACAGAGAGGCGCCTAAACCGCGCAAGGTTTGGCACTACAGATCTGCTGAATGGAAAGATCTCATGGAATATTTTCGAACTTTCCCTTGGTTAGACGTTTGTTTTCGATCCGACGACCAATCTGACTGCGCCACAGAGGTTTCCAATGTTATTTTGGCTGGTATGGAAGCTTACATCACTTTTTCGAAGAAATAACCTTCCAACCGCAAGCCTTGGTTTGACCGAAAATGCAAAGAAGCTGTTGCTTCTAAACATCTTGCCTACCGACAATGGCGTCAAAATCCTAACACCATAAATAATAACACCTTTGTTCGTGCCCGGAATAGTTGCAAAGAAATTATCGACGAAACCAAGGGGGCACACAATCAAAGAATTAGAAATAAACTTCTCGCTCGTCTCAACAATTCCAGGTCCTTTTGGTCAGTTGCTAAGGCAGTTAGTAAAAATTTCACCAATCCACTAGTCACACGGCCAGATAATTCTATTGCAACGACACCTGTTGAGAAAGCGAACTTGCTGAACTCTTTGCTTCACATTCTACTGTCGATTTCAGAGCAAGCTTTTGGCGCTGACGGAATACCTGCCGTAGTAAAAACCGTGCGAGGGAAGTAACATTAGTTTCTGTAGACTTTTCAACCTATCCTACACTACTTTCAATAATATTGAAAATCATGGAAAAGGCTGCAATCAGCATCTTCTAAAATACCTTGAAAGATTCAACATTGTTAGCGATCACCAATATGGCTTTTTGAACATAGATCAACAGGAGATCTTCTGACTTATATAACACATGTGCGGCACAATGCAAATGAACACTTTGGAGAATCTCGAGCGGTTGTCTTGACATATGGAAGGCATTCGACCGTGTTTAGCACAATAGACTGTTGGCTAAACTGCGCTCTTGTGGTATGTCTGAAAAGTTCTGTTTGTGGCCCTCATGTTTCTTCAGATAGCGTTTTTTACGAGTAGCAGTCGACGGATTTCTTTCTAACACCTTCGCTATCAATGCCGGTGTGCCCCAAGGCTCCATACTGTCTCCTACTATCTTTCTCATTTATATTAACGATCAGCTGGAAAACACTGGGAATCCAATTTACAGCTTTGCAGATGACAGTACGCTTATTTCAACTTTCTCAACTTAACAAAGTCCTGGAAGAAATTCTATATTGGGGGTGATAGTAACCAAGTGGAATTTAACGCTACAAAAGCCCAGGGGGCAGTTTTTTCGAAGAAAGTTAACGTTGCTGAACCCATCATAGTTATGTCGGGGCACTCCATTCTTCTAACATCGTCACTTAATTTGTTGGGTTTTAATTTTGAAGCAAATATGTCCGGGCATGAACATGTTGCAGGCGTAGCAAGGAGAGCTTCTCAAAAGTTGGGAATATTATTTCGAACCAGAAAGCTTTACACTCCACAATATCTGTTAATTCTTTACAAAGCTCAAATTCGACCAACAATGAAATATTGCTCCCATGTTTGGGCTCGGCTACCAAACGTACACTGCATCTGTTGGATTCTATTTAGAGAAGAGCTGTTCGTCTTACTGGAGACCCGGAACTGACCGGTGGTCTTGATTCGCCGGAACATCGAATAACGGTTGGCGACTTGAGCCTATTCTACAGGTATTTTCATGGAAAGTGTTCGAAGGATGTAGCCCGCTTAATTCCTCCCAGAGCGGTGCATGTTAGAAATACACGTCGCGCTAATACTTCACATCCGTATGAGGTTCAGCTTGTTACGCCTCGTACAACGTTTTTCGAGCAGTCTTTTATATGAAGAACATCATCCCTTTGGAATAATTTGCCCAGGACTGTGTTTCCCACCGAGTACAATTTACAGCGATTCAAGAACAACGTGAATCGCTTTTTCCGCACACGTGTCGCACCTGTGGCGCTTTAGGGACTTCCTTGCAGTACGTGTGCTAGACCCATAAAAAAGAAAAAAAAAAGAACCAAAGAAATTAGATAGGTAATTTAAAAACCAGCTGAAGTATTACATCCCTACAAATTTGATTTCGTGTAATATTACACAAACTAAAAAGAAGTTTTTTTTTCGTACAGGCCTTAACTAAAAAGAAAAACAAGATCAGGAATACCAACGTTCTTGGACTGCAAAACCGGGGTGTCGTCAGGCCAAACTTCTTATGAAACAAACTACGACAGGCAGAACAAAGGAACTCCTGTCGACGTAAAAACAAAGGCTACGCCTGAGTATAGGACTCCTTATGGGACATGTGGTATTACAAGCCCGTTTATATTACCTCAAACTGCCTGAGCGGAAAACATGTCGGCTGTGCGAGAGAGAAAGCGAGGACAATATTCACATTTTGTGCGAATGTCCTGCACTAATGCTTAAAAGATACAGATACTGGGGTCAACTATTCTGTGAACCCAAAGATCTACAAGAAGTCAGGGTAAGTAGCCTATGTCTTTTGGCAGAAAATGCCGAAGTAGGACTGCGACTCTGATTCGACAGGGGGGAGCCACAGAAGAACTTTTAGATCTTAGGGACTTAAGGTACCACCCATTCTTCTTACTACTACTACTACTAACTAAAAAGAAGTTATAACTGAAATGAAATGCAAGGGTGAACAATAGGCTTTAAAACCTTTCTAAACAAATATAGCATTTCAATACCAGAAATACAGAAAATACGATCGAATACTATTTAAAACTTTGTTACGTCGAATACAAAACTAAATAATTTATCTCCTCGCCGCTCAAGTTTCTGTTAACTTTAAACTGGTTTAGGCTTTTCGTGAGTAAACTTTTGCTAAATGTTAAATTTATATAAATTCGGAAGAAAATTAGACTGTAAATAGTAGGAAACTATAACATAGAAAGGAAATAATACAAACTTTAAATTGCCTTTTAAGTTTGGAAAAGTAAGTTCACAATATTAATACTACTTTATTCTTGAACTTTAGTAGCTGACAAATGACAAATAATCTGTTGAAAACAAAGCTTCGCATATTTACATGAAAATGCTATCACACGTTTAACCCAGTCCGAAAACTGATTAACTAGATGACATGCGAGACTAATCGGTCAAATGTTTTGTGTTTTACTTCGCTGAACATTTTCTAAATTTGTACTTATTCTTCTTCTTAATCCTTATATATTTCTACCCCTTAAGAAGTGTAAGGCACGTGGAGTTGAGTTATTCTATCTTTTTTCCATATTTTCTTCAATATCCTTCCATCCTGTTTAAATTGCCGATTGCTTCTTTTGTTTCTTCCGTATTAGTTTCTTCTGTTTGTATGAGTTCTCTATATTGTTCCGGTATTATGTCTCTTTATGTTGATTTTTGTATGCCTTCTAATTTTTTGCATCCATTTCCTTTTCTTTCTGTTTCAGTGATTCTTACATAGTGCATTTGTTGTTCTTCTGTCAGTTCATCCTCTTTTCCGTTTATACCCCTTTTATTTCGTGTTCTTAATCTAAAAACGCGATAATTATTTCCCATTTCTTTCTTCCTATCTATTTCTTTGATTATCTTCTTATTTGTATTCATTTTACTAGTCGTTTCTTCCGTATCTTTGCCAGGGTCGTCGTTAATTTACCTATCTCTCTCCTTTTTCTCAGTTTTTTGACTTGATGGTGGTAGTATTCTTAGTTTGTTCTTTCAGTTTTTCTTCCTCAATATCCTTTGATTCCACCCGTTTCTATCTTCCCAGTCTCCATCTGTTAGACCCCTGTCCTCCATAGCCTCGTCCACATCGTCTCTCCACGATCGTCTGGGTCTTCCTCTTTTTCTTTTCCCTATAGGGCTCCACTCCGTTATTTTCTTTATCCACCTGTTATCTTCGCTCCGTCTTATGTGTCCATACCATTTTAATCGTTTTTTCTTCAATGGTGTTTGTTGCGTTCTCTTTGATGTTCATTCTGCTTCT
This sequence comes from Pachyrhynchus sulphureomaculatus, assembly GCA_019049505.1. Lineage (NCBI taxonomy): Eukaryota > Metazoa > Arthropoda > Insecta > Coleoptera > Curculionidae > Pachyrhynchus > Pachyrhynchus sulphureomaculatus. Next base: position 249,376,478 of record CM032446.1, on the reverse strand, counting down.
TATTTCTTCATTTGTTATTCTCTCCATACGTGTCATTCTACAACATCTTCTCCAATACTCCATCTCTACCTCGTTAATTTTAGATTTATTTCTTTTGTTGATTGTGCATGTTTCTGACCCGTATGTCATTATGCTTTGTATTATTGATTTGTATATGGGTGTTTTGTTTCTCTTTGTAATGTGCTTGTCCCACAGGATCGAATTTAATTGTCTTATGCATGTCCGCGTTTGTCCTAATCTAGCTTTAATCTTTTCTTCTGATGTTGCGTTTTTGAAATGATGGTTCCTAAATATTTAAATCTATCGGTTCCTTTGATTATTGTTTCGTTATCGACTTCTAGATTCTCCACGTTTCCCTCCTTTGTTGTTAGATATTCCGTTTTATCAAAGTTTATTGCTAATTCTGCTTTAGTGTATTCTTCTTTCAGTTTTCTTACCATATAACTGAAGTCTTCCTCATCTTGCGCTATGATTACTTGGTCGTCTGCGAAACTTAGAGTATATAAGTAATCTTCTCGTATTAGGGACTCCCATTCCACTACATTTTTGCTTCCATTTTTTTAATGTTTGTTCGAGGTATATTTTGAATAGTGCTGGGGATGTAGAGCATCCTTGTAATAGGCCTTTTGATGTTTGCAGTCTCTTCCCTAGATGAACTTCTCTATTCTTTGCCAGTTTTTTTTCCATTGTTTGTTTAATAGTGTATATGTGGTCTATACATGATTTTCCGGCCGTAAAAGCCTGCTTGGTCTTCCCCAATTTTTCCTTTTATAATTTCCTCCATGATGTTTTTAATAATTTTGCCATACAAACGTCCCATACTCGATATTATGCTTAGGCCCTAAATAAAATGACTAAAAAAGGCTTGTCAATTCACTAATATCCCCTATAGCCAAATACAGAGCCGAAACATGGGCTGGCTATTAATGCAGCATGCCGTAAGAGAATAGAGGCTTCTAAAGGTACATGCTACAGGCGGATGCTCAAAATTTCCTGGACAGCTCATAGAACAAATGCGTCTGTTCTGAGCAATCTTAATCATCCAAAATAGTGACCGGCTGTTACTATCGATTTAGAAAAAAATAGCATTTTTTGGTCACATAATAAGGAGGGATGGCATGGACATGTTGCTAATCCAGGGGAAAGTCGACGGTAGAAGAAAAAGAGGTAGATCTCCCAACAGATACATCGATCAGATTATGTCTACAATGCACTTGGAGTTACCGGAGATAATGAGAAGTGTCGAAGATAGAGAAGCCTGGAGGGCTGTTGTAAATTTCTGTGTAACAATGCAATAGAGGCTACGGCGCTTGGAGCAGACCAACGACGCAAGAGATAGAGAAAAAGTTGCAATTCTGTCCAGTATTTTCTTATTCTTATCAGATTCATTAAAGTTTCTAGTGAATCACTGATTTGCCGAGAAACGATAATGAATTAAATACTTTGTCTACTGGTAGAATGCTTTTGGTTGAAAACATCTATTTTTAATATGTTGACGTTTTCAAAAAGGAAATTTCTTCACGTTTAGACTTTTTCAGATCTAATTTGTTAGCGAAACACCATTCATCACTATTGTCCACATGTCCCGAAAATATTTGGTTAGATAAGGAACCGTTGTTCTTGAGATTAAACTGTATAAATTTTGAGTAATTTTCCGGTATTTCACCTACGATTTCCCTCTATCTCTGCAATTTATCCACGTTACTATCAAAGAGATATTATAATATCATCACCATAAAATTAATAAGAAAATGACTTTTAGCCTGTTATTATCATTACAAATAAACATTCTTCAACACTTCATATCACAATATTTATATTCATTTAAAAATACAATTATGGACATACTAATGGGTTCCATAGAATCATGTCTTAATTTTAATATCACGATTCCTAAAGTGGATTTAAAGAAATATTATCTGTAATATTTCAGAACGTTTCGTGCCTAACGGGTCTTAAAATGTTTATAATTTATACTAGGAAATCATTTTTACGCAACAATATGCAGTTAGATGTAGTTTAATTCTTTATATTAATTCATTTTTCTGATTCATATTAAAACAATTTTCATGTTTTTATTCATTAGGATTATATTTTAATATTGTCTGATGGATGTGGTGTTCAGTCAATATACATCATTTACATTCATTTGAAATGAAATTATTTGCAATTATTTTTAATTTTAAACTGCAAAATCAATTATAAATAGACTTATAGTTAACTTAAATGAATGCTAAAAAAATTTTTTTTCCGATTTTTACTGAAAACTGATGTTCTTGAATTTTTTTTTTTTTTTTATATATATTTTTTTTTATGGGTCTAGCACACGTGCTACGGGGAAGTCCCTAAAGCGCTATAGGAGCGACACGTGTGCGGAGAAAGCGATTCACGTTGTTCTTGAATCGCTGTATATTGTACTCGGTGGGAAAGACAGTCCTGGGCAAATTATTCCAAAGGGATGATGTTCTCCATATAAAAGACTGCTTGAAAAGTGTTGTACGATGAGTAACAAGCTGAACCTCATACGGATGTGAAGAATTAGCGCGACGTGTACTTCTAACATGCACCGCTCTGGGAGGAATTAAGCGGGCCACATCCTTCGAACACTTTCCATGAAAGTACTTGTAGAATAGGCTCAAGTCGCCAACCGTTCTTCGATGTTCCAGCGAATCAAGGCCGACGGTCAGTTCCGGGTCTCCAATCAGACGAACAGCTCTTCTCTGAATAGAATCCAACAAATGCAGTGTATGTTTGGGAGCGGAGCTCCAAACATGGGAGCAGTATTCCATAGTTGGTCGAATTTGAGCTTTGTAAAGAATTAACAGTTGTTGTGGAGTGTAAAGCTTTCTGGTTCGAAATAATATTCCCAACTTTTGAGAAGCTCTCCTTGCTATGCCTGCAACATGTTCATGCCAGGACATATTTGCTCCCAAATTAACGCCCAACAAATTGAGTGACGATGTTAGAGGAATGGAGTGCCCCGACATAACTATGTCGGGTTCAGCAACGTTAACTTTTTAGAAAAAACTGCCGCCTGGGTTTTTGTAGCGTTAAATTCCACTTGGTTATATATACCAGATATAATTGTTAAAGGTGCACTCGTGATAATTTCTCTCAATCTACATCATGTGGTGAATATTCCAGAATTTTTTTTCAAAATTTTTTGATCAGTACTTTTCGAGATAAAGGGGGACGTGATTTTTCGCGATTTATTAAAAGTAATACAAAGAAAAGTGTGCGCAAGTATTATATTATATATATTTTTGAACTCGCGTTTGTACAAGCTTTCATTTGACATCCCACTCGGTAACCTGGTTAAAAAAAATGACTTCCGATTTCACCTCTCAAAACTAACCCGTTAAATCCAAATTTAACTTTCAAAACTACACGGCTCTGATGAGGCCATCAATTTCTATGGCGATCTTCAAGGAAGCTTAAAGGTTGACAGGGATAAATTTCTGAATTACTTAAAATTCCTATAAAAAACAAGGAAAAGACACTTAAAAGAATAAAAAAAACAAGGGAAATAGGGTTAAAATTATCCATTACTAACTCGTTATAAACAGGGATATGTATAGTGGACAGAATTTGGAAATAGATACGAAATATAGGAGAAATATAAACGTTAAAAAAGGAAGAACAATAAGTCAAAAGATCCTAGAAATCAAATGGAAAAAATCAAGAAAATGTTAAAAATAATACGAGACCAAAAATTAAAAAAAAAACAACTAACGAGAAGAAAATATACCGACTGCAGTTACGGAATAAGGTTATGAGATGGAAACAAAGGAGGAAATTAAAAACAAAAAACACAATCAAGAAGTTACAATGAACAGGATATATAACGCAAGAAAAACCAGGAGAAATGATTAAATAGATAACGCCCTGGATCCCTATATTGCGCAGAGTCGGTTAAGGCTGAGGGAGATTGATGGCCACAGTGGAGGAGATCAAAGACTAAAAATCAAAATGTAGAGATTGCGAGGAATAGAGACATGTAACAGAGTCAGGCAGGACCGATAGCGAACTTTAAAACTGTAAAACAAGGGGATTTATCTACCTCACTAAATAGATAAAAATGCCTTGGCGTTAGCTACTATATGATCGTTGCTCGATTTTTCTGGCCCTTCATTTCCAAATTTTTTTTAATAATACCGTTTGTTCTGCGCTGGGTGGAACCACTAGATACATTCGTTAATCCCATTTTCAATTTAATTCAGCTTTTTATTAAAATTGATGAACAAATCATTTTTTTCAAGGGAGTTTTTTAGCTCTGTTTTCATTGATGCTGATTATAAAATTTCTCGTAAATCAATTTTTAACATAATCTAATTTTTTTAGTATTATTTTTAAATCTTTGTAAATACGATGGTCATTCAATAAGTAAAGAGATAATTGGTCTCAGCTTATACCCATTCAATGAAACCGCTCCACACTTCTGAGAGTGCAAGTTGGCAACCTTTTGATGAGCTTTGATCAGCTGTTCGATCATGTAATGTAAACATAACCTCAAAATATCCATTTTACCATGGCGAGTCCATTGAAAGACTGCACTTTACAAGAAGAAGATTTTTAGTAGCAGAAGGTATTAAGCCAAATGAAATACATTCTAGAATTTTATTAGAGTATGTACAAAGTTGCATGAACCGTGCGAACGTTCATGCAACTTTGGTTGGTTCAAAAGTGGCCGAACAAGTGTGTGTGACGAGCAGCGAACGCGAAACGCCGTGGACTCTTGCGAAAAGCAGTCATTCTTCAACATGACTGAGTTGGGAGATCTTGACTCATTCCGCATATAGCCCAGACCTGCAAATGCAAGAGTGTCTTCCACGTCAATCAAGAGAATTCTTTGCCACAGGAATCAAGAAGCTAGCAGAAAGGTGGGATAAGTGTATTTATTAATATTGTAGGGGATTATGTCGAAAAGTAGGTCAAATTTTGTAGCAATCAATTGAACCGTTCTCAAGCTAGAGCTATTTGTCTCTACTTATTGAATGACCGTCGTACATTGATGTTAAATTCAGATATATGGCAGTATTGGTATAACTAAAAACGAAAAAATCGTATTCTTAGAAATTACCAAAGTGTTCTTCGTATTTGTTGAACCATCCCAAGACACGTTTCGCCGTATCACGGCTCATCAGCTGGGCTAGGTTCAGCAAATACGAGAACACATCTTTAGTCCTTTATCCAAGTAATTAACGGAAAACTATAACAAATAGATGCTTATACTGCACTCTGTCGGTGACTTACTAAGTCTATTCGAGCAGAGCGGCACAGCGCGGCTGGCAACTTATTGCAGAAACGCACCTTTCTTGAGCTTTACTGCTTGAAGGCATAGATGGCAGTATTGGTATAACGAAAAAATCGTATTAGAAATTACCAAAAGTGTTCTTCGTATTTGCTGAACCATCCCAAGACGCGTTTCGCCATATCACGGCTCATCAGCTGGGCTAGTTTCATAAATTCAGATATATTGTAATTTCTATCTACAACTGATTGCTCTAGAACTTCATTTCTTAATCCTAACTTAAGTTCTAAACTACGTAATATATATGTTAATAATAGTATTCTTTTGTTGCTAAGTATCGACTCACAACCTGATACCTATACGGTTTTTGTGTGCTTTTGAAGTTCTACGTATGCCATTCACGGCAAATCTCTCTTGTCAAATGTACCGCTCGCGTCGCCGCGCCGTTGTCATAGCAAAAATTAGGCGTATACGTAGGATATTAGCCTTTTCATTAATATATTGACGATAAAAACTTGTTTATTTAAAAAAGGTATATTTATAAAACGAGTAACAATATTCCCGTCTAGTCATAACATCAAAATTTTTTTATCATTCAAGCCATCTTAAATTTTATTTTACATTATCGTGGCATTCGCTTTACTTTTCCAAGTGAAGCAACTGAAAATTTCCTGCTTTTAGAATAAACTTTGATATGTAAAGAACCATACATCTTGATTAAATCTACCGAACATAATATGTTTTGAAATTCCTTAGATCCTTGAGTGTTACGGTAAGACGGTGAAGTTTACCGAATATTTTCGGACAAGTTGTTTTTTCGCCAACGATTTGAAAATGTAAAAGAATTTGAAAATAATCATTAAAGGGGCTTAAATTTAAAATAAAAGTTACATTTCATCAATCTATAAGAAAGGAAATAGAAAAGACCCTTATAATTATAGAGGTATATGCGTTACAAGCACTATGAGCAGACTGTATGGTAAAATATTGCAGAATAGAATAAGAGAAACAATTAAAGGAAAGATATATAGACAACTTGTTTACTTTACAACAACTGATAAAAAAGAAGATCCAAAAAGATGACGAAATACATATGACCTTTATATATCTTAAGAAGGCATACGATAGTGTACCGAGAAATAAACTTTGGCATGTCTAGAGAACAGTAAGAATAAAAGAAGGGATGATAACAACAATAAAAGAGTTATATAATGAAAATATAGGATATGTGAAACAAGGACGCTATCTCTCGGCAGCTATCTACATTACAAAAGATCTAAGACAAGGGTGTTGCCTTTCACCAATCTTACTTAAAATATTTGTAGACAACTCTCTAAATAAATGGAACCGCACTTGCCAAAGCATGGGCATCCCCATTAGTGATAAACACCTATTATCGTTAAACTTTGCAGACGACCAAGTAATAATAACACAAGATGCATTCGATATGGAATATGTATTGAAGAGATTATAAACAGACTACAAGCAATGGGGACTAGAGGTGAGCCTTGAAAAGACGGAGTATAGGGTTATGAACTTGGAAATAGAATTTAATGTCTTAACGATACACATGTCAAACAAGTCAAGGAATTTAAATATCTAGGAGTACTGATTAACAACGAAAATGGTATAGGTAAAAAGGAAATACAGAAAAAAAAATACGAAGAGCCAGGAGGAGCATAGGAGCTCTTAACTCAATATGGTGGGATCAAAACATAACTACACAAAACAAAAAGAGAATTGGAAGAACAATGGTAGAATCGGTTTTAAGCTATGGTAGTGAACTGTGGGTAATGAAAGAAGAGGGATAAAAGAAAAATAACGACGATAGAGATGGATTACCTGAGAAGAAGCGCCGGAGTGTCCAAATTCGAACACATAACCATAACCAACAAATACTCAATAGAACAGCAGCAACAGAAACAATTATACAAAGAACAGAAAATAGAGGATTAAAATAGTTTGGACACCTACTCAGAATGAATGATACAAGATGGCCCAAAAGGCTCTTGACTTGGAAATCACTAGGAAGAAATAAAAAAGGGCGACCACATAGATCCTGGAATGAAGATATGAGAGAAGCCATGAGGTCACGAGGAATAGACGAAGAGATGGCGGACGATAGAGAGATTTGGAGAAGGCGAATGGGAACACAACACTTAGTTGTGTAATTGTTATATATTACTTGTGTATATATACAGTTAAACCCAAATTATATAAATTTAAAATAATACAACTAAGTTTTAATCACCTACAGAGTGTAAGCCCTAAACAATATTACACCACCTCTCCGGAATTTTAAAATTAATCACACGCAAAACTCTATACTGAAACTCTGAACTAATAGAAGGTCTGATTTTTCTTATAGTGGCATTCAATTCGATCCAAATTAATTATAAATTCACAACTGTCATATTTAAACCAGGCTTTTAGTTATATCTTAAAAACTTGTTTACCCAGTACATCACTTGCAAATAAAAGTTTAGTTAATATATTTTTTGAAGCCATTATGGATCCATAGATAAATATATACACATACACACGTAGCTACAATGCCTATAGCATTTAGACCCCCTATGGACTCGTTGTGTACCTGCATTTTTTAGGGTTATGGAAGCTCAACACCCTCTAAAAAGGACTGCGACCTCCCAGATTTGATCCTCCCACTTTACTCCTAGATCAGAATTATTGGAGACCTTACGTGATTTTTCCTAGTTCTTGTAATTACCGGATAAGGCTAAATTAAATAAATGCTGTTTCTTCTTTCTCTAATTACCATCTGCCGTCTGAATCATCTTGGACCTGCCTGTACCCCCTTGGTTTTGTCGATAATTTATTTGCCTCTGTTCCGAGCACGAACAAAGATGTTTCTATTTATGACGTTAGGATTTTCAAGCCATTGTCGGTAAATATGTACTTTAGAAGCAACAGTTTCTTTGCATCTCCTGTCAATTTGCCCAGGATTGTGTTTCCGACCGAGTATAATTTACAGCGATTCAAGAACAACGTGAATCGCTTTTTCCGCACACGTGTCGCTCCTGTAACGCTTTAAAGGCTTCCCTGCAGCACGTATGCTGGACCCATAAAAAAAATAACCAAGGTTTGCCATTGGAAGGACATCTCTGCCAAAAAGGGATGTAAAGTTCCATACAAGCTAAAATGACATCGGAAATCTCCTTAGCGGAGTGAAATGGGTCGTCGGATCAAAAACAAACGTCTAACCAAGAGAAAGTTCGAAAATATACCAGGAATTTTTCCCACTTAGCAGATTTAATTAGAATTATGTGGTTACGAAGGTGGTATTGGGTAAAACACCTAACCGGTGTTTTTATATAGTACATGCTCATATTGCATATCAGGTTTGGCTTAATTAATGAATTTAATTAGATTTTATTGTTGGCTGTTATTGGTTTGCCTGTGTACTAGTGATAAATTCTCATTATCATATTTAAGTGTAGCACTCGTATGATAATGACTATCATTACCTAACTAAAATATGTAAGATAAGTAGTTGTTATCCAGCGATCGAATAGATAAAGTCTTGCATTGTGCATTAATTATGATAGAATAAACAAACTAAAGATGATGTATTATAATCAGATCAGTAATCTGTTTAAAAATATTACCTGTTTATTATAATACCACGCAGAATGTGTGTGTTAATGCTTTCATTGCTCCCAGATTAGTGAGAGGTAAAGACCAGTGTCGCCATTAATCTTTCTGGATGTTGAAACCAACTACTTCAGAAGAAGCTTTTTGGAAATATGCTACATGAAAACGTGCAAAAACCATCTCATTCATAAAAAAGACTTAGAAGGATTAAGCTCTAGTTACACTTATTTGCTAACACAAAATTTAGCCAAACCAATTAAAAAGTAAAGATTTCTATGAGAAAATCAATTTCGATTAAAGTAGACTTTCCTTTTTCCATTCTAAATGTGTTGCATGACTTTTGAGAAGTTTTTTTAAAATAATTTTTCCAATAATAGCATGTTGCCGAAATGTTGGACTCCAACTTTAATGAATATCAACTTGATGCTTTTTTGTTGGCTTTCTGAAGAAATCTAGTACCAACAATGGCCGGTGGCTAACCAAAAATCACTATAAGTTACTAAACGTTACGTCAAATATAAATTTAAAAATGGAGTACCATTAAGGCAGAGTGGTGTTTCTCACAGTTAGTTTTGGTTCTAAAAAGAACCTTTATAATTCTTTAAATGTGCTGTTCTCATGTTCTTTGTACGATTGTGTTCGCTACATGATTAGTGAAATACTTAACCCACATACTTAATTAGAGAAAAAACTGTTACAATTTTTGTAGGTATACTATTATATAGCTTACATAAACCTATATATCCCACGTCCTGACGAACATCTTAATTTTCCTTTTGTTACTTGTTTACATTTCAGTATCCAGGAGAAGCTACCAATTAGGTAGCGAAAGCTTGATTAAAAAAAATAAAAAACAGAAACTAGAGCCTAAAGATCTTTGATTGCTCATCTCTATTTTGTAACAAGGGCGTTTCCCACAGGTTAACTTTCGCTATATATACATATATACATATAATATATATATATATATATATATATATATATATAATATATATATGTATATATATGTATTTATATGTATATGTATGTATATATATATATATATATATATATATATTATATATATATATATATATATATATACATATATATATATATATATATATATATATATATATATATATATATATACATATATATATAATATATATATATATATATATATATATATATATATATATATATATATAAGAAAGAGGAAGGACAGTAACAGGGCACTGGCGACAAACAATCCTAAGTTTAACTGCTGGGAAACGCCCTTATAAGGAGAAGAGATGTGCAATCAAAGATCTAAAGGCTCTAGTATCTGCTTTTTATTTTTATTATCGAGCTTTCGCTGCCTAATGGTAGCTTCTTCTGGATTCTAAAAATGCAAACCAGGTACAGAAAATAAACTAAAACGTTCGTTTTTTTTAAAATGTGATTAAATGAATTGTACGACTGAATGTGAAATTACTTACAAAAATTTAGCAGTTAGTTCATCTCTGGTGAAGACAATGAAATTTGCATTTTTTTTGGCCAGGTAGTATGAATGATTACACAAAACATGATTAAAAGACACTTAGAGAGTTACACAAATATTGAAAATAAAACTTTGTCAATAAACATTAGTTAAAAACACTTTTTGAAGACAGAAACACAACTGCAAGAAACCATGATGTTGAAATGGTACTCCATTTTAAAATTTTTTGACGTCGAGTTTAGTAACTATTTAGTGATATTTGAGTCCGAACCGGATATTGTTGGTAGTCTATGTCGTCATCAGGTCGACAAAAAACCATAAAAAGCATTAAAGTTAGGGATGTGGTAAATTTTTTAGGTAAATGCTAATTTTAGATAATTTATTATTAATGATATCTATTTTTTAGTTTTTAATTTTATAAAAAAAGGGGGGACTTAAATTTGATGAATGTTACTCTTCGACGAGTTATTTATTATTAATCATATTAATTCTTTAATTTTATAATCAAGAGATTCATAGGCTAATTTTAAAAATTTAAAAATTTGAAAGAGAAAATTAATACTGGACGTTATTTATTGTTAGTCATATTTAATTTTTTATTATGTAATTTTAACAAGAAAACATAGAAAAGTAACTGGTAATAAATAGCAAAAACGACAGAAAGAGATAAGAAACGTCAACTTTACTAGAAACTAATTTTTTCATAAAGATCGTTCTTTTTTATTGGTTTGGTATAATTTTGTGTTACCAAATAAGTATACATGGAGCTCAATCCTTCTATGTCTTTTTTGTGATTGAGATTATTTTTACAGGTTTTTATGTAACACATTTCCAAGAAACTTCTTCTGAAATAATTAGTCTCAACATCCAGAATGAAGCTGTTGTTATATTGTACTCTGTGATCTGTATTATTTACGTGTAAGCTCAAGCTAGTTGCGTTAGGTTTGTGCTTACTATCACTTTTGTGTAACGCTAATCTTTTAGAGAGCTTTTGTGAAGTTTGTCCAACGTAGACCAAACCACATTGACAGGGAATGCCATAGATATATTAGATCTTTGTAAAGTATCGGTTTTATCTTTTAAATTGGTAAAAAAAACAATTCATTCTTTTTATGTTGTAATTGGCAATTTTAATGTTTGTATTTTTAAAAAGAGAAGACAAGGACTGGGAAAGGCCTTCAATGTATTGTAACTTTCCTACTTTAATATCGACATTAGTGGTGACAGTTGGATTAATTGGAATATTGGAATATTTTATATATATATATATATATATATATATATATATATATATATATATATATATATATATATACTTAATTTTCTTGAACCATCAATTTATATTTGTTTTCAATTCTTGGGTTTTGGGTTCGTTTTATGAATATTTGGTATTTAAATTAAACTTAAATTGACGTTTCGCGCCTTTGGTTTAGAGCATTTTCATTTTTTTTGTTTAATTTCTACAAATTATACAAAATATAAAATATAAAACTATAAAAATAATTTACATTTAGGTACACTAGTACAATACAAATTATTTAACACACACAACCATAAACTATTTACATAAATTCTTAGTTCTATCTTTAAAAATTAAAATCACATGGGACCTACCTTGAATCTCACATATTTTATTTACTACTGACAAGTCGTAGTGGCATTCTTATCGAATGTAGATTTTATTTTGTATTATTGATCCGCAATTTTTTTTTTTTTTTTTTGTTTGTTTTTTGAATATTAAGCAGGTAGTCTTTTTGTTAATATATTAAGGATGAGTATACACTTTAAAAAATATTACCTTATTAAATTTGTATAAATATGGCTAATTCCTTTTATATCACTTTTATCATTCACTGTAAATTTCTCATTTTTTTTAATTTCGATCATTTCTTTTATTGCAAGTTTTCCAGTATTAATGTCCCTGTTTAAAATCTTTGTTTCACTAAAGTTGAAGTCATGTCCAAGTTCCGTTGTGTGTTTATGAAGTGCCGTTGTTGCATTTTTTGTATACTTGTGTCCATTGAGTCTGTTTTTTAATAATTAGGTCGTCATACCAATATAATGCATTGGGCAATCTGCACAAGGTACCGAATAAACTACGTTGGATTGATTCATGGTTGGTACCTGGCTTTTCAAGTTTGTAAATAGTGAGCTTAGTTTGTTCTGCGTTTTTGTGACAAACAGTTATGTCATATTTTTTTAGAGTGCCCCCTAGTTTTTCTGATAAATCGCGTGTATAAGGTAGTGGGAGAAAATTTGTTCTGATTTTGTTCTTTGGTTTCCTCTTTTTTGACTTTTTTTATTATAGAATTTGTAGGTTCTTGTTCTTATTGTTTGGTTGATGTCTTTTTCTCTAAATCCATTTTGTATTAACACTGATTTCATTTGATTCAGTGCTTTCGGTCTTAAATTTGGTGAGGTCAGCGCTATTGCCCGGTCTGTTAAACCGACAATAACACTTACCTTTTGTGCCTTTGTGTGATTAGAGTAGAAATTCAAATACCTGCCAGACCACGTTGGTTTAGTATACCATTTAGTGATTATTTTGTTATGTTTTCTAATTAAAGTTGTATCCAGAAAATGTATTTCATTGTTATTTTTCGATTTCTGAAGTAAATTGCAATTTTTGATGGAAACTGTTGAAATCATGCAGGACTTTATCAGTGTTATCTGTTTAAAACTGCCAATAAAACAATCATCCACAAATCTTTTGAAAAATAGTATGTTGTATTCTAAATTATTTATAACACTTTCTTCTAAATGCTCCATAACCAATTGAGCTATTACTGAGGATATAGGAGAGCCCATGGCACACCCTTCTATTTGTTGATAGAATTTGTCTTGATATTGGAAATAATTAGTATTTAAAGTAAGGTTAACTGCTTCAATAAAGTTTTCTTTTGTTATTGTTGTGTGTTCTGTTAATAGATCCCATTTTTTGTTTATGGCAGTCTGTACAAGTTCTTTAGGTATATTTGTGTATAATGACACAACATCTAGTGAAAGAAGTTTATAGTTTTGTGGTATGTTTATCGTGTCAATGAATTCTTTAAATGTGAATGAATCTTTGATAAAAAAGTTATTTTTACCTGTAATATTAGATATACATTTGGCTAGGTATTTTGAAAGGTTATAAAGAGGTGATTTTAAACATGATACGATTGGCCTTAGCGGTATGTTTTGTTTATGCAATTTAGGTAAACCATAAATTTTAGGTGACACTGCGTTGTTTATAATTAACCTTTTGGCTTCTTCATTACTTATTTCTTTCTTATTTAATAGTTTTTTTATAAAGGCGTTGTTTTTCTTTTGGAAAACGTTCGTGGGGTCACTGTTAATCAGAAAAAACTAGGGGGCACTCTAAAAAATTAAGACATAACTGTTTGTCACAAAAACGCAGAACAAACTAAGCTCACTATTTACAAACTTGAAAAGCCAGGTACCACCATCCCACCCCCCCCCCCCCCCACCCCCACCACCCCCCCCCCCCCCGGCCCCCCCCCCCCCCCCCCCCCCCCCCCACCCCCCCCCGGAATCAATCCAACGTAGTTTATTCGGTACCTTGTGCAGATTGCCCAATGCATTATATTGGTATGACGACCCAATTATTAAAAAACAGACTCAATGGACACAAGTATACAAAAAATGCAACAACGGCACTTCATAAACACACAACGGAACTTGGACATGACTTCAACTTTAATGAAACAAAGATTTTAAACAGGGACATTAATACTGGAAAACGTGCAATAAAAGAAATGATCGAAATTAAAAAAAATGAGAAATTTACAGTGAATGATAAAAGTGATATAAAAGGAATTAGCCATATTTATACAAATTTAATAAGGTAATATTTTAAAGTGTATACTCATCCTTAATATATTAACAAAAAGACTACCTGCTTAATATTCAAAAAACAAACAAAAAAAAAAAAAAAAAAAATTGCGGATCAATAATACAAAATAAAATCTACATTCGATAAGAATGCCACTACGACTTGTCAGTAGTAAATAAAAATATGTGAGAGGTAGGTCCCATGTGATTTAATTTTTAAAGATAGAACTAAGAATTTATGTAAATACTTTATGGTTGTGTGTGTTAAATAATTTGTATTGTACTAGTGTACCTAAATGTAAATTATTTTTTATAGTTTTATATTTTATATTTTGTATAATTTGTAGAATTAAAGAAAAAAAAATGAAAATGCTCTAAACCAAAGGGCGAAACGTCAATTTAAGTTTAATTTAAATACCAAATATTCATAAAACGAACCCAAAACCCAAGAATTGAAAACAAATATATATATATATATATATATATATATATATATATATATATATATATATATATAGAGTGTGTCCCAAAAAGTTTTATAGAAATGGAGAAAAAATTTATCTTGCATGTTACAAAAAAAAAATTTATTCTTGATAAAAAGTTCTGCCATCACATGAAAATCCATAATCGAGCATCAAAAGTTTAAAATATTTGATGGTATACAGGGAGGAAAATGAAAAATAATGGTTTATAATGGAGAGTAAAGTTTAGATTTAGATACACTTCCTAGTTAAAAATTCAAAAAAACTCCAATAAACACGTCAGTAATTGTTGAATTATTTATTGAAACGAAATCCCTATAAATTTTAGGCTGAAAATAAATGAACACAACTGTCAATAAACTTCAAAGCTAACGTCAGTTTATATTTGCAATGATTAGAAATGCCAGTAAAATTAAGTGTTGAAGATAAAATTGAAATTGTTCCCACAGTTAGAGATAATTATAAAACTTTTAGAGAAGTAGCAGTAATTTTTAATAGTAGACACCCTGATAAAACTGTACACTTTAGAACTATAGGATATCTACTAAATAAATTCAAGATGTATGGTTATGAGTGTTGAAAATAAATTTAAAAAGAAACATGGGGCATGAGTTTCAAATGAAGATAATCAAAATCAAGTATTACTGTCGGTAGTAGAAAAAGCCAAAAGATTCACTTCGGAATAGATCAGGTTTTTTGGAATGTGAGTAAAACTACACTTGCAGGAATTTTAAGATAAAATAAATTTAACCCAAACTTGACATCACGAGAGGCATTCCAATCCAGGATAACAACCACTTCTCCGATTTTAATTCTTATTTAAGTGCTATTTACAATTCCCTTTTCCAACTACAATGGGATCTTGAAAACCCCAACAATAAACTATGGCCCCTCAAATCAAACGCTCTTCTCCCACTACACTTACCAAACTTAACAAGAACAGAAAATGTTATTTTGAGGAGAATTGCATCTGGACATACATATGCTACCCATAGCCATCTTCTGCAAAACGAAAATGAACCTACATGCTCTACATGCGGATCACCTCTTACTGTTGCCACATCTTCGAGGCAAGTCACTTTCAACCCATCAGAAGCAGACGCACATTCCCTCAAATATGCATACTATCATTAAAATCTTGCAGATCTCATTACTGATGTTATAAATTATTTCAAAACATTGAATTTTCAAGTCTAACCTATAAACTTGGGTGCTAAATAACCTAGTATTGATGCGCCCAGCCCCACAAACATCCATCCATCCATCCATACTTTAAAAGCAGGAGATTTTGAACGAAGATTTGAATTTTGTACTTGGTTTCAAGGAGAGTTGTAAGATAACAAGTTTATGGCAAGACAAATACTTTTCTCTGATAAAGCGACATTTATGTCTAATGGGACAACAAATTCTCAAAACTATCGCTGGTGGAGCGATATTAATCCTAACTTCAATATCCAAACTCGAGATCAATACTCGTTTAAAACCAATGCATGTTGTGGAATTTTTGAATATAGAATAGCTGGACCATTCTATTTTCGAAATAATATGAATGCTGAACGTTACCTAGAATTTTTAAATGATGAGTTCCCTGAGTTTCATAATCGCCTACCAATAATTGAAAGACAACGTATATGGTACCAACATGATGGTGCATCATGTCACAGTACGAGAAATGTTTGGGATTATCTCCTCCACATTTTTAACGGTAGAGTAATAAGGAGGTATGTGCAGTTTACTTGGCCCCCTAAGGTGTCCGGACATCACCCCTCTACACTTTTTTTATGGGGCTACTTAAACAAAAGGTTTACCTTAAAAGGTCATTTCAAGATCTGTTTAAAAAGGGACGATGGATACATTGAAGCTCTTGTGCAATAAAGTTAGAATTATTCCATATGTTTAGTTGTTATGTTATGTACGTAGTAATTAGGTAATGTTGCAATAATTTCAAAATCAAATGATATTAGCACAAATTTATTTTGGATATAATTGTTGCAAAATAGATAAAAATGTTACCAAATTTTTATCAAAAATAATGATACAAACAAAATCAGTGCACAATAAATAATTCGAAAATTACCTGACAGGTTTACTGGAGTTTTTTTTTTTTAATTTTTAACTGGGAAGGCCACAAATCTAAACGTGAGCATAATTTTTTAGTTCCTATTAATATTTTCAATTAACATTTTGCTCTGTATTTAAATTTAAACAAACTTTACTCTCCATTATATAAACCATTATTTTTTATTTCCCCTGTATACCATCAAATATTTTAAAATTTGATTCCTGATTATGGATTTCCATGTGATGCAGAACTTTTTATCAAGAATAAATTTTTTGTAATATGTAAGATAAACTTTTTTCTCCACTTGTATAAAACTTTTTGGGACCCACACACGCACATATATATATATATATATATATATATATATATATATATATATATTATATATATATATATATATATATATATATAGATTCAAGATGTACCGAACTTCTCCTATCCACATATGAAAATGCGACATTATCGGTTAAATTAGATGCAGATTAAAGAACAGAACCCATAAAGGTCAAAAAAGATATTCGGCAGGGCGACACAATTTCACCAAAATTATTCACCCTGGATGTTTGTAAGGGTCTTGAGAGGGAGGATAAAGGAATTAAAATCGATGGCAGACATCTACATCACTTGCAATTCGCAAATGTGGTATTGATTAGCGAAGATTTAGAAGAACTTAAAATCATTATGGAACAAATTAATCAAGCTCCATAAAAAGTAAAGCTCACGATGAACATCAGGAAAACTAAGCCCACAATATATAAACATTAAGATCGGTACTGCAGAGATCGAAAGAGTGGACGAATATATGTAAAATTACTTTACATAAGGACAATCAAACAGCAGAAATACCCAGACGAATTGGGCTGAGTTGGACTGCACTGGAATTTCTTTTAAAATAACAGTATACAGTAAACAAACTACGTGAACGTCGCACAGATGACAGAAAACAGATTGGGTTGGTGGCGCTGCGCGCGCGTTTCTTCTCCGATCGCCATTAACAAAGTTCCTTCGAGTAATTTAGAATTTTTGTATTTTCAATAACTGTTTTCTTTGTACCTGGATGTTTAAATGAAATATAAGTACTTTATACTTAAAACTTAGACTTTTATCTTTCATTTCCCATCTTTATATATATATATATATATATATATATATATATATATATATAAATATATATATATATATATATATATATATATATATATATATACTTATTTTAAGTTTAAGTTGTATGATTATTAATAAGCAAAAAATGCGTTTATTATGAACACTTTTTTAAAAGCAAAATTATAAAGAAAGAGTTTTTTTTTTAAGTTTTTAATGATTTTCTAATATCAAGTATACTTTTAATTGTAACTAAAAAAAACTGTCCATCTTTTTTTCACCATTTCGAACTACTTTGAACATAAAATTGCCGGCGGCGCACTAGAGCAAGCAAATTTTTATATTTTAAAACTCAATTTTTAAATAACACAGACAATGTGGGTATTTCTAATTATTCCTATATTGAAACTTATATACTACTATATTTTATTAAATATTTGTAATTTACTGTATGTCCGTTAAAATCATGCAAACACAAAATTTCGTTTTTAGTTTCACAAATTATGAAGCAACAAAAATAAAAACTATTAGTATCATCGGAAAGCTGAAAGTCTTCTCTTCAAAAAGCTATCTTTTTTTTTTACACATCGAAAACAGGTAATATCCATTAACCTTCGAACGGTGCGCGAAGACTTTCAAATGAATCTGTTTGCCGCGGTACACTTTTTGAATCACCTATTCAAATTTTTAATAAATTTCACGTTAATAAAAAGAAATCGAGATGAAAATCTATACACCATTTTTTTTGTAAAATTTTCCCGCTCTTTCAGGTGGTAGTATTAGTTTTTTTCGACATATTTTTTATTATTCGAGATATTACCGAAAAACTGAATTTTTGATTTTATTTTGAATTTTGTGGATTTAGCGTACATCAAACTTTAGCGTACTTTTTTTTACCGTATTCTACGTCCAGAAAACTACCTGTGGGCCAAAAATGCAGCCTGTTAACATTTAATAAACCCTCAAAACTCCTAGCGACTGGGCTATTTTAACAAAATTAAGAATAAAAACTGCAAGAAAATACCTGCAGAGAAATTCTTAATATTTTTTTTTTTATTTCTTATCTTTATATTTGAGTTCTAGACCCCCTGTTGAAATTTGTTTATAGGTAAAAAGTATTAACGTTTCGTGATAATATATAGACTTAAAGATAACAATAAATCATTTGATTATCTGATTTAATGATTTTAAAAGTTAAGTCGTGATTATCTCTACGCTGGTTACCTAGCATTACAAATTATCACATCATCACAAGATTATTTATCAGAATCAGAATCTTCGTATCTAATTACAGTAATTATGAAGAGAAATGGTAAAAAGGGATCTACAGATTACTTAAGTGCAACTGAATTATTTCAAGGAATGTATTATTAAAGAAACAATTATGCGAAAAATATACATATTATTTGCTTTAAAAAATTCATTAAATTCCCTTACATATCAAATTATTTAGATAAAATCTCAATTAAAATAAAATGTATTTAAAAGAAACAAACTGTAGAGGAATTATGTATGTGTGGAAGTTAAAATGCAGAAAGCAAATGTTTTTTTTTATCGCTACTTAACGAGAATTATCATGTTGCAGTTGTAAAGTTATTAAAGTATTATTATTATTATTATTATTATGCTTTATCCTTCTACGGTTGAAATCATTAAACGCATATATTTTTTATTATTGAAATGTAGCTGCCAGGCACTTTACTTGAGTACCGAGCAGTTCATAGTTTGCAGCAAGTTGACTGCTCGCTCAGTTCAATAATACGAGGGCTGCCATTTAAGTTTTTACAAACAACCATTAGATGGTACTATGTAAAATTTGACATTTTATTGTTAAACAGTGGCAGCTCACAAATTGGCCGAGTAGTCTTACCGTGAGCGTTTTAAAAAAAAAACAGTTTTGTGAACAAATGGAAATTTCAAGTGAAGATTTTCGTTGGATAAATTTTTACGATTTTAGTAAAGCCCTAACTTAACAACAATGCCTCGAATCGTTTCGTTCAACTTTTGGTAAAGAATCAGCATCAGAAAAGACTGTTTATAATTAGTTTGCAGAAATTCATCAGGGTCGTGCTTCCGTCAGCGATGAATTTCGTGAAGGTTGACCAAAATCGGTTATTGTTCCAAAAAACATCGATGCTGTGCGCAACATGATTGGAGAGGATCGGCATGTAACTTACCGTGAGGCAGAGGCATCCTTAGGCATATAGAAGACTGCAATACAATCTATTTTACATGAACATTTAGCTGTGATAAAGATCTGTTCCCGATGGATTTCGCATAATTTGACTGAAACTCAAAAACAGGCTTGTGTCACTTAGTGTAAGAAAATGCTCAAAAAATTCTACCGAGGACATGCAAAATCCGTATATAACATCGTAATAGGATATATTCGTACGAGCCGGAAACTAAGCAACAATCAACTGCTTGGGTGTTCCAAGATGAACCAAAACCATCACAAGTGGTTTGTTCGCCAAGCACTTTCAAGAAAATGATTGCTTGTTTCTTTGGTTATACTGGACATCGCATTATCGCTTTAGAAGATGGAAGAACAGTTAATGCTGAATAGTGTATAGCAACTTGTTTGTCAAAAGTCATCGACGAAATCAGGACAAACAACCGAAAAACGTCGCATCATTCTTCGTCATGACAATGGCCTCTCACACAGCACGTCAAACAATTGATTATTTGAAGGAGAAAAAAAAACGAATTAATGTCTCGTTGCCCGTATTCACTTGATTTATCTCCTAACGACTTCTTTTTTGTTCCCGAATGTCAAAAAAATGCGTGGATAGCGATTTTCATCACATAAAGTAGCTGTTGAGTCCTTCTAAAACCCTGTTTTTGAGGTACCAGCTTCAGAGTAGAAAAAAATGTTTCGAGAATTGGTTCGAACGCTTGCAAAGGTGTTTAAATCTTAAAGGTTAATGTTTTGAAAAACAACAAAACGATTTGTATTAAAAAAAATTTTTTCTTTGTTTTTGGAAAAAAGGTAGCCCTCGTAATGTTGTATTCGATGAACTTATAAAAAAACAAAGAAAAAATTAGTAGAGTAACCCAGTTCATCCTTTGTAAATACTTAGTTCTAAAACAAGTGATACTACAAATGATAATAATAATGTTGGCAGTAATAATGATGCTGGGTGACTGCAGATTCACTTCTAATGAGTGGACATTGTTATCTACTAGATAGCGAGCTGTGAAGTTTCAGACACGTGCATTTTTCTAGCGATCGTGTAAACATACAAGTTTTTATATTCCCTAAAAAATGGATAAGATTGAAGTGCGAGTTATTATAAAATACTGCGTTTTAAAAAGTTTAACTCTTACAGATATTAAAAAAAAATTAAAGTCACATTAAATGACTCTTTTTCTTCGTTTTCCACGGATGAATTTAAACAAAGTCGTTCATCCATTCGAGATAATAAACTTTCTGGACGCCTGAAAACTTTCACGGCAGACGAGATTGTGACAAAAATTCACAATAGCATACGAAATGATTGCCGACTGCCCAAACGCGAGCTCACTGAAATTGTAAGCATCTCGATAGGTCGCGTCTACCACATTTTACACAATGTTTTAAATGAACATTTACCCATGAGTACTTAGACTTATTTAAACATAATTCCGGTGAATTTCTTCAACGTTTCATAGCAGTAGATGAAACATGCATTCATCATTATACGCCAAAGATGAAGCAGCAGTCGAAAGAGTGGGTGGGAGCTGGTGAAAGTGTGCTCAATAAAGCAAAAACGGTTCCATCTGCAGGAAAACACATGGCTAAGCTAAACGGTTTTTGGCTCCATGTCCAATAAAAACTGAATTTAACATCTATTTAGAGATTATCCCAGACCATCAGTCAATGCATGAGGTGCAGAAAATTGCACTTGTGAGAACTGCCTACTGAATAAGAGAAGTGTTAGGATGAAGACGTTTAATTTCTTGAAGAGATCCGGATTTAACCATAACATCGCTAACAGAGGTTAGAGGAATTGTTTAATAATAGTAATAATAATATCTAAAAAAAATACTAGTTTTTATTTTGTCTCGGCTGATAATAATAAGGTAAAGTAATAAAGATGTAAGGGGTAGTTACTCTTGGTTCTCTCAGATTACAAAGGCAGATGAATTTGAATTAACCGAACGGACGTAAAGCGTTATCGTCATTATCTGACAGTCCTGCTTAGCATCTGCCACTCTTGGATGTAGGTCTCTTCTAATCTCTTCCATGCATCCTTGTCCTGCAACATTTAATCACTGCTTGCCCGTTACTACTCTTATATCATCAACCCATCGTTTCTGTGGCCGTCCAATCTTCTCCCTGCTTCTCTGGGTCTCTATTCCGTGATCATATACACCCATCTGTCTCTGGATGATCTAGCCACATGACCTTTCATCGCCACTTCATCTTTGCCGCCTCGAGAGTTCTGTCAGTGACTTTGGTTCGTCTCCTTATGTGCTCGCTATGAATTCCAACCCTAAGGGAGATACCAAGCATGCTCCTCTCCACAACTCTCTGTGACGTGACGACCTTTTTAACAAATGGTTTAGTGAAACACATCGTTTCGAGTCCATATGTACTGACCGGTAGAACACCGGGATTTTAAACTTTAGTTTTTAAGGTTATGAATATTGTGGTACTTTTTAAGATATATCCTAGTTTCCCAAAAGCTGCCCATACCAGCCATATTCGCCTGGTAATTTCTGCATGCCGGTTCTCCTTTTCGATCTTAATAGTGTAACCTAAGTAGATATACTCGTCGACGCGTTCTATGGAGTTATTTGCTATCCGTGTGTTGGTATGTTCAGGGCTCATAAATTTAGTTTCTTTTTTTAATTTATTTTAAGACCTACCCTTGCAGATACCACATTAGGTTCAACATTTCCTGTAGCTCATTGGTGTTACTAGCTATCACTACTATGTCATCTGAAAACCTAAAGTAATTCACTCTAGTGCCGTCGATGTTGATGTCTTCATCCCAACTTAACTCCTCAAAGACGTCTTCAAGGGCCATCTCCACCACCACTCCTCTGTTTAATGGTAGGTTGTTAGTGACAGTTGTCTCGTCAATTTTAATATGTATAGATGCTTCTTTATAGATATCCTCTATTTTTTTTATATATCTGGAATCTCTTCTTGCATTCGCTAGGGATTTTAGAACTGCCCAGATTTTCTTTCTCTTTTAGATAATAATAATAATGATGAAAAATAATTCCTAACAACCTGACCAACTGCAAACGCTATAGACTGATCACGTGCTTAAATTCTTTTATTATCTACAACATATTACTCAGCATGACGGTTCTTTAAGGGATCAGGGAACGGCCTGTAGACTGACCTGACCTGAGAGACATTTTTATTTTTATCTTACCAATATTAGAGAATACGTCCCAAAATATTAGCTTCTATCCGTCCGAGGAGTGTGATTAGGACACTGATATCATATCTTCGTCGGGTTCAATATTTACTTTTAACAGTATTACTTGCTCAATGTTTTTATTAACTCGCTCTTTGTTAGGGAAATATGCATTCGAAATCTTGAATCCAGGAACGTGGCAATTATATAATTGTTATTTGGTTCAAAGACGAGTAATATTTTATTGAGAAACATTAAGCCTAACATAAACAATGAACAATTTTAACTATTAAAAACTATTTAAAATAAATGGTGACTAAAATATCACGACACAATTTTATTAATGAAGAAGCAGTTATTTTGAAGGCTAGACTTCAAGACGGTTTTTAAAAAATAATATCACAATATAATGACACCTAGGTGCCAGGGCACCTGTACGTGTCTAAGTAATTTACTAATAACTTTCTTTCTGGATCGGGTTTTTTTTTTCTTTCTTTTTGTGACAGATAACAATTATTGGTTTCAATGTTTGCGAACCTCTGGCTCAAATCATCAAGTAAATTATCCTGCATTGATTTCAAGCTAGGAACCTAGATTACCATTAAATATTTTTTAGATGACAAAATTATTGAAATTATTTCTGATATTATATATAATGAACTACTGAAATGTTTGGTGGTTTGTTCAAATGGTCGTAAAAGCCATTCAGAACAGGTGGTATTCAGCAGCAAGTAAGCGGATAGCTCTTCTTCATTCAAAAAAACCTCTCCAATAGATAATATTTGAAATTCCAACATGTAGGTACATCTTGTACTATTTTCTTTATTCCAATGTCAAAATCTCTTCGGATTTCTTCTAATTTCATGTTGGAAGGCGCTGAGTGGTTCCGACACTTATAACATCCAATACTGGATTTTTAGAGAATCGATTACTACCAGTTGTTGGATATGTATAGAACATGATTTTTTCATAAAGAAAGGGAAAGAAAATTATTTTCAAAATAATCTATTACCTTTATCGTTTAAGTTATATGTGCATTTTAGTGTGTAAAAGTAAATAACAATATTCCTAATAGAATAAACATTTCAATTTTATGCTTAGATATATTTACATAAATGAAAAAGGCTCGTCGTCTAAGGCTATTATATCTTCTATTTCCGCGTGCATAAGTTTTGCTTTATAATTAAATATATTACACTGTTTCATTGTCCCAAAATATTCTGTAATATTAACTTGTTTAAATTTCCAGAGGTAGTTGATGGTTCTGCTTCGTCCTTATCTTCATTGAATAAGCTAGTGGGATTTTTTTTGAATGTTTCCATAAAGACGAAGAACTAGCTTTTTTTTCCTAAACCTCGCGTGGTTTTTACGTTACACAACCCACATACTGCCTTTGATTCATCTTACTCAAAACGTAAAAAGTTATTCCAGACTTCGCTTATTTCTTAAAACCCAACAGTCGTCAAAAAGAAATTCTACCGTAGCTAATATCAGAATAAGATTATTAGTTACCTCAGGGATTCATCCTATTATCGCTGAATACGAGGTTTCATACAAACCAATCTGACGCGGAGTTGCCTAAGTGCTAATTTTATCGCGTCTTAACAATATTCCCAAACAATAACTGCGAAGAAGTACTTTGAGGAACTCACCCAGCTCAATGTTAAAATCCAAGCAAAATGTCCAAATTTGGCCAACTGAAAAGGCATCATCTTTCACCATGACAATGCTAGACCACATGTCGCTTAACAGACACCCCTGCAAAAACTTAAGAAGTGAAAATGGGAAATTCTCTAGCATCCGCTGTATTCCGCTGACCTTGCGCCTTCAGATTTTTATCTGTTTTGTTCTCTGCAAAATAATGTGAATGGCAAAAAATTTGATTCTAGGGAAGAAGTCAAAAACTACCTTACGACTTTCTTTGAAGAGAAACCACACAATTTCTACAAAGAAGGAATTCAAAGATTGGTAAAACGATGGGAGACAATTTTGGAAAATGATGTAGAGTACATTATTGATTAATAAATACTATTTTCATGAAAATGTGTGAACTTTTTTCAATATATATATATATATATATATATATAATATATATATATATATATATATATATATATATATATATGTTGAAAGATTGTAAAAGTTCGTGCCCGATTAGAAACTAAATTAAATACAACACATTTTCATGAAAAACATTTTTTTTGCCATTCAAATTATTTTGCAGAGAACAAAACAGATAAAAATCTAAAGGCGCAATATATATATATATATATATATATATATATATATATATATATATATATATATATATATATATATATATGGTAAACATTATAAGAAAATCATAAAAATACTTAATAATTTAAAACTATAATCCCAAGCCATACTGTTAACGTGACGTTCCCTCAACCAGTGGCGATGCTGCATGCATGCCAACTGAATACAACTAAAAACTCTACATTGGTTCCATTATAGATGATAAATGGCAATACATTCCGAAGCTTTTAGCACAAAGATAGGACACAAAAACGATTCGAAGAAGACATATGTTTTCCATATTAAGAAATCAATTTTATTGCCTTTAATTCCAGTTACGTATTTTACTTATATTTGAAATTTACGACTTAGACGCTCGAATAGTTTTTTATAAGGATAGAGTAGCGCTCGCGCTAACGTTAGCAGTTTTTATTAAAAGATGTTAATTTTCAGAGGATTGTAAAGTACATATATTTTTTTTCCTGAAATAATGTCTCTTTTTTATAAAAAAAAAAATCAGTAAAGAGACTGACTTAGTGCTTTCTCTTTGAAACACGTACTTCTGAAATAAGAACTGAATTTAATTTTCTCAAGGTAAAGAATAATTTAATTTAAGCACTAGTAGCCGGTATATATATATATATATATATATATATATATATATATATATATATATATATATATAATATATATACATAAATATACATATATATATATATAATATATATATATATATATATATATATATATATATATATATATATATATATATAATATATATACTTCTGGACAAAATTAACGCAACAATATATTAAATCAAACAAGTCTCTATAATGAATTAATTTTAATAATTTTTTATGAACATTGGTTACACTAAAAGTTAGAAAAAACTTATTCGGATACTTTAAAAGTGAATTAGCTACCAAATTTCTCTATAAGATTCGAATTAAAATTATTCTTAAGACCTAATAACAAAATCGTTGAAATTATGTAATAATGAAAAAAATAAACTGGGACACTAGTAGCAAAATTATTGGTGTAACTGGGACACTAGTGGCGTGTGTTGCCTCCTCTACTTCGGATGACAGCGTTTATGCTCCTAGGCATGCTTCTAATTAAATTTTGGATAAAATCTTGAGGAATTTGTTCCCATTCTGTATAACTGCATTTTCAAGTTCCCTCGGGTTTCTAGGTGCAGGTATATGACGTTTCACATTTTTCTTAAGGTGATCCCATACGTGTTCTATCGAATTCAGATCCGGGCTTTTTGGTGGCCATTGCATAATCGGTATATCAACTTGATTAAGATAATCGAGTACCTCCCTAGCCACGTGAGGTCGAGCGTTGTCTTGCATAAACAGGAAATTGGGCCCCACAAAATGACCGAAAGGCATCACATGTCCTATTACAATATTCTCAAGGTAGTAGTCAGCATTCATGGATCTCATACGGACAGGAACTAACTCTGTGCGAGCATCAAAGCAGATGCCACCCCAGAACATAACAGAGCCACCGCCGAATGGAATCCTTGCAGAGATATTGCAAGGAGCAAACCTCTCTCTTCGTCTTCGCCATACTCGCTCACGACCATCTGATGTTTTAGACTAACTCTAGTTTCATCTGTGAAGAAAACTTGTTTCCAATCATCCACAGACCAGTTTACGTGATTTCGAGCAAACTGGACCTCCTTCCAGGTATCTCGTGATATGGTATTAGCTGTCTCATCAGCGTAACAGATCACACTGTCTCTAGGTAGGACTGAAAATATTCAAGTAAAAAGTATTGGTCCAATCTTGCTGTGGACGGTTTTCCAAGTATGACTGCAATATATATATATATATATATATATATATATATATATATATATATTATATATATATATATATATATATAATATATATATATATATATGTATATATATATATATATATATATATATATATATATATATATATATGTATATATATATATATATATATATATATATATATATATATATATATATATTATATTTTACGTGTTCTTGGAATTAGATCATTAAAACTGTTCTTGGTTCTGTTATATATTTATTAACGTTTCGACCTTCGGAAGAGGTCTTCTTCAAATTTGCTCTAAAAGATTACATTAGAAGAATTAAATATAGCTAGTTTTAATACGTTTGTTGTATATTTCGGGGTTAAATATTTGTGTCTTTTCGTAGTTTTTAATTTAATAAAATTAACTGTATACATTAATGAGGGCCTTACCTTTAGAAAGTAGTTCATTTAGTGGGTGTTAGAGTTTAAAACACTATTAATATCACATTTTTTCTTTTTCTACAAACTTCTATATATATATATATATATATATATATATATATATATATATACATATATATATATATATATATATATATATATATATATATATATATATATATATATATACTAGCCGTGCCCGCGGCTCCGCTCGCGTGGACTTGGTTCACTACTATCGCCACTGCTCAGTCCTTATGTTACCTAACGTAATAAAAATATCTGACCCTTATTTCCCCTTATCTCCTATTATTTCTCCTTATCTCCCATTAACCTCTACATAATTTCCATTATCTAAGCTTATCTCTGCTCATCTCCCATTATTTCTCCTTATCTCCCATTATCTCCACCTTATCTCCCATTATCTAGGTTTAATCTCGACTTATCTCGCAATATTTCTCCTTATCTCCCATTTTTTTTTCCTTATCTCCCCATTATTTCTCCTTATCTCCCATTATCTCATCATAACTTTCCATTACCTAGACTTACCTCTGCTTATTTCCCTTCCCCATTATTTCTCCTTATCTCCCATTATTTATACTTATCCCCAATAAACATATGTATGTTTAAAAAAGAAAGTACGTAACGCACTAACGGACAGACAGACAGACAGAGAGACTTTGCATATATATATATATATATATATATATATATATATATATATATATATATATATATGTATATATATATTATATAGATAACCTGGCCAGAGAACATATGAATGTTTTAAAAAAAAGCACGTAAAATCAGATAAGTGGTTCTCCAATGATAAGCGCACTAACGGACAGACATACAGAGAGAGAGACGCTGCATTTTATATATATTATAGATATAGATTATTATTATTATTATATAACCTGGCCAAAGAATATATGTATGAATTTAAAAAAGACACATAAATTGGATAAGTGGTTCTCGCGTGATAAACGCACTAATGGACAGACAGACAGACAGAGAGACATTGCATTTTATATATATTATAGATTATAGATTAAAGATATTCTCTAACTACATAATATTGTTTCATATTAAATGGTTTAGGCTGTATATTGCAAGGGAACGCGCTGAGCAGCAAACTTTTTTCCGACTTCACTCACTATTATTGTCACTGCTCATTCCTTCTACTACCTATCGTAATAAAATATAGCCCTATAACCTGGCCAGAGAACATAAGTATGTTTTAAAAAAAAAAGTACGTAAATCGGATAAGTGGTTCTCCAGTGATAAGGTCACTAACGACAGACAGACAGACAGACAGAGAGACGTTGCATTTTATATATATTATAGATATATATGTATATATATATATATATAAATATATATATATATATATATATACATATATATATATATATACTCTAATATATATATATATTTTATTTTTTTTGTTGAGTGTAAGGTTCTTTGATCTTGGTTCTGTTATATATTTATTAACGTTTCGACCTTCGGAAGAGGTCTTCTTCAAAATTTGCTCTTAGAAAGTAGTTCATTTGTTTGGGTTTGAGTTTAAAACACTATTAATATCACATTTTTTCTTTCTACAAACAAACCACTTAACTTGAGGGGACTTTATATGACTCAGACCTCTTCCGAAGGTCGAAACGTTAATAAATATATAACAGAACCAGAGACAGTTTTAATGATCTAATTCCAAGAACACGTAAAATATAATATATATATATATATATATATAATATATAATATATATATATATCTATATATATATATTATATATATATATATTAACTATGAGTCAATCATCGCTTGTGATGAAGGTTAGCGAAACGCGCGTCGAGTGCAAAAATAAGTGTTTGGTGTAGTGGTGATATATACTGTGTAATATATATATATATATATATATAATATATATATAATATATATATATATATATATATATGCGTGATTTTAACAAAATCTAATTTTTTAGGTGTCTTTTATCCTTAAAAACTCTAAAGCAAAATTATAGGTATAAAAGTTATCTGTTGGGGAGATTAAGGTGCTAAAAAAAAAAAAAGAGATGGACAGTGGTCGACGCATGTATACTATATACTATAGAAAAATAAATAGTTTTTTGAGAAAGAATTTATTTAGCACAAATACTCCCCTCAATCATCAATAAAAATGATAATAGTTATTATTTTCCCAAGAATTCAGTCATTCATAAACCGATGACACAAAATGCATTGTATAAAATATATATATATATAAAAGTGTTAAAGCATTAAATTTTATTAATATTTTTCATCGTCACCACTATTTCAAACATATGTACATTTATTACATATTTATATCCTCAGGTACACCTTACATATCTCATGAAATAAAAGTTTGTACGTTCAGATCTAAAAATTTTAAGATATTTTGTTGCCCGCGAGATCCCACGAGTGAGAGAGAGATTTAAATAAACTTTTATAGGACTTTAGATTTTTTTTCGATAATTTAAAACTGGATTTGTTATTTAAACGATTTTTCAGAATTTTAACTCCAATGAAAATGATGCACATAGGAAAAACTGTTTTTTAATCTCAAGTAAATCTTACCATTAAAATTAAAAATGGAATTGGTGGTGATGGAAATACATAATACCTTGTTGTTTGTAGTCGCAAAGGTATATAATATATATATATATATATATTATATATATATATATATATATATATATATATATATATATATATAGATTGCGTGTATCCAATTTATATTGGATACATAAAACATTATAACTTTCATTGATAATTAAATAGTTTACTAATTTAATGTAAAAAATAACTCAATTTTTTTGAGATCTAACCTTTTATTTCCAAATGAATAAAGTGTTTGAAAAAATACTATTACAGGTTTCAAAACATAAACTTTGAAACATAAAAAAAACGGTCAAGTGCAAGTTGAACTTGCGCAATTAAGTGTTCCGTACATTGATTGCTTTTAATATAAAAAATTTTGTCACGGAGGTATAAAATTATTAGTGTCTTCCCAAAACACATCTAAATGAGTTTTCAACAAAGTTTGTTTCCAATCTTTACTGAAAACTGATGACCTTCAAATTTTTGTTTTTTTTTATATAACAGATAAATTATTAAAGGCAATGCACTCGTGATAATTTCATTCAATCTACACCAGGTGGAGAAAATTACGTAATTTTTTAATCAGTACTTTTCGAGATAAGGGGGACAGCGATTTTTTCGCGATTTTTAAAAATAATACAAAGAAAAGTGTGCGCAAGTTACACGAGGCTGGTTTTGAAAAGTCCGTGCAAAGTCCGAGAGATGGCACCACCGCCGCGTATCGAGGTCATGTTTAGTTAGTAGCATCTCTTGAATGAACGCACACCAAGTTTCAGCCATATTGATCTATTTCTTTGTGTTTGGCATTCGTGTGAATCAAGCGAGTGATTTTCAAGAAATGGACGAAAAAGAATTTCGTGTGGTGATTAAACATTACTTTATGAAAGGCAAAACGCCTCAGGAGACAAAGAGAAGCTTGATAAACATTATGGTGACTCTGCACCTTCGATTAGAACAGTTTATAAGTGGTTTCAAAATTTTCGGATTGGCCATATGGCACAAGTGACGCTGAACGTTCTGGACGGCCTGTGGAAGTTACGACTCCAGAAATCATTGATCAAATCCATGACATGGTGATGGATGACAGAAGAGTTTAAGGTGCGTGAGATTGCTAGTGCTATGAGCATCTTGACTGAACGGGTACATAATATTTTGCATAAACATTTGGACATGAGAAAGCTATCCGCAAGATGGGTGCCGCGATTGCTCACGCTTGACCAAAAACGGAATCGTGTGAAGTGTTTGCAAGGATGGTTTGCAGCTGTTCCAGAAGAATCCGGAGGACTTTAAGCATCGTTTTGTCACTGTGGATGAAACATGGATACATTACTATACTCCTGGACCAAACAACAATCTAAACAATGGGTTACCAAGGGGGAATCTGCACCAAAAAAGGCGAAGACCGTTCCTTCGGCCGGAAAGGTTATGGCGACTGTCTTTTGGGATTCGCAAGGGATAATCCTCATCGACTATCTGGAAAAGGATAAAACTATTACAGGTGAATATTATTCATCGTTAATGGACCGTTTGAAAACCGAGCTGCAAGAAAAACGCCCGCGATTGGCCCACAAGAAGTCCTTTTCCATCACGACAACGCACCAGCACACACCTCAGCAGTTGTGTGTCACAAAACTAATGGAAATCGGACTACTATTTGTTCCCCCAATTTGAAGAAATGGCTGGCGGGACAAAGATTTTATTCAAACGAGGAGCTGATTGCAGACACTAATGGATATTTTGCAGACTTGGACAAATCCTATTATTCGGAAGGGATCAACAAACTAGAACATCGTTGGACGAAGTGTATAAGCCATAAAGGAGAGACTATGTCGAAAAATAAAAAAGGTTTACCCCAAACACATAAGTAGTTTTTATTTTGCACGGACTTTTCAAACCAGCCTCGTATATATATATATATATATATATATATATATATATATAATATATATATATATATATATATATATTTATATTTTACTCTCATTTGACACACACTCGATGACCTAGTAAAACTAACCCCTTAAGTCAAAATTTAACTTTCAAAACTACACGGCTCTGATGAGGTCATCAATTCCTATATTAGTACCAAATTTCAATTTTCTATGAAATAGTTTCGGAGAAAATCGGATGTGACAGATGGACAGACAGACAGACGGACAGACAGACACCGAAGTGATTTTATAAGTGTTCCGTACGGAACACTAAAAATTGCTATTATAATACGCAGTGTATAACAAATATAGTAACAATCGGAAACTTACCTTGTTTAGATAATCCAAAGGTTAAGTAAAAAACTATAATCCTCACGTTTAAAATCACAACAAATAAAATATATACTCTGAGCCAACGATATATGTACGTGCGTGCACTTAAAAAATAACATTTAAATGTGGACGATACAGATAAAAAACGGCGGGAATGTTGAAAAAAACTATTGATGTGCAAATAAAAATAAATCTTTTTCGGTAGTGGGTAGAGGGATAATTATTTTTGTGATATTAAATACTATCTATAATATATATAAAATGCAACGTCTCTCTGTCTGTCTGTCTGTCTGTCTGTCTGTCTGTCTGTCTGTCTGTCCGTCCGTCCGTCCGTCCGTCCGTCCGTCCGTCCGTCCGTCCGTCCGTCCGTCCGTCCGTCCGTCCGTCCGTCCGTCCGTCCGTTCCGTCCGTCCGTCCGTCCGTCCGTCCGTCCGTCCGTTCCGTCTCGTCCCGTCCGTCCGTCCGTCCCGTCCGTCCGTCCGTCCGTCCGTCCGTCCGTCCGTCCGTCCGTCCGTTAGAGCGCTTATCCACTGGAAAAACCACTTATCCGATTTATTTACTTTTTTTTTTAAAAACATACATATGTTCTCTGGCCAGGTTATAGGCAATATTTTATTACGATAGGTAGCATAAGGAATGATCACTGATGACAATAGTGAATGAAACCGGAAAAAAGTTTGCCGCTAGCGCGTTCCCTTGCGATACGTAGCCTAAACCATTAAATATGGAACAATATTATGTAGCAAGAATATCTACAATCCATAATATTATATAAAATCCAATGGCTCTCTGTCTGTCTGTCTGTCCATAAGTGCGTTTATCACGCGAGAACCACTTATCCAATTGACGTGTGTTTTTTAAATTCATACATATATCCTTTGGCCAGGTTATATAATAATAATAATAATCTATATCTATAATATATATAAAATGCAACGTCTCTCTGTGTGTATTGTCAGTCCGTTAGTGCGCTTATACCTCGAGAACCACTTATCCGGTTTACGTGATTTTTTAAGTTCATACATTTGTTCTCTGACCAGGTTATAGATATATATTTTTATTACATCTATAATATATATAAAAATGCAACGTATCTCTGTCTGTCTCTCCGTTAGTTGCGCTTATCAGTAGAGAACCACTTATCCGATTCACGTGCTTTTTTTTTAAACATACATGTTCTCTGTCCAGGTTATAGGATATATTTTATTACGTTAGGTGACATAAGAAAAAAAGCAGTGACGATAATAGTGAATTAAGTCGAAGAAAAGTTTGCCGCTAGCGCGTTCCTCTGACAATACACTGCCTAAAGCATTAAATATGGAACAATATCATGTAGCAAAGAATATAATATATATAAAATGCAACGTCCCTCTGTCTGTCTGTCTGTCCGTTATTGCACTCATCACTCGAGAACCACTTATCCGATTTACGTGTTTTTTTTTAATTCATACTTTGTTCTCTGGCCAGGTTACCTATAATCTTCTATCTATAATATATATAAAATGCAATGTCTCTCTGTCTGTCTGTCTGCCTGTCTCTCTGCCTGTCTGTCTGCCTGTCTGTCGCTAGTGCGCTTATCACTGGAAAACCACTTATCCGATTTACGTGCTTTTTTTTATAACATACATAATATATTCTCTGGCCAGGTTATAGGATACATTTTGTTGCGTTAGGTAACATAAAGAATAAGCAGTGACGATAATAGTGAATCAAATCTGAAAAAAAGGTTTACCGTTAGTGCGTTCTCTTGCCATACACTGCCCTAAACCATTAAATATGGAACAATATCAAGTTAGGTTATAATATATATATATATATATATATATATATATATACATATATATATATATATATATATATATATATATTAATAATAAATATATAATAATAATAATCCATATCTATAATGTATATAAATGCAAAGTCTCTCTGTCCGTCTGTCTGTCTGTCAGTCCGTTAGTGCGCTTATCACTTGAGAACCACTTATCCGATTTACGTGTTTTTATAAATTTATAACATATTATTATGGTCTAAATGATTCAATATAAGTCTAGATAATGGGAGATTGGGAGATAAGGTGACGGATAATGGGAGATACGGTATAAATAATGGGAGATAAGGAGAAATATTAGGAGATTAAGCAAAGATAAGTCTAGATAATGGGTGAGTTATGGTGAGATAATGGAAGATAAGGAGAAATAATGGGAGCATAACGAGAAATATTGCGAGATAAGTCAAGATAAGGAGAAATAATGGAAGATAAGGAGAAATAACGGGAGATGAGCAGAGATAGTGGAAATTTATGTAGAGATAATTGGGAGATAAGGAGAAATAATAGGAGATAAGGGGAAATAATTGCAGATATTTTATTACGTTAGGTAACATAAGTGAATAAGCAGTGGATGATAGTAGTGCACCAAAGTCCACGCGAGTGGGGCCGCGGGCACGGCTAGTTCATTATAAAGTTAAAAGGTAAAAAATATGTTTTTCGTGATACATGGGGTGAAATAGATTGCTTTTTTTGCGCTTTTTAAATGTTCTTAGAGTCGAGGACTTTAAAAATTTTGTATTTCTTATTCAATACTACTCACTTTTCATTTTTATTTATTTATGATGTATAATATTTTTAAATAAATATAAAATAAAAAATATAATAAAATAAATAAAAAATAAAATAATATAAAATTTTTAATTTATTTATAATGTATAATATATAATGTATAAATTATTCATGAAGTAAGTTTAAAATCGAAGCCAGTCAAGAATTCGAATATTCCCAGGGGAGTATGGTGTAGGTATGTGGATGATATTTTCGCGATTTTGATACAAAGAAAGCATTTATTGATGATTTTGTTTCTAATTAAATAGCCAGTATGATTCCATGTAAATTCAATTTAAGAAGTTGAGAACAAAGGACAATTGCCTTTTCTAGATATTTTACTTATTAAAAATAATAATAGATTAGAATTTGATATCTATAGGAAGGACCACAGTAACAGATAGATATATTCCTAATGACTCATTTCATTGCAAACAACACAAATCAGCCTCAATTACATTTTTTAGTCCATCGTTTGATCACTTTTCCTCTGAATAGAGTAAACTTTATTAAAGAAAGGAATATGAAGAAATATAACTAGAGTTAATGCTTATGACGATGACGAGTAAATAAGCTAATAGATAGACATAAGTTTAGGTTTAATATTCAGAAATTTCACCTTTCTTACACGCGAAGAAAAAAATAACACCGAAGTATATCTCCATACCATATAATCCGAAATATAGCAAGGCACTCAATAGGGTATTAAATAAGGTAGACCTCACCTTAGTCTATAAGTCAACAGACAATTTGAGGAATATCTTAAGAAATCCAAAGATAAGATTTCTAATTGTGAGAAAAGTGGAATTTATTGAAATTAGTTTGTAATGATTGTGACAAAAAGTATGTTGGCAAACTAAAAGGTCAATTAAAACACGATTTAAAGAAACATTTAAAACACACTTAAAAATACAGTAGAACAGAAAAGTCTAGCATTGCCGAAAAACATGCCCTTGAAGCTGATCATAGTGTAACATTAGATAATCTAAGATTAATAAAAAAAATGTATCCTGATAGGAGATTGTTGAACGCATTACGAAAGTATGGGAAATTATAAAATGTAAAATAGTTTAAATAAAGACAGAGGGCCGGCCAATTTTCCTTATAGTCTCCTCTACTGGTTACTTGACCGGAACTGATGGCCTTGCCTATGCCATTAGTTCCGCCTGAGTAATTCAAGGGTTTGATTTGTAGTTTAGCTTTAGTCAATCATCGCTCCTGATGAAGCTAACATGGTTAGCGAAACGCGCGTTCGAGTGCAAAAATAAAATGTTGATGTAGTGATGATATATACTGAGTAGTGTCATTGTAGCCAAAGATTCTACATTCCCAAACTTTAGACCTAGCTTAGCTGATTAGTCTTAAAATGACGAAACGTGCGTCCTGATATGATTCAACAGGTTATAGACAGTAATAAATGAACTGCCGAAATGTAGACTTCGTTCAGATTTCGGTGTAATGGTGATATATACTGAGTCGTATCATTGTGCCAAAGATTCCACATTCCCAACTTATAATGTCGAGTTGTTGTTAATGCTTGGATCAAGTATTATTCTTTAGTGTGAGAAAGTCAAATTGATTTAATATATCATAAAATAATATATTCAAAATTGGGAAAAAAAAATACTACCTTTTTAGCTACTACTATGCTTTACCTGGGAGAAAGCAATACGACGTGTAACACATTTCAAAAAATTATTAGATATTTTTGATGTTTATAATTTTTCTATGGCATCTGAGATTCTATGATATTTCCTAGTTATTAGTTTAACTATAGTATAAAAAATAATAAATGGAATTAGTTTAATAACATACCGGCAAAATTACCTTTAATAAGATAAGAAATTATAGAGATTTTGATGTTAATATTATTAAATATAATTGAGTTGGAATTTATTTAATTTGCTATATGGACGGGAAAACTATTCTGGGCTTGCAAAATCATAATAGAAGTAAAAAGTAAAAACTGGCGTCGAATAATTTAAGATTCGCCACAAAAATAGACCTTAAAATTTTTTCTGTTCCATGTCAGTGAGAAGTAATAAAAATTTGATCGATCAAGGCAAAACACCCAATACTTGGTTAATTCACCTGATGAGATCAATTGAAATTATTAAATTAGTTTCCTTTTGAAAGTAACACCTTTTTCCTTTGCACGTCACCAAAATATATATATTTTTAGTGTTCCGTACGGAACACTTATAAGATCACTTCGGTGTCCGTCCGTCTATCTGTCTGTCTGTCCGTCTACCCGTCTGTCTGTCACACTCGATTTTCTCCGAATTAAGGGATGGGGATGAAATTGGAAGTGAAAAAATTTTTTTCTACCAGGTCATCGAGTGGGGTGTCAAATGAAAAACTTGTGAAAAGACGAATTGAAAAAATATATAATGTAATACTGCGCACAATTCTCTTTGTATTGTTTTTTTAAAAAAGTGCGAAAATCGCTGCCCCCACCTTATCTCGAAAATTACTGATCAAAAAATTTTGAAAAAATTTTTGAATATTCTCCACAGTGTGTAGATTGAACGAAAATTATGCCGAGTGCATTAACCTTTAATAATGTATCTGATATATAAAAAAAACAAAAGTTTTTATCATAAAATGTCATAGGAATTTCCATAATCTCTAGAAACTTGAAATGAGTTCTTACTCCAACTAGAATTCTCAGAAATCGAAATTTGTTTCTAACTGGTTTTTAAT